>CM060941.1:624021541-624646541 GCA_030765085.1 Allium cepa
AAGTTTGCGATAGTCAATGCAAAGCCTAAGAGTTCCATCGGACTTCTTCACGAAGACGACCGCGGATCCCCACGAAGAAAAACTGAACTGAATCAATTGCTTGGACTCAAGGTCTAAAAGTTGCTTCTTGAGTTCCTCATTTTCCTTTGTAGACATCCTCGTGGGAGGACGAATAACTGGCTGCGCGCCTGGAATGAGATCAATGCGGAACTCAATTGCCCGCTTAGGTGGTAAACCCGAAACAGGTTCGAAAACATCAGAAAAATCACAAGCAACAGGAATACGAGATATATCATCATCATCTCGCGAATCTAGAGAATGTAAAGCCATTTCAGAATTATCCACATTCCGAAGAACAAGTAATAACTGAGTAGGAAAATCCGGATGTCGAAGATACAAAATTCTCTCCGAACAAATAATCCTGGCATCATATCTCACTAGCCAGTCCATTCCCAAAATCATATCGAATCCCAGACAAGAAATAACGTGCAGATTCGCACGAAAGGAAAAGCCACATAAAACAATCTCAATATCATCACAAAGCATACTAAGGGTCGCGGATCCTCCAATAGGATTCACAATCCTTAAAGAAGTAACCAAACAAGAAACATCCAAGGATAAATCATCAATGAGCTTCTTATATACGAAAGAATGTGAAGCACCCGTATCGAAAAGAACTCGAATACTATGATCATGAAATAAAATAGAACCTTCCAAAATAGATGGAGATATACCTTTGGCCTGAGAAGGACCTTCAGAAGCCTTAGTAGCATAAAGCTTGCTAGACTTGGCACCAGCAGGAACAGTTGGACAGGTGGAAACATGATGTCCTTCCTTCTTGCAGTAGCGGCAGAAGAGAGGTTTAGGATAAGCTCGAATAATATGATCAGGAGAACCACAATTGATACACTTCCGAATGAAAGGTGTTCCAGAAGGTTGAGGCTGAGAACTAGAACTACCAGTCTTCTTCTTCTTAGAAGGAAAAGACCTAGACTTCTGAAATGGAAACTACTTCTTGTTGGGGTTCTTGGAAACCTCAACATCCTCACCACTATCACACTCCTTCTCGACGGTTTCAAGATGAAGTGCAGAATCAACCAACTCCTCAAAAGAGAGCTTAAGCTGGAGCAACAAAGACTTCTTAAGATATCTCTTAAGACCAGAAACAAACTTCAAATTCTTCTTATAAGAAGTGCTAATGAACTCAAGACCATACCGAGATAAAGCCTCGAATGATGCAACATACTTAGAAACAGAAGATTTCCCTTGCTTCGACTCAAGGAAGCGACGGGTCAATAAAACTTTTTCAGATTCAGGAACGAACTTGAGTTCGAATAGTCCCCGAAACTGAGTCCAAGAAAGTGTAGATTCATCAATTTCGGCTACAAGAAGCTCATACCAATCAAGAGCACGCTCTTGTAATAAGCTAGAAGTTGTAAGAACTCTATCATGATCAGAAAGATCCATGCGAGAGAAGATACGCTCGCACGTGCGAAGCTAAGCTTGGACTTCAAGAATAGACTCGGAGCCCTTAAACGGCTTTCCTCCAAGATCAGAAAAATCACCGCACTGACGTGCAAAGGCAGACTTGCGAGGTGGAGGTACTCGAGGAGGAACTAGAGGCTGAGTGCTCCTAAACAACTCCAAAAACTGATCAGCGGACATATAAACGCCATCCGAATGTGAGCTACTGGATTGCCCAGCATCCGAACATCGTCCTCGGCCTCTTCCAGCCATACGCTGAAAGTTAAGATAAGAACAAGATTATTCACAAGGTAGATGTCATTAATACAATTGTGGAATACTATGGAATGAAATGCATTCCTAGACGTATTCCCAATTTCTATCTAACCGTTGATGGTAGAAGGAATAGAGAGACACGATGATTCAAAGACTTGTATCACTTATTACACTCTGATGTATCGTAATATGTGCATCTATTCTGTGTTTATCATATTTTGTTCTGAACTCAGCTCTGATACCACGCTGTGGCGCCCCACCTCTATACCCGCTCTAGCCAAGGACACTACAGGGTAATTCCGTCAACTGACACGGAGAATAAGACTAGTTAGGAGCAACCATCTATTGCCTTTCTCTAATTATCTATTGAATTCATCGACAATAGACATACCAAGAAGGTTGACATACCCAATGAATACTTAAAACAAAACCATAGGTGGTTGGAGAATCTATCAGAACAGAATATAACAACTCAAATGTAATATACATCACAGAACAGTAGTTCATGATATACACATATATTGATACATAACAGAGTATACAAAATAATACATGTCAAGTGGTATGGCAAACCACTATATACAAACGATTCCAGAATAATACATATATCAGAGTTATAACAAAAAGGACTATACAAAAAGCTTTAACAAAAAGGAACAAGCTGGATAGTCCATGCGGAAGCAAAATAGGCCATGTCCAAATGCACCTAACCTGAAACATCTCGGTCTGACCCGAGTATAAATACACGGGTCAGTCAAGCTAAACAAATCAGTTAGATAAACTGAACAACAATAACCTGCAAGGTCACAAAGTATAACAAATATCTCTAAAAGAGATAACACAATCATCTAACAGAAGATGAATCATATCATAACAAGCCTCATATCATCGGCAACACAGAGAAACAAAGGATAGGAATATCCCAAAACAAGCCATAAAGGCAAATAACAAATACCAATGAAGGTAACACAAGTTCCACAAGGCAATCGCTATACATCATGCGGCTCAAAAAGACCAACACCGAAGGGCAACACCTAGGGAATATACATATCAATGAAACATAAGATTGCTCGAGCTCAGTACTGTATAAACAAGGATCCATGAGCCCGAAGACTCCAAACCCAAATATCACTCGAGAGGCTCATAAAGACCTAACTCCGAAAGCGACATTATTAGGGCAACAAACCCGAAGGCACAAACCCGAAGGTGCAAACCCGAAGGTATAAACCCGAAGGCAACATACCCGAAGGCAACAAACCTGAAGGAGAGTCCGAAGACACTATCCTAAAGGCAACAAACCATAGTGGTGAAGGTCCGAAGGCCCAGTATTGGACACCACTAATTGGCAGAATGTGTCACAACTCTCGAAAAGGAATCCGAGAAGTGGTAACGTGAGTCCCATAACCACTCGTTCGCACTAAACGGTTTACTATCCGTTAGTTAATTTCACACTCAAACAATACAAAGTTTACCTCATCTCATTGGTAAACCAGACCAAAAGGTCAAAACAATCAATCGAATAGGTCGACGATTAATCGGAAAGATAAACGCATGGATTCATGGTCCGTGTTTTACTTAACCATTTAATCTCCTTTCCACTCCGCTTGAAGTGTGAAATTGTGTGTGCGTGTTTAAATAGAATTTATAAACTAAAGAAGCAAGCTTTTAATACAATTTAAAAGATTATTTCATAAAAACCCATGGATTAAAATTAAAAAAAAAGAATCATCAAAGTCAAAATAAATGATAACAACAAATAGGATCATCACGAATCGATTCAAATTGGAAATTCAATCCCAAAAGGCAAAGTGGGCTGAAATAGCAAATTCAGTTGACTAAACAGAGAATTCAGTTGACTAAACAGCAAATTCAGTTGAATGAACAGAGATTTTCAGTTGACTGAATTCTGCCTGGAAACTTTCTGTTTTCAGGTTCAGTCGACTGAACATAGAATTCAATCGACTAAACTATGCCTGGGAACTTTCTGTTTCCAGGTTCAGTCGACTGAACAGAGAATTCAGTCGACTAAACCATATCTGTAAACTTTCGGGTCCCAGATTCAGTCGACTGAACAGAGAATTCAGTCGACTAAACCATGTCTGGGCTGTTTTTCAGCCTATTCAAATGAAGAGCAAACTCTTCCAAAATGCAACCGGTCGAGCAATGGACCTAAGGAGCCTTAACCAATCGACACCCCAGCTCCATTGGCTCTCCGATTCGCCACCAAAAACATGTTCAAACATTAAAGTTAGGATCTTTAAAGAATTGAACCCAAAACACTAAAAATTTGGATATTCGCCAGTTCAATCCAAACCAAAAGCAAGTGCATACGAACAAGTGCTAGGAATTCATACCGAACATCAATGAAATCAAGAGAAGTAGATGTGAGTTCAAAACTCACCTTTTATCTCAAAACAAAGAAGAAGAAGCTCAAACAAAAGAAGGAGACTAACTACTCTTCACTTCACTCTAAAGTTTCAATCTAAGAATAAAACACATATTTCGCATATTAGGTTTAGGAAACTTTCTGAAATTGAAGGAGAAAGAGTTGGAGAAGATGCAGAGGAGGCTTACCAATGGCTTCTCTTTGATTTTGGAGCAAGATTTCAAGTTGCAAGAAGAAACTAGGGCTTGGAATTTCTAATTCCCATTCTCTTCCCCCATTTTCAGTTTTTAGCCTAAGTTTTATGAAATGAAATAAGTGAGCGGAGAGGAGAGGGACTGAGTTAGGGTAAATTCGTTAGTTAGTGGGCTGAACCCAACCCAAAGCCCAACTTGAAAAAGTTGCAAAATTCAACGTACCTCCAAACATATCAAAGCTTATACTTAAAAAGATCGCAAACGACGTTTTGAACTCAATGGAAGTGGTTTCGAGTTCCAATTCGGCTGTTTGCAAAAAGTAACATTTCGGATAAAAAAATCCGACTAACGACGCTATATTTAAATAAAACATTTAAATATAAAATCGTTAAATATGCGGGTTGTTACATTTATTGAAACCAAATTTTTGATTTCAGATTTCGAAGTATGGTTTGATGTTCAAAGGATATATGTGTGTATATATGTGTGTGTGTGTATATATATATATATATATATATATATATATATATATATATATATATATATATATATATTTGAAATGATTTAAGTAAGCCGGTGTTCAGTCCTCGAGATTCAGATTTGTTTTGGTATAACCTTATCTATTGGAATTGATTTATTGAATTGTTGGTGATTTCCAACTCTTGGATATGAAAATATGATTTCTTCGACTATTTTGAAGGTTTGATCACTTCCAAATCAAGGTTGACTTTTCAAAGCTAAGAAATTTTGAAAGGTATAGAGTATTTGATAAAGAATATAAGTTTAGTTTGGTATGATTAAAGTATAAAGTAATATACTGGTTAAAACTATTTTGTTGAGTGAAATAAATAAGACTATGTTGAATTATACTGGTAAGAAATATAGATTTGAAATGTTTTGAATAAAGTATATATATAGAATAAAATCTTTCCAATGGTAAATTGGATTTTCATACAGAAATAAATAGTTTGAAGGTTTTAAAAAAAGAGATGGTTTTAAACTTTGTAACCATTTTAGATATTGTAATGATTGTGAAATGGTTTTGAATGATTTAATCTTTATTTTGATAAAGAATGTGAATTTGAAATGATAATTGATCTTGATAAATGAATATTTGAAGTTTATATTTGTATGAAAGGATATTTGGTTTACTTGTAATTTGAGTTTATTTTAAAAATGATGGATTTATGAAATGAATATTCAAAACTAAGTAATAATGAAGTAAAATTTGAGATATATTGTAACGAACGCGATTTTTCGACGCTCGAAAACCGACATCAATACGTCCACTGTATCAACTGCCGAGCAATCGAAGGCCGGAAAACCGTACCGTTGGGTTAAAGAAGAAGAAAAAGATAGAAAAAGATAGAACAGAACAGAAAGAAATAACAGAACAACATCAGAATCTCACAATTCGCAGCGGAACAACATATAATAGATAAATGAATAATCTTTAAACAAAGAACTATATCAGTTATTACATTACATCATATTACATTACATTACATCATCAGAGTGTACAATACCAACAACAAACAGCGGAAAAGAAATACTATATACTAGTGAATACGCCATGCCATCCAGCTTGCCTCCTACAACTCCCGAATTCCAGAATATCCTGATAAACCTAACTTTTGACTGCCCGTGCGGAAATTGGTGGGCACCCAGAGTTTAGGAAGGAAAACAATAAACTCCGAGTCAGTCATGAGACTGGTGTGGGAACTAAAACAGTTTATTTATCTTTAAAATCAAAATAGAGGAATATTTTTAAATTCAATTCGCAATGCATTTAAAAATGAGACTACCATAAGGCCTCCCGCACACACACACACAATGCAAACACAGAATCGGAGGAGATTTCTCCTTATGATAGTCAAAGATGCTAGATAGGCATTAAAAAGAAACATTTGATATTATTACTAGTGCATAGTGTAGAAAAATTATTTCGAAAGTAAAGATATAAATCTTAGCCAACATACGAGAATTGTTCAGTTTTGAAATTACATCGTTTGAATCGATATTTAAAAATAGCCGTCCGAGGCACAGTCTCGGAATTCGACGAAACCAGTTCCATTGGGTCCGTAATATTGAATTATTATCGGATTTCAAATTTCGTATTTTTCGGAGTTGTTATGCGAGCACATGGTGAGTAAACGCATTGAAATTAAATCGAATTCAACTTGAATTTAAAATTTAAATTTGCAATATGGTCACATCAGTTAATTTTCGTTCCTAAAATCATGCCTAAAACTACGCCTATAATCACTGAAGAAAATCGTGTAAGCCATGTTTCGTTCGAATTTAATTACCTAGCCCCCTCCTTCAAACCCATTCAAACGAAATCGAAAAAATAAAAATAAAATCATGGCCGCGTACAGTTAAATAAAAAAAATCTCGCGCCTCACTCTCTCACTCGTTCCAAATCACATCAAAATGGCCGAAGCCCTAAATTGAAATCGCGAGGCTAGAGGGGAGATGGCTATAGCGCGTTCATCGTGGGAGGGGATCTCGTGGATTGCAATAGGGCATCGAGCGCAAATCGAGGCGATTTGGAGCTAGGGCGGCGACCGCGTGGTGGAGCGCGCTCGAGGCTGGTACGGCGGCGACCTGTTCGCGGTGGTTGGGGCGGAGAGGCACGATGTTGAATCGCGTGAAAATGGAACGCGAGTGTGTCGCGATTGGAAGCGACGACGTCAAGGTGGGTGTGGATTGAAGGGACTGGAAGTTGGTGATCGCGAGCAGGTGGTCGTCTCGAGGAAAATGGATTGGTCGATCGTATTAAGGAGAGCTACGGGGCTCGATGCTCGGCTAGGTGGAGTTCGAATCATTCCAGTAAGGTCTATAAATCGAGAAAACAAGCCGGAAATGGAAATGGATTGCAAGTAAAGCAAAGGTGAGAACTTTTCACTCAAAAAGGGTTTATTTAAATTTTAAATAGTTAAATTTAAAATTGTTTAGTTGTGTTGATTGAATGCTTGAATGATGATTGTTATATATATACATATATATATTGGATGTGAATAGACCCTATACGCCGTTAGTAAGCGGAGGTTATTTATTAAGCCCATATACCGCGATATTCCACCTTGAAGTGGAATTGGTATTATATTAGTATATAGCAATATATATATATATATATATATATATATATATATATATATTGGCATATGTGTATATTGCAGTTGATTGATTTCCCACATTGTATAGCGGATGAGACCCTATTGCGCCGCCTATTAAGCGGATAATATTTTATATATCCCATATACCGCGATATTCCACCTCGAAGTGGAATGAGTATTGTGCTAATGTCTATGGATGCAGGGAAACGGTTTGGAGGGATCCAACTGGATTCCTCACCAATATTTATTTGATTTTAGATATTGTGATATTTGATTGTTTATCATATCGATATATGATGTTTGAAAGTCGTGATTGACTATTTGATGTGTTGCATCATCGGATTCAATTTTGAAGTTTAAAAATAACGATTTTTATTTTAAGGGATTTCTAAAGTGATTTTTGAAAGTATACGTTTATAAAATATTTTTGGAATTGATTCATCTTAAATAAATAAACGTTATAATTTTAATGTATAAAAATTATGATTTTTGAGAAATACAATTAAAAGTGATTTTTGAAAATATGGGATTAATGATTTTATAAAATAGTTTAAATTGGGATTTCTGAATTTATTATAAAAAGTTTAAAAAAAATATGATTTATGAAATTTGATTATTTTATAAATCAAAATGATGAAATTATAAAGGAGTTTAAAGACGTTTAAAATGAATAATATAAAATGATTTATGTAAAAGATTTATAAAATTAATATTTTATAAGTTAAAGTATTGGAATTATAAAACAAGTTTTTATAAGTGTTAGAATGAATTGTGAATGAATTTCGTAAATGAATGAAATTTATAGAATTATAAACGGTGAAGTTATAAATAGAATTTTATAAGCGGTAGGTTTATAAAATTTGTAAGGTTATTAAAAGAATAGATTTTGGATAAATAAATGAACCTTGTAAGTTATAAGATTTAAATTTTGGGAAGTTTAAAAGAACGTTTGCAAACAAATAAATTATAAGTATTTAACTTATAATATGGACTTTCGGTATATAATTGAGTTATAAATCGAATAGATTAATAAAGGAAATTAAAAAAGGGAAGTTGTTATAAAATAAATAGAAATGAAATGTATAAACATTGTTTTATAAATCCGCCATGACTTATTTTGATAAGTAAATTGTTGTAACTTGTTAATGGAGTTATATTCATGTTTTAGACAGTGAATAATCCTTTAAAACAAAATGTATAGAAATGATGAAATTGGTTAACAAGTATATTCACGTTTTTGAATAGTGAATAATATATTAAAGAAAATGTTTTGGATGTGATGTTTTAAATAGAATTAAAATGATCTAAAGACGTTTTAAAATGTATTAACTATCGAAACCATAGATTTCAACATTCATTGTTGAAATAGACGTTTTCGAGAAATAGAAGGAAATGGTAGACTATAACACTGTTGTTATAGTAAATGATTTCCGAAAGGAAATGTTTTGTATAGTATTGGGATTTATATATCTATTTTAATTTCGAATCCCTATACTAGTGATTTTGGGTTGTCGTAACGATGTTCTACGTAACATTCGTTTTGGCCCAAATAAATATGTTTAAGAGAATGATTTCCTTAAAGAATGAAATATATACTTAATTTCGATTAGAGTATATTGAATATTTTCCAAGTGTAAAAAATAAAAAGACTTGTGAATTACTTATAAATAAATAAGTATGGAAATGTTTTTCCAATATTAAGTGAATATTTTAAATTTATCTTTTTGAAGATAAATTGAAAATGAATATTAGAAATCGAATGGAAATCGTATATTCATAAATATTTTGGAATGTAAATTCACTATGGAATTTATAAATGAAAGGGGGAAATTGTTTAAAAAATAAATATTGATTTATTTTTGAAGTATTGAAAAAATATATATCTTGTAAAGATATTTTTGGGAAATAAATAATTTGGAAAATTATTTGGAATCTGGTGATGTTGTGCATATCCATTGATAGTTCAATAACCGACTATCAATATTTACCTTTGAATGGGTATTTGTTGTGATTTGCTTGAATTTGAATGCCACACTTATTTTTTTTTAAATAAGCGCTCACTATTCGGGTTAACCGGGAAAGGACCTTGGGGTCGTATAACCCATTCCGAATATGTGATACGTTGTTATGAATTGCATTTGAAGACCAGTGTTGAAGACCGGATATTTTCGAAAACGAAAGGGTTTCTTGCTGATTGTCTCTGCACTGGTTGATCCCCGGTATAGAGATCTCCATATGTGATGGGAAATCCGGACGTGATTAGAGATTATCCGGATTGCAAGGACTTCTTTGTAAGTGCCTTCGGTTCTGTTCGAGCCTGGAACAGACTTGTATGGATTGTATGTCTGACATTACAATTGAGATATAAAGCTGATTTCTGTCAAATATATTTCTGTTGGTGGCGGAGAATTTATTCTCTTAGCTTAACACCCTTCTCTGAGACGTACGAGCTCAGAGGTTATATAGTTGAAGGTTATCAGCAATATATTCCCAATTTGGTAATGTGACATGCTGAGTGTTGCTGTGAAATAATCATTGTTTGATCATTTGTGATATGATCATTTGTTTGATCGTTTATCTTTGTGATCATTTCTATGATCATTTGTTGACCCAAAGCACAGCTTTTGTATAAAGCGTGGCTTCGTGGACGAGACTTCGTCGAGCCTCACACCCCGGAATGGTCAAAACAGGAAAGATGCAGCAAGGTTATGAGGGGTAGCTCCCTTTAGGGTATGTGCATTTCCTTCTGGAAAAGGGTGGTATCATGGTATGGAGCCCAGATGCTTACTCATGTTGAAACACTTATTATTATGGTGTGATGTTGATTACGAGCACTCGGATAAAGGTCCCAAAGGACCGGGGGATGGCATACTCGTGTCAGTAGTTACCCAGTTAGGGGTAACCCGGCCTTGTGTTGGCAGAGATCCGGTTAGGTTCTCGGGGACGTCCTTCCAGAGGCGTTCTCATGTGGCAATGGGAAGTTCCTTGGCCTGACCATTTGTTGGAAATCCAAAGAAACAATACGATCTTATACGGTTTTAGTTGTATAACCTGACATGGAATGTGGCGGTAACCCGCTATTGAACATGGTAGCTATAGTAGGCATAAGTGCGGAATGTCTATGCTGGCTAAGATTTATATCTTTACTTTCGAAATGTTTCCTGCACTATGCACTAGTAATAATATCAAATGTTCTTTTAATGCGTATCAAGCATCTTTGACTATCATAAGGAGAAATCTCCTCCGATTCTGCGTTTGCATGTGTGTGTGTGTGGGAGGTCTTATGGTAGTCTCATTTTTGAAAAAAACATTGCGAATTGACTTTAAAGATATTCCTCTATTTTGATTTTAAAGATAAATAAACTGTTTTGATTTCTCATACCAGTCACATGACTGACTCAGAGTTTATTGTTTTTCCTTCCTAAACTCTGGGTGCCCACCAATTTTCACACGGGCAGTCAAGAGTTAAGGTTTATCAGGATATTCTGGAATTCAGGAGTTGCTGGAGGCAAGATGGATGGCATGGCGTATTCACTAGTATATAGTATTTCTTTTCCGCTATTTGTTTGTTGTTGTTTGTTGTTGTACACTCTGATGATGTAATGTGATGTAATGTAATAACTGATATAGTTCTTTGTTTAAAGATTATTCATTTATCTATTATATGTTGTTCCGCTGCGAATTGTGAGATTCTGTTATTATTCTGTTGATTTTCTTTCTCTATTTTCTATCTTTTCTACCTTCTTCTACCTTTTTCTTTCTTAAACCCTCATGGCTCGGTTTTCCGGCATCCGACTGATCGGCATTCGATACAGTGGACGTATTGATGTCGATATTCGGGAGTCGAAGAATCGGGTCTTATATGAAATTATAAAATTTAGTTTGAAGTATGGTATATTTAAACTTTGAAATATATTAAAGATTGAATAGTTTATTTTATGGATCAAATCTTTATTTGAAATTTGATAATATTTGAAATGGTTTTGTTGAAAAACAAAATTGAATTGAAACTGATGGTTTGAATTGAATTAAAATTTGAAAATTTTAGATTTGGGTTTAATTGAATAAATTTGTGAAATGTAAATAATTAAAGGAATGTTTATGATTTCAAATGTATGATTTCGAAATGTTATGATTTTCAAAGTGTAATGATTTCAAGTATTGTTGTTTCGAAAGATTTATAACTTTGAAAGTATTATGATTTTTGAAAATGAATACATATTTGAAATGGAAATGAATTCGTTTGACATAAATTTTGTTGATTTGAAAATTTGGATTATTTCCTAAATTTATTGGTTTAAGAAACTTTGAAACTGAATATATGTAATTAGGAAGAAATGATTTGGCGAATCATATATGATTTTGAAACTGAATTAATATTGAAAAGGAATTGAAATTGAAAACCTTGTTTTACTAAATACTGTGATTTAGGAGTTATCGAACTTATATAAAATGGATTTGTATAGGTATAAAATTGATTTGTAGAAGTATGAAATTGATTTGAGAACTATTGATTTGCAAAGGTACTCAACTTGTAAATTGAACTCTTATATAATCAAAGTCTATATAAGTATGATTTGATATACTATTGATTTTGGAAGGATTCTATTTGAAATGGAATCTTATATATAATGGACTTTATATAAGTATGATATTTGAAAGTGATTTTGAAAGGTACTATATGATACATATTTTCGAAGTAAAGATATGGAAAGTTCCTTCTGCTTGATATCCGCTTTGTGGCTATACTGTGGATTCATTCTATCGATATTATTCTCTCTGATTTGGGTTTTTCGGATATGATACTCGAGTGTCCATTGAATTCCATTGCGATCTCCATGGTCTTATGAGCACGACTGCATAGCGCAACTGCCTGGCTGAGTTGGCCTAGGGGTACGGATTGTTTCCTGAGAGATCCAAGCGTAACCATTGTGTATCCTGCATTCTATGTAGGTCGCATTAGTAGCGAAACTGCTAGGCTGAGACGGCCTAGGGGTACAGATTGTTTCCTAGGGGGCGTAACCATTGTGTATCCTGCACTCTACTAGTCATCATGGCGTAACTCGCAGGGCTGAGAAAGCTTACGGATACGGATTGTTTCCTGGGGGATCCAGGCATAACCATTGTGTATCTGCGATCCATGGTTAGATAAATGTTTTGGTTTGGTTGATTTGTTTGGATTGTACTTTCCATATCTGTTTTAAAAGGTTATCCAGTATTTTCACTGGGTGTTGAAACAAGTCTACCAAGCACCTGGAGAATTCTAGTTTTGCGCCTGATCAACGCATGTCCATAGTCTGCAGGAACGAAAGTAAACTTGTTAAGACATCGAGTTATAAAAGTATTTTGATAAAGTATTGTATAAAGGATATTTTGATCATTTATGTAAAATGTTTTAAATATTTTTTACTTCGAACTATCAAATTTGAATCAAATGACTATTTATCATATTAAAAAAGTTTAAAATGTTGTGAATATAAAATCTTAAATTGAAATGTATATGGTTTTAAAATAAGGGTCCATCCTTGTGTTCCAACCTATTTTTCCTCCTAGCTATTCCTACCTTTTTCCTCTTCGGGGGTTCTTTATGCATTATGGAAAGAGTTGGTTCTTTGGCTTATCGTTTGGATTTGCCCAAGAAGAATTCTGGAGTGCATGATGTATTCCGCGCCTCACATCTTCTCTGGTATCTTCTTGGCCTATCTCTTTTGTTTAGTCTTCTGCTCTTGATGGTTAGGATATTGAGCCTAATATGACTTTCGAGAGTAAGCCACTTCGTATTGTCGACAGAGGTACGAAGCAGCTAAGAAGGAAATCTGTTAGTTTGATCGAAGTACGATGGGGTACTGATGATCGAGATTGTACCCAGGAAACGGAGGAGAGCATTTGTGCTTCGAATCTGAATTTATTTTTCCTGGTACTATTTGTTGTCTATTGTGCATTTTCTTATTTTCCTTGTTCGTTCTATTCGAGGACGAAAAGATTTGAGTGGGGGAGAGTGTAACAACCCAGTATTTTGTGATTATTTTAATTGTATATTTTATTTATTTAAATTGAAACTCCTGATTTAAAAAATTTATTTTATTTATTAAAATGAATAAATTTAGTTATTTTAAAAGTATATTTTTATTTTGTGTGAATTATAATTTCAAACCTGAATAAATAGGATATTTCCAGAAAAGTGGATTTTTGGTCACTCTGGTCAAACATTGACTTTTAAATTTAAAATTTAAATATTTTAATTTTTGAATTTTATCTTTTATTATGAAAATATATTAAATTTCAAGAATACTACTTTTCGTTTCATTGAAATCCGATTTGTATTGTGAAAGTTATGTTTTTTTTTACAATATTGTATGTAAATTGATTTATTTAATAAAATTGTCAATTTTAAATTATATAAATAATATTTTATTTGTCATATCATGTTCTAATATGTGTAATATGACATGTTATATATATATTTTATTTTTAAAGCATTTTAAAACGATGTTAGAATTTTTCCAAAATTTATTGCATTTATTTCCTATTTTTAAAGGTTATTTTCTATTTTCTGCCATTTTCTTCATTTAAATTATATTCAATTAAATTTTTTAATTATTTTTTTGAATGCATTTTTATTTTATGTTCTTATCTTTATTTATAAATATTTTCCAAGTCCATATAAATTTTTCTAAGTTTATTCTGTTTATTTTCAAATCTTCTAGACTAGGTTTCATTTTTGTGCTATTTTCTTATTATTATCTTATATAATTAATAATTATTTATTTATATTTTATATTTTTGTTATATTTTATAAATTTAAACTGAAATTATAATTATTTTTAGTTATTTAAACTTATATAAAGAAATAAAGGAAATTTGAAATGGTTTGTGACTTTTGATCTTCCTAAGGCCTTCTATATTCCACCTTTTCACATTTTAACCTAACTCTTCATTCAATTGGCCATTACTTCTCATTTCTTTTGGCCGATCACCATTTTCCTCATTCATGTAAATATTTTTTTCTCATTCCTGAAGAAAAAAAATCGGCCTCTTCTTGCTAAAAGGAATTGGTAAAAATTCATTTCTTTCCTTTGTTTTATGCTTGATTTCATAGTTTTGCACTTGCTTTCTTCGTCTCTTTCTGGCTTGACCTCTCTCCTCCAACCACTTGGCCGCCTCCACCATTACCACCTCTGGACAATAGCTCCTCCACCCCATCCCCATGCAATAGCCGTGCCCCATGATGATGTAGATCTACCTAAAAATGCACAAACACCACCTATATCCAACATAGCCTAGCTACAATTGTTCCATCATCTCACACACCCCTTGGCCGCCGCCACCACCACCACCAGCAAATTCCTGACCTGAACCCACTACCACGCTATCCTCCAGCCCTCTGCAGACCTGGCCATGCCCATGATGCCTTGGCCGAGCCCTTATGTTGCTTAGAAATCATGTTGTTTTACCATGTAGTGTTAGTTCATGCTTATATATTTCGTACACCATTTTTGCTATGCTAGGCTAACCCATTTCAAACCCAAACCAGATCCAAATACATGTTTTTATCATGCATTTCAGATCTAAGGCTGAAGCATAAGTGGTAGGAAGCAAGTGCAAAAGCTTTGGTTTTGTTTTATGCATTCATTCCTAGCATTGTTTAGGTATATTTGAGTTTGAAACTTATGTTATATATATTTGTTTTGTTTGAATGTATCCAAGGCTATTAATCTTTGGCTCTCCACTCTCAAATCATGTTCATGCTTTCGTGCCTTCGAAGATCTTTGTTATGTGTAGTTGTTTGTCATCTCCAGCTAATACAAGTGAGTTATTCTCACCTGACAATGTATACATATATAACCAGTAAATTGACCACTTATGAATCTGTAAAATGCATTATCATGTTACACCTGCTATATTATGCTTATATGATATTCACCCATGCTTAAACACCTGTTATATCATATGTTAGTATTATATTATGTTGTTTTGTTATTTTTATTAGTTTATCACACTGCAAGTTCCCTTTAGATTAGAATCACTATGGGTTGAAATGATACATACCCGAACGGACTTTAGAATAGGGAAAATCGTTATGGGCTGAAATGATAGGCCTGAACGATTTTCAAACTATTTCATTTACTTGGGACTGCGGGTTTGAAATGATAAAACCCAGGTTTTCTTTGTAAATTACGGGTTGAAATGATATATTACCCGTATCACTTGACCCAGCGTAGAAAATTATATACAGACCCGTAGTTAAAATATGTTTTCTAAAAATTTTAAAATATTTTAGAAATGTAAATATTATAATATTTTGATCTGAACTTAATTAAAAATGATTTTTGTAAAGTATTATTGATTTTTTGAAAATTTATAAGTGAAATAAATAAATGGTAAAGTAAGAAAATATGAAATGTAAGTTATTTTGGGAAATTTTAATTTGGTGATAATTGGAATTTAAATTAAATATGAAATTATGATAATTTATGATAATTTGGATTAAAATGAATTTAAAAGTGATTTTATAATATATTAATGATTTTGATTAAAGTTGAAATGTTAAATGAATGAATATTTAAGTTGGAATTTTGAAATATAACTAAAATTAGAAATTTGTGAATTTGGCTTAAAAGTGAATTTTAAGTTAAGAAATAAAAATGAAATTAAGTTATATTTGAGCATTTAAACTTAAGTGTTAAGCTGAAATTTAATTTAATGAATTTCAAATTTAGTATTGGAATTTAATAAGTGAATTGTTATTAAATCTTGATTTTGGATGGAAATTTAACTTTATAAAATCATAGATTTAAGGAAAACTAAAGGATGATTATAAAAGTGAATATTATTATTTTATAAGTTAAAAATGATTTAAATAATAGTATAATTGTTTGTGAAATTATATTGAACATCTGAATTTTTAATAACAGCATTTTTGAAATGCTATTAATTCTAATGTAAACGATAATATAGCATTTGTAAATGCTGTAGTTGATAATAATGAACCAAATGGCTTA
The DNA here is from genome assembly GCA_030765085.1 of Allium cepa. Taxonomy (NCBI): domain Eukaryota; kingdom Viridiplantae; phylum Streptophyta; class Magnoliopsida; order Asparagales; family Amaryllidaceae; genus Allium; species Allium cepa. The sequence goes on from CM060941.1 coordinate 624,037,983, forward strand.
ATTTAATTAAAGGCTATTATAGCATTTTGTAAGTGCTATAACTGTTTAATTAAACTAAGTTTCTTTAAAACTAATGTAAACTTATTACAACATTCGTAAATGCTGTCTTTTATTAAATTGAACTGTTTTAAGTGTGACTTTCCGTAGCATTTTCTAAATGCTACGAAAGGTGGATTTTCACTGTTTTGATAAAATTAAGTGAATGAATGAACTTTGAAAAGTTTCAATTTTTGGAAGTTTAATAATATAATTATTAAATATGATAACTTCATTTTTTTAATGATTTAAAAATGAAGTAATTTGTTTTGAAATATAAACTATTTTGAATTGTGAGTTGAAATGGTATTTTAAATAAAAATGAATGTGGTTTTGAAAAGATACGATATTTTGATATTGTGAAATGGATTATTGAATGATATTGAAATGATATTTTATTTCAAAGTATAAATTACTATCTGAAAATTTTAACAACGGGATGTATTTAATTTATAGTTTAACCGATCCTTAAAGGATGGGCGACCCCAAGCATCCTTTAAGTTATTGTGCATTTCTACTACAGTTCACTTGAGTTGGTTTATATCATATAATTATATATGTCCTGAATCGAGTGTTTGTGTTTTACTTTACGCTCGGGTCAGCCTGAGTATTTTGGGTTCTCTTTCTGGAGCTGGTCTTTGCTGGAGTTTCTGCTTATCTACATTTATATCTACTTCTGTTTCAGCTGTTCTAGTTTATCTCATGTATTAGTGAACTACTATGTATTTTGGATTTCTATTATGTTGTTTTCAGACTGTATTATGTATTTGGTTTGAGACTCTATTATAGTAGCTGCATGAACTACTATGGTATTTTGAATTTTCGCTGCGAGCTATTTTGATATTTCTGTGTCTGTGATTATGTGATTTGTATTTCATTTGCTCCAAATTTATTTACAATGCGGTATTTTGAGCGATTCAAGTCCGACATGTGTGGATGCGAATGGCAGAAAATATCGGGTTGTTACAATTTTGATTGTGTCCAAATTTTCTACAAATTATGCACATTGAATCGACTTGATTAATTTCATTTCTAAAAATTTTAGATTGATAATATCCAAGTCCTTATCTAACTGTATTAACAGTTTGTTTTCCTGATAGCATATTCAACGATTTTTCACTTTTTGAAAAATTTATCTAAAGTTGTTGACAGCTATTGGACTTGTGTTTTGAGAGATTCATTTTCGTTCAATAATTGTGTGCACTTTTTAATAGAGTTCTCTCTCCTAGTATTTTCACTCTCTTTCAAAATCAGAATTTCATTTTCAAGTGATTTTATATTAATTTCTGATTTTTTAATTTCTTCTTCAAACAGTGGAAACTTATCACACTTAGGGCAGTTATTTTGATAATTTTTAACTAATTGTTTATGCTGATCATTTACTTCAATCAAACTATCTCTTTATGATTCAATTTTAGCATATTTCTCCAAAAGTCGTTCAAAACAGCCATTTACTTCGTGGAAATATATAAGTAATTCAAAGTGAGTAAGTTTTGATATCGCGCTTGGCTCGTCATCGTCGCTATCAGTTATATTACCTTGAAGGCACATATCTGCTTTCCCACTCTCAGCTCTAGTACTTTGATTATCTTCATCACTTCTATTCCACATGGCTGCAAAATTTATCCTTTCTGATTTCTTTTCAAAGTCGTGTCGGTTTTGAGGACAATTGGGCTTGATGTGTCCAAGTTGGTTGCACGTGTGACTTATGATCTTCTGTTCGTTTGAGTTGTCTAGTGCTTTGACTATTCTGCTTTTCAATTTTGATTTAGAGGTGGATTTCCATATTTGTAATTCCACCTTTTGAATTTTTTATTATCAGCTCCAATTCTGCTACTCCATCATCATCATCACCATCGCTTTCTATTATTCCTTTAAGAGCTATTGATTTCTTTCGAGTGTCTGAATTTCATTTCTAGCTCATAAGTGGTGAGATTTCCGATGAGTTCTTCAACTTTGATTTGTTTTAGATCTTTTGATTCTTGAATGGCAGTCACTTTTGCTTCAAAACTTCGTGGAAGGACTCTGAGGATTTTTCGGACTACTTCCAATTCCGTGTATGATATTCCGAGAGTTTTTGATTTTTATATGATGTTGAAAAGCCGTCCATACATCTCTTTAACATTTTCTTCCTTGGCTATTTTAAAATTCTCGTATTCGCTACTCAGCATGGCAAGGCGAGATTCCTTGACTTGAGATGTTCCTTCATGAGTCACTTCTAGTGTGTACCATATTTCCTGTGCAGTTAGACAATGTGTGACAAGATTAAATTCAAATTGATCCAATAAACAAATAATTGAATTCATAGCCTTGGCATTAGTATTCTGTAACCTATTTTCTAGGTCTGTCCATTGATCCTTCAGTTTATTTATTTCCTGGTTATTTACAATTATAGTTGGTGCTCTATACCCTGTCTCAACAATATCCCAAGCGTCAATGGTTTTCAGAAAAATTTTCATCCTATTTTTCCAGTAAGTATATTAACCATTGAACAATGATGGTCTAACTATGGACTGACCCTCCGCAAAAGCATTATTATAAGAAGCCATTTTAAAAATTCAAATTTTCAAAACAAAAATTGGTTTTTGAAAAATCAAATTTTTTAAAACAAAAATAGCTTTTGTACCTTTCTCCGATACCACTTGTAGGATCGATTCCACCCTAGAGGGGGGGGGGTGAATAGGGTGACGCTATTAATTATAAAAATTATTGCGGAAGTTTATAAAATATTTTCAACACGGATATATCAAAATAGCAGCACAGATATTAGCAGAATAATAAATGCAGAAATAGAACGACACAGAATTTACCCAGCTTCGGCAAAACCTTGCCTACGTGCTGCCCCCAAGGTTTCTACGAGAAACTAAGCAGTCAGACACTCACACACGTAAACTTGCGACACCCGCTATCGACTAGCCTTAACTCTACGCTCAAAACCCTGCTTCAACTCAGCCGCTGAGTTGCGAATTCTCAAACTACGCCACGTAGTTTATCCCCTAGTCATACGACTAGTAAATACACAATTTTCAAAAGAAAAATACAATTTAAAAACAAATAGAACAAAACCCTTATTTAAAAGGTTAAGCCCAAATATAACAATAAAAGCCGGTTCCTTTTCTTTTATTTCTTTATCGGCCTGGTTCTCTTTTATTTGCTCCGTTCCTTTCTTTTGTGAAAATGGGGCCGTTCCTTGTTCGTTCTTCTTCAATATGTAATTAGGGCTTTGAAATGCTGACTTTAAATTGATCGATTAAGTGGTTATTCGCATGTAGCTTTGATCGATCGTTTCCTCGTTGCTCATTTCGGCTGCTTCGACGAGTTCAATTCATAAATCTGGTATGTGATCTTTGCTTTTGCTTCCTCTGATTTGCTTGCTTGAACTTGATCGATGATTCGAGTTAAATGATTACTGTTATCTGTTTTGCTCGAACTCGGATGATAAAATTTGCCGATGATGTTAATGTTTATATAAGGTTCAGATCCCTATTTTCTCGTTCGTATATATTTGTTTGAATTTGTCAATTGATTTGCGTTGGCCATTGATATTCGTTTGGATGCTTGAGATGATTACTGACTTTTTCAATTTACTTGAATAACACGGTGTTGATTTTGACTTGGTTCGATTTCTTGGCCACCACGATTTGCTGGCCTTTGAGTCAATTACTCATGGCTTCAACTTGAATTTTCATTTACCTATACACTTGTTGTTTCTTGAAATTGTGCTGTTGAGCTTTGTTTGAACTTGTACCCTGGTTATTTTGATTCTCTGACATTTTGAATTTGATTCTGTTTTGAAATCACCTACGGCCTTATTTTTGGTTCAAAACTTCGGCTTCTCTATTTACTGCCTCTGGTCATTGCATATGGCTTTGAGTTGACTTTGCATTTTCTTTGTGTACTTTCTTCGGCCATTATGTCTCTGACCTGTTCATTGTCACCTGACTTCGACTTTTGTAAAAACTGTTAATTTCTCTGTTGTATTGTGACGACCCGGAATTTTGAGCAATATCAATTTAATAATCTTTGATAATAATTAAATTGATTTGATCATTTTATATTATAAATTGACAAGTTAAATTTATATTAAAAATAAATGATAATAATTTGTTAATATCTATTAATATTTTTCTTTGCAATATGAATTGGCAAATTTAATTCTTTTGAAAGCTAAAAATAATTTGATTTGAAATTATTTATTTTGGTAAATAAGATGTTTTAATGTAATAAAACTTTGTATTCAAATTACAATATATATGAATGTATATATTGTGATCTGATATTTGTTTTAAAATTTAATTTGGAAATTAATAAATTTAATGTTAGAATGTTTCTATTTGAAATGTGTATATATATTTGTATATATATATTTTAAATAGGAAAATTATTAAATTGAATTTAATAAGAATTTTCAAACTTGAATAAATTTAGTTTGAATTTAAAATGATAATTTGATTTAAATGACTTTAAATTGATAATTGAGATTTAAATTTAAAATATTAAAGTTAATTCCTTATTTATGATAAATATGTACCTTAAGCTTTTAAATAAGATTTAAATTAAAATAGATGTTTCAAACATATAAACATTTAATTGAATTAAAATGTAAACTACTTGTTTCATATGAATATCTATTAAAATATAAGTATGTACATTTTATATTACATAAATATATGTATATAAGGATTTAATAAATTATTAAAGATAAATACATTTAAAGGAAAAACATATAAATAATACTTATATAACACATGTAAGTATATTAATTTACATTAAAGACAAATGTAAATTAAGTTGCTTAGGTGTAGATTAATCAAAGCATAAGAGGTGACAAATGTCATTCTCTTTAAAAATTAAAATTAAAATCTAATTGTAAATAAAAGATGGTTTTATTCTTCAGCAAAACATTTTTTTCAAACTCTAAACTGAATACAAAAGCAAAATACAAATTGGAATCAAAAGAAGAAATCACTTTCTTCTTTCAAACAAAGATAAAATGCTTGCAGATCAAAAAGGAAATAGAAATCTGTAAACTCTAAAAAGAAAAGAAAAGGAAGAAACTGTAAAATCTGAAACCTGGAACTCAATCAAATGCAAGCTCTTCATCAATACAAACATGCAGCAACAATTAATCAACATGCAACTAATGATTAATCAAGCAACAAGTTCAGGAAAGAATGCAGAAAATTTCAACAAAGCTTGGGAAGAAAAGAACATGCAGTTCTGTTTTCTGGAAAATTTTCAAGTGAGTAAAACGAATTTTAAAAACAGTTTAACTTGAATTTCATCATGTTAATATGGTTGGGTATTTAATATTATTGAGTACTTAGTTTAGAATTGAGTGCATGTTTGAATTAAGATAGTTGAATGCCTGGGTAGTTAAAATTTATAATCTGTGTATGTTTAAAATTTACAGTTTCATCATTAAATTCAATAACTTAATTCTGGATTCATATGAGCCTTTGTTGTGTAAATAAAAGATGTTTGTAATCAACTAACATATCATCTAAAAATATATGCAAGTTTTAAATTTGAATAATTAGTTGTAAATTGCAAGTTTACAGTAAAATACAATATTTGGTCAAAATTTGATGAAATCAATTTCAAGTTTTGATTTCATGATTGGATTGTAAATGGTAAATGATGATTTTAGAAGCTGGAATCACAATTTTTAATGGAGTATGTTGTGAGTATTTTGGGATTTAATGATTTGGGTATTTTTGCCAAATCACGGCAAACTACGACGAATTGGTCGTCGTCGTTGAACTCAAAGGAGGGGGAAGCTTCGGTGATCTTGTGAAAAATACTATTGTATTTTATTTTGGTATGTGGTGATCGTGGTTTGAGATGATAGGGTTTTTTTCACCTGTTAATGCCGATGTGTTCTTCGGGTTACTGCGACATCATGTTGTTACCGGAGGTTGTCGCGAGCGTTGCAGAGGGTCGAGGGGGTAATGGTGGAGCTAAGGTAGCAACGGCGTGGTCTCTGGTGAAGGCAATGGTCGGCGGTGGTTGATTTTGTTGGGGGTGGATTTCGAACAGTTTGGGTGAAGGTCGAAATCTCAATCTCGATTGAGTTTGGGTGTTCTGGGTGATGCAGTTGGATGTGGAGGACGAGAGTGACTTGGGGAGGGTCGGCATGGTGATCGCCGGCGTCCATCGGTGCCGTGCACGTTAACGTGCACGGTGACATGTTTTGGTGGTGGGTTCTGGAATTAGGAGTTGGAGAAGAAAGGGTAGACTCGAAGCAGGCATCGTGTTTTGTTTGATGGAACTCGAAGCAAGGGGTAGGCAGGGAAGACTCGGGTTGTTTTGCTTGTTTACTCGGGTGTGGCACGGGTTGTTGCTGGTTACTCGAGTATTCAGAGGGTCAGGCTTTAGAACTTTATGTTTAAGTTGTTAATTCAAAGAAAATTTGATTTTAGGAATTAAGTTTTTAAAACAAGGGTTAAACAAGTTCAAATTGAATTGGTTTTTCACAGTTATGTTTTAAAACAAGTTGATATATTTTAAAATATGGAGTTTTAAAATAAAATGGGTGAATTTTAAAATAAAGATTGTATTTAAACTTTATTAAATAAATTTGGAAAGGTTGTAAAGATTTCAAAGTTCAATTTAAAATATGTTTAAATTTAATTGATTTCTAAATTATTATATTTTATTTAAATTAAGTTTAATAATTTAGAATTTGATAATCAATTGTAATAAAGATTATCTTTAGTAAGTTTGAATTTAATTTAATTAAAGATAATTAAATTTGTAAAGATAATTGAGATAATTAAATCATTTTTAATTATCAAGTTTTAATTATGAATAAATGATTTAATTAAGATAAGGTTTCTTAATTAAGAATCTTTTAATATAATAAGATTAAGAATCATTTAATTAATTTTAAATGATTTAGTTAAATAGTTAATTAAGTAATTAACTTGTGATTAATTAAAATAATCACTTATGGATTAATATAATATAATTACTTGGGAAGTAATTAAAGTAATTAAGTGGTAATTACAGAAGGGTAATTAAGTAAAGAATAATTACTTATGAAAAGTAATTAGGTAAATGTGATTAAGAGTTAATCACTTTAGTTATTAATTAAAGAATCAATTATAATTAGTTAAAGGTTTAAATTTTTTGATTAATGATTAATTACTTGATTAAGAGTAATTAATTAAGATAGAATTTTAATTAATGAGTAATCATTAATTAATGAAAATAATTAATTAATTATTAATTAATAATTTAAAAATAATTAATTTGTAATTAAGTTTTAATTACTAAATGTAATTAAAGTAATTAATCAAAGGTGATTAATTAAAAGTAATTAATTAAGTATGATTAATTAAGAGTAATCAATCAATGTGATTAATTAAAAGTGATTAATCAGGTGTAACTGATTAAAGGTAATTAAGGAATAATTACCAGAATAATTAGAGAATAATTAATCAAGGTTGATTAATTTAGAAAGTAATCAAGAGGTAATTACTTAGTATAATTTGGAAGTAATTAATCAGGATGATTAATTAATATGAAGATTAAGGAATAATTACTTAAAGTAATTAGGTGATAATTAATCAGGAAGATTAATTGAAATCGATAATTAAGTGACGTTAATTAATTTGTAATTAATTAATGAATAGTATTGGATTGAAGATAATCCAAGTATTTAATTAAGGATTAATTTAATATAAGGATTAATTAAATTAATCAAGTTTAAATCAAACTTGTTTATGAATGGTTAATGATTGGATGATATATGTATCATTGAATGAGTTAATGATATTGGTTGTTGTTGGATGGCATTGATTGATGGATGATGATATGTATATGCTATATCTGATTGTGATATATATGCTGCTTTGTGATATGTATAGATGCATGTGATAATAGATGCTTATCTATCTGTGTAATATGATACATTCATTTGTGTTAAGTGATATTTTCTAAGTATCTATTGTTTAAATCCCTTAAGTACAACTTGGACATTAAAATGGCGTTTGGTTTCGATGAGACCGGGATCGGGTTTCCATATTTGGAATCCGAAAACCACATCGATTCCAATTAAACGTTAGGTCGTTTATCCAAGTGGAGCAAGTGAAGACTCGAGGTGTAAGGGCTATACGTCAGTATAACTCTGTGGGTGATTCCGTAATGAGTTTGACGGAATAGTGCTTATAGATTCGAGATGGTGAATCAGAGTGCAAGGGCTATGGTCGTTGACTCTGAGGGTGATTCCAAAATGAGTGCAACGAGATAGTGCCTTCGGTTTCGTTCGAACCCGGAACGAACTTGTATGGATTGAATGCTTTCAGCACATCGTCAGGCGGACGATGAGCATTCTAAGATAATTGGTCCTATAAAGGTAATCGCAGCCTCAAGCCTCATCAACCGGGAATGGCTAAAACAGGGGAGGTGCAGCAAGGCTTCGTGGGTCGCGCCCACTGGAGAGCAAGATACATCCCTGTCTAGAGGTCCCTTTATATTTCGGCTGTGTGGGCAGTTGGTCTGCAGCCAACTGCGGGGTGGTCTTGTTCGGGACTGTTCAGTAAGGAATGGTCCCGGTCTTGTGTTGCAGGGGATGAAGGGAGTAATCCTCGGTACGGTGATCTAGGCCACGTACTGTGACGGGCGGTACCCCAGTAGCCCTGCCATTGTTGGAAACCCATTTTCCCTACGAGACCCTATGGTTTTGTTTGTATTACCCACTTTTGTGGCTAGTAGCTGGAATTTAATCATGTAACAATTTCGGCTATTTCATATTTATTTGAAAACCCTAGACACTATTATAATATCACTGGATTTCCTATCAAATGTTTTGGTTAGCGTAAGGTAAAAACTTTTCCATGTTTATGTGTGGGAAGTCTTACGTGATACCTTTTCTTTCAAAGGTTTTTCTAAAGTTAAGCAATCTTAAACCGTTTACTCACACCAGACCCCTGTCTGACCCGAGTGTTTATTTTCTTTTTTATTAAACTCTTGGGTACTCATATTCTATATGAGTAGACAAGTGATTCAGGTTATCTCTTGACGAATTCTGGAGGAGCTTTGGAGCAGGAGGCTTCAGCGTGTAGATATATGGTTAGAGTTTCCGCTGTGTTGTTGTCTGTATGATGTCTTGTATTGTATTAGACAGAAATGATATAACTGTCTAAATTGAGATGTTTAGTTATGTACTCTGATGTATATGAACTATGTATATGTTCTATATTATATTTAAATCGTTCCGCTGTGAGATTCTGATGTGTTGTTTTCTCTTTCTTCTCTTTCTTTTCTTCTTCTATCCCTTTCTTTCTTAATTAGTGATGCGATTTTCCGGTAGTGGAATTTCGGGTCGCTACAGCTGGTATCAGAGCGTTAGGTTGAGTGAATACCTAGGCTCTGGAGTGGTGTTTTTCTTGAGAGAGCGTACTTGTAATTTTTATATAAATATATATTTATATATATCTACCTAATCTGTTGGGTTATCTGTTCGGATTTTCCAACATAGGTTATAACGGTAGATAAGGTAGAAGTGTGTGGAACACGACTACCACTTTTGGTTGAGGCTCATATGTTGTAGTTGGAGGTGTTTATCTAGATTGTAGACCTAATACTGTCTCGAATAAGTTTTGTGGATTGTAGAAAGGATTTCTTTGAGTCCAAAGGAAGTCTTTTTCAAGAATTGAAGTATATTCTTGAAGTGTGAGGTTGATTTGCTCTCAAGTGAGCGGGATTTCCAAGAGTTGAGTTGTCAGCTAAATAGAAGCAAGTGATGGTGTCTTGATAGCTTCAAGAAGGAATAGCTGTGTGATGAGATGCAATATCCATAGATGGTTCTGAAGATGTTTCTTTTAGAGCCGAGTTTCTTGAGGAGATGTTTACTCGTCTCAAGGATGTTTTAGAGGATTTGGGTGTTAGTTTTGAGTTTCAAGAAGCTTTTGGTTAAGGAAGACCTTTGGTTTAGCTGTATCATTGAAGTGAAGTTTGGAAGCAGCAGTGTGGATCTGTTTCTTCGATGATTCTGAAATCTTTGGAATTCTACTATCGACAGACTAGGCAGATGGTGAAGGCTTATTCTTTTCTTGGAGGCTCAGCAGAGCAAGATATTTGTTGGAAGTGATCTATCAGTTTCTGATAGTAAGCCATTCTAGAAAGATTGATCTTGATGGGAAAGGCTGTTCTAGTTGGGGAGACAGTTCTTTGAAATCAGAACCGAGTAGGATCGCAAAAGTGACTTGCGATTAGCTTGGGAAGCTTGGAGTATTCTTGGTTTGAGATTGAGATATCTCATATGAAGGTATAGACTGCTTTAGTAGTCAGGGGATTCTCTAGATATTTTTTTTGAGGAATTCAGAAGTCTACCTGAATCGGAGATTGAGATTTCTTATCAACTTGGATTTCTAGGAGCAGTATTGACGGTCTAACCATATAGTGGGATGACTCTTGGAGCGAGGTGAGTTTGGTGAGGCAGCTCAGGATTCTTTGGAATTGATCATCTTATTCCAAGTTGAGATTCTGTTGAGATATTTTGACCAAGTGAATGGTCACTGAGATTTTTATGAGTCGGATGAACTGTGTATGGAGATAGATTGTGCTTGTATGCTTCGATAGCATTTTTATCTGCTCTAGATCAGAGTTGTGCAGCGGAAGCAAGTTGGGAATTATTCTAGTATAGAACAACCGGATGTTGCAGTAAAGGAATTTCTACTGGAAATTTAAGTATGAAGGAATTTTCTAAATTTGAAGGCAAGGTTGTCAAGTACAACTGTTGGCTATGCCAGATATGAGATGTAGGTTTGAAGTCCATTGATGATTATGGTATAGAGCTGTGGAATGGATTTCAGCAGATTATTTTTGGAAGAGCCATTTTGTTGAGTAGGATCTGGAGATTTGATTTGAGTTGGTGTTGTTGTTTCATGGAGCAATCAGCAAGGGTTAGGCTGATCAGGTATATTGGAGGTGATTAGAGCATCTGAAGAATTGGGCAGTTAGAATTGAGGAAATTTTGGGATGTGTAGTTAGAGTTTGGATGTTGATTTGGTTTTATCCAATCAAACATGATATAAGACAGGGTATAACTGGAGAGTTAGCTTTGAAGGTATTTGGAGTTTTATCTGTGATCTCTAGAGATTTGATTTTGATCAACAGGATTGAATTGCCAGTTTGAATAGCTGGGAATTCATTGTATTTCACATATCTCTGAGGAATATGTGTATGATTCTTTGAGTGATAGAATCAGCAGTTCAGAAGGAATCTGGTAGTTGAGTTGGTTTTGAGTTTAGTCTGATATCTTGTTAAGATTTGAAGAATCAGGTAAGGGAGTTCTTGGTTTTAGTAGAGTAGTTAGTTAAGATTTTGTAGAGTGAGTATTCTAGTATAGGTATCTGGAAACTCTAGATAATATTAGGAAGTTCTATTCAGAATTTTTCTGAATAGATAAATTGTTTGTTTGAATTGGTTGCTATGATTGATTGTTTGATGGCTGATAGGAATTTAAATTCTTTAACTGGGTTATTAAATTATCTTTGCTTTTAAATTTCGGGGACGAAATTCTTTTAAGGGGGGAGGAATGTGACGACCCGGAATTTTGAGCAATATCAATTTAATAATCTTTGATAATAATTAAATTGATTTGATCATTTTATATTATAAATTGACAAGTTAAATTTATATTAAAAATAAATGATAATAATTTGTTAATATCTATTAATATTTTTCTTTGCAATATGAATTGGCAAATTTAATTCTTTTGAAAGCTAATAATAATTTGATTTGAAATTATTTATTTTGGTAAATAAGATGTTTTAATGTAATAAAACTTTGTATTCAAATTACAATATATATGAATGTATATATTGTGATCTGATATTTGTTTTAAAATTTAATTTGGAAATTAATAAATTTAATGTTAGAATGTTTCTATTTGAAATGTGTATATATATTTGTATATATATATTTGAAATAGGAAAATTATTAAATTGAATTTAATAAGAATTTTCAAACTTGAATAAATTTAGTTTGAATTTAAAATGATAATTTGATTTAAATGACTTTAAATTGATAATTGAGATTTAAATTTAAAATATCAAAGTTAATTCCTTATTTATGATAAATATGTACCTTAAGCTTTTAAATAAGATTTAAATTAAAATAGATGTTTCAAACATATAAACATTTAATTGAATTAAAATGTAAACTACTTGTTTCATATGAATATCTATTAAAATATAAGTATGTACATTTTATATTACATAAATATATGTATATAAGGATTTAATAAATTATTAAAGATAAATACATTTAAAGGAAAAACATATAAATAATACTTATATAACACATGTAAGTATATTAATTTACATTAAAGACAAATGTAAATTAAGTTGCTTAGGTGTAGATTAATCAAAGCATAAGAGGTGACAAATGTCATTCTCTTTAAAAATTAAAATTAAAATCTAATTGTAAATAAAAGATGGTTTTATTCTTCAGCAAAACATTTTTTTCAAACTCTAAACTGAATACAAAAGCAAAATACAAATTGGAATCAAAAGAAGAAATCACTTTCTTCTTTCAAACAAAGATAAAATGCTTGCAGATCAAAAAGGAAATAGAAATCTGTAAACTCTAAAAAGAAAAGAAAAGGAAGAAACTGTAAAATCTGAAACCTGGAACTCAATCAAATGCAAGCTCTTCATCAATACAAACATGCAGCAACAATTAATCAACATGCAACTAATGATTAATCAAGCAACAAGTTCAGGAAAGAATGCAGAAAATTTCAACAAAGCTTGGGAAGAAAAGAACATGCAGTTCTGTTTTCTGGAAAATTTTCAAGTGAGTAAAACGAATTTTAAAAACAGTTTAACTTGAATTTCATCATGTTAATATGGTTGGGTATTTAATATTATTGAGTACTTAGTTTAGAATTGAGTGCATGTTTGAATTAAGATAGTTGAATGCCTGGGTAGTTAAAATTTATAATCTGTGTATGTTTAAAATTTACAGTTTCATCATTAAATTCAATAACTTAATTCTGGATTCATATGAGCCTTTGTTGTGTAAATAAAAGATGTTTGTAATCAACTAACATATCATCTAAAAATATATGCAAGTTTTAAATTTGAATAATTAGTTGTAAATTGCAAGTTTACAGTAAAATACAATATTTGGTCAAAATTTGATGAAATCAATTTCAAGTTTTGATTTCATGATTGGATTGTAAATGGTAAATGATGATTTTAGAAGCTGGAATCACAATTTTTAATGGAGTATGTTGTGAGTATTTTGGGATTTAATGATTTGGGTATTTTTGCCAAATCACGGCAAACTACGACGAATTGGTCGTCGTCGTTGAACTCAAAGGAGGGGGAAGCTTCGGTGATCTTGTGAAAAATACTATTGTATTTTATTTTGGTATGTGGTGATCGTGGTTTGAGATGATAGGGTTTTTTTCACCTGTTAATGCCGATGTGTTCTTCGGGTTACTGCGACATCATGTTGTTACCGGAGGTTGTCGCGAGCGTTGCAGAGGGTCGAGGGGGTAATGGTGGAGCTAAGGTAGCAACGGCGTGGTCTCTGGTGAAGGCAATGGTCGGCGGTGGTTGATTTTGTTGGGGGTGGATTTCGAACAGTTTGGGTGAAGGTCGAAATCTCAATCTCGATTGAGTTTGGGTGTTCTGGGTGATGCAGTTGGATGTGGAGGACGAGAGTGACTTGGGGAGGGTCGGCATGGTGATCGCCGGCGTCCATCGGTGCCGTGCACGTTAACGTGCACGGTGACATGTTTTGGTGGTGGGTTCTGGAATTAGGAGTTGGAGAAGAAAGGGTAGACTCGAAGCAGGCATCGTGTTTTGTTTGATGGAACTCGAAGCAAGGGGTAGGCAGGGAAGACTCGGGTTGTTTTGCTTGTTTACTCGGGTGTGGCACGGGTTGTTGCTGGTTACTCGAGTATTCAGAGGGTCAGGCTTTAGAACTTTATGTTTAAGTTGTTAATTCAAAGAAAATTTGATTTTAGGAATTAAGTTTTTAAAACAAGGGTTAAACAAGTTCAAATTGAATTGGTTTTTCACAGTTATGTTTTAAAACAAGTTGATATATTTTAAAATATGGAGTTTTAAAATAAAATGGGTGAATTTTAAAATAAAGATTGTATTTAAACTTTATTAAATAAATTTGGAAAGGTTGTAAAGATTTCAAAGTTCAATTTAAAATATGTTTAAATTTAATTGATTTCTAAATTATTATATTTTATTTAAATTAAGTTTAATAATTTAGAATTTGATAATCAATTGTAATAAAGATTATCTTTAGTAAGTTTGAATTTAATTTAATTAAAGATAATTAAATTTGTAAAGATAATTGAGATAATTAAATCATTTTTAATTATCAAGTTTTAATTATGAATAAATGATTTAATTAAGATAAGGTTTCTTAATTAAGAATCTTTTAATATAATAAGATTAAGAATCATTTAATTAATTTTAAATGATTTAGTTAAATAGTTAATTAAGTAATTAACTTGTGATTAATTAAAATAATCACTTATGGATTAATATAATATAATTACTTGGGAAGTAATTAAAGTAATTAAGTGGTAATTACAGAAGGGTAATTAAGTAAAGAATAATTACTTATGAAAAGTAATTAGGTAAATGTGATTAAGAGTTAATCACTTTAGTTATTAATTAAAGAATCAATTATAATTAGTTAAAGGTTTAAATTTTTTGATTAATGATTAATTACTTGATTAAGAGTAATTAATTAAGATAGAATTTTAATTAATGAGTAATCATTAATTAATGAAAATAATTAATTAATTATTAATTAATAATTTAAAAATAATTAATTTGTAATTAAGTTTTAATTACTAAATGTAATTAAAGTAATTAATCAAAGGTGATTAATTAAAAGTAATTAATTAAGTATGATTAATTAAGAGTAATCAATCAATGTGATTAATTAAAAGTGATTAATCAGGTGTAACTGATTAAAGGTAATTAAGGAATAATTACCAGAATAATTAGAGAATAATTAATCAAGGTTGATTAATTTAGAAAGTAATCAAGAGGTAATTACTTAGTATAATTTGGAAGTAATTAATCAGGATGATTAATTAATATGAAGATTAAGGAATAATTACTTAAAGTAATTAGGTGATAATTAATCAGGAAGATTAATTGAAATCGATAATTAAGTGACGTTAATTAATTTGTAATTAATTAATGAATAGTATTGGATTGAAGATAATCCAAGTATTTAATTAAGGATTAATTTAATATAAGGATTAATTAAATTAATCAAGTTTAAATCAAACTTGTTTATGAATGGTTAATGATTGGATGATATATGTATCATTGAATGAGTTAATGATATTGGTTGTTGTTGGATGGCATTGATTGATGGATGATGATATGTATATGCTATATCTGATTGTGATATATATGCTGCTTTGTGATATGTATAGATGCATGTGATAATAGATGCTTATCTATCTGTGTAATATGATACATTCATTTGTGTTAAGTGATATTTTCTAAGTATCTATTGTTTAAATCCCTTAAGTACAACTTGGACATTAAAATGGCGTTTGGTTTCGATGAGACCGGGATCGGGTTTCCATATTTGGAATCCGAAAACCACATCGATTCCAATTAAACGTTAGGTCGTTTATCTAAGTGGAGCAAGTGAAGACTCGAGGTGTAAGGGCTATACGTCAGTATAACTCTGTGGGTGATTCCGTAATGAGTTTGACGGAATAGTGCTTATAGATTCGAGATGGTGAATCAGAGTGCAAGGGCTATGGTCGTTGACTCTGAGGGTGATTCCAAAATGAGTGCAACGAGATAGTGCCTTCGGTTTCGTTCGAACCCGGAACGAACTTGTATGGATTGAATGCTTTCAGCACATCGTCAGGCGGACGATGAGCATTCTAAGATAATTGGTCCTATAAAGGTAATCGCAGCCTCAAGCCTCATCAACCGGGAATGGCTAAAACAGGGGAGGTGCAGCAAGGCTTCGTGGGTCGCGCCCACTGGAGAGCAAGATACATCCCTGTCTAGAGGTCCCTTTATATTTCGGCTGTGTGGGCAGTTGGTCTGCAGCCAACTGCGGGGTGGTCTTGTTCGGGACTGTTCAGTAAGGAATGGTCCCGGTCTTGTGTTGCAGGGGATGAAGGGAGTAATCCTCGGTACGGTGATCTAGGCCACGTACTGTGACGGGCGGTACCCCAGTAGCCCTGCCATTGTTGGAAACCCA
This sequence comes from Allium cepa, assembly GCA_030765085.1. Taxonomy (NCBI): domain Eukaryota; kingdom Viridiplantae; phylum Streptophyta; class Magnoliopsida; order Asparagales; family Amaryllidaceae; genus Allium; species Allium cepa. The sequence goes on from CM060941.1 coordinate 624,054,246, forward strand.
TTTTCCCTACGAGACCCTACGGTTTTGTTTGTATTACCCACTTTTGTGGCTAGTAGCTGGAATTTAATCATGTAACAATTTCGGCTATTTCATATTTATTTGAAAACCCTAGACACTATTATAATATCACTGGATTTCCTATCAAATGTTTTGGTTAGCGTAAGGTAAAAACTTTTCCATGTTTATGTGTGGGAAGTCTTACGTGATACCTTTTCTTTCAAAGGTTTTTCTAAAGTTAAGCAATCTTAAACCGTTTACTCACACCAGACCCCTGTCTGACCCGAGTGTTTATTTTCTGTTTTATTAAACTCTTGGGTACTCATATTCTATATGAGTAGTCAAGTGATTCAGGTTATCTCTTGACGAATTCTGGAGGAGCTTTGGAGCAGGAGGCTTCAGCGTGTAGATATATGGTTAGAGTTTCCGCTGTGTTGTTGTCTGTATGATGTCTTGTATTGTATTAGACAGAAATGATATAACTGTCTAAATTGAGATGTTTAGTTATGTACTCTGATGTATATGAACTATGTATATGTTCTATATTATATTTAAATCGTTCCGCTGTGAGATTCTGATGTGTTGTTTTCTCTTTCTTCTCTTTCTTTTCTTCTTCTATCCCTTTCTTTCTTAATTAGTGATGCGATTTTCCGGTAGTGGAATTTCGGGTCGCTACATGTATTTTTTAACCTGATGCTTCAATGAAGTTTATCACCATGTTGTCTCCATGCCTTCACATTTAACTTACTGGTGTACCATGATTTCGACATTGTTTGAGTTCATCATGGTTTGCACTTTTTTATATTTTTTTGGCATAGCTTCGAGTTGCTCTGCTTGATCACAGTCACTTGTTTACTTTGTTTCATGTATGCACTGCCTGTATGTAGTTTGCACCGTGCATTCGAACTTGAATTCGTAACCTTCATCATGTATACACATGCATATGTATGTGTGTGTATATATGCTTGTGTTGGTTTATTGAGTTCTGGTAGCACTCGAGTCTGTTCAAGTTGCATTAATACTTCTTGCATTCTGGTCTGTTGGCACTGGTTCGTGTATGTGTGCAGTTTCACTTTGTTTGCAGTTGAACTACTCTGGTTTCATGAAATCTGGTTGTAGTTGAGTTTGAGCCATGTTGTTGCACCATTGTTGTTTCACTATTTCACTTGTTGCCATTCACTTAGTGCAGTTTCATGTTGCCACCTCTGTTTGCTTTCACCACTTTGCATTGTGGTTTCTCTGACCAATCTGGGTTAAACATTTTGATTTGTGATTGAAAACTTGTCTGGTTGTTGTTTGATTTCGTTGTTCAATTTTAGCCTTGACCACTTGGGATCTGACTTGATGCTAAACTTTGGCATGATTGTTCTTTATCGTCACTACATACATGTTCATCATGTAGTTCACTGTATTGGTTCGTATCTGTAGTTTGTAGTTGCTGTGCACTGAGCATTGCTTCGAGTCAGGTTGCAATGTGTATGCACACATGTATATAGATATGCGTTAGCTTTGGGTTTCATGTACATTGTCACTGCTCGACTGGAGGTCTGGTTCAAATCCTCATTTGGTATGTTGGTCTGGCTTTGCACTCTGTTCATTTGAATCGTTTTCATGTGTGACTTGAACTTTAGTCGAGGTTGCATATATGCATTGAGCTGGTACATGTTTGTGATGAGTTGCACTGAGTCACTACTTGTATCAATCAATATCATATATCATTGTGCATATGTATGTTGCATCGCTATTGCATATTCAAGTAGTTGTGTTCATTGTATAGCCTGGTTTTGCTCTTGTTTGGTTTGTGGTGCACTTGCTTCTCTGACTTATTCTTGTGCTTGTGCACGTCACTTTTCATTTTGATTTCACTTGAACTTCATCTTGATTTTTGGGATTGCACCTATGTTGAATCCAGCTAGTAGCTCGGGTTTGACCTTATGCTCGGGTTATGACTTTATTTGTATAGCACTTGAGTTGAACCCGGCTTTTCATTAGGTTTGACCTTGTGCTCACCTGTCCCTGTAGATGTATCAAGTGTACATATCGGTGTGCACGGCCTTGTGGCATATACAGTGATACACTATGCATGTGACAAGCTGTTCGTGTATGATGAATTCAAATTTAAATGATGACGAACAACCCAAATAACTGAGGCAAATAATATTTTCAGAATACATTTTATTTTATACTACGAAATATTTTATTTTCAATTTACTGCGTTGGTATTTTTTTTGCAGACTTCTCAGATGCTGGATTCAAGTTGAAGATAAAATACAAGTGTGAGTGATATGTAGTGAGGTGCAAATGTAAATGTGAATTGTGATGTAATCAAATTTGTATTGTAATTGAAATTGTATATATATAGTGAGAGCTTGAAATTTGTACTATTTAAAAATTGTAATAAATATTTGTTTGAATAAAATATCCATTTGAATTCAAATTCTGTGTTATTTATTTTATTCATCAAATATTTATTTAATTTGTGAAAATAAAATAGTATATTAACAAATACATTTAAATGAATATATGTATATATTTATTATCATATAATCGCATATTCAACACATGTAAGGTGGTGTAGTCGAGGGTTGAGAGGTTGGTAGGGGAGTGTAGGAGCTTGGTTAAGGTGATGGGGGTTATGGAAGTGGAAGTGAAGTTGGATGCCATGCGAATGGAGGTGAAGAAGATGGAGAAAGTGAAGAGAAAGACAAAGAATGAAGTGTGAAAAAATGAAAGGTGTGCATGCTTATTTATACTTGAGTTTGGAAGGGCAAATGACTAAAATATCATTCACTACTTTTTGACTTTTAAACCATTTCAAAAACTCTTTCCAAGGCATGATAAGAAGTGTATTAAAGGTGAGATGATGTTAGGACTTTATTTACGTCCTTATGTAATGATTTTGTCCTTTTTCTATACTTTTTAAATTACATAAAAATCATTTTGCTCCTTTTCCATACATGGATAAGACTTAGGATGTAATGACATTAATAGTGAGAGAGATTGTTTGATATAAATTTGTACTTAAGTGAAATAATTATGTTACCTTATAAATTAACAAAATGTAGAAAATAAGAAGTGCTTATTTTCCATGCTTTAGATTTGACATTTAAGTGTTAATTATGGATCGTTACATTCTTCCCTACTTAAAAGCATTTTGTCCTCGAAATGAAAGTTAGGTAAAGGAATCTATCTCATACGCGTATCCTCAAATATTTTGACTTATTTATGCTGATGATAGAAAAATGCATATTTACAAAGAAGGTTGATACCATAACAACACTAAAACAAATGATACCAATCATGCATACAGAGTTTCCCCACACTAACCTGAGTACTTATTACATACATAAGGTTATATATATGCATACACTAAGTTAGACTTCTATCCTACCCATCCAGTGTGTACTGCACACTTAAGAAAGAATATACAACCTATACATCTAAAAACAACCAAACGTATACTATATCAACATAAATAAATACATCCACATAACTCATTCCCTGACCTGAGCATGTACTACACCTGAGGTATATATATATATACACATATGAAAACATAATTCTAACCCCTATATCTTAGTGCCTACGATGCATTTAAAATAACTATATAACTACTATGTAGACAGACCCAAAACATCATGAAATATGTGATATTTGAGTCGATCTATTATTTGAATTCATAACTTTACTTCCAAACTAGTATCAATCCTCTGATTTTCTAGTGCGGACTTTGATTAGACTTCCTGATTACAAATCCTTGTTTCTCTTGCATAGCTCTCAACTATGATAGAAAACTTGAGTACATAATCACAACCCTCATCAATGATCAAAATCAAGAATCGAGTGGCAAATCCTTTCTCGGACTAGTGTAAACACTTTAAAGTTCTGTACTCAAATCTTAATCAAAAATTTATGTGCCGAAATGATCTACATATAACTTGTGTATTTATTCACATTCATTTTTACCCAATGTATTTCTTTAAAATTTCTATTGATCCAATTTTTTTTTCACAACCCTTTACTTTCTACTAAATCCATTATTAATTAAGCATACAAATGTGACTTACACTTGTATAATATACCTTTACTTCCTATGAGTATATATACATATCCCCAAACTTCAAACCATTATTACTTCAATTAGAGTGTTTAACAAATGTGTAACTCAACTATTATCTAGAATTAATAAGTTATATATCTTAATCCTAGCTTTATTTATGTAAGGTCTTGATTTAGCTAATATTATTTATCTTATCCATTTATTAATAAGACAACTTTACTCAGTGTACATCTTTTCTTACTAATTCTCTGATTATCTACTTAACTTATTTACCTATCCATTTTCTTAATCAAATTTATTAAACTTGAATCCACAAAATACTTTATAGTTAAAATTGTGAAACTTAATTCACATGGTATTTGTTATTTAAACGCTTTCATCCAACAATCAACATACTAACTATATTATTCTAAACTTTCCATTTTTTTCTATATCCACTTCCAATCTTACTTCATTTTTGAATTACAAATGTTACCCTGAATGCAACACTAATTCAAATTTTAATGTTAGGATTATATTTCTTATATCTCTTATTCCTAAATTTCACTTTGATTTTAACCTAATCAAAGAGTCTAAATTTCAAATTATCTCATCTCTTTTAAGTTACAGAACTGACCCGTTTACATTATATTTACCTAAAGCCCCAATTAAGGCTTAGCTTTTCTATCTTGTTGATGAGAATTTTTTCTAAGTGTGCATTTTCTTTTTTACTTTCGCTAATTACAAATTCTAGCTTCAATATTATCATCAAATATCTTATAGTCAAATTGTGAAGTTCATTTATAAGATATTTGTACTTAGCTTTTAAATCAATCAATTTTGATGATCACTAAATCGTTATTTCTTAATAACCAAATGTCTAGGGTTATATGATTAAAGTTCTGAATTCTAGCTTTCAACTAATTGATTCTACATGGAATATCTTATAGTTAAATCGTGCAACTCTAATCACAAGATATTCATATTTTAGTTTTACTAAATTACAAACAACCGTTTATTTTTCTAATTTAATGTTTTTCAAATATATTCCTTTTTATATTCGAAATTTAAACCTAGGTAAAATTACTCCATTTACCAAAAAAATTTAAAACAAAACCATTTTAATATATAACACTAACAAATGCATGTTCATTTATATAATACTCTCAAAACTCATTCTAGAGCGTTACTAACCCTATCTCTAATGAGTTACTCATCCTAGGATATTACTAATCCTATCTCTGATGAGACTTACCCCTATCAGGCTACGGTGTTCACTCAACCAAAAGCTCTGATACCAAATGTCATGGTCCGTTTTTCCATACCTTTTGAGTTGATAATAAACCACACATGTCCAACTCAAATTGAATGAAAAGACGGAACATGAAGGTTAAAAAGAAAAATAAGACAGAACAGAATCTCACATGAATGGAATAATATATAATATTAAACAAGTATCATTATACAAGAAAACTTTTAAAATACATATACCAGAGTCTTACCTAAATTCAACTTGGACAGCATAAACATTCATCCTTACAATTGCTGAAAAACATTAAAAAAGACAAACATACAACAGCGGATAATAGAATACGTCCATACGTAGATATATATCTCCAGCTCTCCTCTAGAAACTTCAAACTTCTTCGACTAAACATGAAACTACTCGGATTTGACCCGAGTATTGAAAATACTCAGAACAGGCTTGATAAACTCGTGTGAGAAAAACTCAATACTAAATGACAGTGTCATATATCAACCTTTAAAAAAATCCTTCGAAAAGAAAGAGTATCTTATAAGACCACGCCCACACATAAACATGGATAGGTTTTTACCTTATGATAACTAAAACTCTTTTATGTCAAAACATTTGATATTATTTCTAATGACATCTCATTGAAAACATTTGCAAATAAACTTATTAATCTTAGCCAAAATTGTTACCATTATTGAATTCCAACATACTAGGCTATATAGACAAAATCATTGGTTCTTATTGGAGAATGGATTTCCATACAAATGACTAGGTGAAAGGGCTACCTTCCGATGGGTACACCTCTAGATGATGTCCCGAGGACCATCACAAAGGATCCTCTACCAAAACAAGACCGGCCTATCTTTGTAACTAGATAGTACCGAATATAGCATCCCTCGGTCGTTGCCGACCTTAACCGAGCACTCATTTTCCATACACCACATTTATTTACATCCCGAACATCATAGAGGGAAGAAATATATCTAGAAGAGGATGTTCACACCCTAATTAGGAATGACCCACTTAGCCTTGCTGTATCTAACCCTGTTTCGGTCATTTCCGGTTGATGAGGCTCAAAGCAATAATTACCTTTTCGCATAGCACAAATTCTTTCAATTTGAATGCCACATTACCATTTCACATTCACACGATTGATTTCTATAAACATATAACTTCTAAGCTCGTATGCCCCAGGAAAGGGTGTTAAGCTATGAGAAAGTGTCTTCTCCGCCACAGACTAATATACTTTTATAGAGGTCACTCATTATGATTTGTAATGCAAGTCAGACATTCTCCCATACAAGTTCGCTCTAAGACCGAATGAAATCGAAGGTACTTTCCTCGGCCATTACTAGACTCGAAGTCCTTGTGATTTTGAGATTTTTCATAAAAAAGTGACCACTGCTACAATATAGTGAATCAGGAGTTTATCCCCAATTAATCAACAAGTAGTCCCTCATTATTATTCGTCTCAATATCTCCGTCTTTAAACATCTTCATTTTTCGAATGCGTAAACTGGTTCGAAGTGGGTTCGGATAGGAATAACCCAAATCTGACCCCGGTTCCTTCAAAATACAATTACCGATAAAAAGTGAATACGAATTTACAGGATCATTAAGTATCTTTTCACTTTATTCTTTTCAAATGATTTCAAAATCTCTTCCTTTTATCTTAGAGTAATTCTAAGTTAATTCATTCTTTTGCTTTGGATAATATTTAAAATTTCCTTACTTAACACTCGATCCCAATTCCTTAACTTTTAGGTGGGTCAAAAAAATGTTATTTAAGACATCATTTACTATAAACCCCAAAATAAATCTTAGCTAACACTATTGAGTAAGTAGGATCTTAGAAATCATTCTAATTTTACTCGATATTAGTTTCCAGATTCAACAAGTGCTATAGGCAGAATAATGGTGAAATAACCTTTTAAATTCCACGAATAGGATGAGTTCCCTTTTCGAATTTAAGTACCGAATATAAGGAGATTCTCTCTATGCAATCCAAGTCGTAGTTTATTCAATTGGAAGATTGCTTAAATTTTGGATAATACCAGTCTTCTTTTATTTTAGAAACTTAATACTATCTTTTTGGAGCATCCGGGCTTTCCTTTTGATCTGTTCCACCCCTCTCCTAAAAAGAGAAAACAGAGGCCAGGTAAGTTCAGGGAACTGGTTGCTCCATCCCTAACCTTAGTTAAACACCTTGTTTTATCTTCCCGGATCTCACAGGCGGGACAAATGTACTAGTCATTTCCGCATACTCGGTTATCAACTTTATTTTGTAGTTGATTATAACGATTCCAAATTATCTTTTAAACAATTAATTTTCCTTTTAAAAACATTCATAATAGATTCTAGAAAAAATCGTTATATTTAAACTCATATTTCAAAAGTTATAGAATTTGCAACATAAAAGTGTCGCGGAAAGTGCTATATAAGCTTATTTGATTTAAAAAACTTTTTTAATATTTAAAAATTCATATTTTCCACTTCAAATCTATTATAAACGTTAAATGGATTTATCAAATTTATTCTATATTTTTCGATAATTAAAAAAGTTTACTTAAACGGATTTCCCGTTATGGCCATTTAAGTGCATTAGCACGATTTTTCTAGAAAATTGATTTGGACTTAATTCAAAATCTACTCAACGAAATTTTGATTTTCTTTCTTCATTTAGAAGATATGGATATAATAGTCTGGAATCTCTCGAAGAATTCCGAGCCATATTCCACTCTATACACTCATTTGAACTTTTCTGCGTGAATCGCGAACTACCGCCGCGCGATGGGCTTAATTTTAACTTAATTTTTAATATTTGAAATAATCAACTAAAATTGAATTTCATTACTTATAAAACTATTACAGGTCATTTTAAATAAATATTTTCACTTTTTAAATTATTTAAAATGTAGTTTCAATATTTCCATATTATAATATTATTTTATTCCTATTATTATAATATTAAATTTTAAATTCCAGTTTCAATTTGATTTCGATTCTAACTTAAAATTAAAATCAACTAAAACTTAGATTTCAAATCTAATTCCAATTCTAATTTAAATTTCAACCTTAATCTCACTACACTTTTCAAAATCGATTTCAATTTCTTTATTCATCTCGATTTCAATTTCAATTTGACTATCCTTTTTAAATTCTGTTTCGCTTCAAATTTCAAATTCTCTTTTATTTCTACTTTAATTACAATTCCAATTAAAGAGACTTATTTTTTCAAAGTATATCATATCGCCAAAATTGGGTCTTATTTAACAAAGGGGATACTTAATCAAATGAGCATAACCAAGTTTAACATTTATCACTAACATAATTATGGTTCATACACAAACTAATAATGATAAATAATCATAAGCATAAATACTTGCAACTATTCAAACATAACACAAACATATCAGAACATCCATTAAACATTTCAAAGGGATGTATACTTGTATAATGTAATAAGATGATTATTATAATAAAATCAAAATACTATCTTTTAAAAGCGATGAGAATTTTTTCACCTTCATTTCCTCTTCGTCAATCTTTTATGTAAGATATAAGCCTCTCGAACTAACATGCTATTTCTGAACATCTCGAATTTTTTGCTTTCCTTTCCTAATTGCTTTCTTTTTCCACTCTCTATCTCTCTCTCTTTTTATGTAAAGGGTGCGTGAGCTATAGTGGAGGGGGTATGTGCATGTATAGGCTTGGGTAGGTGGGTATGTGGAAGGTACGACCTTAGAGTGGGGGTGTGCGGGAGGGTGTGTGAGTTTGAAGCTCGTGTAAGTGGTGTGGGAAGCTTGAAGGAGGCGGGTAGGTGGTGTAGGTGGGTATTTGGCTTGGGTGTGGGGTAGGAGGCATGTAGGTGGTGTGGCCGAGGGTAGAGAGGTTGGTAGGGGCGTGTAGAAGCTTGGTTAAGGTGATGGGAGTTATGGAAGTGGAAGTGAAGTTGGATGTCATGGAAATGGAGGTGAAGAAGATGGAGAAAGTGAAGAGAAAGATAAATAATGAAGTGTGCAAAAATGAAAGGTGTGCATACTTATTTATACTTGAGTTTGGAAGGGCAAATGAATAAAATTACCATTCACTACTTTTTGACTTTTAAACCATTTTAAAAACTCTTTCCAAGGCATGATAAGAAGTGTATTAAAGGTGTGATGATGTTAGGACTTGGTTTATGTCCTTATGTAATGATTTTGTCTTTTTTCTTTACTTTTTAAATTATATAAAAATCATTTTTCTCCTTTTTCGTACATGGATAAGACTTCGGATGTAATGACATTAATGGTGAGAGAGAAGGTTTGATTTAAATTTGTACTTAAGTGAAATGATTATGTTACTTTATAAATTAACAAAATGTATAAAATAAGAAGTGCTTATTTTCCATGCTTTAGATTTGACATTTGAGGTTAAGTACTTTTTGTAATGATTATGTTTAATAATTTAATTTTAATTATAAATTGTCAAATCGTGTTCCTTGTTTGTAAACTTTGACTTTTCAAAGTGAATTTTTTTTTATATGTTAAATGTAACATGTAACATAGTTCGTTAAATGCATATATGTGTTAAAAAACATATCATGTTGTAACAACTTAACGACAACTTGTTTTGGTTGAAAACGGTGTTTTGTTGATATATTTTACAGTCAAAACTGACGTTTTTATTAAGCTATGTATTAAAGTAAACCAAACTTAAAAATAAATTTTTTTACTTCTTCAAATAAATTAAAATATTTCTATTCATATTTTGAAATCATATTATCTCTATTTTTACAGTGTATGTAAAACTGACAAAATGCGATAAATTTTGGTTATTTTTGTAAACGATTATTAACTTACTTTTAAATCTTTTAACATACTTTTATTATCTGTAATGACCCAGTATTTTCAACCCTTCGCATCCGCTCATGTCGGACTTGAAGTGTTCAAGGTACTGCGTTGTAGAATAAATTTGGCAAAACTCAGAATATGCAGTAAATAAAATCACAGAATCACATACACAGATATCAGAACTTACAGCGGAAATAAAATTTCAGTGGTTCATGAAGCCACTACAAAACTTTGATCAACAGAATTTACATAGTTTAGAATCTGCAATACAGCTTTAGACATACATAGGAACAGAGTCTTCCAAAGCCTTGCTTGCAAAAAGATAAAGACTGAAAAGGCTTCCAGCAGCACGAATGATCTACGGGATGTCCTAGCTCCAGATAGAACTGAAAACCGCAACTCAGGCTGACCCGAGCGTAAAATAAAACATAACACTCGAGTCAGGACATACATACTTATATAATATAAGCTAATTCAAGTGTACTGTAATATAGAGCAAGTAACTTAAAGGATGCTTGGGACCGCCCATCCTCTAAGGATCCGTTAAACTATTTACTATGTAGTATATTGCGCTATTATAATAGTGTCTATTTATAAAATAAACATACTTTTTTCTTAGCATTAAGGGGTTACCCATATAGCCCTTAACACGTAATAGTCCCAATAGTCCATCCAATATCATAGCTCCTCCTGATCGGGAAGCAACTAGAGGATACCACACGGGCTACGGGAGAAATCTAAACTCGTACAAGGCTCGGTATGGTAGATGACACGGCACAACTAGGCAATGCCAGGGTAGATATACCAATTGCTATCCAGGCTGGTGGAAACGCGTAGCCGCAGTTACCGCCCACCTCGGACTAACTCCCCAAAATCAAAATATAGAGGTGGCCACCGAATCAATCCAAAATCATAGTATAATATCGAAGAGGAGCCGTCCGATCAGAGGAATGACCTCATTGGCCTGGAATTGCTCCTGTTTTAGCCACCTTATGCCAACTCACGGGAGTCGGGTCCACGTATTTACCTTACAGGAAACGCCACCACCGACCTACTTCATTCTGGAATCTCCGCCGCGTACACGGTTGGTCAAAGTGGTTTTCGGTATCGACAGAGAGTATGTCCATATCCGATCCCGGTCTCTTTGCCAACCCATCGTTATTATAACCCGTGGTCATTTAAAACATTTTATACTTTAAAACCAAAATAAACATTTCCATTTCAAAACTATAAATACGATATCATTTTAAAACCCAAAACAATATGATATCGTTATATTCAAATATAATTCTTTCCAAAAACCATACTGCTTAAAATTTATAATATCTGGAAGCCAAATATTTGAAATATATCTTCAAAACATAATATTTGGAATTTTTACTTTAAACCATAACTCCCAACACACAAATGGTTTGGATATTCAACGGTATATAGAATAAATGGTTTAACTTTATGGTTACTTTGTGAAGAAGATAATTTATATAGTTTTACAAATATATTTCTTTATTTAAAGTTTAAACCATAATTTAAATATCACTTTATGTCCCCAAATCCGTTACAATTCCTATATATATATATATATACCCAATTGGAGTATTTCCTATTCAAAACTAAGTTTGGATTTTATTCTTTCAACAAATCAATGTTTTATTATTTAGTCTTGAATATTCCCATAAATTCCATAAATAAACTCCCAATGTTAGTCATTTAATATCTTCAAAATTCACTTAATACTAGAATATTCATCTTAAATTTATTAAGGAAAATCCAGTTATAAATATCATATCTTAAGATTTTCCAAAACTTAACATAAAATAAAATTTCTCAAATTCCATGAGTTTTAAAACAATCAATTCTAGATTCTGTAGCACTTAGGAAATGCTACCTAAAGTTACGGGTAAAACTAGTCCAATTTCAAAAAGACCGCATTTCTAAAAATGCTGTAGCAGATTGATTAACTAAATAAATATTTCCAAATATAACTTATTTATCTATTTATTTATTAACATTTATAACTCATTCAAAAATTAAAATAAAATCCTTTAAAGATATTAAATCAAATATTTAACTTCCAAAATAATTTTTTTTTAAATATTTCAGAAAATATTATAAGAACCACGGGCCTGTATATAGTTCTCTAGCCTAGGTCAAGTGATACGGATTTATATCATTTCAACCCGTAATTTACAAAACCCCGGGTTCTATCATTTCAAACCCGCAATCCCAAGTTATCAGTTAAGCAGTTAACAGACTAGTTTAACAATAATCATTATTTCAGCCCATAACAATCCAACTTTAACAGGGAACTTGCAGTGGTGATTTAAGCAGTAAATAACAATTAATAATATAACTGCAGAAATAATATAACAGATAAATAACTGATGAGATGTCAATTTAAATGGGTTCATCATTCTACATCATACTACAGACAGATAATATCTAAATAGAATGTTTACACATACACTTGCGATAATTTACACAATATATGTACATATGTCTGGTGAGAAAAACTCACCTGAAAGTTGCAGAAAATTTGAATACAAAACGACGATTCACCGATAAAGCACGACAGAGAATAACGATCAAATTCTTCTGACGTAGATTCAAATCTAGAACAAAATTTCAATTATGGAATACGTGACTTAAAAATTTACGATCAAAGAAAATGAGAATAGAACGGGGTTTGTTTGCTTTGCTCGACCACTCCACCGTGTACCGTGACCAAAACATACCCTAAACGAGAACCGGGTAACACTAAACTACGACAAAATTTCTAAAGGCTGACTGACAGAAGGTGAAGTTTTCCTACTCTATACTTTGTACATGTGCACACTCGTATCCCATGCAAACTCACGCCATGAATAGAACATAACACTTCCCTGTGTCCAAAATTTTTACCCTGAGAAAAACTCAACTGCTTCGGGCCAAGCAAGTCGTTGCTTCGAGTCAGCACCTATATTGCTTCGAGTTAAATATGTCAAATCTACGGGTCATATGCAAAACTGGTGAACACTTATCCCTATTTCTCTGTTATCCGAATACTTACAGATGCCCATGTTTGTGTTGCCCAACTATCTTCTAACTCATATTTACTTCTAGAATTCAGCTTCACCATCAGATTTTTTTTTTTTTTTCTTTTTTTTTTTCTCTTTTTTTTTTTTCTTTTTTTTTTTTTTTTAAAACCTAGTTGTTCCCCATTTCTACCCAGGCTGATACTAACTAAATATGCAGGCATGTATTACTAAATATGCAGACATGCACAACAGGGATGAAGTACTAACAGTACATAAAATGGAGATGAAGACTTCAACACCCAGGAAAACAATGACCAGACCAAAGTGCAACATTATGGATGCAATATAGATATGAAACTGAAACATATTAGATAATGTAAACTGGAATGGATATGAAGACTGAACATATCAAAAATTTTGAAAATACAAAGTTTCAAAATGAACCCAATAGGCTACAGTTACAAAACTCAAGTGAAGCAAATAATGCAACAGTAGCAGGTATATATGAATACAACCTCAATGCAGACAAGCAGACACACTATCTACATACATATATAACATCAAGCTATGATTCAAACAACAAGATAACATATGGTTTCAAGGGTCTGTTCATATTGTAAGAGCAGAGATATGGGATGCAGACAACTAAAGCATGGTACGAAGCAACATGTAACATTTCACATTTTATCAAAGTAATATAAGACAGTAGTGTGCAACTTGACATGCAAACTGCCACAAGACCAATTCAAGTGAAAATACCCAACTCAAATAAACCAACTAATGCAGACTGTCAAAAAAAAAAAAAATGGATCAATAATGCAACCAGGTTATAAGGGACAAGCTATTAATACCTGTACAAGACTGCAACAATTCGAATGAGGGTGAACTCAAATGCATACAACAATTCAAAGTGCAAAGTGAGGATCATCATGCATGGACAGTGCAATGTGACTGAATACAAGTCAATGCCAAGAAAATGCAATACAAATAGGCAAACAAAATGGAAATGAAGACTGGAGCAACATGAGGCATGCAATACTCAGTACATATCTTTATTACAAGAACAATTATGCACTTCAACTACTTAGTTAAACAAAATATTTTAGTAGCATCTGCACTTACCAACTTATCAATTTAAAAACAAAAACTTGGTGCAGCTGTTCTTATCAGTTTAAATCAAAAATTGATATCATTTGTTCTTAACAGTTTAAACAAAAAAAAAAAAATCAAATAGTATCTGTTCTTATTAGAATTAAAACAAAACCAAGTAGTATCTGTTCTTGACAATTTTAAAACAACCCAAATAGTATCTGTTATTATCAATTTAAAAAGAACAAAGTTATGAAAGTATTAGTGGTTATCAATTTAAAACAAATCGCAATTACTGTCTGTTCCTACCAGTTTAAAACTTAAAACTAATAACATCTATATCATAATCATATGCAGACTTGCCAAACTTCCTAGCCTAGACAACAAGTCACAGATCTACACACAATAATTATGGACATAACTCGTACAACATGGGGAGGCCGAGCAAGGTGATGAAGAAAATCAGAAAATGAAGAAGAAGCAAATCTGGACGAAAGGAAAAAATGCTATTACCTGATAGATCTCGGGCTCAAGAAGGAGGCAAGGCAGAGCGAATAGTGGAAGGGAAAAAGAGCTGGTGTAAATATAGATGATGTTTGTGAAGTTCCATGGGGATCATAAGTGTAGATAACGCATCAGTTTTTTTTAAAGAGCTTTTTCATGTGTGATTGTACTTTTGATATGTATATAGGCTATGAATAGGTGCATAGTTCGAACGTTATATAGTAAAACTTAATTTTTGAGGCATCAGTTTCTTTTACTTACGTGATTTAAGGAATGGGATAGATATATAGTGGTTTGAATGTAACTGATGAGCTACATCAGTGGAGGAGATAAATCAATAGTTATAATTTATGCGAGATGCCAGAATTGCAAGCCTTGATTTGTTGATAAATAGTGGTTTAAATCTTTGTATGAAAATATGTGTGAATGCAAAAGTCAGTGAGTTACATGGCTGAAAGGAAGGAGTGCATCAGTTATTCTTTAAAAATAGGTAAGAGGTTCGAACGTTTCTAGTAGAAAACTTGATTTTTATACTGACAAATATTTGGACCATGCATTTGATTCGTCTCAGTTTTATTTGTTTTCTTAAGTATCAGTTTTATTTTTAACTGTGTAAATATGAATACGTGTGTGATGATTCATTTATTTTTAAATAAATTTTGATTTGTATTAAATATGTTTACAAATGTATTTGGACGTTGCAAAATTGGAAAAATATGATCTGTGGCAAGATCAGAGGAAGAGCAATCAGTGGTTTATGACATCAGTTACAAAAGGAATGAAATAAAGGGAGGGACCGAGAGTTACACCACATATAAAGTTTAAAAATATGTAAATATGAATGCGTGATTTCAGCATGCTTTAAATCCCTTATTTAGTTTGATTAAAATAAATGAAATGGCCAGACTTAAGAATTAATTTATGAAAGAAAACTGACATGCGGAGGCAAGTGTAAATGAGTATATTACGTGATTAAGGAAACCCCTGATTTAGCATGTCACATAAGAATGGTAAATGTTAACCGTTTCAAATAATTAACAATTTCTAACCTTGCACTTGAATGTTTTAAACTGTTGCACGGTCAAAGGGAGAGAGAGCTATTAGTTTATAGGAAGGTAAATGTGTTATATGCGTGATTTAAGGTAGAGCCATTTGCAAGCAGAAAATGGGAAAGGTTGGAATTTGCTTCCAATAATATGTCTTGGCTGTAACGCAAAAGCTTGGTTTAAGGCATACGTTGATTTATCTTTAGACATGCAAACTTTTAATATCCCATTTGTTGCAAACTAAACAGTGTGATATAAGATTTAGGCAGTTACACAACTGGATTTAATGTATGCGTGATTTAAGTTTGATGGCTGATATAAGTGCAAAGGAAAAATATCAGAGAGGGATTTGAACGTTACTTAAAAATCAAAACTGAAACGGAAATTTAAAAGAGGGAGAGTTGATTTTCTTAGATGTGAACGGTAACAAAAAGATTTGTACACAGGGGTTGATTTTGCACTGATGTAGGGATGAACGTATGTAATACAATTTATTTTATCAATCGGTCAGTTAACGAATAATAAAATAATGTTTGGTATAAAATCACTAACTGATGTTTCTCTCCAAAAATATTTGGAAACACGATTTTTACACTACGTTAAACAGACGCAGTCAAAAATATCAAAAATTCTGTAAAATAACATTTTAAAAACACACGTTTTATTACGTTGCTTTATACCCTAAAATTTGACGCGTCTTTTAAACGCGAAATTTTACAGTTTAAACATAGCTTAAATTTTTTACAGTTAATATTAAATTTTATTGACATATACAATTTTATAAAATATATCTTCAAATTAAATAATTAACTATATTGTTAAACACAATTTATATAAATACATTTTTAAAATTAAATAATTAATAATAAAATAAATATCTAAAAACTAGGGCTGTTACACTCTCCCCCACTTAAGAACTTTTCGTCCTCGAAAAGGAACGAAAGAAGAGAAACAAAGAAGATAAGCTAGATAGACAAGAATCTTAAACGGATAGTTCCGGATTTGAAGCACGAAGAAGGTTCTCTAGAATTGGTTTTACCCCTTCAGTTTGACTGTCAGTCTATGGGTGCTCAGCGGTGCTCAGGTCCCGATGAGTAACAAAGATCTCAAAGATTATAGAAAGATTTCTAAATAGACTGGTATAAGCGATAGCATCCCAATCCGTAGCAGATAAGGAAACCAAGGACATTTAAAGATAGTTCAAAACAAAATAAGATAATAAATTTGAGATCATAATATTTTGAAAATCATTACGATTTATAGATATTATCATTTGGAAATCATACTACTAAAATCATAACCCTTTTAAAATAATCTTCATTTATTCAATTATAAATTTTCAAACATTATATTTTTAGAATAGCAGCACTGATAATATGTTATAGTAGATATGATAGTATTCCTAATCAGTTTATTATTTTCTTAACTCTAAATTCTTAACAAATATCCTAACCACTTTATTTGAAATACCTATTTTAAAAAATAAGATATTCCTTCAATAAAAATTTTTATCCGAAACCCAAAATCTCAATTATCAAATTTAGCAATATTAGAATATGTCCTAACTATTCAAATCATAATTATTCACTTAGGGAATAACTTTAATTAGAATTTCTTAGTTAGATTTAAGGTTCCATGTTAAATCAACTTTGATTATTAGGTTCCTTTGAATAAATTTCTTAAATTCCTTTTTCTATATCTACCTCTATTTATCTTTTACAACTAAAATTTTAGTGTATAACATTTATTATAACCACCTAAATTTTAATTATAAAATCCCCTTTTTATAATGTATATTATCCAATTACATTGTTAACTTTTGAAACTCAAGGTAAGTTATATTGAATGGAATTGAGTATTATACAACTAAACTTTCAAATTCAATTATTTCCTGTTGGAATTTCTTATTCAAATTTATTTTTATTAAATTATTCCTCAAGATAAAACTTAAGAATTAAATTTCTGATTCTTCTTCAAACCATTTAGAGATAAATAAATATATATACATAATATGTCAAATCAAATATAAATTATAT
Organism: Allium cepa; assembly: GCA_030765085.1. NCBI lineage: Eukaryota > Viridiplantae > Streptophyta > Magnoliopsida > Asparagales > Amaryllidaceae > Allium > Allium cepa. The sequence continues at coordinate 624,072,058 of CM060941.1, forward strand.
ATATTAAGTCATACTTTAGAAATTCAAATCAAAAATCTCAAGGTACACTGTAGCCAGACTACAGGGTGGTCCCTTCACTTCGAAACTCGAAAATGAAAGTCGATGATGCTGCAGTCATCACCGAAATTATTTTCCAGCGACAAAGAGAAAAGCACTAGATTTTAAAAAATTTCGGAAACAAATTTCTATTCGAAAATACTTATTATATCCTTTTAAACTTTAAATACAAGGTTTGAAATCATCGGAAGTTTAATTCTCAAGTTCTAGTTTTAACTTCATTTCTATTTGTAACCATTGTTTTATAGTTCAATTATTTATATATGACAAAACACATGGCTTACAAACTCATATATAAAATCAAAACTATTATCTCTTGACAACTAGTCAAATTAATTATAGAGTTCTGAAAATTATACTTATATATATATTAGATTTTATTTTCAAATACAGAAATAAAACTTTCAAGTCAAGGATAGTGATTCAAATTTTTGATGAACTCAAATCAAATAGAATTCAAGATGAGTTGAAATCAGAAAATCCGGTGATTAAAAATCAGAATAAGGAAACTGGGTAAGTCTATATAATCGCGGACAACCTTGACCGGGTCAACCGTGACTTAAAGAATCGGATCGATGTGGTTGGGGTAAATCTACATTTGATCCGAAGAGGTAGAGTTCGGAATAACCAAAGATACTAGCATATAAACCAATGATAAATATAAATCTCCGGTGAATAAATGCTAATTGTAAAGGAGTTTCACCCCTTTATTAGAATGATGGCGAGACCGCAAATTTACTATGAAGATCATTCGAAGTGGAGTTATGGAATACTCCAGAATTTAAGGAAGATGAAAAGTGAGGGACACGAATGAACTTTGGAACCGTAGGGGACGTTCCAGAACTCGAAAAAAGAATGGTTCAATCTCTAATGAAGGTGATTCTGTAAATCCAATTTACCATATATTCTAAGTTTTGCCTAGAACCAAAGCTCTGATACCAAATGTAACGGCCCAGTATTTTCAACCCTTCGCATCCGCTCATGTCGGACTTGAAGTGTTCAAGGTACTGCGTTGTAGAATAAATTTGGCAAAACTCAGAATATGCAGTAAATAAAATCACAGAATCACATACACAGATATCAGAACTTACAGCGGAAATAAAATTTCAGTGGTTCATGAAGCCACTACAAAACTTTGATCAACAGAATTTACATAGTTTAGAATCTGCAATACAGCTTTAGACATACATAGGAACAGAGTCTTCCAAAGCCTTGCTTGCAAAAAGATAAAGACTGAAAAGGCTTCCAGCAGCACGAATGATCTACGGGATGTCCTAGCTCCAGATAGAACTGAAAACCGCAACTCAGGCTGACCCGAGCGTAAAATAAAACATAACACTCGAGTCAGGACATACATACTTATATAATATAAGCTAATTCAAGTGTACTGTAATATAGAGCAAGTAACTTAAAGGATGCTTGGGACCGCCCATCCTCTAAGGATCCGTTAAACTATTTACTATGTAGTATATTGCGCTATTATAATAGTGTCTATTTATAAAATAAACATACTTTTTTCTTAGCATTAAGGGGTTACCCATATAGCCCTTAACACGTAATAGTCCCAATAGTCCATCCAATATCATAGCTCCTCCTGATCGGGAAGCAACTAGAGGATACCACACGGGCTACGGGAGAAATCTAAACTCGTACAAGGCTCGGTATGGTAGATGACACGGCACAACTAGGCAATGCCAGGGTAGATATACCAATTGCTATCCAGGCTGGTGGAAACGCGTAGCCGCAGTTACCGCCCACCTCGGACTAACTCCCCAAAATCAAAATATAGAGGTGGCCACCGAATCAATCCAAAATCATAGTATAATATCGAAGAGGAGCGTCCGATCAGAGGAATGACCTCATTGGCCTGGAATTGCTCCTGTTTTAGCCACCTTATGCCAACTCACGGGAGTCGGGTCCACGTATTTACCTTACAGGAAACGCCACCACCGACCTACTTCATTCTGGAATCTCCGCCGCGTACACGGTTGGTCAAAGTGGTTTTCGGTATCGACAGAGAGTATGTCCATATCCGATCCCGGTCTCTTTGCCAACCCATCGTTATTATAACCCGTGGTCATTTAAAACATTTTATACTTTAAAACCAAAATAAACATTTCCATTTCAAAACTATAAATACGATATCATTTTAAAACCCAAAACAATATGATATCGTTATATTCAAATATAATTCTTTCCAAAAACCATACTGCTTAAAATTTATAATATCTGGAAGCCAAATATTTGAAATATATCTTCAAAACATAATATTTGGAATTTTTACTTTAAACCATAACTCCCAACACACAAATGGTTTGGATATTCAACGGTATATAGAATAAATGGTTTAACTTTATGGTTACTTTGTGAAGAAGATAATTTATATAGTTTTACAAATATATTTCTTTATTTAAAGTTTAAACCATAATTTAAATATCACTTTATGTCCCCAAATCCGTTACAATTCCTATATATATATATATATACCCAATTGGAGTATTTCCTATTCAAAACTAAGTTTGGATTTTATTCTTTCAACAAATCAATGTTTTATTATTTAGTCTTGAATATTCCCATAAATTCCATAAATAAACTCCCAATGTTAGTCATTTAATATCTTCAAAATTCACTTAATACTAGAATATTCATCTTAAATTTATTAAGGAAAATCCAGTTATAAATATCATATCTTAAGATTTTCCAAAACTTAACATAAAATAAAATTTCTCAAATTCCATGAGTTTTAAAACAATCAATTCTAGATTCTGTAGCACTTAGGAAATGCTACCTAAAGTTACGGGTAAAACTAGTCCAATTTCAAAAAGACCGCATTTCTAAAAATGCTGTAGCAGATTGATTAACTAAATAAATATTTCCAAATATAACTTATTTATCTATTTATTTATTAACATTTATAACTCATTCAAAAATTAAAATAAAATCCTTTAAAGATATTAAATCAAATATTTAACTTCCAAAATAATTTTTTTTTAAATATTTCAGAAAATATTATAAGAACCACGGGCCTGTATATAGTTCTCTAGCCTAGGTCAAGTGATACGGATTTATATCATTTCAACCCGTAATTTACAAAACCCCGGGTTCTATCATTTCAAACCCGCAATCCCAAGTTATCAGTTAAGCAGTTAACAGACTAGTTTAACAATAATCATTATTTCAGCCCATAACAATCCAACTTTAACAGGGAACTTGCAGTGGTGATTTAAGCAGTAAATAACAATTAATAATATAACTGCAGAAATAATATAACAGATAAATAACTGATGAGATGTCAATTTAAATGGGTTCATCATTCTACATCATACTACAGACAGATAATATCTAAATAGAATGTTTACACATACACTTGCGATAATTTACACAATATATGTACATATGTCTGGTGAGAAAAACTCACCTGAAAGTTGCAGAAAATTTGAATACAAAACGACGATTCACCGATAAAGCACGACAGAGAATAACGATCAAATTCTTCTGACGTAGATTCAAATCTAGAACAAAATTTCAATTATGGAATACGTGACTTAAAAATTTACGATCAAAGAAAATGAGAATAGAACGGGGTTTGTTTGCTTTGCTCGACCACTCCACCGTGTACCGTGACCAAAACATACCCTAAACGAGAACCGGGTAACACTAAACTACGACAAAATTTCTAAAGGCTGACTGACAGAAGGTGAAGTTTTCCTACTCTATACTTTGTACATGTGCACACTCGTATCCCATGCAAACTCACGCCATGAATAGAACATAACACTTCCCTGTGTCCAAAATTTTTACCCTGAGAAAAACTCAACTGCTTCGGGCCAAGCAAGTCGTTGCTTCGAGTCAGCACCTATATTGCTTCGAGTTAAATATGTCAAATCTACGGGTCATATGCAAAACTGGTGAACACTTATCCCTATTTCTCTGTTATCCGAATACTTACAGATGCCCATGTTTGTGTTGCCCAACTATCTTCTAACTCATATTTACTTCTAGAATTCAGCTTCACCATCAGATTTTTTTTTTTTTTTCTTTTTTTTTTTCTCTTTTTTTTTTTTCTTTTTTTTTTTTTTTTAAAACCTAGTTGTTCCCCATTTCTACCCAGGCTGATACTAACTAAATATGCAGGCATGTATTACTAAATATGCAGACATGCACAACAGGGATGAAGTACTAACAGTACATAAAATGGAGATGAAGACTTCAACACCCAGGAAAACAATGACCAGACCAAAGTGCAACATTATGGATGCAATATAGATATGAAACTGAAACATATTAGATAATGTAAACTGGAATGGATATGAAGACTGAACATATCAAAAATTTTGAAAATACAAAGTTTCAAAATGAACCCAATAGGCTACAGTTACAAAACTCAAGTGAAGCAAATAATGCAACAGTAGCAGGTATATATGAATACAACCTCAATGCAGACAAGCAGACACACTATCTACATACATATATAACATCAAGCTATGATTCAAACAACAAGATAACATATGGTTTCAAGGGTCTGTTCATATTGTAAGAGCAGAGATATGGGATGCAGACAACTAAAGCATGGTACGAAGCAACATGTAACATTTCACATTTTATCAAAGTAATATAAGACAGTAGTGTGCAACTTGACATGCAAACTGCCACAAGACCAATTCAAGTGAAAATACCCAACTCAAATAAACCAACTAATGCAGACTGTCAAAAAAAAAAAAAAATGGATCAATAATGCAACCAGGTTATAAGGGACAAGCTATTAATACCTGTACAAGACTGCAACAATTCGAATGAGGGTGAACTCAAATGCATACAACAATTCAAAGTGCAAAGTGAGGATCATCATGCATGGACAGTGCAATGTGACTGAATACAAGTCAATGCCAAGAAAATGCAATACAAATAGGCAAACAAAATGGAAATGAAGACTGGAGCAACATGAGGCATGCAATACTCAGTACATATCTTTATTACAAGAACAATTATGCACTTCAACTACTTAGTTAAACAAAATATTTTAGTAGCATCTGCACTTACCAACTTATCAATTTAAAAACAAAAACTTGGTGCAGCTGTTCTTATCAGTTTAAATCAAAAATTGATATCATTTGTTCTTAACAGTTTAAACAAAAAAAAAAAAAATCAAATAGTATCTGTTCTTATTAGAATTAAAACAAAACCAAGTAGTATCTGTTCTTGACAATTTTAAAACAACCCAAATAGTATCTGTTATTATCAATTTAAAAAGAACAAAGTTATGAAAGTATTAGTGGTTATCAATTTAAAACAAATCGCAATTACTGTCTGTTCCTACCAGTTTAAAACTTAAAACTAATAACATCTATATCATAATCATATGCAGACTTGCCAAACTTCCTAGCCTAGACAACAAGTCACAGATCTACACACAATAATTATGGACATAACTCGTACAACATGGGGAGGCCGAGCAAGGTGATGAAGAAAATCAGAAAATGAAGAAGAAGCAAATCTGGACGAAAGGAAAAAATGCTATTACCTGATAGATCTCGGGCTCAAGAAGGAGGCAAGGCAGAGCGAATAGTGGAAGGGAAAAAGAGCTGGTGTAAATATAGATGATGTTTGTGAAGTTCCATGGGGATCATAAGTGTAGATAACGCATCAGTTTTTTTTAAAGAGCTTTTTCATGTGTGATTGTACTTTTGATATGTATATAGGCTATGAATAGGTGCATAGTTCGAACGTTATATAGTAAAACTTAATTTTTGAGGCATCAGTTTCTTTTACTTACGTGATTTAAGGAATGGGATAGATATATAGTGGTTTGAATGTAACTGATGAGCTACATCAGTGGAGGAGATAAATCAATAGTTATAATTTATGCGAGATGCCAGAATTGCAAGCCTTGATTTGTTGATAAATAGTGGTTTAAATCTTTGTATGAAAATATGTGTGAATGCAAAAGTCAGTGAGTTACATGGCTGAAAGGAAGGAGTGCATCAGTTATTCTTTAAAAATAGGTAAGAGGTTCGAACGTTTCTAGTAGAAAACTTGATTTTTATACTGACAAATATTTGGACCATGCATTTGATTCGTCTCAGTTTTATTTGTTTTCTTAAGTATCAGTTTTATTTTTAACTGTGTAAATATGAATACGTGTGTGATGATTCATTTATTTTTAAATAAATTTTGATTTGTATTAAATATGTTTACAAATGTATTTGGACGTTGCAAAATTGGAAAAATATGATCTGTGGCAAGATCAGAGGAAGAGCAATCAGTGGTTTATGACATCAGTTACAAAAGGAATGAAATAAAGGGAGGGACCGAGAGTTACACCACATATAAAGTTTAAAAATATGTAAATATGAATGCGTGATTTCAGCATGCTTTAAATCCCTTATTTAGTTTGATTAAAATAAATGAAATGGCCAGACTTAAGAATTAATTTATGAAAGAAAACTGACATGCGGAGGCAAGTGTAAATGAGTATATTACGTGATTAAGGAAACCCCTGATTTAGCATGTCACATAAGAATGGTAAATGTTAACCGTTTCAAATAATTAACAATTTCTAACCTTGCACTTGAATGTTTTAAACTGTTGCACGGTCAAAGGGAGAGAGAGCTATTAGTTTATAGGAAGGTAAATGTGTTATATGCGTGATTTAAGGTAGAGCCATTTGCAAGCAGAAAATGGGAAAGGTTGGAATTTGCTTCCAATAATATGTCTTGGCTGTAACGCAAAAGCTTGGTTTAAGGCATACGTTGATTTATCTTTAGACATGCAAACTTTTAATATCCCATTTGTTGCAAACTAAACAGTGTGATATAAGATTTAGGCAGTTACACAACTGGATTTAATGTATGCGTGATTTAAGTTTGATGGCTGATATAAGTGCAAAGGAAAAATATCAGAGAGGGATTTGAACGTTACTTAAAAATCAAAACTGAAACGGAAATTTAAAAGAGGGAGAGTTGATTTTCTTAGATGTGAACGGTAACAAAAAGATTTGTACACAGGGGTTGATTTTGCACTGATGTAGGGATGAACGTATGTAATACAATTTATTTTATCAATCGGTCAGTTAACGAATAATAAAATAATGTTTGGTATAAAATCACTAACTGATGTTTCTCTCCAAAAATATTTGGAAACACGATTTTTACACTACGTTAAACAGACGCAGTCAAAAATATCAAAAATTTCTGTAAAATAACATTTTAAAAACACACGTTTTATTACGTTGCTTTATACCCTAAAATTTGACGCGTCTTTTAAACGCGAAATTTTACAGTTTAAACATAGCTTAAATTTTTTACAGTTAATATTAAATTTTATTGACATATACAATTTTATAAAATATATCTTCAAATTAAATAATTAACTATATTGTTAAACACAATTTATATAAATACATTTTTAAAATTAAATAATTAATAATAAAATAAATATCTAAAAACTAGGGCTGTTACATTATCTTTATTAAGTTATTTTAATATATTTTAACTTTTGAAACAAATATTAAAACCTATTTATTTAAGCATTTATTTATTTTTTTCAAAACTTAACTTTTGCTGATTTGTTCTAAAATCCATATTTATACTTTTTAATTAGTAATCATAAGAATAAGTAATTTCTCTATTATTATTTACCATATATAACTTATTTATTTAAGATTTAAATTCTTTTCAATTCAAAATTTCTCATTTTTGCAGTAGTGAAATTATGAGTCGTTACATTCTCTGCTACTTAAAAGCATTTCGTCCTCGAAATAAAAGTTAGGCAAAGGAATCTATCTCATACTCGTATCTTCAAACATTTTGACTTATTTATACTGACTATAGAAAAATGCATATATAAAAATAAGGTTAATACCATAACAACGCTAAAACAAATGATACCAATCATGCACACAGAGATTCCCCACGCTAACCTGAGTACTTATCACGTGCTTAAGGTTATATATACATACATCAAGTTGGACTTCTATCCTACTCATCCTAGTGTGTACTGCACACTTAAGATAGAATATACAACAACCAAAGAAGAGTATACGTCCAAAAACAACCAAATAAATACTATATCAACATAAATATATACATCCACATAACTCATTTCCTGACCTGAGCATGTACTATACCTTAGGTCTATATATATACACATATCACAACATAAGTCTAACCCCTATATCTTAGTTCCTGCTATACATTTAAGATAGCCATCCAATACTATGCAGACAGACCCAAAATATCATACAATATGTGATATTTGATTCGATCTATTATTTGATTCCACAACTTTACATCTGTACTAGTATCGATCCTCCGATTTTCTAGTGCGGACTTTGATCAGACTTCCTAATTACAAACCCTTAATTTTCTTGCATAGCTCTCAACTATGATAGAAAAATTGATTACATAATCACAAACCCTCATCAATGTTCACCGTCAAGAATCGAGTGATAAATCCTTTCTCGGACTAGTGTAAACATCTCGAAGTTTTGTACTCAAATCTTAGATCGAAAATTTATGTGCCGAAATGATCCACATATAACTTGTTTATTTATTCACATTCATTTTTACCTAATGCATTTCTTTTAAATTTCTAGTAATCCAAGTTTATTTCACAACCCTTTACTTTCTACTAAATCCATTATTAATTAAGTATACAAATATGACTTAAACTTGTATAATATACCTTTACTTTGTAAGAGTATATATACATATCCCAAACTTCAAACCGTTATTACTTCAATTAGGGTGTAGCAAATGTGGAATTCTAATACTATCTCTAATTAATAAGTTACAAATCTTAATCCTTAGCTTTATTTACTTAAGGTCTTAATTTAGCTAATATTATTTATCTTATCCATTTATTAATAAGACAATTTTGCTAAGTGTATATCTTTTCTTTCTAATTCTAGGATTATCTACTTAACTTGTTTACCTATTCATTTTCTAAATCCAATTTATTAATCTTAATTCCACAAAATACCTTATAGTTAAATTGTGAAAATTAATTCATATGGTATTTGTTATTTAAACGTTTTCATCCAACAATCAACCTACTAATCATATTATTCACAACTTACCTTTTTGTTCTAACCTATCCACATCAAATCTTACTTTATTTTTGAATTAAAAATGTTACCCTAAATGTATCACTAATTCAAATTTTAGTTTTAGGATGATATTTCTTATATACCTTATTTCTAAAATTCACTTTGATTTTAAGATAATCAAAGTGTCTAAATTTCAAATTAACTTGTCTCCTTTTAAGTTATAGAACTTACCCTTTTAAATTATATTTACCCAAAGTCTCATTTTAGACTTATCTTTTCTATCTTGTTGATAAGAATTTTTTCTAAGTGTGAATTTTATTTTTACTTTCTCTAATTACAACTTCTACTTCATATTATCATCAAATATCCTATAGTCAAAATGTGAAGTTTACTTCATAAGATATTTGTACTTAGCTTTTAAATCAATCAATTTTGATGATCATTAAATCATTATTTCTTAATAACCAAATGTCAAGGGGTATATGATTAAAGTTCTAAATTCTAGCTTTCAACTAGTGGATTCTATATGGAATATCTTATAGTTAACTCATGCAATTCTAATCACAAGGTATTCATATTTGTAACATCCCCAAATTTGGTCAATTTAAAAATTAGTAATTAATGTGAATTTTGGAATAATTTATGAAATTAATTTGAATTTTTTCAAAATAAATAAAATAAATGTTGAATTATATATATGTGTATATATAAATAAGATTGTGAAATTGCATTTGAATTTAAGAATTCAAAATTATAAATATTTTAAAAATATTTGAATTTAAATTATACAAGGATATATATGGGTAAATTTGAATTTGAATTTAAAATTTAAATAGATGTCTTAGAAAAATAATTTGCATTCAAAATATTAAATATGTGATTTATTTAATGTGAAATTTGTTTGAACACATCTCTTATTTAAATTTGTATATACAAATAGATATGAAATGTATTTATAAAATAAGGTAAATATGATATAGAATTTATTTAAATTTCTTTAATCTATGTGAAATACAAATGTTAAGCATGTAACAAAAATAATACAAGTGTTATTCATATGATAAGTGTTTTAACAAATGTAATCATTTTGGACAAGTGTCATTTTATGTCATGTTTGAGAATTTTTTTAATAAAAATAGAAAACAAAATTTTATAAACCGTTACCTCCTCTCTCTCTCTTTTCTTTTACCATCATTTTCAAAAGACAAGATCTATAAACTTTCAAAAACCAAAAATCAGAAAAAGCAAGAAAGAAAAGAAACCCTGTAATCTTTCTCAAAATTAGAAAGAAGTTATCAAGCAAGTTTGAGTACAAATCAAAAACAGAAGATCAAAAGGAAAAAAGAATTTCAAACTATTTCTTACAAATTTTAGCCTTTAAATCGTCTCAAAGCAAGCTCAACACAGCAAAGTCAACAAGTAATTAAGCAAAACACAAAGTTTTTCAGCAAATTAAAAGCAAAACAGGATTCAAAACTTCAACAACTAAAGTAAGTAAGGATCATCACAATACAACAGTGAATTCAAAACGAACAAACCTAGAAAGCTTGTCTCAGTTTTTCAAATTCAAGAAAAAGCACAACCTCTCTGTTTCAGTTTGACAGGTGAGTAAACTCTATAAAACTTTGGATTGTGATCTGTTGTCTAAACTCTTACTTAAGTAAGATTGAAAACTGTTGCATGCATCTCAATTTGTATATATTGTATTGAATATTGCTGTGCATTTCTGTGCACATGAGAAAAAGAAGAAGAAAGGAAAAGGCCCTGTTACAGGTTCCAAAACCTATTTTAAAACTCAAAAGCTTTATCTCAAATCATTTTTAAGCTTTGAAATTTAAATAGAACTTATTTGTATAATCATGCTTTAAGATTTAAAAATAAATTTAAGTAAATTTAACTTAAGTTTTCTTTGGAAATTTTAAAAATATAGGTAAACCCAAATCTTGTCGAAAATTTAATGATCATAATTCTCGATTTCAAGTATATGATTCGAAACGTTTTTGAAATCAATGATTTTTAAAAGCAAAATCAATTTTTTTAATATCGTATCCTCTATTAACATGGGGATGAACGACATTGTCTTTTTCACCAAATTCTAGTGATCGATGGGGCTTTGGTTCTCGAGATCGAGGTTATGGCTTGCTGGGAGGTCGGAGTTCGTCAGAAAAATGTTCGATAATTTTTTATTTCATTGTGGTGTTGGAACGGCAAGGATCTAGGGTTTTAACCCACATTTTGGTTGAAGCAGAAAATATGATCGCCGTGGTTTCGTCAGACCATCGAAGTTGATCGCCCCAGTGGGGATAGTGGCATGAGTTCGGGAAGAAGCTTCGGTTGAATTTTCGTGGCCTCTGGTGGCCTGAGGTGGCGAGGCGAAGAGTTTTTCCGGTGATCAATGTTGTTCCAATTTGGGTTTAACATTGAAGTTTCAAATTCGTCAAAGATATGGAATTCGGGGTGATCGTGTGATCCATATGAACTTTTGCCGAGGTGTGGAGGGTGGTGGCGTCGATTGAAGTTCGTCAGTGCTGCTGTGCATGTGCACGGCACCAGGGCTTGTGTCAGTAGCTTGTTTGTGGAAGGAGGGGTGGAGACTCGAAGTTGTTTTCAGTATTTAGGGATGTTGGCTCGAAGCTGGGTCGAGTAATTCTAATCTATACATCAGGTTTCTTTTAAAACTTAAAAAAAATTAAAGATTGAAAGCTATCGGGTTGATTTAAAAAAAACTCGAAGCAAGTATGAAAGGGTCTCGGATATCACTCGAAGTAGCTCTAGGGTAATAGCATTTCCAATTTTAAACTTTAACAATCTTAGTCAAATTGATTTCTAAAATTATTCTTTTCAAATGGATGATTGTTGTTAAGTTGAAATTTGTAATTGAAGGTTTTTAAATAAAATATTTAAAAACATTTAAGTTAAGAATGTTTTAAACTTATATTTTCAAAAGTTTATTTTAAATAAAACTTAACAAAGTAATTAAGGAGATAATTAAATGTTTTACCTTATTAACTTAACTTAAAAGTAAATTAATTTATATTTTTAATGATGATTAAATAATTGATAATGTATAATTACTTCATAATGAATAATTAATTAAAGGGTAATTAATTATTAATTAAAGTTAATCAATTTATAATTAAAGGTAAATTAATTAAGGTAATTAATTAAGAAATAATTAATTGATAAAGGCAATTAAGATTTAATTAAGGGTTTAATTAACTAATAATTAAGGATTTAATTACCTAATAATTAAGGATTTAATTAACTAATAATTAAGGGTTTAATTAACTAAAAATTAATATTTAATTAATTAATAATTAAGTATTAGTTATTTTAAAATTAAGGATAATTCAACATTAATTAAAGATAATTAATGAAAAATAATAATTGCGTGATTAATTGATTGTAATCACACTGTTAATTCATCTCATTGTTAGATGATTGATTTTTATTGAAATATCTTGAACTAATTGATACCCCTGTTTGTGATTATGATGCTTTATGATGTGAATTGCTTTGTGCTAAACTGTGATATTTGTGATTTGTTTCCGCGTGCAACGACCCGTAAATCCGTACCCCTTGAGTCAACACTATTCTACCAAATCAACTCAAGTTGCACAGAAATACGAACCATTTGGATTTAAGAAGAAGAGGTAGAAGAAGAGAAAAACAAAATCAACATCAGAATCTAACCATCGCAGCGGAATAAAATATAATAGATAATAAATAATTTTTACTCAAAATCAAATATATCTGTTTACATACATTACATCATCAGAGTACATCAGTCATAACTCACATCAATAACATACAATGGGTACACAACAACTCAACACAGCGGAAATATATATATATACAAGTACGAGGATACGTATCGTCATCCAGCTCGTCTCCTGAGCTCCACAACATCATATCCTGTACTCTATAATACTCGGTCTGACCCGAGCATTACAGTTAAATAACACCCGAGTCAGTCTGGAATACCAGCGTGAGAAAATCACGCCCAATTGATTATTAAAGTTTCAAAAATTCTTTGAAACAAAAAGCATCTCGTAAGACCACGCCACAAATAAACATGTCGGGTTTTTACCTTACGATAGCTAAAACAATTTTATAGAAATCCTCTGATATTATAATAGGGTCTATATACAAATACTTATAAAATAGCTGAAATTGTTACATTATTAAATTCCAGCTACTAGCCACAAAAGTGGGTAATACAAACAAAACTCGTACAAGGCTCGTAGGGAGAATGGATTTCCAACAATGACTAGGCACTAGGGTACCACCTGTCACAGTACGGGGCCTAGATTACCGTACAGAGGATTACTCCCTTCATCCCCTGCAACACAAGGCCGGAACCATTCCATACTGAACAGTCCCGAACAAGATAAACCCCGTGGTTGGTGCGACCAACCACCCACTAAGCCGAAATATATAAAAAGGGACATCTAGACAGGGGAATTATCTTCTTCTGCTTGGGCATGACCCACCTAACCTTGCTGCATATCCCCTGATTTTCAGTCATTCCCATTTTATGAGGCTTGAGGCTAAGCGTTACCTTTAGAACGTTTTCACTTAGAATGCCCATCGTCCACCTGACGATGTTTCGCAAGCATTCGTCCATACAAGTCCGTCCCGGGTTCGAACGGAACCGAAGGCACTATTCCTACTACATCCATTTTGGAAATATCCTCAGGATTAGTAGCGACTAGCCCTTGCACTTCACTGCTCCATCTTCGAATCCAAAATCGTTTTTCGCACGAAACGTAAAACCGGATCGAAATGGTTTTCGAGAAATTAATCTCGATCCCGGTCTCTTCGAAACGATCAACGCATTTGTCCAATATTGATAGTCGGTGATTTAACTATCAATTAATATTCACAACATCCATCACACAATAAATAATTTTCCAAATTATTTATTAACTTCAAAATATCTTCCCAATGATATATTTCTATTTCAATCCCTAGAAAAAAACAATTTCAAATCATTCTCTTCCCAATGGAAAGGACTCCCAATTATAAATTTTCACTGGAAATAACCAAGCACAAATCTTAAGATTTGAAAATAATTTAAAACTCTTATTATATCTTATCCTAGGCATTTAAATTAAAAATTACTTTAATACTTTATAAAAATATATACTTTAAGAATGTTTAAAATGAGGCTATTTTGTAGAATATAAAAACTAGATTTTCTCTTTTAAACAAATACCAAGTCAATTTTTATTTTATTTTATAATTACTACTATAATAGATTACAAAAATACCTACTTTAAAATTTAAATATTAAAAATATAATAAATTTTTACAACACATACTTTCTAAATCAACTTTAACATCTTTTACCTTATATTAAAAAAAAATTACTTTGAATTGTACTTGGTTATTCGGGGAGAATTTCCAAATCTCAACCATTTAAATCAATTTCCTAAATTGATTTCCAATTTTATTCTATTTGAAATCAATTTCTTTACTTATCAGTTCATTTCAAAAATTCATTAGTTAGGGACTTAGTTATTATTATTTTCTATGTGATTTCAAACCCTTTTAACTGGAATATACCAAATTCAGGTTATTCCCACATTCTTCTTTATTCTTTCCAATAATTTAAATCCTGAATTTAAATAAATGTTCTGTTCTTTTAAAATAATAACACTACAGTTTAAAATCCATTTAACTTTTTATTTTTCAAATTTTTCCTTTTTATACTCTAGTTTTATTTATTAAAACTTCTCAGTCACTTTATTTCTTCCCAATGCATTCTTAAATTTGTTCTATAATTATTTTACTTGCAATTTCACTTCTTTTATCTTCATTTCCAACAATCAAATTTAAATTTTTGGTAATTAATTATACCCAATTATATCCTATCAAACCATAACATTCAATAGTCCACTATAATTCATCATAGAATATCAATATAATCACAACTGAGGGAATTAAATAATTTAATCAAATGTTGAGGGATCCAGTTGGATCCCTCCAACCTGTTTTCCCTGCATCCACAGACGTTAGCATAATATAATGCATCAATTTCCAAATATAGCATACAATAGCACATCAACAATTCAACCCTTCAAATAATTATTTAAATTTAAATTTAAACTGAGTGAGATTAACTCACCTTTGATTGTGCAATCAAAATCCAATCTCAACTTGCTTCCTTTCAGATTTTAACCTCGCTGCAGGCTCAAGATCGCACCTTCGTTTTCCCCCAAACCACCATTGCCATGAGCTACTCCTTCCCCTCACTGACGCACTCCACCAGCCATCATCTAGACACCACCGTCACCTATCAACGGACTGCGACCACCAAATCGACCACGCCATTGCCTCTTCCATGTGTGCTCAAACTACACGAGTCTCCTCTCTCACTCCTCGCGCGACCGCGGAGCTTCTGTAACAGGCGACGACGACGTCCCTTCCTATCCCAGCCCTTCATGCCTCCACGCGAGCCCTGAGTTTAGCGCGACGTTGCCACAAATCGATATGACAGGCCCTCCCACCCTGTCGATGATGAAGCTTCCCATCATATCATAAGTACGATACGCGAGTTTATTCTCTTCCGGTCGAGAGCATTTGAGGTTCGATTGAAAGTCGAAGAGAGAGAGAGGAGCGATTCGAATAGGCTGAGGCATTTCTTCGGCCATTAAGGAGGACAAACTCGAGATTTGTTTTGAGATCTCGATTCTTTTTCTTCAAACGAACGATTTGAGGAAAAGGAAGTCAAGATCCCCCATTTTGTTCAGTTCCGCCATTACTTTGATTACGAACGAATTCAATTTGAATTTGTGTTTTGCCATTTTGTTTTCTTTCCTGTTGAAGTTAAAGAGGAAAGCAAGGCCACGGCTTCCCTTTTATTTTTATAAACGAGAAGAATGGAGGTAGCGTGCTGAGGAATGGATAAAGGATGGCGTACAGAAGAAGCTTGATTAATTAAATTAAATTAGATTATTATCAACTAAATTTTCAACGCGTTTATATACCGTACGCTCACCTAACTGTTCCAATTATTACGAAAATTGAAATCCGATAATAATTTAATATTACGGATCCAATGGAACTGGTTTCATCGAATTCCGAGACTGTGCCTCGGAAGGCTATTTTTAAATTCAATTTAAACGATTTTAAATTTCAAAACTGAACAAACCACTGCTAATTTCAAATTTACAACATCTATTATTTCCTGTATTATCAATATAAATTTTACAAGCCTTCAAATTATTTTTAAGAGGCTTAAAATTCTAAATTCAACAATTTACCCAACTTCACTTATTTAATTTAATAATTCAATTATCAATTAAATTGTGATATTCGGAATTCAAGTTAAAATTACTCTGTTGAATATTTAAAATCAATTAAATATTCTGATTTTTAAATACTTGAAAATTACGGGTTGTCACATTCCTCCCCTCTTAAAGGAATTTCGTCCTCGAAATTACTAGTTAGGAAGAATGATCTATATCCCGCTAACTATTTCCTCAACCCAAATAGGTTTTAAAAACTTACCAAACAAATCTTTTTATCAAAAGACTTAGTAACCCTCTTCATAACCTTTCCAACTTACCCATAAGCCTTAAACAAAATTACTTACTTATCAATTCACATTTTTTTAACTTAAAACCAAAATTGAATTATCAAATTTTTCTCAAATTTTTTTCTAACTCCCTAAATTCCCGAAAAATTTCGCCAGCGTCTCCTTTGCGCGGCTGACTCGGTACAACTACAAAAATGGCTCTACGGCCTCCCAAATCTCAAAGAAAACAAAAGGCCAAGTGGCTCAATCCAAATCCAAATCCAAATCCAAATCAAATTCCATACCAAATTTAAATGCGTACCTTTTGTCGGGCAATTCAAATTTTTTTAATCTTTTGATATCAGACCCAATTTTCTTTTTCCTTTATAATACCTGCATACCTGCTTAGCACCCATATCCAAACACAATATTCCAAAACAATTCATCGACTTTTCACAAAATGCCAATATCTATTCATCCAAATATTAACTTGGAATATATTTATATTATCAATTTCCAATTAATAACATAAGCATTTTATATGTTGCTTATATTTCTTTTCACCTTACCACTTCAGTTTATATCATTTCTATTCAAATTGATTTTTTCATTTCCATATGAATTCAATTTATTTTCAACTCCAAATTTTAAAATTTATTTTTCATTTATAACTAATTTATGTCATTATTTTAATTAGTTTCATTTATGACTAATTTTAGTATCCAATTTAAATTCGCTTTGTCTTTTACAGAAATTTCTTAAAAATTTCCAAAATTTTTCTAACTCCCAAAATTTCTGAAATTTTTTGGCAGAGTCTCCTTTGTACGGAGGAGCTTTTGCAATTTGACAAAAGAGATAAATATATATACATCGACCCACACGGTCGGAAAAACCAAAAACAGTTCATATTTCCTATTTTTATTGCGTAGGCGTACCTTATTTAGCATTTTAAGCAAGCAGTTTATTATTTTTAGCAAATAGCACAACCAAATCCAGCCACATGGCTTTCAGGTACCTGTACTTACTCAATTTAAACATGTAAGTGCCAAATATATGCAGTTTAACTATATTTCACTTATTTACAATAGTTAAAACATATGAATTCTAAAAGAATCTCATACCAAACATTTTTCTGTAAGCAATTAATATAGTTTCATGCTAATTCACTGTTTCAATTAATTTATAAACCATTCTCATCCAATGTGAATGTTTTTCAATCCATTTGTATATAACTTCATTAATTTGAATGGTTTAAAACTCAATTGCTTACATTTAATTTATTTTTAAGCAAAATGAACTCATATTTAATTCAATTGCTTTCAAAATCAATTTATTTTACTTCCACCAACTCATAGAATTTTAATTACTTCCATTTACATCCAATGACAATTTATTCTATGCAATTTTGACAATATTTATGTGAATAAATAAGCATTTATGTTTATAACCAATTTAAATTGACTCCAACTCAATTATACTTAATTCTATTCCATATTTGTTTATTCCAAACTATTTTATTTAGCTCGGAGACAATCCAAGCTATGTCATTCAACAACCATTTCTCAACTTACATAAACCATACTTCATTTGACTCTTATTTATCCCATCCATTTATTCATTCAATATAGTTAGTTTATCCACTCAATCCATTTGAATTTTTACATTTCCTTAAATATTACCTATAATTCACCCAATTCTGTTTCAATTCAAATTCATTTTTACTTGATTCAAATTCAATCCAATATCATTAAAATTAGTTTTAGTTGAATTCAATTCAACTCTTACATTTGTTTAGTTTTAAGTTAATTCACTTCAATTTATTCAATTTTTTTTATATATATACTTAAGCTTATTTCATTTTGCAAATAAATTTCTCTTTTCAATTTAACTTGATTCTATTTTAATCCAATTTCAAATCTCATCATAAACTTACAATTCAATTTCATTAACTAATTTATTATCCAATTAGTTCTCCCCTTATTCATAATCCAACACTTGAATTTTTATTCCAGATATCATTCCATTTAATTTTCTTAAGTTCAATATTTATTTTATACTTCAAGTTTGGATCCTCATTTCATTTTTCAGTTTATCAAAATATTGATTTTGGGCATTGTATTCCATTTTCAATTTAATAAATCACAGCTTATTGTTTTATACAATTCCATTCATCATAAACCTGAATATATTCATCTTTTATTTCTAACTCAAGCCTTCTTTTTATTTATAGCCCAAGCATATTTTATTCCCAAGGATTTTTTAATTCTTTTATAAGTTATTCTGATTTATCTATTTCAACCCACTTCTTATCCAACTTGTTTTCCATTTATTCAAGTAAGAATTTAATTTCGTTAATTAAGTCAATTGAATTCTCATCCCAACTCAATTTTACTTTTA
The DNA here is from genome assembly GCA_030765085.1 of Allium cepa. Taxonomy (NCBI): domain Eukaryota; kingdom Viridiplantae; phylum Streptophyta; class Magnoliopsida; order Asparagales; family Amaryllidaceae; genus Allium; species Allium cepa. The sequence continues at coordinate 624,091,080 of CM060941.1, forward strand.
ACTCGGATTTATTTAACTCAATTCGATTTCAACTCAATTCGAATACAACTGGATATTATTTTAGCTTATTCAATTAATTTCAATCCAGTCAACTTTTTATTTCCAAATCCAAGTTAATTTCATTTTCAACTTTTCTCTTTGAATTTCAATTCCGACCTTCAAAGCTTATATTTCCTTCCTGATTTACAAATCATTTCCATTTATAAGCTTACAACTTATCTTATCCGGATTTTTAAACACCCAGCTTTGGTTTCAAATCATTTTGAAATCTCCAACATCTCAAATCACATTTCTCAAAAGTCAAACCAATCCTGATTTTTATTTCCCAACAAATTTCCTTTGAAATTTCAAAAACAACTAACCTTTCTGAACAAATCAATTTGGCAGCAATCCATCATTTAGAAACTCGAAAATGAACATCGATGATGCTGCAGTCATCACCGAAGTTATTTTCCAGTGACTGAAGTGAATTCGATGCTATATCACTTTCAAAATCCATTTTAAAACAAATTTCAATTCAGAATTACTTTCAAAACAATAATGCCATCATTTATCATTAAACACTTCGATAAACATTTCCAAATCTCCGGGGTTTTGAACTTCTAAAGCCTGCTTAAATAAATTTTAACTATAATTCGTTTGTACACTTTATTATACAAATTCTCATATGATTGTATTTCAATGCATAAATTACATTTACAATTCATTTGTATAACTTTCATTTTTATAATGAATTTATCTCCTTAACCTTTGGTTACGTTTTCAATTTCTATTTAAATTTTCCATACAATAAGCATAATAATGTAAATATCCTTATTTCTAACATCCAAGCAACCATATATGAACTAGAATAGTTTATAAAAACTTTAGATTTATATCAAAATATATTTTTGGGTAAAATTATTTCATTCACCCACATTTAAAACAATACCATGTCGATTGTTCTATTCAAGTGTTTAGAAACCCTTTCAATACAGTTGCGCAGACTGTGCCGACGAAGGTTCATATGCCACTCAATAAATCAATCAACACAATATTAAAACAATTTATATTCACTAACAAATACGCACTCATATCTATTAATACGCTCAAACTCATTATAGAGTACTATAGGCTCTAATTTAAATGAGTAATTCCCACCAGAGCCAAGGTTACCACCAACCTAAGCTCTGATACCAAGTGTAACGACCCGCAAATCCGTACCCCTTGAGTCAACACTATTCTACCAAATCAACTCAAGTTGCACAGAAATACGAACCATTTGGATTTAAGAAGAAGAGGTAGAAGAAGAGAAAAACAAAATCAACATCAGAATCTAACCGTCACAGCGGAATAAAATATAATAGATAATAAATAATTTTTACTCAAAATCAAATATATCTGTTTACATACATTAACATACAATGGGTACACAACAACTCAACACAGCGGAAATATATATATATATATACAAGTACGAGGATACGTATCGTCATCCAGCTCGTCTCCTGAGCTCCACAACATCATATCCTGTACTCTATAATACTCGGTCTGACCCGAGCATTACAGTTAAATAACACTCGAGTCAGTCTGGAATACCAGCGTGAGAAAATCACGCCCAATTGATTATTAAAGTTTCAAAAATTCTTTGAAACAAAAAGCATCTCGTAAGACCACGCCACAAATAAACATGTCGGGTTTTTACCTTACGATAGCTAAAACAATTTTATAGAAATCCTCTGATATTATAATAGGGTCTATATACAAATACTTATAAAATAGCTGAAATTGTTACATTATTAAATTCCAGCTACTAGCCACAAAAGTGGGTAATACAAACAAAACTCGTACAAGGCTCGTTGGGAGAATGGATTTCCAACAATGACTAGGCACTGGGGTACCACCTGTCACAGTACGGGGCCTAGATTACCGTACAGAGGATTACTCCCTTCATCCCCTGAAACACAAGGCCGGAACCATTCCTTACTGAACAGTCCCGAACAAGATAAACCCCGTGGTTGGCGCGACCAACCACCCACTAAGCCGAAATATATAAAAAGGGACATCTAGACAGGGGAATTATCTTGTCCTGCTTGGGCATGACCCACCTAACCTTACTGCATATCCCCTGATTTTCAGTCATTCCCATTTGATGAGGCTTGAGGCTAAGCGTTACCTTTAGAACATTTTCACTTAGAATGCCCATCGTCCACCTGACGATGTTTCGCAAGCATTCGTCCATACAAGTCCGTCCCGGGTTCGAACGGAACCGAAGGCACTATTCCTACTACATCCATTTTGGAAATATCCTCAGGATTAGTAGCGACTAGCCCTTGCACTTCACTGCTCCATCTTCGAATCCAAAATCGTTTTTCGCATGAAACGTACAAACCAGATCGAAATGGTTTTCGAGAAATTAATCTCGATCCCGGTCTCTTCGAAACGATCAACGCATTTGTCCAATATTGATAGTCGGTGATTTAACTATCAATTAATATTCACAACATCCATCACACAATAAATAATTTTCCAAATTATTTATTAACTTCAAAATATCTTCCCAATGATATATTTCTATTTCAATCCCTAAAAAAAACAATTTCAAATCATTCTCTTCCCAATGGAAAGGACTCCCAAATATAAATTTTCACTGGAAATAACCAAGCACAAATCTTAAGATTTGAAAATAATTTAAAACTCTTATTATATCTTATCCTTTAAGGCATTTAAATTAAAAATTACTTTAATACTTTATAAAAATATATACTTTAAGAATGTTTAAAATGAGGCTATTTTATAGAATATAAAAACTAGATTTTCTCTTTTAAACAAATACCAAGTCAATTTTTTTTTATTTTATAATTACTACTATAATAGATTACAAAAATACCTACTTTAAAATTTAAATATTAAAAATACAATAAATTTTTACAACACATACTTTCTAAATCAACTTTAACATCTTTTACCTTATATTAAAAAAAAATTACATTGAATTGTACTTGGTTATTCAGGGAGAATTTCCAAATCTCAACCATTTAAATCAATTTCCCAAATTGATTTCCAATTTTATTCTATTTGAAATCAATTTCTTTACTTATCAGTTCATTTCAAAAATTCATTAGTTAGGGACTTAGTTATTATTATTTTCTATGTGATTTCAAACCCTTTTAACTGGAATATACCAAATTCAGGTTATTCCCACATTCTTCTTTATTCTTTCCAATAATTTAAATCCTGAATTTAAATAAATGTTCTGTTCTTTTAAAATAATAACACTACAGTTTAAAATCCATTTAACTTTTTATTTTTCAAAATTTTCCTTTTTATACTCTAGTTTTATTTATTAAAACTTCTCAGTCACTTTATTTCTTCCCAATGCATTCTTAAATTTGTTCTATAATTATTTTACTTGCAATTTCACTTCTTTTATCTTCATTTCCAACAATCAAATTTAAATTTTTGGTAATTCATTATACCCAATTATATCCTATCAAACCATAGCATTCAATATCCACTATAATTCATCATAGAATATCAATATAATCACAACTGAGGGAATTAAATAATTTAAATAAATGTTGAGGGATCCAGTTGGATCCCTCCAACCTGTTTTTCCTGCATCCACAGACGTTAGCATAATATAATGCATCAATTTCCAAATATAGCATACAATAGCACATCAACAATTCAACCCTTCAAACAATTATTTAAATTTAAATTTAAACTGAGTGAGATTAACTCACCTTTGATTGTGCAATCAAAATCCAATCTCAACTTGCTTCCTTTCAGATTTTAACCTCGCTGCAGGCTCAAGATCGCACCTTCGTTTTCCCCCAAACCACCATTGCCATGAGCTACTCCTTCCCCTCACTGACGCACTCCACCAGCCATTATCTAGACACCACCGTCACCTATCAACGGACTGCGACCACCAAATCGACCACGCCATCGCCTCTTCCATGTGTGCTCAAACTACACGAGTCTCCTCTCTCACCCCTCGCGCGACCGCGGAGCTTCTGTAACAGGCGACGACGACGCCCCTTCCTATCCCAGCCCTTCATGCCTCCACGCGAGCCCTAAGTTTAGCGCGACGTTGCCACAAATCGATATGACAGGCCCTCCCACCCTGTCGATGATGAAGCTTCCCATCATATCATGAGTACGATACGCGAGTTTATTCTCTTCCGGTCGAGAGCATTTGAGGTTCGATTGAAAGTCGAAGAGAGAGAGAGAGGAGCGATTCGAATAGGCTGAGGCATTTCTTCGGCCATTAAGGAGGACAAACTCGAGATTTGTTTTGAGATCTCGATTCTTTTTCTTCAAACGAACGATTTGAGGAAAAGGAAGTCAAGATCCCCCATTTTGTTCAGTTCCGCCATTACTTTGGTTACGAACGAATTCAATTTGAATTTGTGTTTTGCCATTTTGTTTTCTTTCCTGTTGAAGTTAAAGAGGAAAGCAAGGCCACGGCTTCCCTTTTATTTTTATAAACGAGAAGAATGGAGGTAGCATGCTGAGGAATGGATAAAGGATGGCGTACAGAAGAAGCTTGATTAATTAAATTAAATTAGATTATTATCAACTAAATTTTCAACGCGTTTATATACCGTACGCTCACTTAACTATTCCAATTATTACGAAAATTGAAATCCGATAATAATTTAATATTACGGATCCAATGGAACTGGTTTCATCGAATTCCGAGACTGTGCCTCGGAAGGCTATTTTTAAATTCAATTTAAATGATTTTAAATTTCAAAACTGAACAAACCACTGCTAATTTCAAATTTACAACATCTATTATTTCCTGTATTATCAATATAAATTTTACAAGCCTTCAAATTATTTTTAAGAGGCATAAAATTCTAAATTCAACAATTTACCCAACTTCACTTATTTAATTTAATAATTCAATTATCAATTAAATTGTGATATTCGGAATTCAAGTTAAAATTACTCTGTTGAATATTTAAAATCAATTAAATATTCTGATTTTTAAATACTTGAAAATTACGGGTCGTCACACCGCGTGAATGTGAAAACCCATTGGCCCTTTAAACGGCCATTGAATTTCGATGCGACGGGAAATTGGATTTCAGTTGGTTATCCGAAACCCACATCGAATATTAATAATGAATCTTTGTGATTGATATATCCACGTGTTTTTAAATTGAGCGCTCACTATTCGGTTTAGCCGAGAGAGGACCTTTGTGTAATACAACCCATTCCGAATAGTGATACAACGAAATGGGAAGCATTTAAAGACAGTGGTAAAGACCGGGTGTCTTCGAGAACGACAGGATAACCTGTCGAATGACTCCGCACCGAGTTGCTCCGGTATAGAGATCTCCATATGTGATGAGGAGTCCGATCGGGATTGTGGATGCCCGGATTGCAAGGGCTTCTTTGGAAGTGCCTTCGGTTCTGTTCGAACCTGGAACAGACTTGTATGGTTGTATATCTGACATTACACTTCGAGATATAAAGCCGATTTCTTTCAAATACATTTCTATTGGTGGCAGAGAATTTATTCTCTTAGCTTAACACCCTTCTCTGAGACATACGAGCTCAGTGGTGATGTAGTCGATGGTTATTAGTGACATGCTCCCAATTTGGTAGTGTGGCATGATGAATGCTGTAACAACCTTGATTTTTGATTACCGTCGGAATAAAAAATTTAAAATTGAAATTTAAAATTGAAATTTAAAATTGAAATTGAAAAAAAGAAGTGAAATCAATTTCAAAGTCAGATGAATACATAAGTGGTTGCATATTTGAAATATAATGCTTTTGCCTTCATGTGAGTATTGGTCCATATTAAAACAAAAAGTTTGAACACATTTTGCTTTTGCTGTAAACACAATATTGTAAAGCAAAAGTTGAACAAGTGCCGCCAACAATTTTATAAAGCAATGTATGAACATTTTTTGCTTGCTGTCACTAAGTTTTGTAAAGCAAACATTCGAATACATTGTGCTGTCATCATCATTCTTTAGTGCAGTTGTGTCCTTGTTTCTTCACATATGCACGTCTACATTTAATGCACTGTACCAAAACTATAGCCAGCACATCTTTTATTTGACTTATACACTTTTGAAAAAAAAGAAAAGTAGGCTGCTCCGTTCGTTGTTTCATTCTTTTGTTTAAAATTTGCAGTAGCTCAGTAGAAGGAGTATTAATGGCAGTTCCAAAATTTCTCTCCTAACGTTCCTTGTTGCTAACAGGTTTGGTGGCGAATTAAAAGTGAGTGAAAACTCACATTTCTAATTTAAAAACTATGCTGTCTGTATGTGCATTTTATATTTTCTGAAGCTTGTTTTCTTTTCTTTTTTCATTTCTTTCGTCCTTGATGTTTGAAAACATCTGCTGCCTGATGCATTTTGTTTTTTTCACAAGTCCAGGCATCATTTGCATGCGTATAAATCAAAGCGTGCCTGAGTATTGCATGTAGGCATAACACGTTAGCAAGCCCAGGTCTTATTATTAGTTCACTATTTCTAATATAAATTTGATTCACACGTTATTTGTTCAAATCATTTTGTACAAACGTGTATGCCCAAACCATTAACTTATTCCATGTGTGAAAAAAATTGGTGTGTGCATGCATATATATTTTTTGGATGCGCATCATTTATATTTACTTCAAATTTGCGTACAGGAAGTGTTGTCCAGGCAAAAGTTATTTTCGTGCAAAAAAAAATTAAATTTTTTTCCCTTCATTTTTGCGTACAAACGTGTACACATAAATGATGCCCATGCCTGGATTTGTTGTGTACGTGCGTACAGATTTATAGTGTGGTGCATGCGTGTGTTCATATGCAAAAGAAATTTTAGCTTTACAAATATATGTAGTTTACTTCATTCTGTGGGTGAGAAGTTTTCAAGTGGTATTTTGTAATTCATTTATTTTGGTCTATATTGTTTTGTTGGTGCAAAGTAGTTTTGCCATTGCCAGGTCAATGCGTACGTATATTATCCAAAACAATTTTCGTGCAAGCTTGTATGCTTGTTTTTACTTGCAAATATTGTATGTGCGAAAATTTCGCCCAAGTCATTACATATTGTCTAAACCTATACGTGTATGTTAGTATTACACAAATTCCATGTCCAGATCTTTTTTTCCTTTTACTTTTTGTCGTGCGTGCAAGCTAGGATAGTGCAAAGTTTACAGACATGCAAATAAGTGATGCATGAAATCATTTTGGGAAAAAATGTTTAAAACTTTGTGTTACGTGTTAGTGTGGGAGTGTGCATGCATATGAAGTATTATCCTGGTATTATCATTTTAATCCGTGCATGCAAAGAAAAAAAATGATGAGTTCCAGGTTACATCATTTTTTGTAGCCCATTTAGTACGTGCGTGAATATAGTTACTAAGCCTAGGTAGTGCCATATTTTGATGCATATATAGCAGCGTAGACCGATGTTTAATTTGCTTTGAACCGGTGTTTGGTTTCTTGTTGCCGTTATTTTTATAACGGATTTTTACTCCGTTGATATATTTTTGAAGCGTGTTATTTTGATGAGATTTTTGACGAATAAATATTACTGTTGTTTTGACTTCAGTAACCGTCAATTTAAAGTGAATTTTTAAGCGGCTATCCGCAACGGTGATTTTATATCCGTTTTTACGGTGTTTTGTGAAGCACAATTTCTTTGTCGAAATTGCTATAGATGTTGCTGTTTTAATCACGTGTTTTTAAATCGTTTTAAAATAAAATTGTTTCCAAAAATTTTACTGTTTACGCTTTCAAAAGATCGAGGAATCGATTTAAACGCTTCGAAAAAATTAAGGACTATGAACCCTTACTTTTACTGATCCGATTAATTCCGGACTTGTCCATTTGAGAACGTAAATTTTATTTATATAAAATACACAATTTTACACTTTCAAGGAAACGATGATGAGATTTAAACGATTTAGCAAAAGTGCGGAATATGGAACCACGCTTTTACTAATTCGGTTAATTCCGGACTCGTTAATTGAAATATTTGCTGTTTGAAGATTTTTGATGATTTTGTTAGGCTTTCGAGCCACTATGATGGACCTTCGGGTCAATTACCAGTTGTGACGCCCCACCTCTATACCCACGCTAGCCAAGAACACTACGGTGTAGTGCTGTCAACTAGCGCGGAGAATAAGGCTGTTGAGGAGCGACCATCCATGTAATTTCTTATCACACGGTGGCTATAAAATAATCTTCGGAAACAAATATAGAAGTAAGCATAACATGCAAATCAATCACAGATATCCATATCACAAAGGCGGAAAGAGATATGAATATATATCACATAAAAGTGTACATCAGAGAAGTGGTCTAAAAAGATCCACGATAATACAAAAGAATAGCAACGCGTGCTATACAAAAGAATACAACTATGAGTCTATAACTCAAGTGTAAACAACAAAAGCTGCTAATCTAAACAAGTAGCCAAAAGTCTGAGTAGTGAATCACTGGGGGAGGAGTCAAGCAGTAGCACCTGTAACATCTCGGTCTGACCCGAGTATTATTTATAAGAAAATAATAAACGGATCAGTCTAGCTATAAATATCAGATGACATGATATAACATAAAAGATATGGCATAAACATAAAATATCCATACTGACATACTACTATAAGTATGCAAATAATGATCAACAGGAGATCAACCGATAAGAGATATATCAATATCACAAGAATCTTCTCAAAGATCCAAAGAGGGCATCATACCCTAAACTTGTACTCATGACAAGTCAAAGAGATAAATTCCAGAAATCAACACAAGAAATCCAGAAATCATAAAAAGGGAAAGAGGCCTATCACATGACGGTCCGAAGACCAAGGGGAGCTACCCCACATGTGTGAGTGGAATCACACAGAATGAGGTCAAGACTAACCAAAAAGCAGAAAGGTATGTGTGAATGGAATCACACAAGTGGTGTCTAGTCTAACCTTGCAATGAAAGAGACATCGCGCAATTACTAGTCTAATTCATAAAGCGATCATCAAGATCAACGAGAAGTGTCAATTACACTAAGCTAGTAAATATAGAAGTTTAGCTTCATGTCCCATAACCACTTGCTTAACTTAAATATTTACGAACAAACTGTAAATCTTCACTAATAAAATTGTCACAAGAGGTTCAATCGAACAAGTCCAAGAATTAACCGAGAAGTGAACGCAAGCGTTTCATACCACTTGTTTTACTAAGTCGTTTAATTAGATTTCTCATCCGAGAGAGGTAAAGGCTTGTATATACTAATAGATTGGAAAACGGTTTAAGAAAAGAGCTTTGTTATTAAAAATAGAGTTGAAATTGTTTGTTAAAAGAGTTTTGATATTTACTACTAGTATTGAAACCTTTATATTATAAAGTGACAAAACACATAAGCAAGTGTAGAAACAATCAGTCACAAAGATCGCATACGGAGATGCGAATAAAATCCAAGGAAATCAGCTCAATATTTTTCAGATAAGATCCCCTACGGAGGGAGGGTCCAGGGGGGGTGACAACCCCCCAAGGTGGGGGTGCGGGGGCAACGCCACCGCTTACGGGGTTCGACCTGCCCGGTCAGGTCGCGGGGGTCCAGGGGGCAGCGCCCCCGGCGGGGTGCGGGGCAGCGCCCCGACCAAAACGGTACGACCTAGTGAAGACAAAATGAGGTCTAACGACCTAAGGGCTCAAGGGTCTAACGACCTAACGACTCAAGGGTCATACGACCTAACGACTCAAGGGTCCAACGACTCAGCGACTCAAGGGTCCAACGACTCAGCGACTCAAGGGTCCAACGACTCAGCGACTCAAGGCTCCAAAGACTCAGCGACTCAAGGCTCCAACGACTCAGCGACTCAAGGGTCCAACGACTCAGCGACTCAAGGCTCCAACGACTCAGCGACTCAAGGGTCCAACGACTCAGCGACTCAAGGGTCCAACGACTCAGCGACTCAAGGCTCCAACGACTCAGCGACTCAAGGCTCCAACGACTTAACTCCGAACGACCTAAAAATGGCCAGAACGACTCAAGTGCAGAAAATTCAACAAAACGCTAAAAATTGGAGTTTTTTTTGCCAATCCAATCCAAACCAAATGCTAACATGCATGCAAAAATGATAGGGAATCATTCCCAACAGTCCAAGATAATTATAGGCTAGAATTGTGAGATAAAAATCTCACCTTTGCACTAAAATTTATGAAGATGAAGCTTGAAAGCAAGGAGAAGCAATCCAAAGCTTGAATCCAATATCTTCTACTTGAATTTGGAGTTGAATGATGGAGTTGCAATTGAATTTGAGCTTGGAGTTTTAATTTCCCATTCTCTTCACCATTAATGCTAAAGCTTGAGTTAGTTAGGAAATTTATGAAGAGTGAGGAGAAGAGGGTTGGAACTTGGGCTTAATAGGCTAAACTAACCCAAAGTCCAAAGCGGGAAAAGTTAGTGAAATTTCACTAACTCCAAACCTATCGATGTTTATACTTAAAAAGTTGTAAACGACATTTCGAACTCAATGGAAGTGGTCTCGAGTCCTAATTTGACCGTTTGCAAAAAGTAGTTTTTCGGACCAAAATCCGATTAACGATTTAATATTTAAATAAAAATATTTAAATAAATATGCGGGTTGTTATAGACTCCCCTCCTTAAAGAAATTGCGTCCTCGCAATATATATATAAGGTGGAAATAAAAAGTAACAACCATAAAAGCATATTAACACAAGAGAAATTTGAAATAAGAAGTTCACCTCAAAGGGCAGGAGTAAGCAAGTCCGGATGTGTACGCTCGATGAATTCTCTGGATTCCCAAGAACAATCCTTAGGATTTGAGGACCATTGAACCTTTACAAGTGGAACATCTTTATTTCGAAGTCGTTTAACCTCAGAAGCTATAATTCGAATAGGATGCTGCTCATAAGTTAAATTCGGCGAAACTTCAATTTCTTCCACAACAGCAGGCTCAAGAATAGAATCGGAATCCCGAAGGCTTTTCCGTAATTGAGAAACGTGAAATACATCATGTATAGCAGAAAACTGAGCCGGCAATGCAAGGCGATAAGCCATGGAACCAATACGTTCAGTGATAGGAAATGGCCCAATATGTCGAGGCGCTAACTTCCCCGATCGACTGAAACGTACAACACCCTTCATAGGTGAAACACGAATAAAAACAGGATCCCCAACAGAAAATTCTAATTTCCTTCTTCGATTATCGGCATAGGATTTTTGTCTACTCTGGGCTTCTTTCATCCTATGTCGAATAAGTTCAATCTTTTCCGTGGAATCACGAATAAAGTCTGGACCTAAAACCAGCTTCTCACCGGCCTCAAGCCAACAAGAAGGAGATCGGCATGGCCTTCCGTAGAGTGCCTCGAAAGGTGCCATACCAATACTAGATTGGAAGCTATTATTATAGGAAAATTCAACAAGTGAAATATGATCTTCCCAACTTCCACCAAAATCAAGCACACAAGCACGAAGAAGATCTTCAAGAGTTTGATTCACACGCTCGGTTTGTCCATCGGACTGGGGGTGATAAGCGGTGCTAAAATTAAGCTTCGTTCCTAAAGCTTTTTGAAGACTCTTCCAAAATCCACTAGTAAACAATGGATCACGATCGCTAACAATAGAAGTAGGAACTCCATGCAATTTTACAATTTCCTTGACAAATAGTTTGGCCAAAAGAGGAACGGTTCGGTTAGACCGAACCGGAATAAAATGGGCGGATTTAGTAAGTCTATCAACAATCACCCATAAGCTATCATGACCCGAACGAGAACGGGGAAGGCCATCTATAAAGTCCATGGAAATTTGATCCCACTTCCAAATTGGAATTTCTAAAGGTTGCAATAACCCACCAGGCCTTTGATGTTCGGCCTTGACAAGTTGGCAAGTCATGCAACACTTAACAAAGTTAGCAATATCAGATTTCATTCCCTCCCAATAATAAAGTCGCTTCATATCAGCGTACATTTTACTACTACCGGGATGAATGGTGAATTTAGAACAATGGGAATCTTCTAAAATATCTTTACGAAGATCTCCAATATTTGGTACGATAAGTCTACCAAATTTTCGAATGCCGCCACGAGAATCAATATCATAGTCTTTCAAACCTTCAATATCAATTTTATCCTTAACATTTTTGCCAAGAAGAGCCAATTCAGAATCTAGCCCTTGAGCTTCAAGAATGCGGTCTAAAAGAGAAGGATGAGCCTCAAGGCTACATAAAACAAGCGATGAGCATAAATCGGATACGCGCTCTCGAATCTCACAAGTGGATAAGATCTCGAGATCGTTCCATTCGGATATCATCATAGAAACAACTGCTTGTTGCTTACGGCTAAGAGCATCGGCGACACGATTACCCTTACCGGGGGTATAAAGAATATCAAGATCATAAGGTGCAAGGAACTCGAGCCAACGCTGTTGACGTAAATTAAGTTCTTTTTGAGAAAATAAATATTTCAAAGACTTATGATCCGTGTAAAGAATAAATTTCTCTCCCAATAGATAATGACGCCACATTCGAAGGGCGAAAACAATAGCCGCGAGCACCAGATCATAAGTGGCATTCCTAGTCTCGATCGGCCTTAAAGATTTAGAAGCAAAAGTGATTGCACGTTCTCTTCGGGAATCACAAGAATAAGAATATTGAAAAGAAGGAATTTTGTCCTCTTTCCCAAAAAGCTAAAACTTTAAAAATCACAATTACCTTTATAGAAAAATTTATATTTTACAAGTCAATTTATTGTGTCTGATTGTCTCATCAAAGCGTTTAGGAAATCCCTATCGATAGCGTTGATCAAGTGCATCGACCAGAAATCTTAAAACACTAAATGGGCAATACAACACAAAATTACCTTTTTATAGGAATTTAAAATATCTTCTTAAAAGATTTGTAAAATTTTAAATTTCTATTTTCATCCAAAATTAATAAATACAAGATTGGAATTATTGAGATATCCATAGAATACTTGATTTATAAAATGGATGAAATAAACTGGATAAACCGAATGACACAATATGTCATTCATATAAATCATAATGAGTGCGGAATGCGGTATGTGGAAGGCTAACTTCCGCAACTCGTAGTGATTGAAATTCGGTAGAAGGTCAAACTGGAAAGACCTTAACACCACTCAAAAAGGCTGCTTAGGTGATAATCCTAAGACAAACTCAAAAATACCGAAAAATTCTCAACCGATAAGAATGAGAGAGATATCTCTTTACTCAACATGTGAGCTAAGAGCAAAATGATGCCATCGATTTGAAATCGAAATCACAAAGGAAAAATGTGAATCTGCTTAACAGATCGAAAATATCGAAAAAGGAATTGTCCATTCGGAAAAATTGGATATGGGCTTTGCAATAAGCCAATCCTTTCACGCAAATCAATTCCGAAACCAAAGCAATGCATAACATGCAAATTGGTTCGGAAAGACAAATCACATGAAATAATTTTCGATATCAATAAAAAGCAAGTAGAGTGTTGCAGATATGTTGGGGTCATATGTTGGACCTTCGGGTCATTTGTTAGGCGCCAAATATTATGATGACAGTACTTGGTAGGCTTCGGCCATATGAGATGCACATACGGCGTAGCTTAGACTCGCCATATGTTGGGATCGATCTACTTTTATGCTGATTTTTCTAGTTATCTTATTTTGATTTTTAGATTTTTGTGTATTGTTGTTTTGTATTCAATTTTGAATTTGGAAGTTGTTTTTGATGGAGTTTGATTGGTTGAATTTGATGGAGTTTAATGAAATTTCTTCATTTAAACTATGTTGATTATTTATGCTGAATAGTCTCATTCGAGATTATGATTAATTTGCTTTAGTGTTGTTTATCATACACTGATTTCTAAGTTTAAATTAGACTAATCCGTTTATTATTTTCTTTTAAATAATACTCGGGTCAGACCGAGTTATTTCAGGATAATCGCTATCTCTAATTCAGTTGCTGCTTCAGCTTTTGGGATTTCACTTCATCTTTTGTTTAGACTTCGAGGTGTTACTTTTGGTGTATTGACTCACATCTCATGTATGGATTGATGGCTATGTATATGTACATTTGGTTCATATGAACTATCAGTTGTTGTAGCATGTATCCAGACTTATCTTCCGCTATATATCTGATCTTTCTATTCTGATGTGATTATACTTATCAGTGTTGTTGTTATTATGAGTTGTTCTGAATTTTTCTTAAGCCACCGTGGTTTCGTTTTAGATTTCGATTGGATGTATATCGCTGGGAGTAATTACACAACTCCTATCGATGTAATTAATACTCGTCTAAGGCATAACTTACGGATGGTCGCTTCTAACAAGCCTTATTCATTGCAATAACATACGTTATTCTTTATAATAACCTTTTTTATTGTGAGTATAGAGGTGGGGCGTCACAAGTTCTGCTGATCATTTGTTGATCGAAGCATGGCTTTTGTGAAAAACATAGCTTTGTAGACGAGACTTCGTTGAACCTCACAACCCGTTAATGGTCGAAACAGGAATGTTGCGGCAAGGTTTTTAGGGGTCGCACCCCTAGGGTATGTCCATTTTCTTCTGGATAAGAGGTGGTATCATGGTATGGATCCCAGATATTTATCTATGTGGTTGTTGCTATTTGTTGGTGAACCCCGGGATAAAGGTCGGTAACGACCAGGGATGGCTTACTTGTAGGTGTTGCCTAGTTACAGAGGTAACCCGGTCTTATGTTGGTAGGGAACCAGTTTGGTTCTTGGGGGCATCCCTCCAGAGGCATCCCATTTGATAAGGAAGTTCCTTAGCCTGACTATTTCTTGGAAATCCAATCATTCAATACGAGCCATGTACGGTTTTAGTTGTAGAACCTGCCATTTAACATGGTAGCTATAGTAGGCATACTATAATGGTACGTATGCTGGCTAAGATTGATATTATACTTTCGAAATGTTTTTCACACTATGAACTAATAATAATTTCAAAAGAACTTTTTTCGTATCAAGCATATTTGACTGTCATAAGGAGAAATCTCCCCAAGTGTGCGATTGCATTGTGTGTGTGCCGGGAGGCCTTATGGTAGTTTCATTTTCCAAAAGCATGAACGGATTTCTTTTATAAACTATTTTTATACAAACAACTGTTTTTGTTTACTCATACCAGTCCTATGACTGACCTGGAGTTTATGTTTCCTTTCTAAACTTTGGGTTCCTATAATTTCCATACGGGCAGCCTAGAAGCAAGTTATCCGTGTTTTGAAGCTAGCTCGAATTAGGAATCTTTTGGAATCTTTTGAAGTTTTTGGAAGCTGTTGGATTTTGGGAAGCTTTTGGCCTTGGAAATCTTTTGAGGTGTTTGGAGTTTTTGGAAGATCATCTCAAAGTCGAAGTATGTTGGAACTCTCTTGAAGTTGAGACAAAACTGTTATTGCTTTGTTGTTGTATCATGTATATGAACTCTGATGATTGTAATCAAATATTGTGGTGGTGTTGTATCTGTGTTGTGATCAATGATATTCATTCCGCTGTTTATGTTCATCTAATGTTGTTATAAGCTCCATCCGAACTAGGGTTCAACGTTTGAATCTTCGGCAGTCGATTACAAGTGAGGTATTTGATGTTGATTTTCAATCACTGGATTTCGGGTCATGACAATATTTTAGTTTTACTAAATTACAAACAATCATTTATTTTTCTAACTTAATGTTTTTCAAATATATTCCTTTTTATATTCAAAATATAAACCTAGGTAAAATTACTTCATTTACCAAATTTTTTTTTTAAAACAAAACCATTTTAATATATAACACTAACAAATACGCGCTCATATATATAATACTCTCAAAACTCATTTTAGGGTGTTACTAACCCTATCTCTAACGGGTTACCCATCCTAGGATATCACTAATCCTACCACTGATGAGACTTACTCCTGTCAGGCTTCGGTATTCGCTCAACCAAAAGCTCTGATACCAAATGTCATGACCCATTTTTCTGTACCATTTAAGTTGATAATAAACCACACATTCCAACTCAAAATTGAACGAAAAGACGGAACATGAAGGTTAAAAAGTAAAATAAGACAGAACAGAATCTCACATGAATGAAATAATATATAATATCGAACAAGTATCTTTATAGCGAAAAACTTCTAAAATACATATATTAAAGTCCAACCTAAATTCAGCTTGGATAGTTATAAACATCTGTCGGGATAGTTATAAACATCTGTCCTTACAATTGCTGAAAGACATTAAACAAAGACAAACGTACAGCAGCGGATAATTGAATACGTCCATACGCTGATGAATATCTCCATCTCTCCTCTAGAAACTTCAACTGTCTTTGACTAAACCTGAAACTACTCGGATCTGAGTCGAGTATTGAAAATACCCAGATCAGGCTTGATAAACCAGCATGAGAAAAACTCAACAATAAATGACAATGTCATATATCAGTCTTTAAAAAAATTCCTTCAAAAAGAAAGAGCATCTCATAAGACCACGCCCATACATAAACACAGACAGGTTTTTACCTTGCGATAACTAAAACACTTTTATATCAAGACATTTGATATTATTTGTAATGACATCTCTTTGAAAACATTTGCAAATAAACTTATCAATCTTAGCAAAATTGTTGCCATTATTATATTCCACCATACTAGGCTCTACAAACAAAACCGTAGGTTCTTATTGGAGAATGGATTTCCATAAAAATGACCAGGTGAAGGGACTATCTTCCGATGGGTACACTTCTAGATGGATGTCCCTCGGGACCATCGCAAAGGATCCTCTACCAACACAAAACAGGCCTATCGCTGTAACTAGATAGTACCGAATATATCATCCCTCGGTCTTTACCTACCTTTAAACGAGCGCTCGTTTTCCATACACCACATTAATTTACATCCTGAACATCACAACGGGAAGAAATATATCTAGAAGGGGATGATCACACCCTACTTGGGAATGACCCACTTAGCCTTACTACATCTAACCCTATTTCGGTCATTTTCGGTTGATGATGCTCGAGACAATGATTACCTTTTCACATAGCTCAACTTCTTTCACATTGAATGCCACATTGCCATTCCACATTCACACGACTGATTTTTATAAACGCATAACTTCCTGAGGTCGTATGTCCCAGGAAAGGATGTTAAGCTATGAGAAGGTATCTTCTCCGCCACCGACTAATATACTTTTATAGAGCTCACTCATTATGATTTGGAATGCAGGGTCAGACATTCTTCCATACAAATTCGTTCTAAGACCGAACGAAACTGAAGGTACTTTCCTCGACCATTACTAGGGAGAAGTCCTTGTGGTTTTGAGGTTTGTTATAAAAAAAAGACCATGCTACAACATAGTGAATCAGGAGTTTATCCCCAATTAATCAACAAGTAGTCCTTCGTTATTATTCGTCTCAATATCTCTGTCTTCAAACATCTTCATTTTTCGAACGCGTGAACTGGTTCGAAGTTGTTTTCCGATAGGAATTACCCAAAGCCGACCTCAGTTCCTTCAAAATCCAATTATCAATAAAAAGTGAATATGTGTATACAAGATCATTAGGTCTCTTTTCACTTTATTCTTTTTGGATGATTCCAAAATCCCTTCCTTTTGTCTAGAGTAATTCTAAGTTAATTCATTCTTTTTCTTTGGATAATATTTCAATTTTCCTTACTTAACACTCGGTTCAAATTCCTTAACTTTTAGATGGGTCAAAAGCAATGTTATTTAAGACACATTTATTGTAAACCCTAAGATCAGTCTTAGAAAACATTATTGAGTAAATAGGATCATACAAAACATTCTAATTTTACTTGATATTAATTTCCGGATTCAATAAGTGCTATGGGCGAAGTAATGGTGAAGTCACCTTTTAAATTCCACGAATAGAATGAGTTCTCTTTTAGAATTAAATATTAAATCCAAGGAGATTATCTCTATGTAATCCAAGTCATTGTTTATTAAATTTGGAGATTTCTTAAATTTTGGATAATACCAATCTTCTTTTATTTTAAAAACTTAATAACATCTTTTTAGAGCATCCGAGCTTTTCTTTCAATCTATTCCACCCCTCACCTAAGAAGAAAAAACAGAGGCCAGGTAAATTCAGGGCACTGATTGCTCCATCCCCAACCTTAGTTAAACACCTTGTTTTATCTTCTCAGATCTCACAGGCGGGACAAATGTACTAGCCGTTTCTGCATACTCAGCTATCAACTTTATTTTGGAATTGATTAAAAAGATTCCAAATTATCTTTTAAACACTTAATTTTCCTTTTAAAAACATTCATAATAGATTCTTGGAAAAATCTTTACATTTAAACTCAAATTCCAAAAGTTGTAGAAATCACAGCATAAAAGTGTTGTGGAAAGTGCTATATAAGCTTATTTGATTTAAACAACTTTTTTAATATTTAAAAATCCATATTTTTCACTTCAAATCTCTTATAAACTATTTAAATGGACTTATAAAATTTATTCCATAATTTTCTATAAATAAAAATGTTTATTTAAACGGATTTTCCGTTATGGTCATCTAATTACACTAGCGTGATTTTTCTAAAATATTGATTTGAACTTGATTCAAAGTCTACTCAATGAAATTTTGATTTTCTTTCTTCGTTTAGAAGATATGGAAATAATAGTCCGAAATTTTCTTATCTTGAAGAATTTCAAGCTATATTCTACTCTATACACTTATTTGAACTTTTCGGCACGAAATCGCGAACTATCATTTTTAACTTAATTTTCAATACTTGAAATATTCTATTCAAATTGAATTTTATTATTTATAAAACCATTATAAGTCATTTTAAATCAATATTTTGATTTTTTAAAGTATTTAAAATGTATTTTTAATATTTCCATATTATAATATATTTTTTCCTATTATTTTAATATTGAATATTAAATTCCAATTTCAATTCAATTTCAATTCCAACTTCAAATTAAACTTAATTAAAACTTAGATTTCAAATCTAATTCCAATTCTAATTTAAATTTCAACCTTAATCTCACTTTCAATATTCAAAATTGATTTTAATTTCACTATTCATCTCAATTTCAATTTAACTATCCTTTTTAAATCCCGTTTCCCTTCAAATTTTAAATTCTCTTTTATTTCCACTTTAATTTCAATTGCAATTAAAAAGAGACTTATTTTTTTTCAAAGTATATCATATCACCAAAATTGAGTCTTATTTAACAAAGGTGATACTTTATCAAATGAGCATAACCAAGTTTAACATTTATCACTAACATAATTATAGTCCATACACAAACTAATATGATAAATAATCACAACCATAAACACTTGCAACTATTCAAACATAGCATAAACATATCCGAACATCCATAACAACATTTCAAAGGGGTGTATATTTGCACACGTAATAAGATGATTATTATAACAAAATAAAAATACGATTTTTTAAAAGTTGTGAGAATTTTCTCACCTTCATTTCCACTCCATCAATCTTTTATGTAAGATACGCGCCTCTCGAACTAACGAGCTATTTTCGAACTTCTTAAAATTTTCGCTTTCCTTTCCTAACCGCTTTCTTTTTCCTCTTTCTCTCTCTCTCTCTCTCTCTCTCTCTTTTTATATTAAGGGTGCGTGAACTATAGAGGAGGGGGTATGTATTTGTATAGGCTAGGGTAGGTGGGTATGTGGAGGATACGACCTTGGAGTGGAGTGTGGAGGAGGGTGTGTGAGTTTGAAGCTCGGGTAGGTGGTATGGGAAGCTTGGAGGAGGCGGGTAGGTGATGTAGGTGGGTATTTGGCTCGGGTGTTGGGTTTTTGGTGGGGTAGGAGGCGTGTAGGATGGTATGGCCGAGGGTAGAGAGTTTGGTAGGAGCGTGTAGGATCTTGGTTAAGGTGATGGAAGTTATGGAAGTGGAAGTGAAGTTGGATGCCGTGGTAATTTAAGTGAAGGAGATGGAGAAAGTGAAGAGAAAGGTAAAGAATGAAGTGTGCAAAAATGAAAGGTGTGCATGCTTATTTATACTTGAGTTTGGAAGGGAAATGACTAAAAAAAACTTCACTACTTTTTGACTTTTAAACCATTTTAAAAACTCTTTCCAAGGCATGATAAAATGTGTATTAAATGTGAGATGATATTAGGACTTGATTTATGTCCTTATGTAATGATTTTGTCCTTTTTCTTTACTTTTTAAATTATATAAAAACCATTTTGCTTCTTTTTTATACATGGATAAGACTTAGAATGTAATTGCATTAATGGTGAGAGAGATGGTTTGATTTTAATTTATACTTAAGTGAAATGATTATGTTACTTTATAAATTAACAAAAATGTAGAAAATAAGAAGTGCTTGTTTTACATGCTTTAGATTTGACATTTGAGGGTTAATGCATTAATGAGAAAAAAAGGTTAAGTACTTTTTACAATGATTATGTTTAGTAATTTAATTTTAATTATAAATTGTCAAATCATGTTACTTTTTGAATTATTTGTTAACTTTGACTTTTCAAAGTTAATTTGTTTTTTTATATGTTAAATGTCACATGCAACATAGTTTGTTAAGTGCATATATGTATTAGAAAACATATCATGTTGCAACAACTTAACGACAACTTGCTTCGGTTGAAAAAGGTGTTTTTGTTGACATATTTTACACTCAAAATTTGATGTTTTTGTTAAGCTATATATTGAAGTAAACCAAACTTAAAAATAATTTTTTTTACTTCTTTATATAAATTAAAACATATCTATTCATATTTTAAAATCATATTTAAATAATCTCAAAATCTCTATTTTACAATGTATGTAAAATTGACAAAATGCGACAAATTTTGATTATTTTTGTAAAACGATTATTAACATACTTTTATATCTTTTAGCATACTTTTATTATGTTTATTAAGTTATTTTAATATAATTTAACTTTTCAAACAAATATTTAAACCTATTTATTTAAGCATTTATTTATTTTTATCAAAACATAACTTTTACTGATTTGTTCTAAAATCCAAATTCATAGCTTTTAATTAGTAATCATAAGAATAAATAATTTATCTATTATTATTTACCATATATAACTTATTTATTTAAGATTTAAATTCTTTTAAATTTCAAATTTCTCATTTTTATCGTAGTAAAATTACGGGTCGGTACATGATTGTTTGTATTTGTGTGGGCTATTATTAGGAGAGTAAAACTCCATTCTACTATAAATCGATTGTTTGATTGTGTAGACATTTGATAGAAAAATAAATCCATGTTCAACTATAAATTGATTGTTTGAATGTTTGGACATGTGTTAAATATAATAAATCCCAGTTCTGCTATTAATTGATTGAATCGTTTGGACACCTATTTAGCAGGAAAAATCGCCATACTACTATTATTGTTATTTGGACATGTTTATGCTGGTTAGTTTATATTGACAAGTTATGTCCTGAGTTGGACATGAAGTATATTTACATATATGTTGACTTATGTACATAAATTATTGAATGATTTGAAAGTGGGATTGAAATTAAATGGTAAATTTAACGGGTATCATTGGGACTGCTAAGCCTCTTTTGAACTTATAAAGTATGATTTTGAATTAACTTCTATCCTTTAATAAATTTTGGGATTTAAAGTTTATAAATGATTTTCAAGTTTTATAATTATGTAATAAAGGTATTTATAAATAATAGCTTGTTTTTAAAAGGGACATTACTAAATAAAAGGGTTTATTTAAAGTGATTTTCAAAAGATGTTTTGAAAATGATTCTTCTAAAGGATTTTTCTTTAAGAAGGTTTATTAAAAGCATTTTAAAAATAGGAAAATGATTTATAAATGATTTTATAGATTGTAAAGATATTTTTAATTATGTAATGAACTTTTAAGAAAGGAAACTTTTTGTGAAGGATAATGGATTGGTTTTATAGGAAGAAATGTTTTCAAATGGAATCTGTTTGGTCATTTAATATGGAATATGAAGGTAGGAAATCTCTTATGAAGTTTGATAATATACTTATATCGTTGAGATAAGTATATAAATGTTTTCCAACGAAAGGGATGTAAAGGTTTTGGAAATAGTGTGTTGTAAAAGATCATTTGGTTGAATGTTTTTAAAGAGATTTTAATTATTGATAGATTAATTAATAAAGGATTAGTGGATCCCATATGGAACTAAATCAATATTAGATGATTGTTTATTTGATAGTTAAACAATCGATTATAAAATCTAGACCAAAACGTAACTTCGTAAATATCTAGGGGAAACACATGATTTATATGGCACAGTCATCCCCAACGATGTTGTACTGTGTGTACAAATTTTAATTCGTTCTTCTAGGGTAAATGATAAGGAAATTTGTCCATAAATGATTAGGAGGTGAACTCTGCTCTTAATTTTTGTTTATTTATTTTCTAAAGAACCAGGGTTGAATTAACTGGAAATCATCGAAAGTTATTTCAAAGAGACCGGGATCGGATATGTTAACCGAAAACCACTTCGATCCAACTAAAGCATTTCGAACTAAAGACATCTTGAAGAGTATGGAATCGAAGATGGGTTTTTAAAGTGCAAGGACAATTTTCTACTAACCCTGAGGGTGATTCCAAAATGGGTGTAGTGGAGGTAGTATCTTCGGTTTCGTTCAATCTCAGAACGAACTTGTATGGATGGATGCTGGCATTGCATTATTGCCTAGAGGGTAGTGTTAGCAGTCCAAGTGGGAAGTGCCATATAAAAAGTAAAATGTAGCCCCAAGCCTCATCAACTGGGAATGACTAAAACAGAGAAGATGTAGCAGGGCTAAGTGGGTTGCTCCCAATCAGGATATGATCATCCCTATCTAGAGTCGATATTTTCTCATTGTATTCTTCGGTGTCCATTAACTAAGGGATGATCATATTCTGTACTACTAGTCAAGTGGTAGGCCGGTTCTATGTTGGCAGGGGATCCGAGCAAGGTTCTCAGTGTTATTTTATCTAGAGATGCACCGTGATGGGCGGTACCCTAGTAGCCAAGTCATTGTGTGAAATCCATTCTCCAATACGAGCCTTTGCGGTCATAGTTGTATGCCTATTATATTGGAATTTAATTAATATAATAATTTTAGCTATGATTAGTAAGTATTTGTATCTTAGACACTATCATAATATCAGAGAATTTCGTATGAAATGGTATGGTTATCGTAAGGCTAAAACCTATTTGTGTTTATGTGCAGCGTGGTCTGACGAGATACCTTTGATTTTAAAAGATTTTTAAACATAATAATTCAGTTGTTTGATTTTAAAACATTTTTAAACATAATAATCCTTTTTACACTAAAACTCTTGGATACTTAATTTTATGGGCAGCCAAGTGTTTCTGGTTTTCCCACGGATGCATTTTAAAAGAGCTTGGATTAGGTGGCTTCATCGATAACTAGTTATTATCTTGTTTCTGTTATATTATATGAATCTTGTATCAATCAGGTAGGGACAGGCAGTTATAACTGTTCAATGGTAGAATTGTAATAGTATGACTCTGATGTATCATTTTTGAAGTGACTTTAAAAAGTATTATGTTGATTAATATACATTATTCTGTCGCGTTGTGAAATTCTATGATTGTTTAGTTTCTTATTATCTTCTATCTCCTTTCTTTCCCCTAACAATCTGCCTTTTTAGCACTTTGTTGCTCGGCATGTGAATATCGTGGATGTATTAGTGTCGACTTCTGGGATTCAAAAAGGCGGGTCGTTATTGCGTGGTATCAGAGCGTAAGATTAAGCGTTGACCTTGGCTTTAGTGGGGTAACTCATTAAGCGATAAGGTAATGGAATGACTTATTATGAGTTTGTATGTATATATAAGAGTGCGTATTTGTTACCGATATAAATTGTTTTATATTATACCGTTTGATCTGTTAAGCGACTTACGAATTTTGGTTAACGCTCCTTGTCAACGTTGTCTATAGAGATTCCTAAACACTTAAACAAGACCAGTAGACACAATATTATTTTGAAACTGGATAAATGAAATAATTTTACCTAGAATATATTTTATATATAAAGAATGTTTTTCAAAAATAGTATAGCATAGTATTTTGAGGTATTGTTATTATGAGATAATAGTATTTTATTTTTATCATGTAGGTTTTGTTTAGTCATACTGATCTAGTTTGAGATTGACTATTGTTAGTGTATATAGGTAGCTTTCCTTTTTAAGTTTAAGGTTAGGTAAATAGAAATGGGGAAAACATTAAAGTGAAACCTTGTTAATCAAGCTTCACAATTCGTCTATAAGGCGTTCCATTGATAATATGGGGTTAAATTTGATTTAATAAAAGATGTTTATAAAAAGTTAAGAATATTTTGAAATAAATATTTGAAAAAAATGGTTTTATAAAGTTGATCTTATAAAATGAATTTGTAAAAAGGAGTCTTTTAATTAAAAAGAATTTAAGTTGAAACTTGAGGACTAAAATCCTGAGACTTTTGATAAATGGTTTTCAAGATTTCGAAAGGTAATAGTAGTATTATTTGAAAGCAATTTTGGTTTGAGAATAAAATTTTGGGGATGAAAAGTTAAGTATCAAGTATTTTCTTTCGATTGGTTAGGGGAAATGAGTCTTGGTTGTTTTGTGATGATCTGAATAATCTTCTAAGTGACGATCAGATGTTTGCCTACATGAACGTTGCGATGAACTTAATAAATTATTCTCTTTATCATTGTATAATCAAAACAAGTTCAAAACCAAACAAACCCAAAGCAAGTTGGTGATAAATGTTTTGTTGGAAATATGAGAAGTACTGTTTCAAAAATGGAATTTTGAAATAAAAGTAATATTCTTAAGTTAACTAGTTCAAGTGACTTGAAAATAACTTAAAATTGGGGAAGAGATGTGTTCGGATGGTAAAGACTTCTCTTGAGTATTACCCTTTCTAGTAAGAGATTGTATGATACTCTTTGGTAGTACGCAGTTCCTTAGTATTAGTTTAGAGATACTCGGGCTATGTGTAAATTTTCTAAGAATTAAAATTATAGTATCATTTCAAAAAGTTTTTGAAATAAAGCCCGGGTATTTGGATCCTGAGTTTTCTAAGGTAAACAGAGCAAAATGGAATAGTTGGATCAAATATGGGTATATACTCTTAGGATGTAGTGGAGTAATATCCAAGTTGAACCTAATTTTAGTTTACGAAATGTTTTTATAAATAATTTAGTGGGAATAGAGTTGGCGTTAGTGAGAACCAATTTACTAAGTGCATAGGTTGGATGTAGATCATTTCTCCTTCCATATAGTTTTGATCTAAGATTCGAGTACATGGCATTGAGGTGATTCACACCATTCCAGATAAGGATCTATTACTCAATTTTTGACGATGAGCACTTGATGAAGATTTTTGGTACGGACCAATGTTTTCTATCATAGTTACAACTATGTAAGGAGAACAGAGGTTCTAAATCAAGGAGCCTGATTAGAGTCCGTATTAGAGAAATGGATGAGTGATGCTAGTTTGGATGTGAAGTTATGTATTGGAGTAGTGATCGAATCATATTTTTGTACTAGAACGATCTATGTGCATCATACGAACTGATGTATAATGTTAAGTGTTTTTTAGGATAGGTTGAGGTGTAATTTTGGGGAAGAAATTCTTTTAAGGAGAAAGAATGTAACGGCCTTGAATTTCACTACTTTGATTTGCAAATATTTAATTAATTTTAAATATTCAAATAATAGGTTTTATAAACTCTTTTTAATAATAAAAAATTATGGTGAAATAGTTTGCAAATTTGGTTTACAAAAATATTTAGTTCGAAGGAAAATCGAAAATGTGACCGGAAATTATTTTTCGAATTTTCAACTTTCGTTGGCTAAAATTTATCTGAAATGTTGTGAACCCTTTAGTATAAATATAAAAATTCAATTTGAAAATAAGTTAGGATATGCATGTATTCATGTATGTACGTTTTAGATAAGTATATGTATGTATATATATATATACTTAAGATAATATAATATAAAATTTAGTAAAAGTAAACATCGCATCAATGAAACAAGTTTAAACATTAAGTACAAGAGGTTTAAATGCATGTTGGCTTTGATTTGATGGAAATATTGCTAGGTGTGGGCTAAAATGGGTGAGGTGGAGGGGACTGTGTGATGTGGCATGCATATGTTGTGGGTAGAGTACATGAGGGTAAAACGGTAATTTTCTATTTCTATATGATATGAAACTAATTTTTCACCTTTTGTTTCTCATTTTATTTTCATTTCCTATTCTCCCATCTTCCTAAAAGCTTCTAAAACCTTTTAATGGCTTTCATTCATAATTTTAATTTTTAAAATCCAAGTTTAAACTTTTAAAATGCTTTCAAACTTGTTTAATCTCCTCCTTTTCATTTTAAAAACTTTACCATTTTCCTTCCACTTCATGCGGCCATAAATTCCTCCATACTACACCAAATCATGATTTTCTTTTCTTTCAAATCATAGAATTCTAATGGCTACAACTTTTATTCACAACGCTTTCTCATATTTCGAATATTTTTGGGTCAAAATTGCATTTCTTTCTGACTCGTTTTCGGACCCATATTTTCAAGCCCGAAAATTGCACTCCTTCTTTCGATCATATCTCACTCAAAACAAATCAAAATTTAGTGATTTATTTTTAAAGTTGTTGAGAAGATAATTTTTTAAAACTTTTCTTTGTACCACATGTCCAAATTTCAAAAGTAAGATGGCCAAAAATCGAGTAGAAAATGTCCCATTTCTGAGTGATTTTGTTGTGTGGTTTTGAAATGCCCCTTAAATTTTAACAGTTTTAATAACGTAATTAACTGGTATTTTTATGATTTTAAATAATTTTATTTGGAAATGAAAATTTAATATTTGAGATACGTCTATTTAAATGTAGCAAATGGTAAATTTTCGTCAGATAATATGAAAGTTAGTCTGTTGTGTAAATTTCAATTTCAATTTAAATCAGTTAAAATTGATATAAATAAAATATTTTCGAAACCTGAATATTTTTACATAAGAAAAATGTTTGATATCTTCTAAGTGAGATGTCATAGTTCATTTCGTCAAATTTGGACTGCTATAGGCCCATTTATCTTATTTTCGGCGTTTCGACAGCATTTTTGGTACTAAACATCGAATTTTGATAGAATGATCGTATCGCTTACATCTGTGTACCATTCTATTCATTTCGTTGTGCTGATCTCCATCGTATATTCATTTGTATGTTTCGATGTCCGGTACGTGGCGAAACCACGAAATGGAAAACCGTATCGGTACCATTTTTGAAACTTTTGAATTCCTGGTCCATTCAACTTTGCACCGTATAACTCAATTACCATTAGCAATTAATATTTTACTGGTATTCACCTGTGTGACTTTTACGATTCCCTATTTTCATTTATTTTATGACGGTTCATATTTTTGCTTCTGGGTTCTGGTTTCATTTGAGAAATATAATAATGTAATATGCAAAGTGATATTTTCATCTGCTTGCATCTCTTCTTTTGCTCACCTTCTCCTCTCACCTCGTTCGAACCCGAAGCTCGCATCCCCTCCACATCTTTCAACAAACCTCCGGCCTCGGCCTGTGACCACTGCCCTACCTTTCCACTGTTGTATGCCACTACCTTGGCCCTCCACAACGCTAGCCGGCCTTCCTCCTAAATCTGCCTCCCCTTCTTTCACACAACCGAGACCCCATCTCCTTCTACTTGCATCTTCCATGGCAACCCCAACCGAGACAACTCCTCCACCATGACCCACCTACCCTAACCATGCTCGCCCAGCCCCACCTAGCCTCCGCCTCCCATACACAAGCCCACCTCCATCTCGAGAGCAGTCGCATATACGATCGTGTGTGCGCATATATGAATTTGAAGGTAAATAAATTGTTAGTGGTATTAATTTTATATAGGTATATATGAATTATAATATGCTATTGTACATAAGTATTAAGTACATAACATATGTTAAAAGAAATTATATATTTATGACAAATATATATATATATATATATATATATATATATATATATATGTATGTATGTATGTAAAGTAACATAAGCCACATCATACATTAGTTTTATATATATAGCCTATATAAGTTGTATGTGATAGGTAAGTTTATATATTAGTTAGATGTATATTGGTATATATACATTACATATTAGTTATATATATTTAGTGTCTACTGTATCTGCTATAGTATGAGAGTTGTATATGCTATATATTTGTCAAATATATGTCTGGTATCTACAACATACATATTTTTCAATATATATATATATATATATAAGGTGTATATATATATGATGTGTTCTTAAGTGTGTGTATATATATATATGAGTTTACAACATACTTCATATTATTGATGATGTATTATTTATGTTTTACAAATGGTTTGCAGTATGATATATTATAAAGGAGTATTAATATGTAAGTATATTCGCTGTATTGATATTCTATGTTCAAATTATATATTTTAAAATTTTCATTTCTGGTTTAAAGTATTGTTTTAAACACAATATATGGACATTTTGATTTTGAAATGCATATGGATTTTAAAATATAAGTTTATATGGGCTGTACATAATTCTGTGCAATATAAATTTATATAAGTTTGTTATCATATGCTGTATATATAAAGTGATATGAGTTGTGTATAATCATGTTGTTTGCATATATATTAGATTGTGTAAGTCTGGATGTATACTTCTGTTTAGAAAGTATACTTTGGGGGTGTTGTTGTCTGTTATAAATTTTACATATACTATAAAGTTGACTTTTTTTATTCCGTTCCATATATATATAACGTTTGTTTTAGTGATCTCAAATATAAAATATAGATATTTTGATTTTATTTGATGGGTTAAGAAATAATGATTTTGAGATATATATATATATATATATATGTTTAAATTTAATATTGATTTAAAAATGTGTATGTATTTTTAAATTGAATATTGGGTTTAAGAAAAAAAAATACTGTAATAAGCTTCTTGTTTCAATTATATCAAGCTAATTCTGTTTGTTTCATCGATTCCAATTTATCAGCTTTGTTCGTCGAATTCGTGCCAATCTTGCTTTGATTTAGAATTCATGCTTGTTTTCGTAACTCGTCTCATTATCAAATCTCTCTAGCCTCGAAAGATGAGAAACCACTCATGATTAACGTTCTTATATTTAATAAATTTGATGTCAACTGAAACGACAATTGAAATATGCTGTTGCTAGTTATTTAATTGATATATATATATATATACATGATATGTCATTATCTGTAACTGTTTACCTGTGACATCTGACATGATGATCTATTATTTATATTTTATCTATTATTGGTGATATATGCTTGTTATTGATATGTTATATTATTATCATCACTATTCTCACTCTGCAAGTTCCCTGTTAATTTAGAATTCGTTATAGGTAGAAATGATACATACCCGAACGATTTTGTAAAATAGGAGAAAATCGTTATGGGTTAAAATGATCAACCCCCACGATTTTCATTTAATTTGAAATTTTGGGATTGCGGGTTGAAATGATATACCCGTAAATATTTAATTTGCGGATTGAAATGATAAATATCCGTATCACTTGACCATAGAATAGAAAATTATGTACGGACACCGTTGGTATATATTTTTAAAATGATTTCCAAAGTTTGAAGTGAAATATATGGGTTTTAATAAATATTGTTTTATATAATATAAAAACGTTATTTTTATATACGTATAAAAATGTGGATTTTAAAACTTTATGTTTGTGAATTTTAAATTTATAGGTTAGTTTTGAAAATACAAATTTTTAAGATTTTCTTATAATTTAATTATTTTAAAAATATATAAAATAAGATTTAACAAAAAAATACATTTAATAATAAGATTTAATTTAATAAAAATTTAACTTAATTGGTTTATAATATGTTTAAGTACTTATTTAAATTTATATTAAGAATCAATTTAAAATATATTTTTTTAACTTTAATAATAAAGGTTGGGAAGATAAATTGATGTTGACTTGGAATATAAATTGGGTAATAATTGAATTTAAATAAGAATTTATTTGAACTTATTGATTTTTGAGATTTTGGAAAAAATATGATTTATAATATGATTTGATAAAAAGTGATTAAATGAATATTCTCAATTTTAAATAAAATTAAGATTGGATATTTAATTTGATTTAAATTCATAAATTGGGGTTTTAATAAATTGTTGTTAAAATGATTAAGTGAATATTTTCCAATTTGAATAAAATTTGGAATTAGATGTTGAATATAAATGAAATTTATATCATAAATGTTTGAATATTTAAACTTGAATCTTTGAACTTTAAATTGAAATGGTTAAATTGGAACTGATTCAAACTGAATTTGGAATTTAAGATGATTTTAATTGACTTGCAAAATTGGAGGAAACTATTTTTGTTATATAAGTATTTTAATATATAAAAACTATTTTTAATTTATTAATTATTTTAATATATAAACTATTTTAATTTATAACTATTTTTAATATATATTCCGTTTTAAATATCTAAACTGTGTAAGTTGGAAGCGTTATGATTTCAAAAGTGTTATGATTTATGATTTCAAAAGTGTTATGATTTCAAAAGTGTTATGATTTCGGAAGTGTTAGAATTTTTACAGTGTTATGATTTTGGAAATGATTATTATTTAAAGTGAATAAAGTTATCGAATTGATATGGTTTTGAAATGAATATGGTATTTTGATATGAAGTATGAACTATTGAAATGAATGACCACGGTGTAAAATAAGCGTTTGGTTGTTAAAAAGACCGGGGTTGGATATTGTCATACTCTATGCCGATACCGAAAACCACTTTAACGACTGTGTACGTGGTGGAGATTCCAGAATGAAATAGGATGGTTTGGGGACGATTATATATGGTATTTTACGTAGCCCTGACTTTCGTGAGTCGGCTTGATGTGGATAAAACAGGAGCTATACCAGGACAAGTGGGTCATTCCCCCGATCGGGCACATTTCTTCGATACCATTCTATTGCTTTTGTGATGTGACTGGGTGCACCCTTTGATTTAGGAATGTGTCATGAGGTCGGCGGTAGTAGCAGCTATGCTTTACCACCAGTCCAGGAGTGCAAATGGTATATCTAGCCTGGCATTGCCTCGATCCCCTTGTCGCATGCTCCATCGCGCCTTCTACGAGTTGGATTTGTACCATATCTATGGAGTGCCCTCTGATAGCCCTCTAGTTTACGGAGGAGTTACGGTACTGTATAAAATGTGTTAAGCGGGATGTGGGTAATGCCTTAACGCTATTTTAATACTTTTACTTTACTCTAGACATATTATATTAGCGTATATTAATACATAGTAGATAGTTCCACGGATCCTTAGAGGATGGTCCCAAACATCCTTTGAGTTTCTTGTATTTTAGTTGAAATTTCACTTGAGTTGAAATTATTAATATAAGATTGTTAATCCTGACTTGAGTGTTTTGTGTTTTTCTTTACGCTTGGGTCAGACTGAGTGTCACGACATTTGATACTCATCTTTGGAGCTTTGGAGCTTTGCTTGGAGATCCATCTATATCTATTCAGCTTTCAGCTATCCCATTGTTGCTTAGACTTGTTATCTGTTCATGTTCGAGGCTACATTGTATTGGAGATATTCTGTTGTATTTTGTTTTTCTCTCAGAGGTTTTATATAGTAGCTTCATGAATTACTATTTATCTATTCCGCTGCTTATTGTTGTAATAGTCTATGTTTGAGACTATGTGATTGATTTATTTACTGTGTATGCTGAGTTTTGACAAATATAAATTTACAATCCGTTGCTTTGAGAAATTCAAGTTTGACATGTGCAAATGTTAATGGTTCGAAATATCGGGATGTTAAAGTTGGTATCAGAGCTATGGTTTAGGCAAAACTTAGCATATAGAGTTAATTTAATTATAGAATCACCTTCGTTCGAGCTTGAGTTCTTCCTCTTTGACCCGGTTTCCTTTAAACTTTGGAACTTCTCCCCTTTGTTCTGAAATCCATTCTTGTTTTTCTTATTCATGTTCTTCTTGATTCTAAAGCATCCCATTGCTCCACTCAGGTTGATCTCTATAATGAATTTGAGCTCATCTTGCCACTTCTATTGGCAGCTATATCCTTAAGTGTGACTGATCCCATCGACGGTCCCGCCAACTTCTTTATGATTTGTAAAGGGGTGAAATTCTTTTACAACAAGCGTCAATTCACAAATGACTTCAATGCTTCGGTTTCGATGCTGGTATTTTTTGCAAAGCGCGAATCATCTCTTAGTGGACAATCTGGGTAATTCTCTTCTTATTGGATGCCAAATGCCTTATAATTTTTGCAGGTAGTTTTATCCTTCGTTTTATTGTTAGCCTAGAAATCTCGACTCCACCTCCATTGTCCGATAATTTTCGGATGTTCTGGTGAAGTCACTTCTTACCCTCTCAAGCGGGAAATTGATTCCGCATCGATCTTATCCTTGGAATATCGGTTGGCCCGGTTAAGGTCACCCATGATCAATATAATTCTATTCATCTTCCTCTTTTGGAATTTAGTTATCTTATCTTCTTTTCGAGTCTATCTTGTTAGTTAGAATCCTCTTTGATTAAGGTCCCTTTGTATGTGAATCTTTATCCATTCTTGAATCATCTTGTAAGGGAGTGTATTTGTAATTAATATAAAATGTTTTATATTGTGTTGTTTGAGTTGTAAAGGTTGAGTTGGGGTTTCGATCGATTCGTCTGGCCCACGCTGTCGATGGACATTCTAAAGCACGTGAACAGAGCAAACTGGCACAATATTGTTTTCAAAATTTGTAAGTGAAATAATTTTTTGTATGATTATATTATATATATATGTAAAGGTATAAATATCTGAAATTGATAACTAATGAATTGGTTACTAGAAATAATTATAATAGATTATCATTTATTGTTTTGTCAACTCTACTCACTCATTTTTTGTTGTTATATGTTATAAGGTGTTCAAATTTTATAAACATGGTTTATTTGATTTGGAAATGCAATAAATTTAAATTATGGATTTGAGAATTTAATTTCCAGCACTTTTCGAAAAAAATTGGTTTTTAAGGTTTGAAAAAAAATTGGAAGTATTTTCGAATGTAAATTGTTTTCAAAGAATTTTCAAAGCAGAAAATCAGTACTCTCCTCTTTTGTCATTGAAAAATAATTTCGATGATGACTGCATCATCATAGACATTGATTTTCGAGTCTCGAAGTGGAGAGGCCCCTTAGTAGCTTTGCTACGCTTTTGTTTGGAAAAATGGATTTGATTTAAATTTCTTGTGCATAATTTGATTTATAATATATATGTATATATATATATATATTTGTGTGTGTGTATAATTATTTTAAAATAGACTGAAGTGAAACTGGAAATTTGAATCATAAGTTTCAAATGTAGAAATGGTTTCAAATATAGAAACGAAGCAAAATTTGGAATAATGGGGGTAATTAAAATGAGAAATGGGATTGAAATAACTTGAAACAGTTGAACTAGGAAAAATTTATTTACATGATAATTAATTGCATTCTAATATATATAAATTACCTAAATTATTCAAAAAGTAAAAAAATTAGGGTGAATAAATAAAATTGAAGGTTATACAAGTGAAAACTCAAGTAATAAATAACTCAAACTAAAAACTTACTTAATAAGAATGTTGAAATTAAAGAAAATTTGTATAGTATTTAATAACATTGGAATCATTAATAAAGCTTACCTAGAAAGGGTTAGAATGTAATTGATTAATATACAGTAATAAATAATATATCCAAAAATGATATTTTGTTTAGGGAATTTATAAATAATAAATTGAATAATGAATTGAACAATAAAGAGAGAATTAATTTGTTGAATAATAAATGGTTATAAAATGTTTATACACTTAATATACGTTACAAATTTGTTAATTGAAATAAATTAAATAAATAAAAGGAAGAATGCTATTTAAGAAAAGTAAATATGAACTTAAAAATAGTGAAACTGAAAATTTTAAGTGAAACTAACTCAACTAGGGGTACATGGATTTAATAAATAAATTAACCAAATAAATATTGTTCCGAAAGAAATCTTGTAATAAATGTTAATAAATTTAAAACAAATGATATGAAATGAAAATATATGGAATTGAAATCAACTAAATGTGAACATAACAAATATGATTAATTAAATAAAATAAATTGAAACCAGTTAGTTGAATATATACTAATTTTAAAATAAATGAGTTAATTTAAAAATGAATTGGTCTGAAAGAAATGTTGATAAATTTAAACTAAATCAAAATTTTGATTTGAATGACTATTTATTGATTGAATAAAATAGGATTAAACCAAATTGTTGAATATTGAAGAATTTAAATTTTAAATTTATAAAGTTATTGAACTGATTGTTGTATTTAGTTCTTTGTATTTTTGAATCTATCTTTTCTTTCTGGTTGTTTCTATTCTCCTACCTCCTTCCTTTTCGAGGATGAAAAGTTTTGAATGGAGGAGAGTGTAACGAATCATAAATTTTAATAGTTTTAATGACATATTTAACTAAAAATTTTGTAAAATTTTAGATAATTTAATTTGGAAATGAAAATTTGATTTTTGAGATACGTCTATTTAAACATAGCAAATGGTAAATTTTCGTTAGATAATATGAAAGTTAGTTCTGTTGTGTAAATTTCAATTTCAATTTAAATCAGTTAAAATTGATGTAAACAAAATATTTTTGAAACCTGGATATTTTTGCATAAGCAAAATGTTTGATATCTTCTGAGTGAGACGTCATAGTTCGTTTCGCCAAATTTGGACTGCTATAGCCCCGTTTATCTTATATTCGGTGTTTTGGCAGCATTTTTGGTACCGAAAATTGACTTTTGATTGATTGATCGTATCGCTTATATCTATTTACCATTCTATTCATTTCATCATGCTGATCTTCGCCGTATATTCATTTGTATGTTTCGATGTCAAGTAAGCAGTGAAACCGTGAAATGGCTAACCGTATCAATACCATTTTTGAACCTTTTGAATTCCTGGTCCATTCAACTTTCCACCGTATAACTCAGCAGCCATTAGAAATAAATATTTTACTGATATTCACCTATGAGACTTTTACGATTCCCTATTTTCATTTATTTTATGATGGTTCATATTTTTTCTTCTGGGTTCCGGTTTCATTTGAGAAATATAATAATGTAATATGTGAAGTGATATTTTCATTTGATTGCGTCTCTTCTTTTGCTCCCTTCTCCTCTCACCTCGTTCTAACCCGAAGCTCGCATCCCCTCTACATCTTTCACCAAACCTCCAGCCTCGTCCTATGACCATCGCCCCACCTTCCCACTGTTGTTCGCCACTGCCTTGCCCCTCCATAACGCCAGCCGGCTTCCCTCCTAAATCCGCCTCCCATTGTTTCACCCAACCGAGACCCCATCTCCTTCTATTCGCATCTTCTATGGCAACACCAACCGAGACAAGCTCCTCCACCACGGCCCACCAACCCTGACCAAGCTCGCCCAACCCCACCTAGCCTTCGCCTCCCATACATAAGCCCACCTCCATTTCGAGAGCAGCCATATACGATCGTGCGTGTGAATATATGAATTTGAAGGTAAATAAATTATTAATGGTATTGATTTTATATAGGCATATATGAATTATAATATGCTGTTGTACATAAGTATTTAGTACATAATATATATTAAAAGATGTTATATATTTATGACAGAATATATATATGTAAAGTAACATAAGTCAGATCATACATTAGTTTTATATATATAGCCTATATAAATTGTATTTGACAAGTTAGTATATATCTTAGTTAGATGTACTTAGGTATATATATTACATATTAATTATATATATTTAGTTTCTACTATATCTGCTATAGTATGGGAGTTGTATATGCTATATATTTGTTAAATATATGTCTGGTATCTATAGGGTACATATTTGTCAATATATATAAAAGGTATATATATGATGTGTTCTTAAGTATATATATATATATGAGTTTACAACATACTTTATATCATTGATGATGTATTATCTATGTTTTACAAATGGTCTACAATATGATATATTATAAAGGAGTATTATGTTAGTATATTCATTGTATTGATACTCTATGTTAAAATTATATATTTTAAAATTTTCATTTCTAATTTAAAGTATTGTTTTACACATAATATATGGATATATTGATTTTGAAATGCATATGGATTTTAAAATATATGTTTATTGGGTTGTGCATATTTTTGGGGGATATAAGTTTGTTTATCATATGTTGTGTATACATAAAGTGATACGAGTTGTGTATAATCATGGTGTTTGCTTATATATTAGACTGTGTAAGTCTGGATGTATACATTTATTTAGAAAGTATACTTTAGGGGGGTTGTTGTCTATTATAAATTTTACATATGCTATAAAGTTGATTCTTTTATTCTATTCCATATATATATATTTATATACTGTTTGTTTTGGTGACCTTAAATATAAAATATAGATATTTTGATTTTATTTGATGGGTTAAGAAATAATGATTTTGCAATGTGTATATATATAGTTAATTTAATATTGATTTAAAAATTTATATGTATTTTTAAATTGAATATTGGGTTTAAGAAGAAGAAAAAAATATAATATGCATCTCGTTTGAATTATATCAAGCCAATTCTGTTTGTTTCATCAATTCTAATTTATCAGCTTTGTTCGTCGAATTCATGCCAATCTAGCTTTGCTTTGGAATTCGTGCTTGGATTCGTAACTCATCTCGTTGTCGAATCTCTCTATCCTGGAAAGGTGAGCAATCACTCACGATTAACGTTCTTATATTTAATAAATTTGACGTCAATTGAAAGGACAATTAAAATATGTTGTTGCTACTTATTTAATTGCTATATATATGATATGTGATTATCTGTAACTGTTCACGTGTGACATCTGATATCATGATCTGTTATTTATATTTTATTTGATATTGATGATATATGCATGTTGTTGATATGTTATATTATTATCATTACTGTTCTCACTCTGCAAGTTCCCTGTTAAGCTAGAATTCCCTACGGGTTGAAATGATACATACCTGAATGATTTTGTAGCATAGGAGAAAATCGTTATAGGTTAAAATTATAAACCAAAGCGATTTTCATTTGATTTGAAATTTTGGGATTGCGGGTTGAAATGATATACCCGTAAATATTTAATTTGCGGATTGAAATGATAAGTATCCGTACCAATTGACCATAGGATAGAAAATTATATACGGACACCGTTGGTCTATATTTTTGAAATGATTTCCAATGTTTGAAGTGTATAGGTTTTTAATAAATATTGTTTTATATAATACAAAATTGCTATTTTTATATACGAATGAAGATATAGTTTTTAAAATTTTATGTTTATATACTTTAAATTCATTAGTTAGTTTTGAAAATATAAATTTTTAAGATTTTGTTATAATTTTATTATTTTAAAAATATATAAAATAGGATTTAATAAAAATTTAACTTAATTGGTTTATAATGTTTAAGTCCTTATTTAAATTAATATTAAGAATAAATTTAAAATAGATTTTTTAACTTTAATAATAAAGGTTGAAGATGAATTGATATTGACTTGGAATATAAATTGGGTAATAATTGAATTTAAATAAGAATTTATTTAAACTTATTGATTTTTGAGATTTTGGAAGAATATGATTTATAACATGATTTGATAAAAAGCGACTAAGCGAATATCTTAATTTTAAATAAAATTAAGATTGAATATTTAATATTGATTTAAAGTGATAAATTAGGATTTTAATAAATTGTTGTTAAAATGATTAAGTGAATATTTTCCAATTTTAAACAAAATTGGAATTAAATGTTGAAATATAAATGAAATTTATATTGTAAATGTTTGAATATTTAAACTTGAATCTTGGAACTTTAAATTGAAATGGTTAAACTGTAATTGATTTAAACTGAATTTGGAATTTAAGATGATTTTAATTAACTTGCGAAATTGGAGGAAACTATTTTTATTATATAAAGTATTTTAATATATAAAAGCTATTTTTAGTATATTAATTATTTTAACATGTAAACTATTTTAATTTATAACTATTTTTATTATATATACTGTTTTCAATATCTAAACTGTGTAAGTTGGAAGCGTTATGATTTCAAAAGTGTCATAATTTCAAAAGTGTTATGATCGTTAAATTTTTTACAGTGTTACGATTTTGGAAATGAATATTATTTAAAGTGGATAAAGATATCGAATTGATATGGTTTTGAAATGAATATGGTATTTGATATGAAGTATGAACCATTGAAATGAATGA
Source organism: Allium cepa (assembly GCA_030765085.1). NCBI lineage: Eukaryota > Viridiplantae > Streptophyta > Magnoliopsida > Asparagales > Amaryllidaceae > Allium > Allium cepa. The sequence goes on from CM060941.1 coordinate 624,129,364, forward strand.
CCATGGTGTGAAATAAGTGTTTGGTTGTTAAAGAGACCGGGATCGGATATTGTCATACTCTCTGTCAATACCGAAAACCACTTTAAAATTTTTATACATGGTGGAGATTCCAGAATGAAGTAGGAAAGTTTGGTGACGACCAAAAAAAACTTTAAAAATTGTGTACATGGCGGAGATTCCAGAATGAAGTAGGATGGTTTGTTGACGATTATATGTGGTATTTACACAGCCCTGATTCCCACGAGTCAACTAGATGTGGCTAGAACAGGAGCTATACCGGGCCAAGTGGGGTATTCCCCCGATCGAGCACATTTCTTTGATACCATTCTATTACATTTGTGATGTTATCGGGTGCACCCTTTTTTTTGAGAGTGTGTCACGAGGTGGGCGGTAGTAGGATGCGTTACAACCAGTCCGGGGGTGCAAATGGTATATCTACCCTGATATTGCCTCGAGTGCCTTGTCGTATGCCCTATCGCGCCTTCTACGAGTTTGGTTTCTACCATACCAATGGAGTGCCCTTTGATATTCCTCTAGTTTACGGAAGAGTTACGGTACTGTACAGACTATGGGAATATATAAAGGGGGAATTATTTTAAAGGACAAAAATTTGTATATTTTTTTCCTCAAGGACACGACCTCAATATTTTTACCACAAGGACAAACATTTTTCTAAAAACTATTCATAAGGACAAACATTTTTCAAAATTATTCATAAGGACAACAAAACTGCTACCATGCTAAAACTGATACCTAAAAACTGCTACCGATAACTACAAACTGATACCTAAAAACTGCTATCAATAATTAAAAACTGATACCTACAGAAAGTTGTCCTTCAGGATAAAATATTGAAGCTCTGTCCTTGAGGCTAAAAAGCTGTGAAATTTTGTCCTTGACAATAATTTCCTGATATATAAAATGTATTAAGAGGAATATGGGTAACGCCTTAACGCAATTTTAATACTTTTACTTTATTATAGACATATTATAATAGCATATATTACTACGTAGTAGATAGTTCCACGGATCCTTAGAGGATGGAAATCCCAAACATCTTTTAAGTTACTTGTATTTCAGTTGACATTTCACTTGAGTTGAATTTATTAATGTAAGAATGTTAATCCTGGCTCGAGTTTTTTTTTGTTTTGCTTTACGCCAGGGTTAGACTGAGTGTCACAGCATTTGAGACTCACCTTTGGTGCTCTGCAGCTTTGCTTGGAGATCCAACTATATCTATTTAGCTTTCATCTATCTAGTTGTTTTGCTCAGACTTGTTATCCGTTCCTATTCGAGGCTACATTGTATTGGAGATATTCTATTGTATTTTATTTTCTCTCTAATGTTTTATATAGTAGCTTCATGAACTACTATTTATCTATTTCGATGCTTATTGTTGTAATACTCTATGTCTGTGATTCTGTGATTGATTTATTTATTGTTGCCAAATATAAAATTTACAATCTGTTGGTTTGAGCTCTAATGTTTTATATAGTAGCTTCATGAACTACTATTTATCTATTTCGATGCTTATTGTTGTAATACTCTATGTCTGTGATTCTGTGATTGATTTATTTATTGTTTCCAAATATAAAATTTACAATCTGTTGGTTTGAGCAATTCAAGTCTGACATGTGCAGATGCGAATGGTTCGAAATACCGGGATGTTACAGGTTTTCCATGCTTTACAAGTTCTAAAGCATTTCAAGTTTTCAACGATTTTGGTGAATAAACTTATAATTTTTGGAAAGATGTTTCTTTTGCTAATATGTTGGTATTTATATATGATGTTAATGTTTGGATTATGATATGGTTTCGATGTATATGTATGTGATAGTTTGTATTTTGATATTAGATTTGAATCGATGGATTAAATCGATGTGTTTGGTTTTAAAGTTGTGATCTTGTTTATGTGGTAGTTGTAAAAAAAGGGTATATGTTACAAACATGTTTATTCGGTGTATGCTAGATATCATCTTGTTTGTAAAAGTGATATGGAATTTCTTATGGAAACTATAGTAAATTGTTTGGAATCGAAAGCCTATGATTTCAAACTTTGTTTTTATTATCTTTGGAAAAAAGTTAGTAAACTTTAAGGTGAAGTTTTAAAAGGAAAGATAAAAACAAGTTGAGATTACGGATATCCATAACGATAGTCACTGTAGATGTAGTTTCGCTTAAAAATCCGACTTTTGCAAATTTTGGTTTTATTAACTTAAAGTGTTTTGCAAATGTTTTACAAACTGAATAATGATATTTTATGAAGTTAATTAAGTTTTTAGCGATTAAATTTTTATTAATTAAGTTCTAATAATAAATTAAGATTAAAACGGGTTTATCGGTTATAATTAAATAAAGATTGGTTATTAATTAATTATCTTTTACAGATAAGATTAATTTTAATTAATTATTAATTAAGTAAGATTAATTTTTAATTAAATATAATTTAAGTATATGATTTATTTTTAATTGATTACGAATTAAGTATAAGGTTAAGTATTTACAAAATAAATCAATTGTTTAATTGTTTTTAACTATTAATTAATTAAGGCTTTAATTTAAAATAAATTATTTATTTAAGGTTTAATTTATTAATTAATTTTTAATTAAAGGTTATTTTATTAATAAAATGTTATTAATTAGTAATTATTACCAATGAAGGTTTAAATTATTATTTAATAATAAATAAAGGATTAATTGGGGTTAAATTATCAATAGAGTAGTTAATTATTGTTTAATTAGTTACTAAAGGTTTAATCATTTCTTAATTTATAATTAAATTAAGTTGAGACTTAATTAAGACCGATTATGATATAAATGAGGGTTTAACTTGTAAATAATTATTTTAAAAAGGAGTTTTAAGTTTTAAATCTTTGTTTTTCAAGAATCAAATTGTTTTAAAGGTGTTAGCGCCAAAATTGGTCACTAACACCCAAATCCAAGTGAAAGTACCAAACAACAATCACAGTTCACGGGTAGGATGTATGTAGAGGATATTTAATATGAAAAATAACAGAAATTAAAATGAAAGCGGTAAAGACACGGAATTTATAGTGGTTCGGCTAACTCTGACCTACGTCCACTCCAGTAATTTCTTTTTATTGCTGTAACAATCGATTACAGTTATAAAGTAATAGGCTTGCCTTAGCCTTACGGGATAGAAAGTTAGAGAGCAGGAGAGAGAATCAGGATCCCTTTTCTAAACCCCCACATGCTGTATTTATAGGCAAATCCTGAGCTGTTGGGCCTTTGCGTGATTCAGGCCCACCGAGTTTATGGCCGGTCCACATATGCCGAGCCATGTAATGCCGAGCCATCAATGCTGATCTGTTCCATGCCGAACGAAGCGTCTGGAGGAAGAATGCCGAACAAAGCCTGATAGAATAATGCCGGTCGAGGCATTTGAGTGATGCATGCCGATCGATGCTGGGGTGAGGTGTGCCGAGCGCACTTTAATGCTGAGTTCAAATGCCGAGTGGAAGATGCCGAGTGAAAGAATGCCAGACGTACTTCAATGCCGAGTACAAATGCCGAGTGAAGGAATGCCGGTCGTACTTCAATGCCGAATATGCCGAACAAACTATCATGCCGAACATAACTAGAAGCCGAACAGACCTAAATGCCGAACACAAGCAAATGCCAAATATACTTAACATGCCGATCATACATAAATATCAGACCTATCTTCATGTCGAACATAGTTAGCATGCCGAGCATAATTAAGTGCCGAGCACACATAAATGCCGGACATATACAAATGCCGAACATACTCTCCTTACCCAATTTCATAACTGGTCTTCTGCCTAATCAATTTATGCCGAATGATTGCCAATGCCGAACCATATTTCCTAGACCCAAACCATAGTTGATTCATCTTTATCCAATCATATTTCCATCTCCTAAGCACGTTGCGTCATCCATCCATCCAGTCGACTGAATCCATCGTACACCAGCTTTGGCGAACGTGCAACCGATTATGTTAATCCCGCATGTCCATGGCCTGGTAAAAAGGCGGGTTAACACTTGCCCCCCAAAACATGCCTTGCTATTGGAAGGTGTGTTTTGAATAGTCTCAAATCTGATATCCAAAGTCCACATCCTTTTTGTAACCATATCATCAAATCCACGACCTCTCCGGGCTAAATCTTGATTTTGTAGACCTCGCCGGGTCGTGTTATCCTGTTCCAGCCTTGACTTTTCCATCACGGGCTTGTATGTTCTCCGGCCTCGACTCTCCGGTCAAAGACTTTGATATTCACCGGCCTCTGCAAACCGGCTAAGGATTTTGATATTCTCCGGCCTCGACTCTCCGGTCAAGGACTTTTTATATTCTCCGGTCTCGACTCTCTGGTCAAGGACTTTTATATTCTCCGGCCTCGACTCTCCGGTCAAGGACTTTTTATATTCTCCGTCCTCGACTCTCCGGTCAAGGACTTTTTATATTCTCCGGCCTCGACTCTCCAGTCAAGGACTTTTTATATTCTCCGGCCTCGACTCTCCGGCCAAGGACTTTTTATATTCTCCGGCCTCGACTCTCCGGTCAAGGACTTTTTATATTCTCCGGCCTCGACTCTCCGGTCAAGGACTTTTTATATTCTCCGGCCTCGACTCCCCGATCAAGGACTTTTTATATTCTGCCCGAGTCCATTTCTTCGCTCTTCGACGAAGGGACTCGTAACTTGTGACCATTGCCCCGTCTCTCCGGTCGGGACAGTAATCATAGAACTTGGACTGTTTATTACATTGATCCGAATCCAATCAGAAAACCAGAAATCCGTATCAAAAGTCCCAATCAAAATCCAAATCAAACATCAAAACCAGAATGGCAAACCAAAAAACCAACCAAACTGGGAGTTCAATCCAAACTCCAAAAATCATACCAACGAAAAGTAAATGTCCAAAACACGAAAGGGGAAACCAAAGTTTGCAGAAAAATAGAAAGAAAGCATGATTTCATAGACTCAAGTAGTACGGTTTTCAGTTATCTCAGAGCACGCCTAGGGACCGTCCTCAATCCCGTACGTGTGTAAGTGACCTAGCCGTATTACTTTGAGTTCTATTACTTATTCAAAACCATGAACCTGTTTAGTTGATAGTAAACCGGCGTTGACCAAACGCAATGCCGCCATTGCTAGAGGTAGGTGGTGGCTGCTCTTGCTCCCCTGCCGTAGTTCGATTCCTGACATATTGCTGTAGGTGACCATTCCTTACATGCTCCTCAATGATATTCCTCAAATGCCTACAGTCGTTTGTGTTGTGCCCATCCAGCTCATGGAATAGGCAATGCTTTCCCGATGTCCGTTCGTATTCTGAAGGCTCTCTCTTTGCTGGCCTTCGGTATTGGAGCCGCCCTCGAGTGTCCAAGTAAATCCTTTCTAGAGTCTCAGTTAAATCTGTGTAAGAAGAAAACTTTGACTCCCTCCGAGATTTCTTTGAAGTGCCACCATTTCCATTCGTTTTCCTTTTTCCTTTATCATCTTTACTTAGATCCTCCCTGGATGGACCTCCACCCCTCACTGCATAAGCTTCAGCCTCTCTCCCTACTCTCTCAGCCTGCGCATCCTCCTGTCTCAAGAACCTTTCCGCCTCATGATAGAACTCCCCGAGATCCCTCGGTGGGTCCCGTTCCAATGATATTTTGAAATCCGAGTTATCCGCGATTCCCGAGACGGCTGCCATCAAAACCATTGACGGATCGGGTCGATCCACTGAGGCTACCGCTACGTTGAATCTGGTTAAGAAGTCCCTGAGCGATTCCCCTTTCCATTGTTTCATAGATGTCAGAGTCATCACGTTGTTGGGTCTAACTATGTGGACCCGAAACTGTCACATAAACCTCTCAATTAGCTCCGTCCATGTGCCGATAGAACCATTCTCCAGCTGTCTAAACCACATAGCTGCGATATCTATCAAATACAATGGGAAGCATCGAGCCATGACCTCATCCGATGCCCCCAGTACCTCCATATGCCTTATGTATTTCGTCAGATGAACCGTTGGATCCTCCTTCCCATTATACATTTCCAAATTTGGTAGCTTAAATTCGGGTGGGTTCCTTGCTTGCCTGATAGTAGGAGTAAAGGGACTCCTATTTACATCCTCCAAGTCTCTATTTACCAATCCACCTCTCATAGCCCGTCTAACCATCTCCGCTAGTCTGTCGCTGCCCCCAAGATGTAATCCTTGTCCATCGCCTCTGGTCTGCCCCCCGAGTTTGTGAGGGAATTCTGGAACATACTCCTCATCTCGCACTCCTGCACTCCTGTTGGTGTCGGGTTGCACAACATCGTCTGGTATCCCTCCATGGGTTGGTCCAACATTTCCTGGTGGTATGCCCCCAAGTCTAGATCCATCTGGATTGGTAGCTGTTTGCTGATTGGGGGTTGCCCCTTGCCGAGCTATTCCCTCTGCTTGCTGGTTGAGTGCTTCTGATCCAGCTCCAAGGATCAGAGCTCCTGTATTTTCTGTTTGTGCAAATTGTCTGAGAAGAGTCTGCATCATCTCCTCTTGTCTTTTCATCATCGCCTCCATTTCCTCTCTAGTGATGTAAATGGATGCTCCACCTGCTCTATCTCCAGAGGAAGCCTCTTGACTTCCCTCCTGATTGCTCCTTTCCATTACTTGCTTCCTTGCTGATGGTCTAGCCATTGCTCTTTTAAATCCAAGTTTCTAACTCCAAAATTCCTGAGTTCAATTCTCAGTGAAAGCACCAAAATGTTAGCGCCAAAATTGGTCACTAACACCCAAATCCAAGTGAAAGTACCAAACAACAATCACAGTTCACGGGTAGGATGTATGTAGAGGATATTTAATATGAAGAATAACAGAAATTAAAATGAAAGCGGTAAAGACACGGAATTTATAGTGGTTCGGCTAACTCTGGCCTACGTCCACTCCAGTAATTTCTTTTTATTGCTGTAACAATCGATTACAGTTACAAAGTAATAGGCTTGCCTTAGCCTTACGGGATAGAAAGTTAGAGAGCAGGAGAGAGAATCAGGATCCCTTTTCTGAACCCCCACATGCTGTATTTATAGGCAAATCCTGAGTTGTTGGGCCTTTGCGTGATTCAGGCCCACCGAGTTTATGGCCGGTCCACATATGCCGAGCCATGTAATGCCGAGCCATCAATGCCGATCTGTTCCATGCCGAACGAAGCGTCTGGAGGAAGAATGCCGAACAAAGCCTGATAGAATAATGCCGGTCGAGGCATTTGAGTGATGCATGCCGATCGATGCGGGGGTGAGGTGTGCCGAGCGCACTTTAATGCTGAGTTCAAATGCCGAGTGGAAGATGCCGAGTGAAAGAATGCCACACGTACTTCAATGCCGAGTACAAATGCCGAGCGGAGGATGCCGAGTGAAGGAATGCCGGTCGTACTTCAATGCCGAATATGCCGAACAAACTATCATGCCGAACATAACTAGGTGCCGAACAGACCTAAATGCCGAACACAAGCAAATGCCAAGTATAATTAACATGTCGATCATACATAAATACCGGACCTATCTTCATGTCGAACATAGTTAGCATGCCGAGCACACATAAATGTCGGACATATACAAATGCCGATCATACTCTCCTTGCCCAATTTCATAACTGGTCTTCTGCCTAATCAATTTATGCCGAATGATTGCCAATGCCGAACCATATTTCCTAGACCCAAACCATAGTTGATTCATCTTTATCCAATCATATTTCCATCTCCTAAGAACGTTGCGTCATCCATCCATCCAGTCGACTGAATCCATCGTACACCAGCCTTGGCGAACGTGCAACCGATTATGTTAATCCCGCATGTCCATAGCCTGGTAAAAAGGCGGGTTAACAAAAGGTATTTCTTTTTCGAAGACGGTTTTGAACTCAAGGAATTCTAAGGTTGGTATTATTAAATAAACAAATGATTATGAATGAGTTATAATGTGATTTTTTTTTTGTGGACAACTATTAGAAGAATAAAACCCTACTCTCCTATAAATTGATTTTTTGATTGTGTGGACATTTGGTAGCAGAATAAATCCTTGTTCTACTATAATTGATTGTTTGGACATGGTTTAAGTAGAATAAATCGTCGTTCTGTTATACATTAATTGAATTGTTTGGACAACTATTTAGCAGGACAAATCATAGTCCTACTATTATTGTTGTTTGGACATGTTTATGCTGGTTAGTTTATATTGACATGTTATTTCCTGAATTGTGTATGAAGTATATTTACATATATTTGACTTATGTAAATAAATTGTTGAATGAAATTGAAATTGAAATTAAATGGTAACTTTAATGGGTACCATTGGGATTGTTAAGCCTTTTTGAATTTATAAAGTATGATTTTGAATTAACTTTCATTCTTGAATAAATTTTGGGGTTTAAAGTTTATAAATGATTTCCAAGTTGTAAATTATGTAAAACTTTATGAATAATAGCTTGTTTATAAAGGGGCATTAATAAATAAAAGAGTTTATTTAAAGTGATTTTCAAAAGATATTTTGAAATGATGTTTGTAAAGAATTTTTCTTTAAAACGGTTTATTAAAAGCATTTTAAAAATAGGAAAATGATTTATTAATGACTTATAGATTATAAAGGTATTTTTAGTTATAAAGTGAACTATTAAGGAAGGAAACTTTTTATGAAGGATAAGTGGGTTGGTTTTATAGGAAGAAATGTTTTCAAATGGAATTTGTTTGGTCATTTAGTATGGAATATGAAGAGAGGAAATCTCTTATAAAGTTTGATAATATACTTATATTATTGAAATAAGTATATAAATGTTTTCCAAGTATAAAAGGGATGTAAGAGGTTTTGGGAATAGTGTGTCATAAAAGATCTTTTGATCGAATGTTTATAAAGTGATTTTAATTAATAAAAGATTAATTAATAAAGGCTTAGTGGATCCCATATAGAATCAAATCAATGTTGGATAGTTGTTTATTTGATAGTTAAACAACCGACTATGAAATCTGGACCAAAACAATACTTTGGAAATATCTAGGGGAAACACGTGAGTTTATGGCACAGTCATCCCCAGTGATGTTATATTGTGTATATAAATCTCATTTTGTTTTTATAGGGTAAATGACAATGAAATCAGTCCACGATCGGTTAGGAGGTAAACTCCACTCTTATCTTTTATCTACTTATTTACTAAGGAACCGGGGCTGAGTTTATCGAAAATTATCGAAAGTTGTTTTGAACAGACTGTAATTGGACATGCTATCCGAAAAACACTTCGATCTAACTCAAGCGTTTCGAACTGAAGACATATTGAAGAGTATGGAATCGAAGACGAATTTTTGAAGTCCAAAGGCTATTTGCTACTAACCCAAAGGGTGATTCCAAATGGGCGTAGTGGAGGTTGTGCCTTCGGTTTTGTTCAGTCCTAAAATGAACTTATATGGATGAGTGCTAGCACTGCATTGTTACCTGGAGGGCGGTGTTAGCATTTCAAGTGGGAAATGTAATATAAAAGGTAAAACATAGCTTCAAGCATCATCAACCAAGAATGTCTTAAATAAGAAAGATGCAGCAGGGCTAAATGGGCCGCTCCCAATTAGGGTATGATCATCCCTATCTAGGTTCGATATTATTTCTCATTTGTTTGCTTCGGGACCCATTAACTAAAGGGTGATCATATTCGGTACTACTAGTCAAGTGGTAGTCTGGTTTTGTGTTGGTAGGGGATCCTGGTGAGGTCCTGGGTGTTATTTTATCAGAGATGCACCGGTACCAGTAGCCTAGTCATTGTATGGAATCCATTCTCCAATATGAGCCTTTACGGTCTTTGTTGTATACTTATTTCACTGGAATTTAATTAAAGTAACAATTTTGGCTATGATTAGTAAGTATTTGTATCTTTGACACTATTATAATATTAGAGAATTTCATATGAAACGGTTTGGTTAACGTAATGCAAAAACTCGTTCGTGTTTATGTGCGGCGTGGTCATATGAGGTACCTTTGATTTTAAAAGGGTTTGTTTTAGTTTACTCACACGAGATGCTTGTCTGACGGAGTTTATTTTCTTTCCCTAAAACTCTTGAGTGCTCAAAAATTTATAGGCATCCAAGTAATTCAGTTTTTTCCACGGATGCATTTTAGAGGAGCTTGGAGCAGGTGGCTTCATTGATAGCTAGTTGTTATCTTGCTTCCGCTGTATTATATGTATCGTGTATAGGTTAAGTAGGAACATGCTGTTGTAGGTGTCCAATGGTAGAATTTTATTAGTACGACTCTGATGTATCATTTTATGAAATGACTTTGTAAAGTATTATGTTGATTAATATATGTTATTCCATAGCGTTTTGAGATTCTTTAATTGTTTAGTTTCTTCTTATCTTCTATCTCCTTTCTTTCACCAAACAATATGTCTTTCCGACATTTAGTTGTTTGGCACGTGAATATCGTTGATGTACTAATATCGACTTTTGTGATTGGTAAAGGCGGATTGTTACAGAACCTATAACGACACAAAATTTTAACTATTTTCAATTATTGAGTTTAATATAACTTTTAAACAAAAAAGGTTATAAAAAAGTTAATGATTTATTAATGTAGTTTATTGAATATGAAATTGAATAAAATTTTGAAATGAAAATTTTCGAAGATTTTGGCAATAACAGGTATTGAAATGAAATTCTATGTATTGAATGTGTTTATAATCAATAGCTAAAATTGAATAATGAATGTTGAATTACTGTGTAATGGGAGTGGTTGTTTTATTATTTGAATTCGTTTTAAAGTTAAAATTTATAAGTTAAATAACTTATATTTCAAATGTAGCGATTTGTTGGATAATTAAACTGTTTAAATTTAATATTGAAAATTATCCAAATAATTGAATCTTGAATTTCATACGATTGAAAATGATTTTGAAAGTTGATTTAAAATTCTATTTAAATAAGAATTAAGATTGTTACTTTTAAAATTAAATTTAAAAGTAAATAAATAGAAATTGGAAATTTATATTTTAATTAACGTGTAAAAATAGTCCTTTTGGGCACTATTTCGGATTTCGACGAAACTAATTTCGTCGGATCCATAATAGTGAATTATTATAGGATTTCAAGTTTCATCGCGATCGGACTTATCGTTTGGCCGTGCGAGCTTGAAACGCATAGAAATGAATTTAAGGGATTTAACTAAAATAATTTGATTTTGAAATGCTATCTTCCGAATATGATAGAATTGGCATCCAAGACTAGTTCCAATGTGATCGGAATGGGGTATAACATATAGAACGCCAGGCTGCACGCTTTGTTTGGAGTTCTTTGAATTTTTGTGGATGAACCGGATCAGAAATTTATATATAAGGACACGTTTAAACCTTAACCCTAGCTCAGTCGTTTTCTATTAAACATTTTAATGGTCGAAAATCATTGTCCTTCTCTCCTCAATTTCTCATCATCTACTCATCAAAACTGATTGCCACCACAAGATAAAATGGAGAGCTCGATCTCCTCGACACGTTGGACGGTTGGATCGAGGCGGAGTGACTCGAAATCGCCAGGATTCGCCCATGAAGACGCTTTTGTGTTTTGTTTTTCTAGGTCGTGGCTATCGCATATGCATCCAGCATTGAGGGCGGCGATGTGCAGTGGAGGTGGCGGTCGCGGCAAGGGTGGTAGGCTGTCAGCCTGAGCGCGATCGTATGATTAATTAAAAAAAAAGCAAAAGCGGCATGCGGGCCTGGAACAACAAACGGAGAAGGAGGAGCGGCTGTTGAGGATAATTCTTAAAATTAAAATTAGTGTAGTTGATTAAATCATTATGTTAATTATCGTATAAAATTTTCATATAAGGTCGAAATCGAGTGGACTGAGTTGCACTGGATTCGTATCGACGTCGTCTACGATATGAAGTGGAATTCATTTGAAGCTAAAATATTTTCAGTTTCAAATAAAGGTGAGTGCGTTAAACGCTCATGAAGACTAAAATATTTTTATGTTAGTTAAATTGAAATCATAAAGTGATTTAATTTGATTGATTGTTGTTTGGTAATTTACCTGACATGGAAATCGACATAGAAATTTACATGTTAGAAATTTTGAATTAACTGTTAAATTGGAATTGGAATTAATCTACTAGTTAAATTCCCGATTATTGATAACTATTTGACCGTTGTACTTACTGGCTAATTTGGATGTTGATTACGATGGATGCTTATTGGTTGATATTTTGGATGATCGGATGTTTATTTATTTTCTGCATATCCTATTATCACCCTGTATATTATTGACAGTATATAAAAATATTATTTGAATTATTTTGAATAAATTAAGAAATAGGTTTAAATGATATATACCTATGACATTTATTTTGGATTGAAATGATGTATATCCATTCCTAAAATTAAAATTGAAATAACAATCACTTGGCTACAGGATAGAAAATTATATACGGACACTGGATTTATTAAATTAAATGAATTTAAATTCTTGAATTTGAATCTACTTAAATGGTTTTGATTTAAAGAAATAAAAATCGAATTTATAAGAATGGGATTATTTTCGAACTCAACCTTGAGATGTTGAAATTTAATTTGGTTAAAAAATTGTTTAAAGAATGCAATTTGAAATTTTGAGGTTATATTTGAGAAATCATTTGAATTATGGAAATTGAAATTGTTTTAAAAGGGTTGAACCTTTATTTGAACTTTGAAGTTTATCTTGGTTAGTAATTTAAACTGATATTTCAAACTTGATCTCGGAATTGAAATTATTCTGAATATTCGAAATGTAAATTGGATATCGAAGTTAAATTTGAAATGATTTAAATCGATATTTTAAAATCGAACTCGAAATTGATATAAATTGAAATGGTTTAAAATTGGGAATTGAATTGAAATTAAAATTAATTCGAATTGAAATCTAAATTGAATTAATTTGAAATGGAAATTGAAAATGATTTGAATTGAAATTGAAGTTATAACAACCCGATATTTTCAGCCATTCACATCCACACATGCCAGACATGAATTGCTCAAAATACCGCACTATAAATAAATTTTGAGCAAATGAAATAAAATCACAGAATCATAGGCACAAAAATATCAGAATAACTCGCAGCCGAAATAAAAATAATATAGTAGTTCATATAGCTACTATAACAAAGTCTCAAACCAAATACATAATACAGTCTGAAAATAAAATAATAGAAATCCCAAATACATAGTAGTTCACTAATACATGAGATAAGCTAGAATAGCTGAAACAGAAGTAGATATAAACATAGATAAGTAGAAACTCTAGCAAAGGCCAGCTCTTTCTCTTTCCCTCCGTGGTCGCAAGTACCAAGTCCTGCCCTTTCCCTCCTAGCTTCTCCCACTTCTCCATTGCTTCCTTCCGTTCCTTACGGGCTAGTGCTCTCCGAGCTCGACGAGCTGCTTTCTGCTCTTCCGATCTTGCCATAACTACAATAGCTTCTTATTAAGAAAAGAGTCTGGATCAGCAAGATAGAATTTCCAAATCCAAGTAAGTCCTAACCAAAGAAATTACTAACAAGATGGATACCTAAGGGATGGAGTTTAGAAGACTTGATTTCAAAATAAGAAGATTTTATACCAATATAGTCTTTGAAAATACTTTAAAAATCATTTGGAAATCATTTTATACTTCGAAAATACATTCTCTCACAAAGAAAGGATTCTGAGATTGATTTCACTCATTCTAGGGTATTTCTGCCCTATCTCTAATGAGTTTTTGCTTCGCAGGCTAAGGTTTGCCTAAAAAAACCAAAGCTCTGATACCAAAATGTAACAACCCGATATTTTCAGCCATTCACATCCACACATGCTAGACATGAATTGCTCAAAATACTGCATTGTAAATAAATTTTGAGCAAATGAAATACAATCATAGAATCACAGACATAGAAATATCAGAATAACTCGCAGCGGAAATAAAAATAACATAGTAGTTCATGAAGCTACTATAACAGAGTCTCAAACCAAATACATAATACAGTCTGAAAACAACATAATAGAAATCTCAAATACATAGTAGTTCACTACTACATGAGATAAACTAGAATAGCTGAAACAGATGTAGATATAAATGTGGACAAGTAGAAACTCCAGCAAAGACCAGCTCCAGAAAGAGAATCCAAAGCTGTGAATACTCAGACTGACCCGAGCGTAGAGTAAAACACACTCGAGTCAGGACATATATACTTATATAATGTATAATCCAACTCAGAACTGTAGTAGAAATGCACAATAACTTAAAGGATGCTTGGGATTGCCCATCCTTTAAGGATCAGTTAAACTACAAATTAAATACATCCCATGGTTAAATTTTCACAATAGTAATTTATACTTCGAAAATCAAATATCATTTCAAAATTCAATATCATTCAAAAGTCCATTTCAAAATATCAAATATCATATCTTCCAAACCACATTCATTTATTTAAAATACCATTTCAACACACATTTCAAATAGTTTATATTTCAAAACAAATTACTTCATTTTAAATCATAAAATGAAGTTATTACATTTAATAATTAAATTATTAAATTTCCAAAACTTTAATTTTTCAAAATTCACTTATTCACTTAAATTCATTAAAACAATGAAAATTCAACCTTCGCAGCATTTAGAAAAATGCTACGGAAAGTTACCTTTAAAACACTTCAATTTAACAAAAGACAACATTCAAAAATACTGTAATAGGGTTACATTAATTCAAATAAAACCTTAGTTAAATTCAAAAATTATAGCACTTACAAAATGCTATAATAGCCTTTAATTAAATTTAGCCATTTAGTTCATTTCTATCATCTACAGCATTTACCAATGCGGTAATATACTTTACATTAGAAATAATAACATTTCAAAAATGTTGTTAATTAAACTCCAAATATTCAATATAATTTCACAAATAAGTAAATCACTTAAACTTATAAAATCATATATTTTACCTTTATAACCATCAATTAATTTTCCTAAAATTCATGATTTTATAAAGTTAAATTTCTATTCAAAAATCAATATTTAATAATAATACACTTATTAAATTCCAACATTCAATTTCAATTCATATAATTAAATTTCTAACCTACCACTTAAGTTTAAATTTCAAAATATAAATTATTTTACATTTTATTTACTTAACTTCAAAAATTTAATTTTAAACAAAATTCACAATTTTTCAATTTAAGTTATATTTCAAAATTCAACTCAATATTCATTTATTTCACATTTAGCTTATTCAAAATCCATTAATATATTATAAAAATCATTTAAATTCATTTAAATTCAAGATAACATAAATTTATCATATTTTCATATTTAATTTAAATTCCATTGATCACCAATTTAAAATTTCCAAAATAATTTACATTTCAAATTTTCTAACTTTACCAGTAATTTATTTCACTTATAAATTTTCAGAAAATAAATAATACTTTATAAAAATCATTTTTAATTTAAGTTTTAAATAAAAATATTATAGTAATTACATTTCAAACCTATTTTAATTTTTTTTAAAATATTATTTAACTACGGGTCTGTATATAATTTTCTAGCCTAGGTAAAGTGATGCGGGTAATATATCATTTCAACCCATAATTTACAAAGAACCCGGGTTTTATCATTTCAAACCCGCAGTCCCAAGTAAATGAAATTTTTTTTGAAATCGCTCAGTCCTATCATTTCAGCCCATAACGATTTTTCCTTATTCTAAAGTCCGTTCGGGTATGTATCATTTCAACCCATAGTGGTTCTAATCTAAAGGGAACTTGCAGTGTGATAAACTGATATAAACAACAGAACAGCATAATATAACAGTAACATATGATATAACATGTGTTTAAGCATGGTTGAACATCATATAATCATAGCATAACAGATATAATATGGTTATGCATTATACAGATTCACGAGTGGTCAATTTACTAGTTATATAGGTACACATTGTCTGGTGAGAGTACCTCACTGGTTTGAGTTGGATACACAACAAGGAACGCACAAAAGAGATCCACACAAGTACGATAGCACGACACAGATACGAATGGGAGAGCCAAAGGTCAATTTCCTTGAAAACAAATCAAACAAAACAATACACAATTCATAAGCTTTCGATTCAAAAACGACTAAATTAAGCTAGAATTAACAGCATAAACAAAGCTGAAATGCTTTGCACCTGCTTCCAGCATACCCTAGATTCGGACATAGGTAAAGTACAAGGCTAAAGCAAGGGTTTGGATCAGGTTAGGTTTGGATTTAGGTCGGCCACACATAGGTTGAAGGTGGTGCAAAAGTGGTTGAGCATGAAAGAACACTAAAAAGGCAACATACATGATTTCATATCAAAACAAGGTTCGGCCAAGGCTCATGGGCCATGAACTTCTCTGGTGGATTCAAGGGAAAGACGTGGCAGAGAGCTCAGGTGGAGCTGGAGGTGGTGGAGGTGGAGTAGGCGGAGGCTAAGGGGTATTGAAGGTGGTGGAAGTGCATGTGAGTTCGGCTAAAACATGTAGTTGGAGTTTTTGAGAATTTGGTGATGGATCATCAACAAGGGGGATCGGCTTGGGGTTGGCCAGGGAGGAGGAGGTGATGGTGATATGCTTAGGTGTGGTGGAGGCGGCAGGGCAGGTGGAGAAGGCAATGCCGATCCTAGAGATGAAGAGCAAGTGCAAAACAACTAAAACAATGAAAAACAATAAACAAAGAAAAAAGATTTTACCAAATTCCTTGAACAAGACGAGGCCGATTTTTTTTTCTTTCAGGAATGAGAAAATGATTTACGAGATTGATAAAAGAAAGTAGGTGGCTGAAAAAGTGAGGAGTAATGGCCAACTGATGAAAAGATATGGTTAAAATGTGAAAAGGTAGGAATATAAAAGGCCTTAGGAAATCAAAAGTCACCAAAACCTTTCAAATTTCCTTATTTTCTTTATATAAGTTTAAATAAATAAAAATAATTATTAATTCAGTTAAAATTCGAAAATATAACAAATATTTAAAATATAAATAAATAAACATTAATTATATATGATAAAAATAAGAAAATAGCACAGAAAATGAAAACTAGTCTAGAAAATTTGAAAATAAAAAGAATAAACTTTGGAAAAAAATTATGTACTTGGAAAATATTTATAAATAAAGATAAGCACATAAAATAAAAATGCATACATAAAAATGAATAAATAAATTTTAATTAAATATAATTTAAATGAAGAAAATAGTAGAAAAATAGAAACTAGCCTTTAAAAATAGGAAATGAACGCAATAAATTTTGAAAAAATTATAACATCACTTTAAAATGCTTTAAAAATAAAATATATATCTAACATGTCATATTACACATATTAGAACATGATAGGACGAATAAAATATTATTTATATAATTTAAAATAGTCAATTTTATTAAATAAATCAATTTACGTACAATATTATAAAAAGCACAACTTTCACAATACAAATCGGATTTCAACGAAACGAAAAGTGATATTCTTGAAATTTAATAGTTTTCATAATAAAGGATAAAATTTCAAAAATTCAATATTTAAATTTTAAATTCAAAAGTCAAGGTTTGACCAGATTGACCAAAATCGACATTTTCTGAAAATATCCTATTTATTCAGGTTTGAAATTATAATTCACAAAAAGATCAAAATATACTTTTAAAATAAAAAAAATTATTCATTTTAATAAATATAATAAATTTTCGAATAAAATAATCAAAATAAACAATTAAAATAAATCGCAAAATTCAGGGTTGTTACACTCTCCCCCACTCAAATCTTTTCGTCCTCGAAAAGAACGGGCAAGGAAAATAAAGAGAAACAAGATAGAAAAACAAAATAGTACCTGAAACGAACAATTCAGGATTCGAAGCACGAATGCTCTCCTCCATTTCCCAGGTACAATCTCGATCATCAGTATTCCACAGTACTTTGACCAGAATAACAGATTTCCTTCTTAGCTGCTTCGTACCTCAGTCGACAATACAAAGTGGCTCTCTCTCGACAGTCAGATTAGGCTAAATATCCAACTATCAAAAGCAAAAGGCTGAACCAAAAAGAGATGGGTCAAGAAGATGCTAGAGGAGATGTGGTCATGGAATGCATCATGCACTCCAGAAAGTTTCTCGGGCAAATCTAAATGATAAGTCAAAGAACAAACTCTTCCCATGATACAGGAAGTACCCTCAAAGAAGAAGAAGGAAGAAATAGCTAGAAGGGAGAATAGGTTGAAAGAAAAGGATGAACCATATTTAAAACTATATAAGTTTCAATTTAAAAATTTACATTTAACATTCTAAACAATTTATAATCTGATAAATAGTCATTTGATTCAAATTTGTTAGTTCAAAGTAAACAATATTTAAAACATTTTAAATTATTTAAACAGGTAAAATAATGATCAAAATAACCTTTATATAATATACTTTATCAAAATACTTTTATAACTCGATGCCTTAACAAGTTTACTTTCGTTCCTGTAGACTCTGGCTATGCGTTGATCATGCGCAAAGCTAGAATTCTCTAGGTACTTGGTAGACTTGTTTCAATACCCAGTGAAAATACTGGAAAAACTTAAAAAAACAGATATGGAAAGTTCAATCCAAACAAATCAACCAAAACAAAACATTTGTCTAACCATGGATTGCAGATACACAATGGTTATGCCTGGATACCCTAGGAAACAATCCGTATCCGTAAGCTTTCTCAGCCCTACGAGTTACGCCATGATGACTAGTAGAGTGCAGGATACACAATGGTTACGCCTAGATCCCCCAGGAAACAATCCGTACCCCTAGGCCGTCTCAGCCAGGCAGTTTCGCTACTAATGTGACCTACATAGATTGCAGGATACACAATAGTTATGCCTGGATCCCTCAGGAAACAATCCGTACCCCTAGGCCATCTCAGCCAGGCAGTTGCGCCATGCAATTGCGCTCGTAAAACCATGGAGATCGCCATGGAATTTGAGGACACCCGAGTATCATATCCGAAACACCCAAATACGAGAAAATAATATCGATAGAATAAATCCATAATGTGGCGACAAAGAGGATATCAAGCAAAAGGCACTTTCCATATCTTTACTTCGAAAATATGTATCATATAATACCTTTCAAAATCGCTTTCAAATATCATACTTATATAAAGTCCATTATATATAAGATTCCATTTCAAATCGAGTCTTTCCAAAATCAATAGTATAACAAATCATACATATATAGACTTCAATTATATAGGATTTCAATTTAAAATTTAACACCTTATAGATCAATAGTTTCAAATCGCTTCATACTTATACAAATCAACTTTTATATAAGTTCGATAGATCCAAATCAAGTATTTAGTAAATCAAGGCTCTCAATTTCAATTCCTTTCAATAACGTTTCAGTTTCACAATCATATAATGTTTTGCCAAATCATTTCTTCCAAAAATACATATATTCAGTTTCAAAGTTTTCAAAATAATAGGTTAGAAAAATAATCCAAATTTCCAAATCAACAAAATTTAGGTCAAACAAATTCATTCCATTTCAAACATATATTAACTTTCAAAAATCATAATATTTTCAAAGTTATAAATCTTTCGAAACCAAAATACTTGAAATCATTACACTTTGAAAATCATAACTTTTTGGATTATACATTTGAAATCATATAACATTCCTTTAATTCTTTACATTGCATGAATTTATTCAATTAAACCCAAATCTAAAATTTCCAATTTTAATTCAATTCAAACCATCAGTTTCAATTCAATTTAGTTTTTCAACAACACCTTCAAACTATTTATTTCTATATGAAAAATCCAATTTACCATTGAAAAGATTATTATTCTATATATATACTTTATTTAAAACATTTCAAATCTATATTTCGTACCAGTATAATTCAACATAGTCTTATTTATTTCACTCAACAAACAATTTCAAAATTTTATAAATCATATTACTTTATACTTTAATCATACCAAACTAAACTTATATTCTTTATCAAATACTCTATACCTTCCAACATTTCTTAGCCTTGAAAAGTTAACTTTGATTTGGAAGCGCTCGTACCTTAAAATAATCGAAGAAATCATATTTTCAATCCAAGAGTTAGAAATCACCAACAAATCAGTAAACCAATTTCAAAAGATAGGGTTATACCAAAACAAATCTGAATCTCGAGGACTGAACACCGGCTTACTTTAAATCATTTCAAATGTGTATGTGTGTGTATATATATCTTTCGAATATCAAACCATACTACAAAATCTAAAAATCAAAATTTGTTTCACAAAATCACTGGCATAGCAAAGCTACTAGAGTGGCCTCTCCCCCACTCAAAAACTCGAAAATCAATGTCGTTGATGCATGTAATCATCATCGAAATTATTTTCCAGCGACATAAGTGGGTTCTGGAATTTATTTTCTTGAAACCTATTTGAAATTACTTCGAAATCATTGGAATTCATTCGAATACATTTGAAATATTTTATTCGAAGAAATATCTTTAAATATTATTATTATATATTTTCCCAAATCTTAAAACTGATTTTAAAACACCGGAGTTCGATTCCTCGAAATTCAACATTCAAAACTCTTCAGTTATCATTCTATATATGAGTCAAATTCTTAAAAAGTTTCAAAATTTCAAATCCTTTCGAAATTTCAAATTTCCATTTCAAAAGATATAAAAATCCTTATTGAAAACATTTCGCTTTTATATAAAATAAGGCCATCCTTATTTAAATAATAATTTTGATATATGCACAATTCCAAAATACGACGAAACACAAATTTTCAAGGGATGATTCAAGGATGAATTTCAAAACAAACATAAGGGATGATTCAAGATTAGATTTCAAACAAACAAAGATTCAAATTTCATATCATATGAAAACAGGAACATAAATATCTTAGTTTGAGAACTTCAGCTAAACAAAAGATACAATAGAGTTCACCGAATGCAGCCTAACAACTGCAGTAAACAAATAGATCCACAGAGTACCACCCCACATAAACGAAACATCGGTATTAATTCTACCGGGTGGTACTTCAATGGGTCCAGCACACTCCCCCTCAATATTCCCCCAACACCTACACTTCTTGCATAAATGCACTACACTACCATCTTCCCTAATGAACTGCGGGTACGCAGCCTTCCTTCCATACTTCCTCACAGGACAATTCCTGGCTATATGCCCAGGCTTCTTGCAGTGATAGAAAATGGTGGATTGGTCAACGGATGTAGAGGGTGCAGATTTTACTTTCTTCACCTTCTGGCAGCGACTAGGAAAGTGCCCCATACTACGACATCTAAAACAGAAGATCCTGGATCAAAAACGCTTGCCCTCCTTCTTCTTTCCTTCATTTCTCTTCCCACACATGGTGGCAAAGTGTCCCTTCTACTGACACCGATAACAAATGACATGGTCGTAAGGACCAGGTCCTGCTCTTTCCCTCCATAGCTTTTCCCACTTCTCCATTGCTTCCTTCCGTTCCTTACGGGCTAGTGCTCTCCGAGCTCGACGAGCTGCTTTCTGCTCTTCCGATCTTGCCATATCTACAATAGCTTCTTATCAAGAAAAGAGTCTGGATCAGTAAGATAGAATTTCCAAATTCAAGTAAGTCCTAACCGATGAAATTACTAACAAGATGGATACCTAAGGGATGGAGTTTAGAAGATCTTGATTTCTAAATAAGAAGATTTTATACCAATATAGTTTTTGAAAATACTTTAAAAATCATTTGGAATCATTTTATACTTCGAAAATACATTCTCTCACAAAGAAAAGATTCTGAGATTGATTTCACTCATTCTAGGGTATTTCTATCCTATCTCTAATGAGTTTTTGCTCTGCAGGCTAAGGTTTGCCTAAAAAAACAAAAGCTCTGATACCAAAATGTAACAACCCGATATTTTCAGTCATTCACATCCACACATGCCAGACTTGAATTGCTCAAAATACCGCATTGTAAATAAATTTTAAGCAAATGAAATATAATCACAGAATCACAGACATATAAATATCAGAATAACTCGCAGCGGAAATAAAAATAACATAGTAGTTCATGAAGCTACTATAACAGAGTCTCAAACCAAATACATAATACATTCTGAAAACAACATAACAGAAATCCAAATACATGGTAGTTCACTAATACATGAGATAAACTAGAATAGCTGAAACAAAAGTAGATATAAATGTGGATAAGTAGAAACTCCAGCAAAGACCAGCTCCAGAAAGAGAATCCAAAGCTGTGAATACTCAGACTGACCCGAGCGTAGAGTAAAACACAAAACACTCGAGTCAGGACATATATACTTATATAATGTAAACCAACTCAGAACTGTAGTAGAAATGTACAATAACTTAAAGGATGCTTGGGATTGCCCATCCTTTAAGGATCAGTTAAACTACAAATTAAATACATCCCGTGGTTAAAGTTTCATAATAGTAATTTATACTTCGAAATCAAATATCATTTCAAAATTCAATATCATTCAAAAGTCCATTTCAAAATATCAAACATCATATCTTCCAAACCACATTCATTTATTTAAAATACCATTTCAACACACATTTCAAATAGTTTATATTTCAAAACAAATTACTTCATTTTAAGTCATAAAATGAAGTCATTATATTTAATAATTAAATTATTAAATTTCCAAATCTTTAATCTTTCAAAATTCACTTATTCACTTAAATTCATTAAAACAATGAAAATTCAACCTTCGCGGCATTTAGAAAAATGCTACGGAAAGTTACTTTTAAAACACTTCAATTTAACAAAAGACAGCATTCAAAAATTCTGTAATAGGGTTACGTTAATTCAAATAAAACCTTAGTTCAATTCAAAAATTATAGCACTTACAAAATGCTATAATAGCCTTTAATTAAATTTAGCCATTTAGTTCATTTCTATCAACTACAACATTTACCAATGTGGTAATATACTTTACATTAGAAATAATAACATTTCAAAAATGCTGTTAATTAAACTCCAAATATTCAATATAATTTCACAAATAATTAAATTTTTATTTAAATCATTTAAATTTATAAAATCATATATTTTACCTTTATCACCATCAATTAATTTTCCCTAAATTCATGATTTTATAAAGTTAAATTCCATTCAAAAATCAATATTTAATAATAATACACTTATTAAATTCCAACATTCAATTTCTATTCATATAATTAAAATTTTAACTTAACACTTAATTTCAAATTTAAAATATGACTTATTTTACATTTTATTTACTTAACTTCAAAAATTTAATTTTAAACAAAATTCACAATTTTCCAATTTAAGTTATATTTCAAAATTCAACTCAATATTCATTTATTTCACATTTAACTTATTCAAAATCCATTAATATATTATAAAAATCATTTAAATTCATTTAAATTCAAAATAACATAAATTTATCATATTTTCATATTTAATTTAAATTCCATTGATCACCAATTTAAAATTTCCAAAATAACTTACATTTCAAATTTTCTAACTTTACCATTAATTTATTTCACTTATAAATTTTTAGAAAATATATAATACTTTACAAAAATCATTTTTAATTAAGTTTGAAATCAAAATATTATAATAATTACATTTCAAACATATTTTAAAAAATTTAGAAAAAAATATAATTTAACTGCGGGTCTGTATATAATTTTCTAGCCTAGGTAAAGTGATACGGGTAATATATCATTTCAACCCGTAATTTACGAAGAACCTGGGTTTTATCATTTCAAACCCACAGTCCCAAGTAAATGAAAAAAATTTGAAATCTCTCAGACCTATCATTTCATCCCATAACGATTTTCCCTTATTCTAAAGTCCGCTCGGGTATGTATCATTTCAACCCATAGTGATTCTAATCTAAAGGGAGCTTGCAGTGTGATAAACTGATATAAACAACAGAACAACATAATATAACAGTAACATATGATATAACTGGTGTTTAAGCATGGCAGAACATCATATAATCATAGCATAATAGATATAATATGGTTATGCATTATACAGATTCACGAGTGGTCAATTTATTAGTTATATAGGCACACATTGTCTGGTGAGAGTAACTCAATGGTTAGAGCTGGAGACACAACAACGAATGCAAAAAAGAGATCAACACAAGTATGATAGCACGACACAGATACAAGTGGGAGACCAAAGGTCAATTTCCTTGAAAACAAATCAAACAAAACAATACACAATTCATAAGCTTTCAATTCAAAAATGACTAAATTAAGCTAGAATTAACAACATAAACAAAGCTGAAATGCTTTGCACTTTCTTCCATAATACCCTAGGTTCGGCCATAGGTGAAGTACAAGGCTAAAGAAAGGGTTTGGATCAGGTTAGGGTTGGATATAGGTCGGCCACACATAGGTTGAAGGTGGTGCAAAAGTTATTGAGCATGAAACAACACTAACAAGGCAACATACATGATTTCATATCAAAACAAGGTACGGCCAAGGCTCATGGGGCACTGCCTTCTCTGATGGATTCAAGGGGATGACGTGGCAGAGAGCTCAGGTGGAGCTGGAGGTGGAGTAGGTGGCGGCTAAGGGGTATTGAAGGTGGTGGAAGTGGATGTGAGTTCGGCTAAAACATGTAGTTGGAGTTTTTGAGAATTTGGTGATGGATCATCAACAAGGGGCTCGGCTTGGGGTTGGCCAGAGAGGAGGAGGTGATGGTGATATGCTCAGGTGGTGATGGAGGTGGCAGGGCGGGTGGAGAAGGCAAGACCAATCCTAGAGATGAAGAGCAAGAGCAAAACAACTAAAACAATGAAAAACAAATAAACAAAGAAAGAAGATTTTACCAAATTCCTTGAACAAGATGAGGCCGATTTTTTTTCTTTCAGGAATGAGAAAATGATTTATGAGAGTGATAAAAGAAAGTAGGTGGCTGAAAAGTGAGGAGTAATGGCCAATTGATGAAAAGATATGGTTAAAATGTGGAAAGGTAGGAATATAAAAGGCCTTAGGAAATCAAAAATCACCAAAACCTTTCAAATTTCCTTATTTTCTTTATATAAGTTTAAATAACTGAAAATAATATAAATTGAGTTAAAATTCGAAAATATAACAAATATAAATAAATAAATATTAATTATATATGATAAAAATAAGAAAATAGCACAGAAAATGAAAACTAGTCTAGAAAATTGAAAATAAACAGAATAAACTTTGGAAAAATTTTATGGACTTGGAAAATATTTATAAATAAATATAATAACATAAAATAAAAATGCATTCATAAAAATGAATAAATAAATTTTAATTAAATATAATTTAAATGAAGAAAATAGCAGAAAAATAGAAACTAGCCTTTAGAAATAGGAAATAAATGCAATAAATTTTGGAAAAATTATAACATCGCTTTAAAATGCTTTAAAAATAAAAAATATATATCTAACATGTCATATTACACATATTATAACATGATAGGACAAATAAAATATTATTTATGTAATTTAAAATAGACAATTTTATTAAATAAATCAATTTACAAACAATATTGTAAAAAGCATAACTTTCACAATACAAATCGGATTTCAACGAACGAAAAGTAGTATTCTTGAAATTTAATATATTTTCATATTAAAGGATAAAATTCAAAAATTCAAATATTTAAATTTTAAATTTAAAAGTCAAGGTTTGACCAGATTGACGAAGATCCACATTTTCTGAAAATATCCTATTTATTAAGGTTTGAAATTATAATTCACACAAAGATCAAAATATACTTTTAAAATAACAAATTTATTCATTTTAATAAATATAACAAATTTTCAAATAAAATAATCAAAATAAACAATTAAAATAAATCACAAATTTCAGGGTTGTTATAGAAGTTGAGTCGATTTAAATTGAATTGAGATTGAAAATAATTTGGATTGAAAGATTTGGAACTGAATCAGTTTGATTTAAATTTAGAACAAAATCCAGATTTATTAGAAGTGGAAAGAAACAGTTTTGAATTTGAAATTATTTTCACTATAAACCATTTTCCTATAAACTGTTTTAAAATTCATCTTTTTAATATTTATATTCCCAAATAATTTAATATATAATCTATTTTAATATTTAAACTATTTTAACTTTTTAAACTACTTAAAACTATTCAAACTATTTTCTAAAAATTCAAACCATGCAAGGTCGGAATGTTTATATTTAAATCATGAATTTAAATAAGAATGTGGTTAATAATGAAGTTTTAACCTAAATTGAAATTCGAAATGATTTTGGAAGTAAAATTTAGATATCAGAGTGAAAATGATTTTCAAGTGAAATTGACATATTTTAAGTAAATATGATAATTGTGAAATGAAATTGATTTTTAAGATAATATGATATTTTGATATCAAGCATGACTCGTTTTCGAAATGTAAAAGAACCAACCGGTGTGTAAAACAACGTTTGGTTGTTAAAGAGACCGGAGCCTCCTATTGGTATACTCTCTGTCAATATTGAAACCACTTTAATAACTGTGTATTTGGAGGAGACTCTAGAACGAAGTGGATGGATTTGGTGTACGTTTGCTAGATTTGAAGAAAGAGAACGATGATGGATAGACCCCAGCACTTGTGTCAATTTGAAATGACTAAAATAGGGCGGCTTGACAAGACCAAGTTGGCTGCTACCCCTAGCGAACATCCATTCTTCGATTTTCTTCTTGGACTTGGTCCATACTATTACTTTTGATGTTAGTTTCGATTAATGCACCTTGATCTTGGATGACCTCCCTTTGACTCGATATGGGATAAATGGATGCGGTGGGCAATCGTGGTTACGATGTGTTACCACCAACCCTGTGACCCAAACTGGTAGTATCCTACCTTAAGCATTGGCTCACGTGCCTTGTCATACTCTTATCCATATATGAGACCACTATAAATTTGGTTTATTGTTGTCATATCACTGTGCATCCTTATCCCCTGACGTGTTATTTAATATTATACTGATTATACATTACATATATAACGTATTCTACATAAATATTTATTTTACTGATTATACATTACATATATAACGTATTCTACTATAAATAGATAATTTGACGAATCCTTAAAAGATGGAAAATCCTGTAACATCTCTTGAGTTATTGCACGCACGTTATACACTAGATAGGAGATGTGAAATCCCATAAGCATTTCTGATAATATTACACTCCTATTATATGTGATATTAATTTGACTCACATAAGGATATTTTAGTCTTGACTCTTGTGTTTTGTCTTTTCATTATGCTCGGGTCAGCCCTGAGTGTTTTAGTGCATTGAAGGTTATTTTCTGCAGGACAAAGGTGAAGACTTGGTATATTATATTACTAGTATTATTGACCTGCATCATGTGTTCTGCTGCATTACTATATTGTTATGTTGTATGTATGACTCTGATAAATATTGTATAAATTACAATCAAATGTATAATATAAACAGCTTCATGAACTGTTTATTTGATTATTATATTTTGTCATTCCGCTGCGGTATTCTGTATTTGTGTTCTTCTTTCCTTATTCTTCTTAATTTGTCCCATTTATTATTTGTGTTTTGGATTGTTTGAGTTGGACATGTGGATTATTATCAATTTAAACCTCCCTAAATGTGGGTAGTTACAAACCCGTTTCATGTTTAGCGATGTAGTCTCATCGATTATTATATGTTCATCATATTTCTTGAGTTTTCTCATGTTGGTTTTCAAGACTAACCCGAGTGTTATTTTATTATAATGCTCAGGCCAAACTAAGTTTTTTCCACGTTGTTGTTAGTGGGACATGGAACTCATGGAGTAGAGCTAAACATTCATCTATTGTAGTATTATTATTTTCTGCTATATATTATTATGTATAGCAATCAACAATTGTAAGGTCGGGAAGTTAAAAATGTCCAGGATGATGAGGTGTTTTCAACTCTGGTATACCATGTATTTTAAAGTGATTGCTTTTGTTGTCTTTGTTACATTATATGTTGTCATTCTGTTAAGTGCCAACTTTTGAGGGTTGAAAAGGTGGGTCATTACAATGTGGTATCAGAACCAAATATTATGCGAGAACCATAGATTTAGTGGGGTAAACTCATTTGAGATATGGTATGCGACACTTAGAATGAGCTGAGAGTATTATATATACAAGAGCTGTAACGCCCTGGCTCCAATAACCGAAATATCAGAGGGAGTTTACTATTTGATAACTCCAATCAATGGGCACATAAGGAGCGATCTCTTCTATATACTTCTTTGGGTCAACACGGATACGTTTCAATAACTGAATATATCTAAAATAATACATATCTCATCTTGATGCAAGGCAATGTACATGAGTTATAGACTTGAATAATACAGTCTTTGAGATACAAATAAAATTTCCTAACTAATGAAATCTGAGTGAATAAAAATAATGAAGTTTATATCATATTTAAAAATTTCATGCATCATCGCATGCATACACATCTCACGGCATGAATACATCAATCAACCAATATAATGGAATCTCAATATAGAGAAGACAAATATTCGCCATCATCATTTACTCCAACTCCTTTTTATAGCTCATAAAGGATATACAGTCACAAAATTGACCTGTAAAATAACCCCAGTCCGACTCGAGGTTGTCAAACAAATAGCAAACCCCGTGTCGGGTTAGGAATCTAGATATGAGTGTAACCGAGCTCAAATAATGGTATGATGACTGTAATAGGTTTTATATAACTTTTCTCATAAATAATTTTCAATAAGCTCTGTACTTAAAAGCCATTTAAAATATATTTATGGATTCTTTTTCTTTCAAATCATCTTCTCGAAATCACTTTAAAATGGATTTCGAAATCACTTCCATAAAATCACTTTAATCACGAAAATTTTGTACCTTTATAAACCATATACTAGAGGTTTACTTTACAAATGATGTCAAAATACTGGTTTTGTACATAAATGATTTATCAAAATATTTTCCAATTTGTTTTGAACAAATCTTGAAACATCTTTCTCAAATCAATTTGAAAAATACAATTTATTATAAAATATACTTCCAAAACACTAGACAAAATAGTATTTCCCATTTATTATTTAAAATCGGTACTTTTCAATTATCAAAACTATTTTCAAAATATTCGATAATTTCATCAAAACTAGATTTCAAAATAAGATTTTGCCCAATCTAGTTTAAGTAATAAATACCTTCCTAAGGTGAATACTCATCACAATGGATCATAACATATCATAACATTACTCATATGCAATCGATAGGGAAGGATACTTTTAATCTAACTCCTATGGTATAAGATGTACATGAACAAGACATTACCTTTGAGTGATATCAAAAGTAATAATATCCAAAATGATTCTAAAACAGTAGCAATCCCTTATAAAAAGGTAAAATCATTGAAACCATTCCCAAATAGGAAAATACACAAAACCATCATTTTATTAAAATTTGATATTAGGAATACTATCAAAATACCTCTAGTTTATCTTATACAAAACCTTTAAAATTACTTTCGAATTACTCTCCAAAACTCCTTTTTATAGAAAAGCTTGCACAAATAAACCATTCAAACTTACTGGTTTAAATTCAAATTCGCATTCAAACTATTTATAAAATAAATAAATCTTTAGCTTTTCTACTTTGAAATACAAGCAAAAATATTCAAATAGGATTTTAAATTCAACTTCAATTTTAAATATCTTTACTCTCTGTTGAAAATAATAATAATTCAAATTCAACTTAACTTGAATTATTTTCAATTCAAAAATTATTCTAGTTAAATTTCTTTGGTCCAAAAATCCCTTAAAAATTATTCACTTCAAATTTATAAACCAAAGAAAAATCATTTTAAATAATGTTTGCACTTCTTTTCTTTAAAAACAATACAAGATCTTCTTTGAAAATATATGAAATACTTCCAGCATATTGAATTAAATTCAAAAATGGAAATTAATATAAATAATCCAACTCACTCATTTTATTTAAGTTTCTACCATCTGAAACAATTAATATCATAGTATATAGCGTATGTTCAACCATATGTAATTTAATCCAAACAACCATTAATCAAACAATCAACCATCTCAATAGTCAATCACCATAGGCTACCGAGCCATCATCAATTAATATAATTCAACTTAATTTAAAAATAGAAATGTTAATATATCTCTTATCTTTTTACTTTTCTTTTATAGTTAACTTAATTAAACGAATCCAAATTAGCAAGTAGCCTACCTATAATTCCTTTAATCAATCTGTCATATGAATAAACATTAAATTCATATGATTTTAATCAGCGAAGCAATCCAAACTTAAATGTATTCAATTTCAAACTAGTAGAATATGTAGTGGTTAATTAACTGCACATCATTTTGGGTTTGAAATACTTATATATTAATCAATACCAAAGATATAATCATCTAGTGTAAATTTAAATTAAATCAAAGAGAGGGTTAGAATTACACTCACCATTAAATTTCCTTTGTCATATCTACCGTAGCACCACGCTCAGCCCAACGTCCACGTCTTCTCAAATCTATGCTTATCGGCATGGCTACATCTCCATCGAGCTGTCATAATTCGTTCCACTGGCCACAATTCCATTATACTTGTATACGGTTAGATCACGCACACAATCGTTTTCCTATCACACATCATTGCCGAGGTCGCACCTGAATGCCATCGCTAGGCACATTGTGCCTCATCATGTAATTCTATGTCATCAAAGCCTCCTTTACATCATTATCCCCTTGGATGTGTGTGCGCAAGCTAAAGTGCCTACGCCTCCCTCCTATCGCCGATGCACACCGCAATGTTTTTTCATTTTTTAATTTCATTTCATTTTTGCCTGAAGTAATTTAGGACCAAGGAAATATAAAAGAGGTAAACGGTTTGGATAAGGATGGAGCATAGGGGAAGTTGATGGGTAAAGGGTTTGTGTTCCGATAAGATAAAGTAAGAATTAGTTTTATTTAAATTGTTTTCGAACCCAGATAGCTTATTACTTGAACTGTCTATTAAATAATATATCTTTTACCCAATCGAAAATCCATCTAAGGAATTTTATTCAAAAATTATTTTATATTTATAACGCTTTTTCTTTTTGAAAAATACCGCTCTTCAATTTTCCAAAATTATAAAATAATTGTTTTATTTCCAAAATAAATTTCAGAATTCCATAAATATTATTTATTTTGCCAAAATAATTTTTAAACAACTTTTGGAGTTTAAAACATAATTCAATTTCAAAATTAAAATTTTAAATCAATACTTTCTTTTTATTATCAAATAACCAAAAAAATTCAATTTGTTAAATTGAATTCAATAAACTATTCAATTAAATTCCCAAAATTCATTCTGAAATATTTGTTTTCTTTTAACTTTGAAACAAGATGTTACAAGAGCTTATTTGTTATTGCTATAAAAATGTATAATGTTAATTGGTTTGTTAAGTTTGAATTTTGATTTCTGGTCGAGTCGTGGAACACTACGATGTCTATAGGGATTTCAAAACACTTGAATAAGGAAAATAGACATGATGTTGATTTTTTGGAAAATTGGTAAATGAAATATTTTACCTAGTATTATATTTTTTCATAATAAGGAATAATTTTAAAAATTCACATAGTTATGTATGATGAGTTTGTTTGTTAGAAAATGATAATATTTCTTTATTATCATTGTTATTTGGTTTCTCATACCTGGATAGTTTAGGAGCATAGGCTATTGTTTGTTGATTGTTGATTTATGCTCGACCAGTTTAATTGTGAGTGCATTAAAACGAATCCTTTGTGAATTGAGTTTCATGATTTGACTATAAGGTGTTTAGAGAAAATGTTAAGTTGAAGGTCATCTTTTAATAAAATCATTTAATCTAATCTAAATGGGAAGATAAGACATTTAGAGAATAATTATTTGTAAAAAGTTCATTATAATAAAGGGAAGTTGTTATAATATAAGATGATTTTAAAAGGTACATTTTATACGAGTATGGTATGTAAAATGATTTACATGATTTATAAATGGTGTTTTATAAGTGAAAAGGTTTTTTGAGAATTTAAATCTCGATATTGCTTGAATTGATTTTAAAAATATTTTGAGAAGACTAATGGTAGTATTAATTGGAAGTATTTCTAAGTAAAGATATTCCACAGAGAATTTTTGATAAAGTACATTTTCTTCGGATTGTTCGAGGAAAACATCTCGATTAGTCTTGTTGTAATCTGAATAATCCTATGTGACGATCAAACGTTTTCTTAGGCAAACATTGTAGTGCATTAAGTAAATTATTCTCTTTATCATTCTGATCAAAATGAGTTCAAATCTTAAGGAACCCGAAGCGAGTGTTGGTGAATAAACTGTAAAAGTTATTTTTTATATATAAATATATGTGGTATGATTTCCAAAAAGGTATTGAAATAAAAACCGGGTATTTAGTTCTCAAGTTTCCCTAAAGGAAATAGATTTAAAATAAAAAGGTATTTTGATAAAAGATTGTTTTGATAAATGAAAATTTTAAACTCTTGGATAGAGACGAGATAATGGTAGCTTTTGTTCAAAACATCTAAGTTGTGTAAACTATATGATGTTATTGGCCAACCAGTAGAACGCTCTAAGGTAAGGAGGTCTAAAAGTTGACTCAATTTTAAAGACCTATATTTTGTTTGGGTCCTCATCTAAATTTTTAAAAGTAAAATGAAAATTTGACATTTTGTTTATATTTTTAGGATGTAGAAGATATTATACGAGTAAATGAAAGTGGAGGAAGTTTTTAATTTAATGTTTTGTAAAGATGTGTGCTTATAAAATGTTTATAAACTTGTTAAATTTTATGGAAAAATTCATAAATAATTTTGTATTGGATGAAATGCTATAAATGAAAATGAAAATGATTTAGAAGGATATTGCTATCGTTAAGAAACCAATAAGATTAAGTATGTAAATTATACGTAGACTATTTTATTTAGACAGTTCTTGATCTAGGAGTCGACTACATAACTTCGGGGTAATTCGTACTAATTCGAAAAAGGATTTCTCACTTGACTCTTGACAACGAACACTTGATTCAGATTCTTGATATGATACTAAGGTTTTCTATCATAGTATATAGCTATGTAAGGAGAATGGAGGTTTCTAATTAAAAACCTGATCAGAGTCCGCACTAAGGAGGTCGAATGAGCAATATTAGTTTGGAAGTAAAGTCTATGTATCCGAGCAAGTGGTCGGATCAGATATTGCATATGAATGACTTATGTACATCATATGGGCTTAAGTATATTAGCATGCTTTGATGTGCGGCTTAGGAAAGTTTGGAGGTGACTTTCAATTTTTTTTGTGGGAGCTTAGATAATCATATAAGTAATAACCAAAGGTTGATGAGCATGATGGTACACTTTAAAAATTATATATATATCCTTGGACGATCGAGAAAGTTGTGAACCTAAGAAAAATTCTAAATCTTGTTTGTTAGCTAACATTTTAAATAATGTTAAGTGTTAATTTATTCCTTTATGGAATTTGATTTAATTGATAGTGTGATTTTATCAACAAATCATTTTTAAGTTGTTGTTTATTACAACTTAAATCTCGATGCTTTTGAAAAAGTGATTTCGAAAGAATTTGTGAAAGAAATGATGATGATATTTTTTTGAAAATTTTGGTGAGGTATTATTATTTCAGAATATTTGAAAGGAGTTTCTATGAAGTGGTTTTCAAATATTTTATTATGACTAAAGTTGGGCGTTTGGGAGGTTTGTTAATTTGGAAGAATCACCAGCTATATTTGTTTACTCTAGTTATTGTTTTTGGAGGAACCAGAATACCACTGGATGCTTCTTGTTGTTTTGATTCTTGAGTTATACCATGCTTTGGTAGGAGCAGCATTCTCCTTGTCATAATTGATCTTGGTTATGATATATTTCTCTTAGGAGGAATTTAAAAATATATTTTGAATATAAAACCCAGGAATTCAGTTTTAAATTTATCTTTTGAAAAGATTAAATACTGAGTATTTTATTACAAAGTATTCTCTATACTTTTGTTGCATATGGTCGTCATATTGCTTTTGGTTACATGCGGCTTTATATTACACTAGTGTTGCATGTAGATTTTTATTATGCCAGTTTTCGATCTATGGAGTTGCATCATATTTCATTATTGGATATGGTTGTTATAGTGTTTATGTTGCTAGTGTATTGCTCTTCTGTCAGTATGATTCTCTTTGGATTATGTAAGTACGAGATATGTATAGGGAAGCAAGAGATTAGTATTTGATTTCTTGCACATCTACATTTGTATAGAGACAGTAAGGTTCTTTCTAAAAATCAAACGCAAAAGGGCATGTAGTAAGTTCAGAAATTGGAAATTAATTGATGATTTTAGGCCATAGGTATGGGAGGCCACTTTTGGGCTTTTGTTTTCTTTTTTGGTTTGGACCAGTTATGGCAACCTGTAGGTTTTCTAGATCTAGTTGTGCGAAGGAGGTGCCACCGAAATTTTTCGTAATATAAAAAACATTAAAATCCTAAGGGTGAGAGGACATTTTCTTCCTTTGGGAATTTTGAGGATGAAATTCTTTTAAGCGGTGCAGAATGCAACATGTCGGAAAAATATAATTAACTTATATTCAAATATATGGATTACTTAAGTATTTTAATTGTTAATTAAATGTTAATTAAACAAATTTAAAAGCTCTATGTAACTCCTTTTAATTAATAAATAATAATGGTGAACTCCTTATGTAAATTTATTTCCAATAATAAATAGTTCGAATAAATAGTAAGACAATCAATTGTTAATATAACGACTTGATTTTTGATAACATATTATTAAATGAATTTATAAGATATTTCCATTATTTTTAATTCAAAAAATATTTAAATTTTCATTTGACATATATTTTGAAAAACGATAGTAATATTGAAATTTCATAAAATAATGTAACAAAAGTATGTTATTTCTGTCGTTCGCGTTTTGTACACGAACAAAATTTTGTGTAGCAAATTGCCGAAAATTTCAAATTTTACTAACCTTAACCCTCAACTTGTTTTCATTTTTCCTTGCCCTCTCTTCTTACTTTTCCTTTCCTGTAACAAAAAACGAAGTAGACGCCTCTTTAATTGAACTCTTGTCTAGAGATTTAGGCAACAATAAATTACGTTATTGGATCCGTTGGATTCGTGTGCTCGATGGCTTCGAGTCCATAGCCTCAGAGTTATTTATGGTAAAATTTGGCAGAGCTTGACTTTTTAGCTACAGCTAAAGTTCCAGCTTATCATTGATTTAAGGCTAGGTTGGCCGAAGCAAGGGTTGCGTTGAGTTGCTCGAGTCTAGGGGAGTAGGTGGTGGTCTTTTGGCTAGGTGCTGCTCCTTCTAGGCAAACATGACAGTTAGGGTTTTCTTAGGCAAGCTACATGTCGCAATCAACCAGGCGGGGTTCAGCTTGGTAATTTTGGGTCGTTCATGGAGCTTGTGCAAAGTGAAGTTTGTAGGAGTCGACCATTCGTGTTTTCATGGAGAGATGAGGG
The DNA here is from genome assembly GCA_030765085.1 of Allium cepa. Taxonomy (NCBI): domain Eukaryota; kingdom Viridiplantae; phylum Streptophyta; class Magnoliopsida; order Asparagales; family Amaryllidaceae; genus Allium; species Allium cepa. Next base: position 624,164,848 of record CM060941.1, read on the forward strand.
AGAATGATGGAGGGAGAGAATCAATAGATATATGTGTGTTGCGTATCAATGTACATGGAGAAGTTTTATATGGGGAGAAGGATTGAATTGGTAATTAACTTTGTAATTAAGTTATCAAGTAAAATAAATAAATTTCAAAACTTTGTAAACTCAATAACTTTTCCATACGAGGTCGGATTTGGACGCGGTCTTTTACGTTAGACCCTATCAATGTTATTTACGCACTGGAGTTGGATTCGTGGAATTTGAAACTAGTAGAATTTTGACCTAAAACCGAACTATGTTTTATTTTAGATTGAATCGAAATGCGAAAGCGTCAACTGGAATTTCGGTGATTTAACTCAACTCTAATAAACTATATGAGATTTGTGTTGCTATAGATTATTGTTGAATGCTTGCTAGATAGTTTATATATTGTTTTTTGATTTTTGTTTGGTATTGATTCTCGCTTGGAAGTGAATGTCATAAATAACTATTGTGTTGTAGGGAACAAAAACAAGAGGAAAGTCAGAGTGGGCGTATCGAATAGGTTGCTATGGAACACATTGAAATACACACACATATGTGTGATTTACGAAGAAGTTTTGTAGAGCGGCCCTAAGGGGTTTCTAGCCAGTATAAATTTACTTATATTCTCATGTTGTTTATATTGATGTTTGGTTGAAATATTTATGACATGCTGTTTAATTTGTATATATGTTATTATAGAGATTATCGCTATACTGTCACTTATTAAATATCGTCTCCTTAAATCTTTGTCTGTGTTGAATTAATGCTTGTATTTTAAAATAATAAATGTTTGGTCGCATTTTTGCTCTTTCAAAGTTGTTTAAACAATATTTTTAAGTATTTTTGAGATTTTTGAAATAAAGGATAAGTGTTGTTTAAAATTTAAATAAATCATAAATTTTGATTAATTATCTTTCGGGATAATTAATGTTGTTTTAAATTTATAAAAAGTTTATAAATTTGGTTTATTTCCTTCGGATAATTAATATTGTTTTAAATTTATAAAAAGGTGTTATGAATTTGGTTGATTATCTATCGGGAAATGCTATTTTAAAATTGTAAAAAGGTTTTGAATTTTGTTTATTTTCCTTCGGGATAATTAATGTTCTTTTAAATTTATGAAAAGATTATAATTTTGATTTATTTTCTTCGAGACAATTAATGTTCTTTTAAATTCATAAAAAGGATTATAAATTTAAATAATTATCTTTTGGGGTAATTCATGTTGTTTTAAATATATAAAAAGAATTATAAATTTAATTAATTATTTTTTGGGATAATTAATGTTTTTTTAAATTTATGAATGGGGTTATAAATTTGATTAATCATCTTTTGGAATAATTGTTGTTGTTTTAAATTTATACAAAGATTATAAATTTTTGTAATTATCTTTTGGGATAAATAATGTTTTTAAAATTTAGAAAAAGACTCTAAATTTGATTAATTATCTTTTTGGATAATTATTGCTGTTTAAAATTTATAAATGAGTTATATCAGTTATCTTTTGGGATGATTAACATTATTTTCAATTGATAAAGATATTTTAAATTGTTTATTATATTCTGAGATAGTAAATGTTGATAAACTATAAATGATTATTTACAAATAAGAAAAATATTTAAAAAGGAATGTTAAAAAATAAAGTTAAATGTTGATTTTTTGGGTTTACATTAAACGATGTTTTAATGACATTTGTTTTTTACCCTTCTTTTTAATAGACTTAGAAGTATAATTTGCTCTTTAAAAAGAATATTTTAAAGAGTATTTACTTTCAAGTATTTTTACAAATATCTATGATGTGACAATCAAGCACAAGTGTGAGTCAAATGCTTTAAGAGACTTAATTTCCATATACGATCATTTTTTATCCCATATAGTTGATTTCTTAACTATCGATTCGGATTCCACTCTATTTTTGTGTTTCATCAATTTAAGATGAATTATTGCTCATTTAAGCGTTCATATCATTTGTCTGAAATGACTAAAACAAAAAAGCGAGTGGGGGTCAAGCTACGTGGGGTTGCTTCCATTAGGGTATTATCACATCTACTCTAGATTGGTTTCAATGGTATGCGCATGAAGATGTGAAATAATGAGATTCTCAGTAAGGTTGACGGAGTCCGGCTTGGAGGTTTCCGAGAGAGTCACGAAGTATATGACGCTCTCAAGTATATTTTCTAGAGATATAATTTCGGTAAGGGGGCGCACCTACCCGTTCATTATTGAAAAATTTTCATTTTCCTCATCTGATTCAAACCTTTGAATCATTTTCTTAATTGCATCGAGAATTTCATGGAGCTCTTCTCGATGTTTAATTATTTGTTTCCATTCGTTAAGTTTTGATTTTGATCTTGTTTATGTCCATTCTTTCAAGTTTAGGTATTGTTCTAATTGTTTCTATTCTTTCATGTATTGATGTTGTTCCTATGAGGTCAAAGCCATTTCATGTTTAGTGGCATGGTCTCATAGATTATTATATGTTCACTATATTTTTAGAGTTTTTTTCACACTCGTTTTCCAAATTAATCTGGATGTTATTTTATTATAATGCTCGGGTCAAACCAAGTTTTTTTTAGGTTGTCGTTGGTGGATATGGAGCGCATGAGTAGAGCTAGACATTCACCAATTATAGTATTATTATTTTCTGCTGTATTATTATGTATACCCATAAGCAATTGTAAGGTTAGGAAGTCATAACTATCTAAGCTGATAAGGGTTGTTTTTAACTCTGATATACTATGTATTTTTGAGTGATAGATTTTACTGCCTTTTTTATTATATGTTATCATTTCATTGTAAGATTCTATTTTCCTTATTCCTTATCTTTTTACCCTAATAATCTGCTTTTTGGGCACTTGGATGCTCAACATTTGACTACCATAAATGTATCAAGTACCAACTTTTGAGGGTCAAAAAGGAGGGACATTACAGAATGGTATTAACCTATATGTTAAACATGGAAAGGTTAGTGAAATGAAACTTGCGCTTATGATAATTTTGTTTTAACATCCAAAAATAGAGCTCTTTATGCAAATTGTACTTAGAAAAGTTGGAAAAGTTTTGAGGGTAGAAGCAAAGGTTTCAAGATACAATGGAATAGTATTCAAAAGAAGTGTGGAATTGTAAAAAAATTCTATCTAAATTTCTTTTTGGGCATAAGAGTATGGATTCAGAAAAATTGGATTTCCAAATTTTTGGATGTTAGAAAATGTATGCTAAGTTTTTTTGGTAGTGATTAGATGCAAAATTGGTTGAATCATACTTTTAATCACAAGAGTGTGGAATTTTTATATGAAAAATGATTTTTGATTTTTGAAAACTTGCGTACATATAGAACCACAAGTATATGTAGGTTATTTGCATCATATTTTAAAAATGATTTTAAAAGAATGTGTTCATATAGGAGGTGCTGATTTAGAATCATTCTACATGCATGTCTTATATGCTGCGATACACCATGCACTTATACACATTTGGCTACAAAATTTGTTGTACACTAATTGGTTGGATCACATAGATTGGTTGCACGCTATGTAACAAGATTCTACTCTTAGGGAATTTCGGGGACGAAATTTATTTAAAGAGGAAGAATGTAACACCTGTAAAATTAACAATAGTTAATAAATAATTAATAAGGCTCCAAAAATTGAATTTGGCTGCAAAACTTGCACCATTGCGTTTGTGGTGATTTTATGTGCAACTTCCATATTTGTAATTTCGCGATAGGAGCTCAAACGAAAAAATTATTAGCGTTTGAAGTTTTCAAAAAGAAAATAATTAAAAACAAAAATAGGAAATAAATTATAATAAATTGGGGACCCCACGGTTAAACCCCTTACTTGGGTCGGTCTACCACTTATAGAGGGCGGTTGAATGGTCGGGATGTGTTTGAACCTTCGCAAATGGCCCGAATAAAAAATTGTTACGACTGATTCGATTGCCTATAAATATAGACCAACCCCTCACTTCTCTTCTCATATATAGTGATCAATGTGGCGAAGCTCTGCCATTGTCCCTTTTGTATTTCTAAAAGTTATAAAATATTATATATGTATATATATAATTGGAGAGGCAGAAACTAAAAGGGAAGAAGAGAGGAGAAGAACTAATACTACGGAGAAAATTAAATTTCTATAGTTATAAATCTAAATTCCCTATAACCCCAAATCTCTTCTCAAAACTGTAATTCTAATTGTATGTATATACCTTATGTATTTTTGGGTTGGAATGAAAGAGGAGTCAAGTAATGGAATGGATTCAGATTTGAGAGACTTTGAAAGCTAGAAAGATGGGTGGAAATTATATAAATTATTTGTAACATTGAAATTTATATCGTCGAATTTTATTCAATTATTATGGTTGTGTAAAAATTTGATGAGTTGTAGGCCTAAAGTAAACATAGGATTATCGCCTGCATATTCTATAAAATAGGTAATTTGAATAGGAATAGTATGTACGACATAATCTAGAAAATTTAAATCAGGTCAAAGTAATAATTATTGAAGGAGGTTTGTAACGTTGTAAATCTTATTCCAGATGTATAATTGGGTTGTTAATTAGATTGCCCTAGTTGTCTTAGAATGTAAATTTCTATATTTTAATTTATTTCAAGTGGGTTATAATTTAATTATATCTATTTCCTAGTAATTTCCATGAATTTTCCAATTCGAAAAATATGTATAAAAGTACGTCGTTTAAATTAAAAAGGAATATACCAAAAAAAAGAGATACATATAGTATGGATATCATTCTCCATAGTTTACACTGCCTATTTCAATAAAAGAATGGAAATAATTCCTTGTAATTTCAAACAAATTAAGGCTTCCCTTTTGGTTAATATACAAAAAGTTATAATGGTAATCCTTTTTGAATGGATAACTCCGATAAATTAAAACGTGAAATTAATGTTCTAGTTTAGTAATTAATAGTTAGAAACAGGGGAATATATATAGGTATAACTGCACCTAACGATTAAAAATAAAAATAAGTATACATAGCGTAATTTATGACAATATCCGTATCAGTTATTAATAACATAATAATTATAGGACTATGAGGATTAAAAGGGAAGGAATGGTAACTTCAAAATTTATGGAAAATAACTTCAAATTTATTGGGCAATAATTTTTTAGTTAATAGAGAGTTAAAGGAATCAAGTGAGGACTGATTAAAGAGTTAATATGGCATTTATGGAAAATTGAATAGGCATAATAGGTTGATTTTAAAATAGGTAAATACATATCATTAATGATTGGCCAAATTTGACATTATTGACCAATTATTACGGACAATTGAAATTTATTAGACATAAGAAGGAAACAAGGAATCCAAAGCCTATAGGTATAAAATAGGGATAACTACGTAGCGAATAAGTAAGTATTATACTATTAAATACATGTAAAAGGCAATATAATTTTTATAATAAGAAATTACGAAGCTTCAATTATACATCTAGGACAAGCATGAATTAGTGGGACTATCCCAATATTTAGGTTTTGGATGTTTGGTTCGATTAGTTGGTTGGAATGCGAGGTTAGTAGAGTTACACAACAGAAGTCTGCCTTTATCTAAAGACTATCAACAGTTGTGTCTACTTACCAATAATGTGAGGCATCTCCAACTGTAGGACCCATGAGGAAGGGATACTAATTGTGAATAGGTAGGGAAAAATATAGCGAGGGTTTGCCTTGAATTTGAAGTACTAAATGACCCAATACTTTAAAGTAAATGAGCTGTCATTCACTTTCAAAAAGAGGTATTAATTAACTGAAATGAGCATTTTCCTTGACTAACTTAGGCTAGTCTAAACGGGATGTTAGTTGTGGAAGGTCGGCGGGCTATGTCAGTATTTTTGGAACAGTATTTAACTGTAGGTTTAACATATGGGCTTTAACCACCAGCGGTCCCGAGCGAGTTGTAGCAAAGACTTGGATTATGCACTGACGAATTTTGCTTCCTACTAGTGTACAATCCACATGGAAGATGCATAGACCTCAAAGTAGATGGTTAATGAAATTTGTTTATTGAAGGTAGGCTAGTTAACCCTTAAATGAGTCTTTGAGATGCATCAATAGTAGGACAATTAGATTATAAATTATAAAGCCATAAATAAGCATCATCAGTCTTTATAGCTTAAACCGATTGACTAGCGTTTCCATTATAGAAGGCCCACTTCGGGGACTCGGGTATTAACCGGTCATTGGGTTTGTCTTCTCCCTATTTAAGAAGTATTAGGTGGTCAAGTAATGGGTAGTGAAATGGTTATATACATATATATGCAGATAAGCAAATGTATGTATGTATATATAGTTGTACCTCAAAGGAGGTTAGGCATATTACACGTGCGCACATAGGACTTAACGGATTAACCATAAGTAATAGCCATAATACTAAATGGAAATCAATCGGCACAAATTAATAGATTTTCAATCACTAGAACGTTGTTCGAACCCTTTTCCTCATTACAACCCACGAGATAAATTTAGAAAGATATGCTACTGGAGTAAGATGGGAATGATAGACAGAGAAGATTTCTTATTCATGCACAACGCTGCCAAGGCAATTAGACATCCAAGAAAAAAATATTGATTCCAAGGTAGTAGAATTAATTAGTACGTATATTCTATTATATTTGTTAATTCTGCTATGAGTTTTTATTGATCACCCTATGATATTCTAGTGTTTATTACATGTTTCTAATATCAACGATCCATACCTTAATGGATCTTGGTTTTGATTTAGTCAAAATTCAAGCCCAATGTGTGCGGGTTGTTACAAACTTGGACCAATAGCTTCATATCATTGAGTAGAATATTCCAATGCCTCTTGGTGTTCCACTTTCTTGAAGTAAGTACTAGCTCTCCAAAGTAGGGCTCGAGTCAGGTTTTGGACGAATTTTAAGATAATCTTATCTTCTAATCCGTTGCTAAGATTAAGATGCTTTTTTGACCTTGTTGCATATCCTGATCTTAGGAACATTTTACAAGTGATTTGATTATATTTTTTGACTATGACAAATTTTCCCCTAACGCTTCATCTTTCTTTTATGATTACATGATGGTGCCTTTTATTATGCAGCTTCCAGCCATTTCTATGCTCCTTGATGTCTTTTGTATTCACTGCGCTATGGGTGAAAATGCCAAGATACTTACTCACCACAACATACTTTCGTAGAACACAAAGTATGCTTTGTCTCATCCTAAATCATGTTTCTTCTCATGCGATGGTTAGTTCGAACCTCATATATCTTTATCTTTATTACCATCCTTTTGGTAAGTTTTCCTCTTCTAGTATGTTGCGGGGCTCCTTATTCACTATGGGGAAGATCACCGATCGTTCTAAGTCACCTTTTATCAGTACGACGTTTGTAATTCACTCTTTCTTGGTAGTATAGTTATCTAACATGATTTCCCACTGATTCTTATATCGATAGGGAGTTGCTATCTCTAGTTTAACCTCCTTGCCCCCACATCCCGAGGGTCGTGCATTGTCTTCTGAATGTTCCAAGAATATCGAGGTGCCCCGAGGAAAGGAAGATGCAATAGTTCCATGGTATGCAGACATGTTGATGTGTATATTGTTCCATTGACTATATTTTGGCTAATTAAGACTAGTGGTTGCGATGTATTTTTCCTACATGATGGCCAACTTAATCCACTAATGACTCCTTCATCACTACCATGCATATTTGTATACATTAATCACCAAAATATTTGGCCAAGTAAGTGGTTTCTGCTGATGTTTTGAACGTGGGTTGATCATTAGCAAGTGTTGTGAAGCTAATCTTCATTTGATGTTTATGCATTGTTGCATAAAATATTTATTCATGTCCATATTCTCCTTTTCCTAGCTAGTAATCATGATATGTTTATTCCATATGATTGTTAGGTTTTATTTTTTCCATTAGCAACCTTTCTTGCCGCTATCATGGATACATGCATGGGATCAATCACCAACAAGTTCAATAGGGTAATCATTTTCTATGATTGATGCCTCTCCTGGTCCACACTTTATATTTTTAGTATGAACACTTACATAAGCGCATATGTATCTTATAGAAATTTTAAATGAAGTTATCATACCTAATCAGGATTAGTATTTGCATTTGTGTTTGTATAATATCCATGCTTAGCCATTAGCTTGTTAGTAATTTTTTCATTGCTACCTTAACACTTGTATATGATCAATCATTAACAAGTTCGGCAGGGTGAGCATACTGGTAAAGTGGTTCCTTGTTACTTTCTTAGCTCTTCCTACAACCCATCCTTCACTTACGACATTTTTGCACATGATCAATCACTGGAAGGTTCAGCCAGATAAGCAATCTCTGTGAAGTCTACTTTATTATTTTGTAAGCTCTTTCGACAATCTACCCAATGCTTACTCATGTACTTGCACAGGATCAATCACTATCAAGTTCAGTGGGGTAAGCAACCGTAGATGGAATGCCTTCTCATCGCTAGCTCGCACACTAACGTAGGATCAATCATGTCAAGTTCACTAAGGTGGGCGATCTTTGATGGAGTGTCTTTGTAATCCAGTCCTATCTGTCCTTGTTTGTTTTCATGCATATATTCCATGCGCATTTTATACAAGTTGTCCTAGCACACATTAGTTGGTAGTCATTCTGTACAATTCCAGTATTGATTGCTTGCATTGAAATGTTCGACTAGTAGTCATATTTTACTATGGGCAAGCTCAACCACCCATTGTAGATAGAAATATAGGGCCGCTCATTGGTGGTGAACTCATTAGGATAAGGTCATGTCTTGACTACTGGTATGTTGGGTTCACCACTGTTAGCCGCAGGTTCAGGGCTAATCGTCAATCGCAAACAATAGTTAGGGATGCTCTAGTTCACCATTACCGCCAGGAAGTTTGAGGTCAATCATTAATGGTTGACACCCTGTTAGGGTCACTTTGGTCCACCATTGTTGGTTAAAAGTTTAGTCGTCGATCGTCGATAGTGGGAACTCAATTAGGGTCACTCTAGTCCACCACCATCGGCCAAAAGTTTCAGGCCCTCTTGTCAATAGTGGACATCTAGCTACGATCACCGTGCTCCATCACTACCAACCAAAAATTTAAGGGCCGATCATCAGTTGTGGGCACCCAGTTATGGTAACTCTGGTCCAATACTGCTAGCCAAAGTTTGGGGCTGGTCGTCAATGGTGGACATTTGGTTAGGACAAATCTAGTCCACCACTGCCGAGCAAATTTTTTTAGGCCGATTGTCAATGGTGGACACCAAGTTAAGGTTACCTTTGTAACAACTCGCCTTTTCGACCCTAAGAAGTTGACACTAATACATCCAATTATATTCATATACCGAGCATCCAAGTGTCGGAAAGATGGATCGTTAAGGAAAGAAAACAAGAAAGAAGACAAGAAGAAACTAAACAACACAGAATCTCACAAGAGCATGACATGTAACATATAATATGTAAATCAGGTCTTTACAAAAAGAAAGAACTTTAGTATACATACAATCAGAGTTCTAGTCCTTCATCTACCTAGACAATTATAACACTTATCCTTATAATTTTTGATAAGTACAATGTACCATGCAACGGAACATATAGAAATACATAGATACGTCTCGACCTCCAGCTCGTCTTTTAAGCTTCAATGCGTCCAAAGCTAATTTGGAAAATATGCTTGATTCGACCCGAGCATTATAAGAAAACAACGTCCGAGCCAATCTGGTAACACCAGCGCAAGGAACTCAAACCACAAGGAAATTTATTAATTATAACTTGTAAAACCTTTAAAATCAAAGATATCTCGTAAGACCACGTCGTGCATAAATACGGATGGGTTTTTAGCTTACGATAACCAAAACATTTTCATTCAAAAAAATCCCATGATATTATAACAATGTCTAAGGGTTTCAAGTAGATATATCAAGTACCTGTAATATGTGTACATGACAACAATAAGAGGTATACAATCAAAAACTGAAAGTGCTTATTGGAGAATGGATTTCCAACAAACGACAAGGTAAGGGACTACCTTTCGAAAATATATACACCATCTAGATAAAATTAACAGAGAGACCGAAAACCTTTCGACCTATGCCAACACAGGACCTTCCTACCCCTTACTGGATAGTACCGAATATGATCATCCCATTCTTTTATCAATAACCAAAAGTGCCCCCGAAGCATACATAGAGATATTGACATTAGATCTTGGCATGATCATAGCCTATTGTGTGCGACCCACGTAGCCCTGCTGCATCAACCCTATTTTAACCATTACCAGGATGTGAGGTTTAAAAGGGTACAAATTACCTTTTTCCTCCTAGTAAACCACCTTGGAATACTAACATTTCCCTTCAAGCAAAAATGCAATGCCAGCATCCATCCATACAGGTTGTTTTGAGATCGAACAAACATTCAACATTTACTATCTTCCATTTTGGAATCACCCTCAGTAAGAATAGTATAGCTCCATAGTATACATCATAATGATCCGTCATGACGTTATTAGTTTGGAGTGGTTTAGATAAATCATACTTATCTGAAATCGGTATCTACCAACTAAGCAGTAATTCCTAACTAACACAATTCCGGTTCTTTAAAAGTATGCAACAAGTATTCAAGTCCTTACGGGGAACTCAAATATACACAACATACTTCCTGAACTAAAAACAGGTCAAGATTTGATAGTCGATTTTTTGACTATCAAATACAAAATCAAACAATAATCCAGAAATATAATTTTCCCATAGCAACCACTAAGCCTGAAAATATTTTCGTGTATTTAAATCTCTTTTCAAAACATTTATCAAAACATTCATATACTTATCTTAATGATACGAGAATATCCACAAAACATTTATGAAAGATTTCCTTTTTCAAAATCATATTAAAAGGATTAAACAAATGTGACTGAAATTAAAGATAAGGATAAAACCATACACTATTCCCTCGGTGTTAAGCATGAAAAATTGTCCATGCCACCATAATTAAGAAGGTCAGTTAAGGAAAATTCCATCTCCAATTCTTTTATAAATTTCTTTAATAAATCTTTTGAATAAATATTTCCATTTATGAAATCTTCTTTTGCTTAAATTCTAAATCCATTTATAAAACTCTTTTATAAACATCCAACAATCATTTATAAAACTGATTTATAAATATCCAAAGTCATTTATAAACTCTAATATAAAGCTTCATTTATAATTCCCTTTTTCTATAATATCATTTTTAAATCACCTTTAAATAATTCCTTTATAAAATATTATTTACAAAATATCATTTATAAATACCTTTACTAAAACAATTGGAAAATATACAAAATCATTCAAACACTTAACTTTAGATTGATATAGAATTAAAGTCAATTTAAAAACCATAATTTTACAAATTTAAAAGGAGGCTTAGCTGCGATAATGGTACTAAATCAAGTTACCATTTAATTAAATTCGACTTCTAAGTCATATAACAATTATTTACGTAAACCAACATATATGTAAATATAATCCATAGCAAAATCAAGGAATAACATGTCAATATAAACCAATTGTCAGATACATGTCTGGATAACATAATGGCAGGATGGTGACTTATCCTGCTAAATAGACGTTAACACAATCTACTAACGGGGATTTATTCTGCAAAGAGATGTCCAATAATCTTCTTAATTAAAGTATAACAGAACGGAGATTTATTCTGCTAACAAATGTCAAAGTTTAATATAACTTATTCACATTTGTATGGTTACTTAACGGCATCGACTATAAAATCCCTTGTGTTCAAAACTATTCTTTATATAAGAAAGTTGTCTTTACACAGTTTGATCCTTGGAAAACAAAGTAATTAAGAACTTAAACCTCTTTTTAAATAAATGATTACAAGTTAAATGCTTTTTATAAACATAATTAAGTCTTAACTTAATTATTAATTAAGAAATAATTAACCTTTATTAAATAATTTGTTTATAAATAAAACCTTTAATTAATTTGTAATTAAAATAATTAAACGCTTACTTAATTAATTAATAATTAACTCTATACTTAATTAAATATTAGTTAAAAATAAATCATATACTTAATTCATAAATAAGTAAAAATTATTCTTAAATAATAAAAGATTAATGAAAATTAATCTTACTCTTAAAAGATAATTAATTAGTAATTAATCTCCACTCAATTATAATTAATAACCTTGTTTACTATTAATAATTAATTATCAAACTTAATACTTAATTAATCCTTTATTAACTTCTTCATAATTATTAATTAAGTTTTATAAAACATTTCCAAAGTGTTTTAAGTGTAAAAACGTAATTTGCAAAAAGTGGACTTTTAGGAAACTTCATCCATAGCGACTATCGCTATATGGACATAACTTAAAAACTTGTCTTTGGATTTCCTTTTTAAAACTTAACTCATGGAAGCTTACTAAATTCCGCAAACATTAAGTAAGAACATTGTAAAATTAAAACAAAGTTTGATACTTGAAAGCTCTTTTTATTTTTTTGGAAATAAATAACTTAATTGTTTGCTCAAGTATCCCAAGTCGCCAGACCATACAAAGGTGCTAACTTTTCTTAGCATACTATTACATACACTTGTCCATAGAACATACAACACAAAAAATAACCAAAAAAATCCAACCTTTATTGCCTCCATAATATATTTAGGCTTATTTATCATGTTTGAGGAAAATTCCAAGAACAGGCACATATAAAATAACATACAAGCATGTAAGTAACCAACAACCAAATAATATCACATAATAATGCTAATATAACTTAAAAATATAATATTTATAAGAGGATGTGAGATTTTACTCACTAAACTTTAGCATATCTTTTTAAAACATGAAAAGAGCCTATATCTTGGATTTTTCAAAAATAAACTCAAATTTTGGACCTTGAAACATGCTTTTTGGCACAGCCATAATCAACATGGGCTTGGCTAGTGGGCTTTAGGCTCGGCTAAAGGGAGAAAATGAGTTGTGGGGCTTGATTTTTCAAAGAGCAGAGGTTTAGAAGTGAAAAAGAAGTAATTTTAAGTGCTTTTAAGAATCAAAAGTACGGAAGAAGTGATTTTTAAAAATTATTTTGGAGGCCATTAATGTATTTTTGAAACCTTAAGGAAAATGATAAACTTCTACAAAAGAATAGAAAATGAAATGGAAGGAGAGAGAGATTGACTTTATTTTTATAAAATGGATGAAGTGAAATTACCATTCCCCCCTTGGTACAATGCCCCCATACAAATCATGCCACACCATCATTCCATCATCTCCACACCCTTTTTTACAGTTATGCCCATGGTCTTCCCCTTTTACCTACCATGTAATGCCCTTAAATGTACTTATGTGTCATATGATAAGACGTTTACTTTTTCTTATTTTCTTTTTAATTTGACAAAAATGGTCACATCACTTCTTTTCTTTAAGTACGGTTATATTTCCACCTTTTTCTTACTTGTTTATATCCTTATCAATTATATAATTGTGTGTTTAAGTATATTAAGGAATTTACAGCCTTTTTCACAACTTTTGAATAGGGAAAATTTGAATTTTCACAAAAAGCTTTTCGGTCAGATTTTCTATTTTCCTTCAAACTAAATATTTTTGTAAACACGTCTTGAAAATAATTTCACATTACCATTTATAAATTATAATGGGGTATTTTAATTACTAGAAACTTTAATTTAAATATTTAGAATTAATTAAATATTCACAAATCAAAGCTATTAAATTCCTGGCCATTACATTCTTCCTCCTTAAAAGAATTATATCACAGTAATTTCACCACACATACACACAATACTATTCATAAGTCTGCATGATGTTCATAGATCATCCATATGAAAAATATGATTCAATCTCCACTTGATTACATAACTCCACTTTCAAGCTAGTATCACTCACCCGATTCTCTAATGCGGACTCCGGTTAGGCTCTTTGACTAGAAACCTCTATTCTCCTCATATCCTTTGATAGAAAACTTTGGTTCCCTGTCAAGAGCCTTCATCAAGTGTTCGCCATCAACAATCGAATGATAAATCCTTATCTGAAATGGTGTAAAAGAACTAAAGTCGTGTACGTGAATCTTGGATAAGGAATTATATCAGAAAGGGAAATGATCTATGTACGATCTACATACTCATCTAAATGTTTTTATTTACCCATTTACCTTCTTACCCTTCCACAAATATTTATGAAATCATTTCATAAAATTACTAAAATTATAAACATAAATAATGCCCTTTTATATCCTAAGAGTATATATATTCAAAACATTTGATTTTTAATTTTATTCACTTTTAGCTGTTCAGATGTAGGCCCAAATAATTTTTGGGTCTTAAAAACTGAGTCAACCAATTCAACGTCTTTACCCATTCAGTCTGGTAAGTAGCTAAGAAGAGCAGGATGTTGGTAACCAAACTCCATTATAGATTCTACTTTTTCTTAGACACCTCTAAGGTAAAAGTGTTGATTAGCTGACAATAACAATAAATAATATTTAACCTCCTAAGTGTAAAAATGCAAAAGATACTATTTAATAAAACTAAGTTTATCATACCTTCTTACTAAATTAATTCAATTTTAAAACTTCATTTATTATCCATTTTAAATAAAGATACCTATACATCCTAAAAACTTAGGAGCCAAATATCCAGGTTTTATTTCAAAAATATTTTCAAACAATATTATATATTATATTCATAGAATATACATATATATAGCTCAAGTAACCCTAAAATGATACTAAGGAACTGGTATTACAAAACAGTATCATACATTCCCTCACCTAGAAGGGTAATACTCAGGAGAAGTTATTACCATCCTAACACATATCTTTCCCATTTTAAGTTATTTTCGGGCCACTCAAACTTAATAATACTTCTTTTATTCCAAAACTCCCTTTTTGAAACAATATTTAACATATTTCCAAAAAAATATTTATTACCAACATGCTTTGGGTTCATACGAATTTGAACTTGTTTCAATTATACGATGATAAAGAGGCTAATTTACTAAGTGCCCTACAACGTTCGCCTAAGCAAACATCCTATCATCACTTAGAAAATTATTCAGATTGTCATAAAACAAATTAAAACTCGTTACCCAAATTAGTCTTAAGAAAATACTTCTTACTCAAAATTTCCATACCTAAAAGTTTCTACTTTCTTATCAAAAATACTTCCAAATAATACTATTATTACTTTTCAAAACCTTGAAAACCATTTTTCAAAGGCACCGAGATATAAGTACTTAAGTTTCCTACTCAAATCTTTTTATTCAAAAGACCCGCTCTTATAAATCCATTTCATAAAATCATTTCTTTTATTAAATCATTTCTAATATTCTAACTTTTCTTTAAATAAACATCCTTTATTCAGTGAAGTTTTAACCCAATATTAACACTCAACGCCTTATAATCAAATTGTGAAGCTTAATTCAAAAGATGTTCCTTTCAATGTTTCCCAATTTTCTGTTTACCTAACCCATATTTAAAAAAGGGAAGCTATCTATAACACTCAACAACAATCAATGCTCAAACTGGACGAGCATGACTAAACCAAATCCTAAATGGGAATAATAGAATATTATCATTTCCTATTCAACAAGCATCTCAAAAATCCAATACTATTTTCGAAAATCATTTTTGTATATATAAAATATATTCATGGGTAAAATTATTTCATTTACCAATTTTAAAACAATATCGTGTCAGTTGGTCTTGTTCAAGTGTTTAGAAGCCCCTATCGATAATGTTGGCTAGACGCATCGACCAGAATTTATAAGTCACTTAACAGATCAATTAACACAATATAAAATATTTTTATGTCACTAAAAAATACGTGCTCTTATATATTGCACATAAATTCATTCTAAGGTATCACTTACACTATCTCTAATGAGATTACCCCACCAAAGCCAAGGTTCTCGCTTAACCTTCAGCTCTGATACCAAATGTAACGATCCCCCCTAAATAGATGGTGCCTACACCTTGGTAATCTAGATCCAATTTTACGGCCAGCATCTCAACTGGAAGAAACTAGCAAACCAATCCATGAATTTTAAGGATGTGTAAGGGTAAGGGTCTAGGCTTCGGCACAGTTTCACAAAACGAGAACCCCCTATCACGATACTACAACTTTGCAACTAGATTTGATAGTCGGTTATTTAACAATCAAATACACAATCAAACAATAATCTAGAGATCTAATTTTCCTATAGCAACCACTATGGCTCAAAATAAGTTTTCGCTTATTTAAATCTCTTTTCAAAAAATTTGTTAAAATGTTCATATACTTATCTCACTAATATAAGTATATTCATAAAATATTTTTGAAAGATTTCTTATTTCAAAATCATATTGCACGGAACAAACAATTGTTATTTAAATTAGTGGTAAGGATAACCCCAAACACTATTCCCTCGGTGTTAAATATGGAACAATTGTTCATACCACCATAATTAAGAAGTTCGGTTAAGGGAAATCCCATCTCCAATTGTTTTATAAATGTCTTTAATAAATCTTGTTAATAAATAATCCCATTTATGAAATCTTCTTTTCTTATATTATAAATCCATTTGTAAAACTCTTTTATAAACATCCAAAATCATTTATAAACTCTTTTATAAATAGCCAAAGTCATTTATAAACTTTTCTACAATTATTCATTTATAATTCCCTTTTCTTAGATATCATTTATAAATATCATTTGTAAATCTCCTTTAACTAAATCTTTTATAAAATATTATTTACAAAATATCATTTATATATACATTTTAAAAAAAATAGTAAACGTACAAAATTATTCAGACACTTAACCTCATATTGATATAGAATTAAAGTCAATTTAAAAACCATAATTTCACAAATGTGAAAGGAGGCTTAATGACCACAATGGTACCAAATCAAGTTATTATTTTAATTAAATTCGACTTTTAAGTCACGTAGTAGTTATTTACATAAATCAACATATATGTAAATAAAATCCATAACCAGATCAAGAAATAACATACATGTCCAGCTAACATAACAGTTGGATGGTGATTTATCCTGCTAAATAGATGTCCACACAATCTACCAAGTTTAATATAGTTGAACGGGGATTTATTCTTCTACGAGATGTCCAATAATCTACTTAATTAAGGTATCACAGAACGAGGATTTATTCTTCTAACAAATGTCAAAGTTTAGTATAACCTATTCACATTTGTATGGTCACTTAATAGCATCGATAATAGAATCCCTTATGTTCAAAACTGTTCTTTGTAAAAAGAAAGTTGCCTTTAAACAATTTGATTCTTTTAAAACAAAGTAAGAACTTAAGCCCCTTTTTAAATAATTAATTACAAGTTAAATCCCTTTTAAAAACGTAAGTAAATATTAATTAAGTCTTAACTTAACTTAATTATTAATTAAAAATAATTGACCTTTAATAAATAATTTGTTTATAAATTAAACCCTTACTTAATTTATAATTAAAATAATTAAACACTTACTTAATAATTAATTAATAATAAATCCTATTCTTAATTAATAATTAATTAAAATAAATCATATGATTAATTCATAATTAATTAAAAATTAGTGTTACCTTATCTAATATTAATGAAAATTAATCTCACTTTTAAAAGATAATTAATAATTAATCTCCACTTAACTATAATTAATAAATATTGTTTAATACTTAATTAGTTATTAATTAACAAATTTAATTAATTAATAATTAATTAATTAATCCTTAATTAACTTCTTAATCATTATCAGTTAAGTTTAATAAAGCATTTTAAAAATGTTTTAAGTATAAAACTTTATTTGCAAAATGTGGACTTTTAGCGAAACTTCATCTATAGCGATTATCGATATATGGACCATAACTTTAAAACTTGTCTTTGGCTTTCCTTTTTGAAACTTAACTCATGGAAGCCTAATAAAATTTTCAAACATAAATTGAGCGTTTGTAAAACTAAAACAAAATTTGAAATTTGAATAATCTTTTGATTTTTATGAAAATAAATAACCAAATTGTTTACACAAGGATTCCAAGTCGCCAAACCATACAAAGGTGCTGACTTTTCTTAGCATACTATTACATACACTTGTCCATAGAACATACAACACAACAATAACCATAGATAACCTAAAAATCCAAAATTTATTACATTCAAAACACATTTTAGACTTATTTATCAAGTCTAAGGCAAACTCCAAGCGCAAGTACATATAAAATTACATACAAACATGTAAATAAACTAATAACCAAGCAATATCACATTACTGATGATAACATAATTTAAAGATGTAATTTTTACAAGAGGATGAGAGCTTTTACTCGTCAAACTTTAGCAAATCTTTTTAAAACCTGAAAAGAGCATAGATCTTGGAATTTTCAAAACAAAAACTCAAATTTTGGACCTTGAAACATGATTTTTGGCTCGGCCATAACCAATAAAAACTTGGCCATGTGCCTTGGGCTCGACTTAGTGAGCTTTAGGCTCATCCATTGGGATAAAATGCGTTGTGAAGCTTGATGTTTAAAGGAGGAGAGGTTTAGAAGCGCAAAGGAGGTAATTTATGTGTTTTTAAGAATTAAAAGTAAGAAAGAAGTGATTTTAAAAAATTTAAAATATTTTTGAAGCATTAATGTTTTTTTAAAAGCTTAATGAAGATGATAAACTTTTGATAAAAATAGAAAATGAAATGGGAGAAGAGAGAGAGAGAGATGGACTATGGTTTTATAAAATGGATGAAGTGAAATTACCATTTTGACCCCTAGTACACTACCCTCCATCCAAATCATGCCACATCATCATCCCATCACCTCCACGCCTTGTTTTACATGTTACCCCCATGGTATCCCCCTTTCACCCACTATGTGATACCCTTAAGTTTACATATGCGTCATATTACAAGACTTTACTTTTTCTTATTTTCGTTTTCTTTTTAATTTTATGAAAATGGTAACATCACTTCTTTTCTTTAAGTACACTTATGTTTCCACCTTTTTCACACATAATTAAATCCTTATCAATTATATAAATGTGTGTTTAAGTATACTAAGGAATTTACAACCTTTTTAACAATTTTTAAGTAGTGAAAATTTGAATTTTTGAAAAAAGATTTTTGATCGCATTTTCTATTTTCCTTTGAACTAAATATTTTTGTAAACACATCTTGAAAATGATTTCACCATTACTAGTTAAAATTATTTTAAGGTAATTTAATTATTAAGACCATTAATTTGAATATTCAAAATTAAGTAAATACTCACAAATCAAAGCGGCAAAATTCCAGGTCGCTACATTCTTCCTACTTAAAAGAATTTTGTCGTTGTAATTTCACCACATGAACACCAATACTATTTATAATACAACTGTCGACCAAAGCTTTACGATCGATCGTCACCAGCGAATTACCGGTTCTATGATCATGTCCTGATTATGGCTAAATCCAATTCACTTTTTTCGGCCATGATTTTTCTAGGTTTTTTCTAAGGCACCAGAGTTGGGTGTCCCCGGTATGCAGTGGTCTTTCTTATATAGTCCTAGGAATTAGAAACTTTGTTTGACATAGGACGGTTCTCCTTATGGTGATTTGGTAGCGTCGATCATCTATCATGGTTTTGCATACTGTATCCATAGGATTTGGTAAAACCATGATGATTGACAGCACACCTATCCATAATCCATGTTGTTGCAATAGTCAGTGCACAAAAATAAAATAGTTGTTTTGAGCAATCCATGTTTTCCTAGATACTACTCTGTTGATTATGATGAGAATGGAGGCTCCATTCCCTGGATCCCTATTGATAAAATATTGTCCTTCCCGGATCAGGTTAGGTGCCCCAGCCAAGAAGAAATTTGCTCTAGGACTAGGTTTCCTTCCTTGAGCAGGCAATGCACTTTCCTAGAGTTGCATTGTTTTGCAACTTTATGCTAAAGCACCATGATTTTCAAAGGAGCCTCATCCCGCTTCTCCTCAATCAGATCTAGGGACATGTTTAGAAATTCCTCTTTCTCCTTTGAGTCATAGTAAATTATGTTATGAGATAAGACTATAGTTTCAATGGAAACCATAAACTATAATTATTAGGCTAAAGCAAAAGAAGTATGTCCTATTGTAGTTTTGCTGGAAGTGCAATACACATAAAGTCCAATGGCAGCTCATCCACTCGAGTTTCCTTATCATTTTCCAAACGTTCCTTTTAAGCAATTTGAGAACCTTGTTGACTTCTTCAACCTATTTATTAGCCTCTTGGTAAGGCACTATTTATTGCCGATAGAAGTTTGCAAATTGCTGACTATCAAACTGCTATCCATTATCCAAGGTCATCAAAGTGGATTTCATACTCAATAAACTAATCCACAACCACAACTGCATACTCAGCTCCACCCATAGCTATTAGAAATTCTCCATTCAGACTAATGCCCATGAGATTTCCTATTCAAGGATCTATCCTCCTGTATGGTCTCCTCGACTACCTTTATGTGTGTTATCCTATATTTCCTTAGCATCTCTTGCTGCCATGTACATTAGTAGTGGGTTAATGAAAACTCTTCTATATAGGATGTCATTGTGTATGGTGTACCGAGTCGCTTTGCATATCACCTTCCTTACCTCATTCCAGTTTAATGGTGAAGTTTTTTCTAGGACCAACCCAAAAAGTGATCTATTTCCTAAGTTAGCCAATTTTCCAAATCATTATCATCTCAAAATTCCTCTCATAGGAGGTGCTTAACTACATAGTATTTGTGCACATCAAGCAAAGCCTTTTCCTTCCTCCATTTTAAAGTAATATGCCAACTATTCTCCTTGACTTAGAACTCCTAAAGTGCTTGAATCACACCAATTTGCAAGTTGCTATGGATATGTAGTGTCGTGATTCCTAATTCTTTTGCTATTTCCAATCCTATTATTTGTGTAATATACTCCGTCCTTCGACGTAGCTTGCAACGTAATAGGTCCATTCGATCCATAGGGGTCAAGAACATCTGTTCCAGCCCACTCATTAGTATTTTCTCTCACTTATGCGGGTTTCACATAGTCAAGTGAAATGGTGTTATTATGCCTCAAGTATTTCTATTAAATATAATTCAAAAGTTATTCATCAAAGTAATTTATACCTTTGCATTATTATCCCTACATTCTATAAGGATATTAAGTCACTATAGTGTCATACTTTGCATTCATACGAAGTTGACTCCGTATTTGTGGCTTTTTGATAAGATTTTGCACCACCATCTCCATTGATGTTTAGTCCCACTTGTGGAATAGGTTAAAATTACACTCCACTATCTTTGGAGGAGATAAACCCAGTATCCAATTGTCTTTGATGGAGTTGAACCTTATCTCCAGGACTAGGAAGTTTATACTTAGTAGTCTAATTACTCTGTTCTTCATAATTTTCATGCACATCTATTTTTGAATATCTAGTTGAAGGATATGCTCTAATTTCCACAGTGGAATCCAACACTGTGCTCCTAAGCGTGTTTTATACTCTTCCTCCATAAGGATTCAGTTCCATTTATGGATTACAATCTGTATTTTATGGCATTCACATTGTAGTTACATTAGGTTTCAACTTAGAGCAAATTTGTGATATTGATCTACATTCGTTGGTTTTATAACCGTAAATCTCATAGAATATGCAATACTTTTTAGTTCCCATATCCAATTTGGTCCTCGTTTCACTGTATTCTAGGATTTTCTAGTGGCGAGGTAGATTCTTTTAGGAGTTTCCATAAGATGTGAATGTGGAAGTTTGCCTAATCTTCTGAAGTGTTTCCTTTATCTAGTCCTATTATCCATCTTTGGCATGTCCCTATCATAGGCTTTTCGTAGCAAACCTATTTGTCATCTGTTAGTCTTACAATAATATTAGAATCCTTAAAGAGTATAAATATGTAGGCTCGGTAGTATAAGTCCTCCAATTCGGATGCTATATTCCTCTTAAATTCCATGTATAACTCCATTTTATTGTTAATTCCTGATGCAATAACCACAAGGACAATTCATTCATTAAGGTGACACATAGCGGTTGCTATAGCATTGAACCATGTAAGATTATTCTGTAAGCTTTAGCCATCCTTTTACTTGATATCAAGTGTCAATGGATTAGTACTTCAAATGGAAAAACCAAACAATGTCTATGTATGACATGAATAGAGGAAAGCAATGACATCTTCTCCCTTCATAGCTCCATCTTCTACCATATGCTGAATGTAGTGTCTTAAATATGTTCAAGTATTGGTTTTTCCAACGTATTATTCCATGAATAGTGTCCTAAATTCAGAGGTTGATCGCATATCTAATGTTCGGAGTAAATTGACTATGGTTCATCTTGTCAAGCTCTAGTCTCCTGCTCCACTTGCCTAACAATCGATGCATTAGCCTAAGAACTCTCTCTTTTCCGCTACTAGAATGCTTCCTTAGGTTGTTTGGTGGGTCATATTGTACCCTCAATGCAAATAGACCAACCACCCGTATGCTAGTTAGTATGAACTCAGGTGGCCCCGTTTTGGCAATAGAGTATGTGGTTGCAACGTTAGCATTGACTTCTAGTGAGACATCCTTTTTTTGGTCCAACATGGGCTATACCTTTACTTTGGTACTAATTAGTCCTATGTCATTCAGATTTGGTTTGTGGAAGTTCAAATTTCAATGGCTCCTTCCTATCTTGCCCGCTTCCTTACATCCATTCTTAATTGATTGCAAACAGAATTCCAGACTTAGTCTCTCTAGATCTGTATTGGTGCTGCTTACTTCATGAGTCTTAAGGAATGCTCCATTATCACCAAATACTTTGCTAGAAAAGAAGCTGCCATATTTTCCATCATCATTTGCAGTCACAACTAGACTTTTATCTGGTAGCTATATCGGACTGTACTCTTCTTGATGCAGCACATTCCAATCTCATTCACTTTATCGGCTTATTGATGAACTCCACTAATGTGGCTGGTTTCTCCATTTTTGATCTCTTAGAAAAATTCATTCCAAGGTGAACTCTACTATAAAATTCATCAAGGTGAACCTTTCATCCATTTTTCGAATTCTAGTAGTTGCAACATTAAAAAAGTATAGGTAGCGTCGAAGCGACTCATCTTCACTTTGCTTCAAATTAGATAATGAGTATCCATCTTTCAGGTGTTCAATATGTACCTAGAATTCACTAAAAACTACTTCTTTAACATTGTACAATAATGAATTGATCTTAGGAGAAAACCACAAAACCACATAAAGGCCAAGCCTTGCAAAAATAGAGGAAAGCACTTACACAAGGCCGCCTCTGTAGCTTTGCTTACGTGCATATGTTGGATATACCATTATGAATGTACTATAGGGTCAGTTAGCCCTTGATATGGTTCCATCGTTGGCATCCTGAAATCTCTAGGGTCCTTGGTAGTCTTATCTCTAGGGAGAAGGTATTGCTAAGCTAAGATCTGATTCCTTACTGCACTTGCTCATGTTTGATTAAACTGTCTACTGATTCGAGCCATCATATCCTCCAGTTCGGGTGATGGGCAATATTAATTCAACCTTTCCATTCAAGGGGAACGATTTCTTTCATCTTCCTCAAGATGGCTTGATCTTCAGTTATGGATATGATTATCGTTCTTAGATCGGTCCTGGTGATCATTTTATCCTCCATTGACTATAATTTCAATAAGGGAATGAGAAGAGTTTGTCGCAACTACCTCTGGTTTGGCATCATCCTATCTGGCAAAGCGTCGGACCACTTCTCAGGTCCAGCTTCAGCTGAACTCTTGTGCATTTCATCCCTTCAATATTCCCTCTTCTAGCTCCTAGACTTTCCTGATCGAATTCTTTGTTAGAGCGCGACCCCTTCGTATTTTGGATCCCCTAGACTAGGATCACCCTTATGTTTAAGTGGTGCGACCAATAGTTTGCGACTTCCCTAAGGAGGCCATAAGTTGGTCCACCACTGCTTGTTGTTAAGCAGCAAATAATTCAATTAGCTTGGCCTTAATTCTATCCAGGTTTCCTTTATTAATTGCATCTACTAGCACCAAAGTGCTTGTTGAATGATCATCCTGATTAGTAGTAAATGGATGCATTGGTGCCCCTACATTCCTACTGGTAGCACTAACCTTGTTCTTTGATATTGAAGGCATATTGAGAATCGGCTCTGAATAAAAGCACCAAAATATTTGCATAAAAAGTAGACAAACACCTCCAATCTATTTATTGTAAAGCTAAGAATACGAGGTGTATAACATAGCTATTACATTTGTATTATAATTGACATTCTGAGAGTAGATTACATACAGGTTATGCAAAAAGTAAACTGCGGTAAAGTGAAGAACACAAAGATTTATAGTGTTCAGCCAGAATATGCTTACTTCCACTGTCGATTTTCATTATCCTTCATAAAGATCTTTTTTACAATGCTTGAAGTGCAAAATATGATGATATATTGCTCAATAGAAAGTAAGAAATAGACCTAAAGAAGTTTGTTCGACTACTCCTGTTCAGCTATTCCAGTTCATCTATTCTTTTTTTCCTAATGTCGTTCGGCTGTTCCTGTTGGCCTATCCCTATTCGATTGTCCCTACTTGGAAATAACTATTAGGTTGTTCTCATTAGACTATTCCTTCTTGGCAGTTCCTGTTAAGCTGTCCTTGTTGGGTTATTCATGTTAGCTTATTCCGAGCCTTTTCTAACTTGTCCGTCATTATTGTTGTAAGATTGGCTTTCTAGAACTATTTAATTATTGTTTGAAGATTTGGTAACTATTGGAGTAAAGATATAGGGAGGTAAAATAGATAAGATAGACAGTTTCCCTATATAACATGCTTGGTTCGGTTATTTCCATATATAGAAGATATATTCAAAATCGCCTTTCCATATGTGCTCTGTCTGATCCGGTGGTAGTTAGCTTGGTTGTTATGTAATGGTTCGGCCATGCCTGGGTTCGGTAGTAGGCTGTTGAACAGGAATCTGATAGGTGGTGTTCGGCGATGCTTGGTTCGATGAAACCTTGGTTCGGTAGGTGGTTGGGTCGAAAATAATTCTGGTGTGGTAGTAATGGGACGGTTGTGGTGGCTTATTTGGTAGGTGGACTTTGTTGCATTCCTGGCTATGTCTAGGTCCTTCCCTCCTTGGATCAGTTACTTCTTACACCAGACCAATATTCTTATTTGGTATTTTTCAATACTAGACAAGAATTCATGTTCGGTGTTCCTACCATCGTACAAAATTCTATGTTTGGTGGTTAGGCCACTCGATAGGAATTCCTGTCTGGTAGCTTGACTACCGAGCACGTGAGTTGGGGAAGTATTTCTTTGTCTAATTCTTGCACTTCTACTCGCACTTCTACATGAGCTACTTGCTAATTTCTTGCCTCCTAATTTATGGTACTTTGACCAAGCGATGATGCTCTAATCTCTTATTGCTTCAACACTTACTAGATCTCTCTGGATTGGTTATAACAATTATGGGTAGCTAGATACATGATTGGAAAAGCTCCAATAGTGTAAGTATTAAGTTGATTTGATGCTAGACTGCATATTTTAAGGTGATTGGGTAAGGCTGAGATGATTCCTTGCTATTTGGAAGTGCTCAACAGATTCTGTTAGGCAGGGATTTTATGAGGCAGTCTCCAAAGCCGTAAGCTAGCCTTCTATTATTGCTCATCCACCTTCCTTCTTAGATGTGCTCATCAAGGTATTTATACATGTAAGGTTAGGTAGAGAATTGTTAGGTCGTAGACGATTAGGTTCCTACCAGACCGTTTCTCCTATTCCGTAAAATTAATGTGTTTGCCAGGAATCAAACTCCCAACCTCTCCCTTCGAAGCTTGATGCTCGACCACTTAAGCTACATACATTTTTGTATCATAACTCCTTTATTTTAATTTAGAATTGAATGCAATTTGGACCAATAGCTTTATATAGTTAAGTATAATATTCCAATACCTCTTGATCTTACATTGCTTGAAGTAAGTAGTATCTCTCCAAGGTAGGGCCCAAGTCAGGTGGTAGACGAATTTTAAGCTAATCATATCTTCCAATCTGTAGCTCGAATTGAGATGCAGTTTTGACCTAGGTGCATATCTTGACCAAAGGAACATTTTACAAATGGTTTGATTATATTTCCCGATTATGCCAAATTAGCCCCAAACGTTTTGTCTTGCCCTTGTGATTACATGCATTTAGTATGCATCTTCCAGTCGTTTTTATGCTCCTTGACTTCTCTTTCTATTTACCACGTTTTGGTCAAAAATGTCCATAGAAATTAGTATTATATCTAATTTGAAAATGACCAATTTTTTACTATATTGGTGATCTTTCAAAACCATTTTTCTTTAAAGATATTTGTTCAAATAGATATCATCTTCTTTATTGGAAAGCAATTTAAACTCTTTATATACCATGGATTGTATACTATATACAAAGACGATGATAAAAATAAAACATTTTGGATATTGCTTTCATGTATTAGGAAGCATGCATGATAGTTTGTGTTTTAATGCTTGTAATTATTAATAACCACCAAAAATAGTTTAAATAACTGCTATACTTTTCTTTATATTACTTTTGAATTTTATTGTTAACCCTCTTTATAAGACCAAAATGAAGATGAGACAATTCAAGGATTTGGAACCATGCTTAGAAGAACGGATAATCGAACTCAAGATGTCTGGAGTAAAATCAAGCTAAGTAGATCACTTGGTACCGAGAGAAACCTCTTAGTACTGAGAGGAATTTTCTCCTACAATTGCCTCCCAAACCTTTTACATTTGAAATACAACTTCAACCAGTCCTCATCAAGTGCTTTTCTCAAGGTTTTGATAAGCAACTTAAAAAATTGATGAGAAGAAAGCAACAAAAGCTGGATAATGCAAGTGTTATCAAAGGAACCGTCCAGATCGATTCAACCTTAATGATAAAGAGTTTGAAGTGTATGGGATCAAAGATTGAAGGAAAATACAGAAATAACTTGAGAGCTTGCAACAGGTAAATCTCCTAGCACTAAGAGGAACTTATGGCATGTATGCCCATGTTCACATGTGTGTGGTTAGGCTTTCTCTTGGGCTTCGACTCAAGTGGGCTTCTGACTCTATGTAGTTGTTTCTTTATAAATACCACCCCTATGGCAACTGAAGAGGGATCTTCTTCTTCTTCTCCAAATGAGACTCGCTGACATTGGAGACTACTTCTTCACCTCTTACCTCTCCTCGATTAGAGTTACCTAGGAGGCTACTATTTACTGTTATAGGACTTAGATCATCAAATCCCTTGTAGTAGTGACTTAAAACACTCTAGAAACTCTATAGTAAATCTGGGATCCACTAGATTATGGTCAAAGCTAATATAATTCATTTTAACCCAGAGAAAAGACAACTAATAACAAAATATAAAGTGGACGTAGGCCAGAGATTGTTGAACCACTATAAAGCTCTTGTGTTTTCTTTACTTTCTTGCTATTTTCACTTGTTTGATTTGGATTTTTAATAGAACTGGTGCTTTCATCTTGTATTTGGCTGAAGGTTCCATTTTTGGCGCCAACATTTTGGTGCTTTCATTGAGAAAGAGTTTCATAACCTAAAACTTGGATATGAGATTTGGAGAAGATGAAGAGACTTAACACTAGATCTAAGGTTGGCAGAAGCCAACCAGAGCTTGGGGGCAGCCAGGATGTGTCCTTAAGTTCTCATCAATCCATCTGTCTGATCAAAGAAGATATGGCAAGAATAAGGAATGAGATATAGGATGGAGTGATAGCTAGATAATAAGAAATGCTAGAAGGATTCTTCCAAAGGACGAGACAACAAAGAGTAGCTGGAGCTGGTAGAATTCAAAACCAAAGACCAAAAATTAATGTAGGAGCACCTGGAGTTGGAGTGGAGCAAGCTGGAACATTGCTTCCATGACCAAAAGCAGTCGGTAACAACCACTTATCTCTCAATACCGATACAGATAAACTTGAGGGCAATGCTTTTTCGGCTTAGGACGAGATGGCATGCCTAGGACGGATAATGCTGGAGCCAAAAGCAAGTCAGAACATGAATACACAACAAATGAAGGAGTATGTGTCAAAGCTTACCCAAGGTTACAAGGGCGGAATGGAGCCGGAGGTGCAAATCAGAATGCAGGCCCATAGCTAGAGGCCCCCATTGGAGCGGGGAAAGGAATATAGCTTTTGGTTAAAGACCTTCACGAGATTGAGACATCCAAATAGCTGAGTTGTTAAAGAGGATAGTGAAAGGTGGACCGCCAGAATAGAATTTGGAGGACGTAATAAGAATTCGTTTACCTCATTATAACATCTCCCATTTTGAGGGGCTCGAAACTAAGTACTGTGGATGTTGTAGTTATCCATAGCACTAATTTCTGATGACAAAATGCAGCAACGTTTATCATATCAATAATCAGAAGCACATGAATTTGAAAAATATTAAACACAATTTTTCTCAACAGATTTTCAAATTTCATTCATAATTTTTTAGACATGATTAACCACAAAAAATTCAAAATATCAATAATCAAAAGCACATGATCAAAACACATTAACCATTTACCATGCTTCTACATCTACAATGGTTAGAATAGAGAAATATCATTTATAGTTGTGCATCTTGTACTGGGTTACCCATCCCAACTTATTAGACTGCCCATCTAAATCTTCATTGAGTACCTGTCTTATACTTATGTGGATTACCCATCTCACATATGATTACTTCTTTGAATTACCCATCCTCTACGATATGAACTACTCATCACACATGGTTTCACTATCAAAGTTATGTGGACTATTTATCTCATATGTAATTAACATTTGGATTGCCCATCCCTTACCATATGGACTACCCATCTCACATGGTTTAGCCATACAAATTATGTGGACTATCCATCGCACATTACCCATTTGTTTAAAATTGATATGGACCATCCATCACACATCCCATAGTTTTCTTTGGTTAAGTATGAACCCTTCTTTCACCTCATAAATACTATCCATCTCCGGCCGATGTTGACTATCTATCTCACATCCTATAGTTGTGCTAGGATGAATATGAACCCATCATTCGTCAATTTAATACATGTTGAATATACAAGTTCAACCTATGTCTATAGGTGTCCCCAATTAGGTTGTATATCCTTTAAAGTTATAACATCTCAAATGGCATATATTAGTATCCCTAATAATCTATGTCGAACTTATTAGAGAAAATTTTATATTGGCATCCCCAATGATTAGTGTCAAAATCCATAAAGTAAATACATTGGTATACCCAATGATAAAAGTCAAAGTCATTAAACATATAGCTTGTTGGAGCTAATCGACATTTGTGTCCCCAATGATAATGTTGAAATTTACAACTAAAATAACATTGGTATCCTCAATAACAACAATGAAGAAAAAGACTTAAGGCTCTTCGCCCTTAATAAAGAAGATAGGCAACATACATGTCACATTATATAACAACGAGCCTCTACCCAAGGTTAAAGAAACAAAACTTAAATCCGTTTAAGTATAAAAACCCATGTCGAATACAAAGTTGTAGACTTTCATAGGATATATGTTATCCACCTTTCAAAATTAAGCCTTAAGATATTGTAAACAAATGGCTAACTGCCGAAAACATAGGGTTATTGAACCTCTTGAACCTAGGATATTTGCTTCTTTAAAATATTTTTAATTTACATAGAAATGAGCCTCGCTAGCATTAAAAGGAAGGAATGCAGCATCAATGCCGTGCTGCATCATTGCCAACCCCACACAATATAAAACCTTGGTATATAACGTCACCAACACTAATGTATAGCGGCTTCTATACTATCAACGTCACTATAAAACATTTATACTTAGGTTACTTCAACTATTATACCACCAAATATACAAGTGTAAAGTTAAAACATAGGTGATGAGATGC
Organism: Allium cepa; assembly: GCA_030765085.1. Taxonomy (NCBI): domain Eukaryota; kingdom Viridiplantae; phylum Streptophyta; class Magnoliopsida; order Asparagales; family Amaryllidaceae; genus Allium; species Allium cepa. The sequence continues at coordinate 624,194,735 of CM060941.1, forward strand.
GGCTTCAACATAGATGAATCACGATATTGCAATGCCAACAAGTATAGGTTATTGCCTTTGTCGACTTCGACACTGTTGGAATCACTCCATAACTACCTAGTAGTAATGATATGCTTGCCTCCTTATCGATGTCGAAGGTCATCAAAGCGGTAGTGTTTTTAGCTCGGCGATGGTATAAGTGGCATGAAACTTCGTAATTATCATGAAAACTGATTTCTTACTAATAAAAGCATATAATTTCCACCCAATCCAATTTCCTTTCCAATTCCTATTGAATAAAACAATACTTTAACAGTTTCTTTTCAGAAATACTACTACATATCAATTTTAGCTTTCCAAAACATTTTTCAAGTTAATTAACCAATAGCCTTAATTAATTAATAATTTAAATACTTTTCTAGCACATTAGTTTCACAATAATTCATAATCACTAGGGAAAAATCCTAAAAATCACAGAAAGTCAAATATATTATTTCCTTTACCAGATAAAAATTTCAGGTCCAAAAACCATATTTAACTATTTTAAATAATTAAAACCTAAAATAAAACTATTTCCCCTTAGGAAATTCATAAAATATTCAATATAACTTAAAAAATTATGAAACTGAAAAATCCCATCTCCAAATTATTATTTTATATCACATATCCAAAAATCAAATAGATTGACAACTAAAAACTTAGGTTTTACCCTTAAAACTCACTTAAATAATTTCACAAAAATTCCATGAATTATTATTCTATCTAAAGAATGATTACACAACCATATCTTGGTAAAAATACAATAATAGTTCGAGTACTATCCATAACCAAATATAAACATAAGAAAAAAATATGGTTCATATATTATTCACTTTAGATTTTTGAATGGAGTTTTAGATTTGTTGTTGCTTTAGTTTTCTTAAGCTCTTTCTCTTTGAATCCCCTTGATTTCGATCTCCTATAGCTTGTTAATGGCCGGCCTTGGCATGTTTTCTTTTTGATTGTTTTGATGTTATGAAAAAATGAGAATGATAATTGGGAGGAGAGGAGTTAAGGATCAAAAGATGGATCTACCTTTTTTACCCCTCTCATATATTCTCTTACAAGTTAAGTTTTTCAAAACAATCTCATTGGTTAATTTACTAAGGCATGACCTTGTTAGTACCAATCTCATTCTCCATAATCATTTACATTATTCTATTTAATCTGTTCAATTAAATATCCCGAATAATATTTAACTAAAATTAAGGGTGTTACATGCTCTACTCCTTAAAGAATTTCATCCTTGAAACCAGTAAGCACTACATAACAAGCATATCAAACACGAAATAATGCTAGTATATCTTGCCAACTATAAAGTCTATATACAACAACTATAGAACATACCATCATAACAGCTCAGGATAAGTATCCATAACCTCGTCTTTCGTTTTCCAAGTACAATCTTCTCGTAGCCACCCCACTGGACTTTCACTAAATTGATTGACTTGTTCCTTATTCTCTTCTCATCACTTGCTACAACTCATATTAGTCTCACAAAAGTCAAACCCGGTTCTACCACTAATTCTTCTAATGCAATTGGAGTAATAGTAATTTCTGGATCATGCATATGCTTTCAAAGATGACAAACATAAAACACATTACGGACTTCTGTCAAACTACTCGGTATGCAAATTTCTGATCCTCTCTATAATAGTGAATAGTTCAACATATCTCGATGCCAGTTTCCTTGACTTCCCAAATTGTATCATACCCTTCATCGGTGATACTTTAATGAAAACACAATCTCCAACTTAGAACTTTAAATCTTTGTCCCTTTTATCCGTATAAATTTATTTCTAGACTGAGCTTCCCTCATCCTATCCCGGATTAACTCAATCTTCTCGGTGGCTTCTCTTACCATATCTGGACCGAGGACCAATCTGTCTCTGGTCCTTAACGAACATTCTGGTGATTTGCATAGCCTTTCATACAAAGCTTCGAAAGTCATCTTCCTATACAAATCCGATGACTATTATTATAGGAAAATTCAACCAAGTGAAAATGGTCTTCCCATGACCCACCAAAGTCTAGGACACAAGCTCTCAACAAATCTTCAAGTACCTTATTGATTCTCTCTGCTTGACCGTAAATCTATAGGTGATAAGCGGTACTCATCTTAAGCTTGGTACCTAATACCTCATGCAGACTCTTCCAGACTTCACTAGTGAACAAAGCATCTCTGTCACTGACTATACTACTAGGAATCCCATGCAGTCTAACAATATTCTTAATAAACAACTTGGCTAATACAAGTGCTATCCTGGTTGACTTAATGGCAATGAAGTGTGCACTCTTGCTTAGTATATCCACTATGACCCATATACACTCATTTTCCCATTTGATCTTGGCACGCTGTCAATAAAATTCATGGATATAGAATCCCATATCCAAACTGGTATATCTGAAGGCTAAAGAAATCCGCTCGTCTTCTGATCCTCAGCTTTAACTTGTTGGCAATTCACACTGTTTGCACAAAAAATGGGCAAACACCTCCAAGTCGTATGATTTAGTCGATTTAATGTTGTTCTTAGAGATTTGGGTGATTTACACAAATATGTAAAAAGCAGGGACTAAACTGACACACAGATTTATAGTGGTTCGGCCAGAATGTGCCTACGTCCACTTTATATGTTATTCTCCTTTTCTGATAAGATTACAAGTACAAAGATTTGATTACGAGTATAAGAAAGTTGTTTGAAAGTTCTATTCTTGCTTGAGCTCTCCAACTTGTCCGCCATTGTTGTACCCCTACCCCTCTATTTAAAGAGTGAGGCTGGGGGTAGGGGTTCGGGATGTATATAGCTGCTGGTGGGCCTGGGCTGATGCAATCTGGTCTGGCAACGTTTGTTCGGCAACACCTTGGTTCGGTAGTAGATGGTTGGAGTTGAGACCTTGGTCTGGTAGCACTTTGGTCCGGTAGGACTTTGGTCTGGTAGTACCTGGGAGATGAGTTGGTTCGGTGGCAGGTAGAGTGGCTTTGGTTAGGTGGTACATGGGAAGTGGGTTGGTTCGGCAGTGGTGAGGATATGTGTTTGGTTTGGCAGTTCTTAGGAAGTGGTTGGTTCGGCAACGTTTTTCCTTATTCTGGTTCGGTGGAAACACATCCAACATTTGCCACCTAAAATGGGGCATATGCCTGCATATGTCGTGCTTTGTTTATTTGGACACCCTTATTCTACCCGAGTGCCGAACCGGTTGGTCCGGCTACTCTTCTCTTCTCTATAAGTATGGGCTCTATGTCTCCGTTATTCCTTACCGTCAGAACCAAGCTACCGAATCAATCATAGTGCCGAACCAGAGTTGATTGCCGGACCAGGTGAGGTCTTCTTTCACCGAACCAACTTTTTGCCTGAACCACTGAATGGATTCGGAGGATATGAGTGTCGAATGACCTTTTGCCTTGCTTTACCGAATGGACTGGGGAGTACAGTGCCGAATGACCTTTTGCCTTGCTTTACCCAATGGATTCGGGAGTTCGAGTGCCGAATGACCTTTCGGACTTGAACTACCGAATGCACTTTTATGTTTTGAATTGCGAGTGAAATTCCAGACTACATACACTTGCTTGTTAGCTTCCCTCATTCTAATGACGTACGTTTTTGTGTTTGCAAAGAATGTCTCATAAAGTCGAAACTCGTTCTGACAAGAGGAAATCTACGGACAGAAGAGAGTCCCCGTCATGCCCCCGGTTCAGCCGGAACCAGGACGACATGGTCCCACCCCGAGATCACTAGTAGATGGATACGGCCCTTAGGAGCTCCTAAACTCGCCACCTGACTGCTTCCCCAGCTCCCTCAAGGATGAGCAGCTTGATGTTATATCTCGTTCTTTTGGGATTGACAGAGCACGCATGGTGTTGCCAGGGAAATGAGTTATGCCGTATGACCTTTCTGAATGATATTTTGCTTATAGCAGGTATCACTGCATGTGCGGAGCCATCCCTCCGATCAACGCCTGGATAGTCAGCTTCATCACATACTTGAAGGTGGCTCCTTTCCAGCTTCAGCCCAACTCCTATGCCATCTTGGTGTGCTTGTTTATTATCTTCCAGAGAGGATACGGGCGTCCCCCTTCTAACCGGGAGATCCGGTACCTGTATAATCTGAAAGGCTACAAGAAGGGGTCTCCCTACATAAGCTTGGAGTCGACCGTATCTTTCAAGCCAGTCCTGGACTTGTATTCGAAATTTAGCATGTTCAAGAACAAATGGTTTTTGTCAGGGATGACTCCGTTTCTATCCATCGCTTCACCTCTGGCTGTAAGTCGAAGCTTATTTATAATTTCCATTCTGACCGCAATACTCCTTCTTATGTGTTTTTATTTCTTGCTAGCGACAGGTGGCTTTGCAGTCGTGGAGAACGATCGCCTGATTCAGATGGCTGTGGAAATAGAAGCCATTCCGGGAAGGGAGAGGTCAGCTTCTTACTTGATCAGGAATGCTACTCTTCTGGGGCATAACTTGATTCTGCCACGCCAATCTATGGTTAAGAAGAGAGACACGGCTGAGGAGAGGGCCGCCAAAGCTAAAGGAGGGGCTACGGCGAAGAGTGGCAAAAGGAAACCTTTCTCAAAACCTCCAATTGCCGGGGGGAAGAAGCTTAAGAAGTCCGATGGACCCTCCCCCAGCATATGTCTAGACATCCCGGAGGAGGAAGATGTGGAGGAGGAAAGAGGCGATGAGGAGAGCGGAGGTGATGGAGAAGGTGATGGTGATGGCGGCGGCGAAGGATAGAGCGGTGATGGCGCTGGGGCTTTGTCCTCTGGGCAAGCAGGGGAGATCCAAGAGTGGACAGATGATGCTTTCCGCCAGGCTTTTGAGGGGTTGGAGGAAGGATCGGCCTTGGTGGAGAAGCCAAAGAAAGCTGACAAGGCCGGGACTGGTGCCGATTCATCTTCCAAGAGCCTTTCAGCTAAGGCAACCCCTGAGATTCAAGGTGAATTTTTGACTCCTGACGACTCCATTTATGATAAGGATTTAGGAATATTTTATGGCCAGCTCCCATCCTGGAATGAGATCCAGGACTTATTGCAGTATCCTACTCCTCCCTAGGGTTTGTATAACAAAAGCGTCTTTTTACTCTACTTAACTTGATACGTTTATTGAATTATAGCTCAATGTATGCTTGTAACACTTGGTTTTTATTCCAGGAGCGGGCGAAGCGGACAAGACATCAGATGTTCGGCACCGGCTTGAATAATACAAACTTCTCAAAGCTTCTACTAAGCTGAAGCCTTCGACTAACCGCCCCGGAGACGTAGTCGGCACCGTCCTCTTCTTGGGGTCATCGAAGAGGACATCCAAAAGAGGAAGAGGAGCCATTCCTTGTTCGAATCCTCACCTGGTCCTCATCCCCCAAATCAACCTCTTCGGGATACCACGGAGGAGAATATTGAGTTTATACCTTCCCCGCACCCGTTTGAAAACCATACTGTTACCCCCAATAGATCATCCCGGCTTGGCTCGTAATCCATTTGCGGGTCATCCGGATCTGGATCCAGGCTCTCATGATATTTCCTTTAACGAGGCTACTGGTGAGCACCTTCTCCCTCGCAATCCAATGGTATGGGTGCTTGATGAGGCTAAGTCCCTGGACCTTGATTTGCTTACTAATCGGATTGTAACTATGGGGACGAAGCTAAGGCAAACATCGATCGGGTTGCTGAGGGAACCAGGAAGCTGATGGGGAATCATGCCCGACTGGTAAAGGCCGGAGAGGAAATCAGGTGTGCTAACATTCGATTGCGGTTAATGGTTTCCGACCAGGCCAATCAACTCGCCGATCAGGCCATCCAGATCTCTCAGCATGAGGCCGCCTCCAGGCGACTAAAGAAAACCATGGAAGAGGCTAGCAGAGCAGAGTTACGGAGAATGGAGGCTGCCTGCAAGGAACAGATCGATATGGCTATTGCAACGGTGGATGAGGTCTAGAAAGCGGATCTCGAGCGGGTAGAGGAGTTATCCGGGAAGCTTGAAGCCGTAGAGCTTGCTCAAACCAAGCTAAAGGAGGAGATGGAGGCAATAAGGAAATCTCTTCAGGCTAACCGCTCGCGATACCGATCGGAGAGGGATGCTGTCGTTGCAAAGCTGTTGGCTTCTGAGGTCCGAATGAGGGAGTTCGAGGAGAACGAGGGGATGATGGATGAGATGCTCCAGGATATGTGCTTCCATACTTGGAAACAGGGCAATTTATCCTGGATGGATGATTATCCCCGAGTCATGGCCAGGATTTATCTCAGGGCTCCGGAGGAGGCCAAGGCTGATGCGGATAAGGAGGGTGGCATGGCCTTCAGAACGGATGTGGTTACGGCCCAATTCACCAAGGAGGAGAAAGTGGAGGTGAAGGAGGGTATGCGGCTGCTCGCTGCTGAGGAGGTAGGTGTGCAGTTGGAGGATGATGATCAAGGAACAGATGCTGGTAAGTCTTCCCTTTTAGCCTTTTCATAACTTGGTTGCTTATTGTTTATTTAATGAATTCTTCTCTTAAATTGGACAGGCGGGACCTCTGAAGCGCCAACTACCTCTAGTCAACATGCTGGGAGTTCTGATCCAGCGATTAAGTAGATCTCGGAGGGCCAGCAGGATAGAGGCGAAGCCCCGATGCATCCGACTCCTTGGCTTGATCTGGACATTTTTTTGGTTTACTTGACATTGCTGTCTATGTTAGTCTTAAAACATTAATGTAATTTTCAGGCTGTAATTATGTAACGAACAACTTGATTTTTGGCATGTAACTTTTAACTTAGACTGATTCTGCTATATTTGAATGCTTTTGTTATTTTGATGTGTTGCATAAGAAATACAGCTGTGCACATGTCTGTGATTCAATCGTGTTTGATGCTAAGTTCTTGCTTAAAATATAATTTCATATCTTGCAATGTTTGTGTGATGTGCGAATAAATTATAGCTACGTATTTATATACAAGAGGAAAAGGTACCGCCCCTCATATCTTAGTTGTAGATGGTAGCTTTGAATGTCTTGTGTAGATGAGTATAGAATGCAGCTGAGTGTCATGTCATTCAGTTGTGAGTTCCTATTTCCATTGGCGAGCGTCTCCTATTTTGTGTCCCGTACTTTAGAGAGTGTTAGAGAGGATAGGAGGAAAAGTTTTCAAACAAAATATAAATATAAGAAATAGTAAAACTTCCAATCACGTAAGGCCTTCGATGTGCTCAAGTTCGTGGCAAACGGGCTTTGTAGTCACTTTCCCTAGCTGTGGGTCTTGGGGACATTTGTCACCCATCTTACGCCTCCACGGGGAGTTTTCTTTTTTACCACAGCCGTACTTAAGACACATCGGAGCCGAGATCGCGCACGGTAACTACCCGGACCATTATGGCCCGTAATCGTGGGTATTATTCGATTTACCATGGTCGGCTAGCGTGGGTGCCGATCGTCAACTGTGAACTACCCCTACCTGACCACACCTTATGTTGGGGCTTAAAGTAGGTTCACAGTTGCCGGCGAGCCGAACGCCGTAATGAGCTGCCTAGGCTATTTTCGGCCTCCTCGGTGGCTTATAATCAGCTCATTACAGTTGGCTTTGAGGGCCGTCGCGAGCAATGAGTTAACCAGCAGCAGAGGGATGCTGGAGCAAAAGTGTCTCATTGGTGAGGGAATAGATTCGTATAGTACCTGTTAGGTCTTGTCCAGGTGAAGTCGCGCCGTGATGTGTCTTGAATAGAAACACAGGATTTTGTTCAACAAAAAAGGATAAAGTTAACAAGCAGCCAAGATATAAAGGAACGGGTTAAAAAAGAGACAAGATTTTTAAAGTGTTTCGGCACGAAAATGCCTACGCCCACCGATTCTCTTTGTTAATTCACTTCATATGGGCAGTACAAGTTAAGAAAAGTATCGACGAAGGTGTTGGATATTCCATGCCCTCTGGAACACCTCTCCGTCCACTGCTGACAAAATATAAGCTCCATTGTGGAGATCTTTATGAATTACATATGGTCCATCCCAGATTGGATCTAGCGCTCCGGAGCGCGGCAAGATTCGTTTAAGGACAAGATATCCTTCTTGTAAGCTGCGATGCTTGACTTTGGTGTTGTATTGTGCTTCCACCTTTTGCTTGTGAGCTACCACTTTGAGTGCTGCATCATTTCTTCTTTCTTCGATTAGATCCAAAGACATATAGAGGAGTTCTTCGTTTTCTTCTGGGATGTAGTGGATCCTACGGTGGGAAGGCACTACAGTTTAAACTGGGAGCATGGCCTCTGATCCGTATGCCAATGAGAAAGGAGTATGCCCTGTTGATGTTCTGAAAGACGTGCGGTAGGCCCAAAGTGCCGTAGGAAGTTCATCCACCCAAGCGCCTTTTGACTTTTTAAGCTTCTTCTTGATTAGAGTTTTGAGAATTTTGTTGACAGCTTTGACTTGTCCATTTGCCTGGGGATAAGCCACGGACAAGAAGCTTTTGTAAATTCCGTGCTCTTGGCACCAGTTGGCGAACTCCTTGCTGTCAAACTGAAGTCCATTGTCCGATATGATTTTGAGTGGAACCCCGTACCTGCATAGAACATTTTTGATCAAGAAGTTAATAACTTTTGCTGAAGATACTTTATTTAGAGGTTCCGCTTCCACCCATTTGGTGAAATAGTCGACTGCCACTATGGCATATTTGGCTCCGCCTCGGCCCATTGGCAGTTCGCCAATCAAGTCAATTCCCTATACTGCAAAGGGCCAAGAGGTGGTCATCTGAGTAATCTCATTTGTTGGTAGTCGAGGGATCTTAACAAATTTCTGACATCTGTCGCATTTTTTGATGAAGTCCAAGGCGTCTTTGTTTAAGGTGGGCCAGAAATATCCATGTCGGAGTATCTTCTTTGCCAGAGTCTGCCCTCCAGTGTGATCTCCGCAACTTCCTTGATGGATGTTGGATAAGATTTCCTTGGCTTCCCTTCCAGCGACACACCTTAATAAGGGGTTAGAGAAGCCGCGCCGATAGAGGATGCCTTCTTGTATTGTGTAGCGGGAAGCTTTCCTCAAGATTTTCTTAAATTCGTTACGCCCACCGGGCAGTGTACCACTTTGTAAGTATTTCCGGATGGTAGTCATCCAAGTTTCCTCTTCGATTGCAGCTATCAGATTCACTTGCTCGAAACTCGGGGCTGGTTGCTTTGAGATGGTTACTGTTCCGAAAGTGGTGTCGTCCTTCATGCTAGCTTGCTTTGCCAGTTCGTCGGCCTCCTGATTCTCTTCTCGAGGAATGTGTTTGATTAGATAGTGATCCAATTGATCGAGCAGCAGCTTGGTCTTCTTTAGATATGCTGCGAGTCGTTCTCCTCGAGTCTAGAATTCTCCCAGTATTTGATTTACAATAAGTTGAGAATCACTATGGAGACATAAAGAACCGACTCCAATCTCTAGGGCAAGTTCTAATCCGGTTATCACTTCTTTGTATTCTGCATCGTTGTTGGTGGCAGTGAATTCCAACCTTAGAGCATAGTGTAGTTTCCTTCCCCTGGGAGTGATTATTACAATACCTGCCCCCGAGCTTTGTTCGTTTGATGCTCCATCCACAAAGAGATTCCACTTGATGTTTTCCGCTATTTCAGACTGCTCCTTTCCTTCGTTGCTAGTGAATTCGGCAATGAAATCGGCCATGACCTGTCCCTTGATGGCGGTGCGAGGATGGTAGGTGATATCATATTGACTCAGCTCGATGCACCATTTAAGTAGTCGCCCGGAAGTGTCGGCACGATGGAGTACCTGCCTTAACGGTTGATCGGTTAGAACTCTGATGGAATAAGATTGGAAGTAATGTTGCAGTTTTCATGAGGTGATTAGTAAACAGTATGCTAGCTTCTCAAGTTTAGGATATCTGGCTTCTGCCCCTATAAACCTCTTGCTTACAAAGTATACTGGCCGCTGCGCGCGGTTGTCTTCTCTTACCAAAGCGGCGCTTAGAGCGTGAGATGACACACCAAGGTATAGGTATAGCACTTCGCCTTCATTTGGAGTTGAGGGTACTGGTGGTCTCTGGAGGTGTTCGATTAGGTTAAGGAAGGCTTTTAAGCATTAGTCAGTCCACTCGAACTTTCCTTTGTCCTTCTTTAGAGCTTCGAAGAAAGGGACGCACTTGTCAGTTGCTTTAGAGATGAATCTGCATAGGGCGGCCACTTTTCCATTTAGGCTTTGCATTTCTCTTCGAGTGGAAGGTATCTTGATTTCTTTCAGAGCCCGGACTTGTTCAGGGTTCGCTTCAATTCCTCTGGCATGGACGATGAATCCTAAGAATTTTCCCGATGATACTCCGAAGGAGCACTTTAGAGGATTCAGCTTCATTCCATATTGGCGAAGTACTTGAAACATCTTGCTTAGGTGGCTTACATGGTCGTTGGCTTTCCCTGATTTTACTAGCATGCCGTCCACATAAACTTCCATAGTTCGTCCTATTAGTTCTGCGAACATCTTGTTGACGAGGCGCTGATAAATAGCTCCGGCGTTTTAAGTCCAAAAGGCATTACTCTGTAGCAGTACAATGCCCGGTCAGTGATAAAACTAGTGTGGTCTTGATCGAGAGCATGCATAGGAATTTGGTTATATCCTGAGTATGCGTCCATAAAAGATAAGAGTTCGTGCCCGGCTGTGTTGTCCACCAGCTGATCGATTCGGGGGAGTGGGAAGCAATCCTTTAGGCAAGCATCATTTAAGTTGGAGAAGTCAATGCACGTTCGCCACTTCCCATTAGCCTTCTTTACTAGTACCAGGTTAACTATCCACTCTGGGTAGTTGGCTTCTCGTATGAAGTTATTGGCAAGCAGGTTCTTTACTTCTTTATCGAGGGCTGCCGATCGTTCTGCCCCCATACTTCTCTTTTTCTGCTTTACTAGCACTTTGGTAGGATCGATGTTCAGTACATGGCACGCTACGTATGGGGAGATTCCAGTCATATCAGCGTGCGTCCATGCAAATACATCCAAGTTGTGGCTGAGAAAATCAATGAGTTGATCCTTCAATTCTGCTTTTAGTTGAGATCCGATTTTCAATAGTTTACTTGAGTCATGTTTGTCTACAGATACAAACTCCATAGCCTCTGCAGGCTCGGTGGTGGCCTCCTCCTCTTTGTCCTTGGGGTCTAATTCATTGAAAGGATCACTAGTATATCGAACAGTAGAGGATCTCTTTAGTTGCTATGCTTCCAAGCTTTTCATGCAGAGAGTAGTCTCTGCATTCTTCCCTTTATCCCTTCTGCGGTTATTGCAAAGTTCAGTTACATAGCAGTCTCGAGCAGCGTCTTGATCTCCCTCTACTTCTCCTACTCCATTGTCTGTTGGGAATTTCATCTTCAGGCACCACGGGGCCAGGACAATTTGAAAGTCGGAGAAGGCTGGTCTTCCCAAAAAGGCGTTGTAGGCCGAGTGGTTTTCTATTAGCACAAATGTTTGTTTCCGCACAACGGAGCGGGGACGACTTCCTATTTCAACAAAGAGGTCCAGTGGCCCGAGGGGCATCTTCGCATCTCCAGTGAAACCATGTAGCGGTTTATTGCAGGGAGACACATCCTTCATCGACAGCTTCATTTTGTCGAAAGCATGCTTAAATAGGATATTTACTGAGCTTCCAGTGTCTACTAGAATTCGGAAAACTTTGGCTGGACCGAACCAGGCAGAGATGACCATAGGATCCATGTGAGGGTACTACCTTCCTTTTAGGTCACGCCTACCGAATGTGATGTCATTGTTCTCTTTCCGCTTTGGGTGTTGTTCTTCTATAACGGAATTAATGCAGTCTTCATTATTTCTAAGCGACTTTCCATATTTTTCCATCTCTGTCCAGCTTCTGTCGGCGATGTGTGGTCCTCCCGATATGGTATGGATCACTATCTTCTCTTGACTAGAGCCGCTGATGTTGCGATTTCCTCCATCTACTTCCGGGGTTGATAGCCTCGGGCTTTCATTGGCAGGAGCTGGAGTCATGTTCTGGCTTTTTACATAGCGATCCAGTCTCTTCATTCTGATGTGTTCTTCAATTAAGTCCCGGAGATGATGGCATTCATTGGTATCATCCCTATGAGATTCGTGGAAATGGTAGAACTTTCCAGATTTAATTGCGTCATCTGATTTCTTCTTGTGCGGAGGACGTTTGTATTTAACTTTGTCTTGGGTGGCCAGGAAGATGTTTTCGATTGTTTCATTCAAAGGAGTGTAAGTGTCAAATCTCAGTCTTGGCCGATATAGACGCTTTTCTCCCTTCTTGCCCCAGCACTATCTCTGGAGTCATTTCTTCGAACGTCCTTTGCTACTGCGGGTGTGTTGCCATGAGCTGCCTTAGTTTGTTGTCCTGTCTGCCTTTCAATGGCAGTGTCTTCAAGTCTCATATATTTTCCAGCTTCATGGAAGAAATCGGGTAAGGTAGCTGGCTTTTCTTTCGTTAATCTCCTAGCAAATTTAGGATCCGGATGCACACCACTGCAGAGGGCCATTAGGATAAGTTTCTCATCGACATCCTGGACTACGGCCGCTGCGGCATTGAATCGGATTAGATATTGTTGCACTGTCTCTCCAGGCTTTTGTTTGATATTGGATAAGGAATAAGCGTCCTTGGGTTGTTCCACATGAATGCGGAATTGGCTGATGAACTTTTCTTTCAACATTTCCCATGAGCTGATGGACCCTTGGGGTAGATGGCAGAACCAGGAGGTAGCTAGATATGCCAAGAATAGTGGAAAGCATTTACACAATACTCCTTCTGTCGCTTCGCTCATGAGCATATGCTGTGTGTATCTCTGTAAGTGTACGAAGGGGTCAGAGGTTCCCTTGTAAGGCTCCATTGTTGGCATTTTCCATTCTCGGGGGGTGATGGCAATTTCAATATTGCGGGTGAAGGGGCTGGTTACCCTAGCGCCTATCCCTCGATCTCTTTGATCCCGTCGGACGCACTCTCCGAACAATCGTGCCATCCTTTCATCAGAATTTGGGGCAGATAGAAATGAGTTTGGTTGTTCTCTGCGGGATTGATTCCATCCAGATGACCTGTAGGGATGGTATCGTCTATCACTCCTAATATTTTCCAGTGGCTGCCTCTGGTCTTCTGGGAGCACGTTAGGGTCAGCTACAGTTGGCACTTTCCTAGATCTTCCCCTGCTGGGTTCTGTTTCAAGCATTTCCTCAGGTCCAACTTCGGGCTGGACTCTAGCTCGGCCCCGTTCATTGGTGTTCCCATGGCTAGGTAGCATGACAGGCTCGGCTACATCCGACCCTTGCCTGGTACCTCCCCTGTTAGGCTCGGTTCCAAGCGTCTCCTCGGATCGGAATTCGGGCTGAGTCCGGGCTCGGCTCCTAACATTGCTGTTTCTTTTGTTTGCCTCTTCGAAGAAGAAAGATCTTTGTCGCCTCCCAGGTCCTCTAGACTGGGAGTCATCTCATGATTCAGTGTTGCGGTTGGATTTTTCTGCATCCCTCAAGCGTTACATGAGTTGGTTCACCAAGGCTTCTTGTTGGGATGTGAAGCGATCAGTCACTTCAGCCATAACTCTGTCTAGATCTGCCTTAGTAATTGCTGCCGGTTGTTCCGTGGCAGGGGCTGTCGGATATACCTGACTTCCATTTTGTACAGCTGTTGGAACGGGACGATCCTCTTGATCAGTGATCACTGGATCTGTAATACTGCTAGTTGCGATGTTCTTTCCTTTGTTAGCATCTTTCTTCTGTCTGGGAGGCATGTTTTCCAAGCAATGAGCGATGATGATAGGAAGAAGGTTAAGTGGGAGAAGCTGAAGCTTCGAGCTCCTGTTCTCAGTGAAAGCACCAAAAATGTTTGCACAAAAAATGGGCAAACACCTCCAAGTCATATGATTTAGTCGATTTAATGTTGTTCTTAGAGATTTAGGTGATTTTCACAAATATGTTAAAAGCAGGGACTAAACTGTAAAAGACACACAGATTTATAGTGGTTCGGCCAGAATGTGCCTACGTCCACTTTATATGTTATTCTCCTTTTCTGGTCAGATTACAAGTAGAAAGCTTTGACTACGAGTATACGAAAGTTGTCTGAAAGTTCTATCCTTGCTTGAGCTCTCCAACTTGTCCGCCATTGTTGTACCCCTGCCCCTCTATTTATAGAGTGAGGCTGGGGTAGGGGTTCTGAATGTATATAGCTGCTGGTGGGTCTGGGCTGATGCAATCTGGCCTAGCAACGTTGGTTCGGCAACACATTGGCTCGGTAGTAGATGGTTGGAGTGAGACTTTGGTCCGATAGCACTTTGGTCCGGTAGTACCTGGGAGATGGGTTGGTTCGGTGGCAGGTAGAATGGCTTTGGTTAGGTGGTACATGGGAAGTGGATTGGTTCGGCAGTGGTGAGGATATGTGTTTGGTTCGGCGGTGCTTAGGAAGTGGTTGGTTCGGCAGTGCTTAGGAAGTGGTTGGTTCAGACGGTAAGGAATAACGGAGACATAGAGCCCATACTTATAGAGAAGAGAAGGGTAGCCGGACCAACCGGTTCGGCACTTGGGCCGAATAAAGGTGTCCAAATAAACAAAGCACGACATATGCAGGCATATGCCCCACTTTGGGGGGCAAATGTTGGACGTGCTTCCACCGAACCAGAATAAGGAAAAACGTTGCCGAACAAACCACTTCCTAAGCATTGCCGAACCAACCACTTCCTAAGCACTGCCGAACCAAACATATATCAACACCACTGCCGAACCAACTCCTAGCCGAACAAACCCACTTCCCATGTACCACCTAACTAAAGCCACTCTACCTGCCACCGAACCAACCCATCTCCCAGGTACTTCCGGACCAAGGTCTCAACTCCAACCATCTACTACCGAACCAAGGTGTTGCCTAACCAACGTTGCCAGGCCAGATTGCATCAGCGCAGGCCCACCAGCAGCTATATACATCCAGAACCCCTACCCCCAGCCTCACTCTATAAATAGAGAGGCAGGGGTACAACAATGACGGACAAGTTGGAGAGCTCAAGCAAGGATAGAACTTTCAAACAACTTTCATATACTCGTAATCAAAGCTTTGTACTTGTAATCTGACCAGAAAAGGAGAATAACATATAAAGTGGACGTAGGCACATTCTGGCCGAACCACTATAAATCTTTGTGTCTTTTACAGTTTAGTCCCTACTTTTTACATATTTGTGTAAATCACCTAAATCTCTAAGAACAGGATTAAATCGACTACATCATACGACTTGGAGGTGTTTGCCCATTTTTTGTGCAAACACACACATTGTTTCACTAAACCCACATCCCTTTTCATACCTTCCTAAAAGAAACTTCTCTTCATATCCTGATACATCTTAGTTCCCTCAGGATGTATAGTAACTTCGATCGATGAAACTCCTAAGAACTTCCTTTCTTATGTCATCAAGATCTGTAACACATAACTGTCCCTTCTTCCTTAAATACTATCGGGTCAAGAATAAAACCTTTCAAATCATTGATCTTAGTTCCACTTTCCAACCTTCTAGTCTTTCGGCTAACAGTGGTTGATCTTTCTACTTAGAAGCAATCCTCTCGATCAATACTAGTCGAACTTCCATGCAAGCCAACATGGAAGTACTTTGACTAGAACTAGTAATTGACTTTAACTGCACACTACAAGTAGTCACCGCCTCTGAATCCTTCCATTTAGCCACCATAACTAACACCGCATTTTGATACTTTCTGCTAAGTGCGTCCATAACTTATTTCCTTTTTTGATGTATACTCAATACCAAAACCATAAGCAGCCAGAAATTCCATCCACCTCTGCCATCTCATATTCAACATTTTTGGGAGAATAAATGCCCAAAGAATTGTGATCCGTATACAACTCTAATCATCCTCCTAAGAGGTAGTGTCTCCACATATTTAATGCGAAAATCAACGTGGCCAACTTCAGATCATGGGTTGGATATCTAACTTCTTGTGGTCTAAACTGTTGAGAAGCATAGGCAATCACTTTACTCCCATGCATTAATACAGCTCCTAATCCTATTCCACACGCATCCGTATACACCACCAAATCTCGATTCCCATATAGAGAAGCTAAATCGAACGCACTGGTCAACGAATGCTTTAACTCAAGGAATGCTTCCTCACATTTATCAGATCAATTAAACTTTACGTCCTTCCTAGTTAGTTTAGTCAAGGGTGCTGCTATCTACAAGAAAATCCTTGATGTATCTCCAATAATAGCCCACCAATCCAAGAAAACTTCTAATCTCGATCACCGTCTCAGGTCTTTTCCAACTATTTATAGCTTCAATCTTAGTTGGTTCCAGAGATAACCCCTTCTTTGAAATTACATGACCAAGAAACTTCACTTCTTTCTTTTAGAAATGAAAATTCAAAAACATTATTTTTAGTTGATGTTGCATCAATGTCTCAAACACTATTCTAAGATGTATCTCGTGATCTCTTTCATCCTTAGAATGGATGAAAATGTCGTCAATAAATACCAATATGAACCTAACCAAGTGCTCTTGGAAAATCTGGTTCGTCAAGTCCACAAAGAAAGCAGGGGCATTAGTCAATCTGAATGGCATCACTAACCATTCGTACAGGCCATGTCTCGTTTGAAATGTCATCAAGGGAATACTGTTCTCTGCCACCCTTATTTGATGGAGCCCTGTCATCAAATCCTATGAAAATACTTTGGCTTCACTCCACTGATCAAATAAATCATCAATTCTCGAAAAAGGATATCTATTCTTTATCGGTTTGTCATTTGACTTATAATAATCAATACATAATCTCAACGACCTGTCCGGTTTCTTTATGAACACTACATCCACATCCCAAGGAGAACTGCTTGGTGTAATAAAACTCTTTCCTTCCAAGTCTACTAGCTGGACCTTTAACTCCTTCATCTCGGTAGGTGTCATCCTGCTATATGGTCTACTTACGGGTTCAGCTCTAGGTACAAGATCTATTTGAAACTCAATACTTGTTTTGGTGGTAGTCCTGCAACCGGCTCTAAAACATCTGCAAATTCCCTTACAACTAAAACCCAATTCACTTCATCTTCTACTTCCATTGCTCTCAATAAAGTAAAAATATCCACACTCGAGTTATCTACCGAGTATTTAATTTGATCGCTACTATCAGGGCATCTAATTGATATTTTCCTATCTAAGCAAAATATCTTAGCATCAATTTACTCAACTAATCTATACCCAAAATGATCCAAAAACCTACAAAATCAAACACATACAAACTGTAGGCGAAAGTATATCCTAGCAACTCAAATTCTAGATAGTCGCATCTCATACCTAGACTTGCATACCGTCATATTGAATTAGATATCCTTAAGGAAGCAAAAGTTACTATACATAACTTATCAACCAAAAACTGAGATATAAATGAATGCGATGCAACGGTATCAAACAATATCCTAACGGGTATGCTATGAATCAAAATTATACCTACCATCATGGACTTTACCTTCTCAGTTGTCATTGGTCTTAATGCAGATGGCTCCAAAGTAAACTCCTTTCCTTTATTAGCCTTCGCCGCTTCTAGACATTTGTTCTTATAATGCCCCACCCGGTCATAGTTAAAGCACTTCACATTCTACTTGCCCACAACCATCTTGTCATCACCTGATCGACACTTATTTTTATAATGCCCCTTCTTATCACACGTATAATAAATGATATCCACCTTCCTTTTTTTAGCAGCTCCATCCTTCTGTGCTCCTTTCCCTTAAAGAATTTCCTCTTCTAATTCTGAGAACTCTAGGTTCCAATTGGCTTATCCTTTCCAAAAGTAGAAAGCATCTCTTTGTTCTCGATTGCCATCGTCACTACTATATTTGAAGGATCTCGAAAATGTGGCATGGTTTCCCTAGAAATCTCTGGTCTCAACCTCTGGATAAACTTCTTATTCCTCTTGATAATAGTGTCAATAGTGGCACAGCCACATATGGACAGCCTATCAAACTTAATAGAATATACAACACTAACATTTCCCCTTGCTCCAACTCCATAAACTTCCCGAGCAAGGCTAACTTGGCTACTTCAGACAAAAACCTTTCTCAACCAAGTCTATCTTGGCCCAAGTTAATCCCTCCTCTAGTGCCCCTATGGTCACCTCATTCCACCAGAATAATATAGCTCCTTGCAACTGTTTCGTAGCTAACCCCCTTTTCTGCTCATCATTCAGAACCAAATCACCAAAAATCTTTTCACAATGTAACAACCAGTTCTCCACTTCTATTGCATCCTCAGTCCCTAGTAAAATCTTTCCACCCAGATTGGTGTAATCTTGGCTTTGCTTAACATAGTTACTACCAACCAACTCTACAGGATTGATTCCTCGAGCATTAGCAGCATTTCCTTCAAGTGCTCTTGCAGCTGCTCCAGCTTGCATTAGACTGACAAAGAGCAGATACATATGCCCCATATCTACCAGTGCGGTCGCAACACCTACATTGGAATTTTCATTTTGATTAGCGTTTGCCAGACCCAAATTCCTTCTGGTGTTGGGCCAAGAATTTCCATTGGTTGTGGTGCTTCCGCCATCTAGATTCACTATTATGTTTCCTGCTTCCATACCTTTCTTTCATGTAAATCTACATATGAGCCTTAGTAAGATACAGAAGAACGGCTTGAGAGAGGGGAGAATACATACTTATATATAGAAAATACAAGTACGTTACTTAAGCATTATCCCATACCCCAATCTTCTTCTCTGATTCATTGGATTATGTTTTCAAAACTCTTTAGGTTTTCTTTAAGTCTTACATAAATTTATTCTCTGATGCAAACCTGTAACATCCTCCTTCCGAGGTCCGAAATTAAGCACTATGGATGCTGCAGTCATCCATAGTATTAATTTCCAATGACAAAATTAGGCTATGTTAGTCATATCAATAACCAACAACACATGAATATAAAATATTAAACATAATTTTTCTTATCAAATTTTCACATTAATTTCACAAATGATATTTCATATTCATTACACAATCCTATTCGCAAACCCATGTTCAAAGAAATTATAATTATTAAAAATACTCCAGGAGCGACATATGAAGATGTCCCCTTGGTTGATTAGAATCTAACACTTGGAAATTACATAACTTTTCATTACATCCACACAGACAAAACCAAATAACATGACAGATTTGACAGGTACTCCTAAATAGCTAGATTGCCACTTGCACTTTTCCAAAAGCTTATTCACCTAACTGGAAACCTGAAAACCCTTACTTTCGACCTATTCAAATGAGTATCCAAGAGTTTAAGGGGGAAAAACAAAAACTTCGGGTCAAATAACAGTCTGGTGTGTATAATAACGTACCATCTCGAACCAATTAGATATCTAGTTAGACTATGCCTCTAAGCAGAATGTGTTTTCCCCTCATTAGAATCTAGATTAAAACATATTAACCATTTACCATGCTTTTGCATCCATAATGGTTAGAATAGAGAAAACAATATTAATAATTATGCACCTTATACTGGGTTACCTATCCCAACTTATCAGACTACCCATCTTATACTTTTATGGACTACCCATTTCACATATGATTACTTCTTTGGATTATCTATCCCTATTATATAGACTACCCATCACATATAATTTTATTATCAAAGTTAAGTGGACTATCCATCTCACATGTAATTATTACTTGGATTACCCATCCCTTTGTCAACCCATCTCACATGGTTTAGCTATTTAAATCATGTGGACTATCCATCGCTCATATACCATTCATTTAAAATTGATGTGGACTACCCATCATACATCCCATAGTTTTCCTAGGTTAACTATGAACCATTCATTCATCTCATAGAGACTATCCATCTTCGACATGATGTAGACTACCCATCTCATATCCCATAGTTTTCCTAGGATGACTAAGAACCTATCTTTCACCAATTTAATTCATGTTAATTCTAAATGTTCAGTCTATGTCTATTGGTCTCTCTAATAGGTTATATACCATTTAAAGTTATAACATCTCAAATGACATGAATTGGTATAACCATTGATCCATATCGAACTTTGAAATAAAATTTTACATTGGTATCCCCAATGATTAGTGTCGAAATCCATAAAGTAAAATACACTGGTACCCCTAATAATAAAAGACAAAGTCATTAAACATATAGCACGTCGACGCTAATCTACATTCGTGTCCCCAATGATAATGTCAAAATTTATAATTAAAATGACATTGGTATCTCTAATAACAACGACAAAGAAGAAGACTTAAGGCTCTTCGCACTTCATAATGAAGATAGGCGGCGTGCGCATCACTCTATATAACGTCGAGCCTCTACCTAAGGTTAGAAAAACAAAAATTAAATATGTTTAAGTATAAAACCTATATCGCAGACAAAGTTGTCAAATTTCATAGGGTAGAGGTTATCCACCTTTCAAAACTAAGCTTTAAGATATTACAAAACAAATGGCTAACTGCTAAAATCATAGGTTTATCGACCCTCTTGAACCTAGGCTACATGGCCTCTTTAAAAAAAATTTAATTTACGTAGAAATGAGCCTCGTCGGCATTAAAAGGAAGAAATGCGGCGTTAATGCCATGCTGCATCGTCAGTCCCATACAATATAAAACCTTGGTATATAAGGTCACCGACACTGATGCATAGCGGCTTCTAAGCTATCAGCATCAGTATAAAACTTTTATACTTAGATTACTTCGGCTACTATGCTACCAAATGTATAAGTGCAGAGTTAAAACATAAGTGAAGAGATACGGCTTCAACTTAGATGAATCACGATATCGCGATGCCAACCAGTATGGGTTGCCGCCTTTGTCGACTTCGACATGGTTGGAACCACTCCATAACTACCTCTAACTTATGATATGCTTCCCTCGACAGTCATCAAAGCGGTAGTGTTTTTGGCTCGGCAACGGAATAAGCGGCATGACATTAACGCAATTATCACGTAAACAAATTTCTTACAAATAAAAGCATATACTTTTCAACAAATCCAATTTGTCTAATTCCTATTGGATATAACAATACTTTAACAATTTATTTTCAAAAAAAGAACCACACATTAGTTTTAATTTTCCAAAACAATTTTCAATTTAATTAATTAATAGCCTTAATTAATTAATAATTTAAATGCTTTTCTGGCATATTAAATAGATAATAATTCATAATCCTTGGGAAAAGTCCTAAAAATCATAGAAATTCAAATATATTATTTTATTTACCATTTAAAAAATTAGGGGCCAAAACCCATATTTAGTTACTTTAAATAATTAAAACAAAAAATAAAGTTATTTTCTCCTTAGGATATTCATAAAATATTTAATATAACTTAGAAGATTATGAAATTAAAAAATCATCTTCAAATTAACGTTTTACATCACATACCCAAAAATAAAAACCACTTGAGACAAAAAACTTAGGCTTTACCCCTAAAACCCAATTAAATAATTTCATAAAAATTCCATAAATCATTATTCTACCCAAACAATGATTATACAACCATCTTGTTAAAACAAACTTGGCGTGTTTTATTTTTTATTGTTTGGATGTTATGAAAAATGAGAATGATAATGTAACGACCCGGAATTTACAATCCCGGAAATTCCAGATAGTTAGGAAAAGAAGAAAAGAGATGGAAGAAGAAACAGAAAAGAAACACAGAATCTTACATTCATAGCGGATCAAAATATAATATCGAATAAAATAATAGCTATACAAAGGGAAGCTGTATCAGTTAATTTACATCAATACAACTGAGTTACAACATATACATAACACACTAGACAGATATAATCGACCTGTCCTAGACAAATTACAATATATCACAGCGGAATGCACTCCATACTTTCTTGCCATCCAGCTCGCCTCCTGAGCTCCAGAACGTACTTATTTGATAATCTGTAATACTCGGTTTGACCCGAGCATTACATCAAAGTAACACGTGGGTCAGGCTGGAAACCAGCATGAGTAAACTCATCTAAAATGAAATTCCAATGCATAAAATTTATATAAAACCCGGGGTGACTCGTTCAACACTACAAGTTCATAATTTGTTATAGCCAACACTTATATTCAAAAATTGATCCCCAAGTACCTTTACTTAGTTGTAAATGGTCAAGTCATTTAAATTATTCCATTTCAGCCTATTGATTTTACATATCAATCTATAAAGAATCATTGTAGGTTACAAATCGTAGTGGGTTCGGGTATTTACTGATACCCGAACCCGATATCTTCGAATTCAATACCATCTTAACCCAAGTTATTCGAGTGAAATACAATTCCACTATAAATACAGGATGTAACTTTTACACAACAATTCATCATCGATATATAACCACACTATCACTGTCCACCAAACATATCCTATCACCAATCATTCCATATCAGAGATATCATCCAATTCAAGGCACTTATCATCATTCAATCATTCATAAGCAAGATTGATCACTTCCAAAATTAACTTAATTTATCTCTAATTAAATTAATTACTAATCTTTAATCACTTAGATTACCATTACCTAACATTAATTAATTACGAACCAATTAATTAATCATCTATTAATTATCTATCTTAATTAATCACCCTTGACTAATTATACTTTAATTACGTAGATAACCTTAATTAATTTCACAAATTAATTATCCTTAACCATTCACAGTACTTATCCTTAATTAATTACTTAAATTAATCATCCTATAATTACTTACATTGATTAATTATCTTTCAGTTAATCACACTCATTAATTAACTAATCCTTTGACTAGTTTCCTTAATCAATCAATCCTTAATTAATCATAAGCTGTAATTAACTATACTGTAATTACCTACCTTAATTAACTAATTCATTAATTAATTATATTAATCCTTTGATTAATTCCTCTAAGTAATTAATCCTTAATTATTTTTACAAATTAATTATTAATTAATTACATTAATAAATAATCCTTAATTAATTACTTTCATTAATTAATCACACTTTTTAATTAATTGCATTTAGTAATTAATCTTAAATTAATCACATTCATTAACTTAAATCAATCACATTAATTAATAAACTAAATTAATTACACTAAGTAATTAATCCTTATTACTTTCATTAGGTAAGTATACTCTAATTACTTTATTAAGTAATTCCCCTTTAGTTAATTACATCCATTAATTATCCATTAATTACTTCTCTAAGTAATTATGCATAAATAATTCATAATTAAGTGATTGTCTTCAATTAATTGACTAATTGATCAAAATTAATTACCTTAATTAATTAATCAATTAATCATCACTCAAACTCTAGTTAATGATTCATCTCTTAATTACATTCATTAACTATCCACTAATTACATCATTAAATAATTATTCTTAATTACAATAAGTAAATAATAATTTTAAATACTTAAAACTTGTTTAAACCCTTCACTGGAATTTGATAATTACTTTTATCTTTGAAACTTGTTTTTGTTATGCTTTAAAACTTTGTACCTTTTTCTTTAAGCTTGAAAACTTGAATATCTCTTTCTTTTAAAACACAAGTTCATTCACACAAGAAACCCGAGCCTAATAAATGAAAAACCCGGAGCAAAACACGAATCATTTGCATTCAATACGTACTCTAAGTCGACCCCGCAAAAATCTCGAGCAACACACAGGAAGGCTTCATCTTCCCCAAAGCCCAAAGCAACCCAGATACGAATGAAACACGTGCACATGCACGTCCACTATGAGCACCTCCAATCATCGTTGTGACCACCCTACAGTCGCCTACGATCTCACAGAATGTCCTGACCACCCAGCATCGTCTACCTCGCCTGAATTCGAAAGTTAGCTAATCGAACAAATCCTGGAACCAACTCACAACGACAACCCATCTCGCCGACGACAATCTCGTCAACTGGAACGCACGGCCCTTCCTTCAGAGCATCACCACGACACCACGCCACAATCCCATCCTTCGCGATTGGCCCCGATGCATAGTCGAACCCGCAACTACCTCAATATCTTGACAACATAAACTGACGCCAAAACCCTAGATCACCTTCGTCAACCAACTCCGACCATCAGAATAATTCCACACTATTTTTCCCTCGATCCATGGCACTCCGGCCTCCTCCAGACCAAACCTCATCAAAAACTTCGAAGCCGTTCATTGGTAATCGACCAAAATACCCAAAACGTTCATCTCAGATAATCTCACCAAATACAATACTAAAAATCATGAAACTTATATTAAAATTCATGATTTTCTATCACGAATCCATTTATGAAATCCAAACATGAAATCGTTTTATTGATTTTCGACTTATTTTTTATTGTTACTGTAATTTACCAGTTTAGAAATAAATATGCAACATAAACACTTGGATTTATTTTTTTAAAACACTATTACATTCATACAACCATCCATTCTTTGGTGATCATAACTTAAATTTGAATATATAAAGAGAATTTGAATTCAATTGTTTTATCTTTGAGTCTGTGATCATAACAGAGTCTAATATGCATACACTCAGGCATATACACATATAAATAGAGCAGTGTAGAATATATATTCCAGATAAAACAACCATGCAAGCCACATTACAACATTTCTATACAAATTTATCACCTATATTAACATAAACAAAGATTAAACCAGATTTTAAAGAAAGGTTTACTCACCTATTTGAAAGAAGATGAACAGAGCTCTTAATTTTGAAATAGCTTTTGAACTTTTAAAACTTGAGTTGCAGAAATAAAATGCTTCTTTAATCTTAAAAACTTTAATGTTGAAAATGCTCTTGATTTAAAAACTGGAATTCCTGTGATCCTTATCAAAACTGAAATGCTTTGATTTTGCTTTAGATTTTTCTTCTGGTTTGCTTGCTTTGAAACAAAGATGAAAATGCTTGCAGGTTTTTGGATTTTCATCTTAGGTTTGAATAAAAATGTTCAAGCTTTGGTTTTGATACTGAAAATGAATTATGGCTATTGAATTGGATTAGTTTTCCGGTTTGAGGAGTATTGATTTTCAGATTTTGGTTTTGAGTATTTGTTACAGGGTATTGTTTTTTCTTAGCTTTGAGAAGAGAACAGAAAAAAAGAAATGAGGAGAAAGAAAGTATGTATTTAAATAGGCTAAAATGTGATTTAATAAAAATGAAAGAAAAATAAAAATAATAAATGACACTTGTTAAAAACTCACCATTTGTCATTTACATTTACTTATTAATTAACATTTGTTATTAAGGTGTCTTCATGTACTTGTCCTTTAAGTAATTAATACTTATTTTTATTTATTTTAAATGTAAATAAAGCCTTTATACTTAATTTATAAATCCTTATCTAAATGTATATATGAACTTTTTTAAAAAATAAAATTAAACAAATTATATATACAAATAAATGCTTATACATATAATTTAAATCCAAATATTTTTAAATATCTATCCTTTTGAATTTTAAATTTAAATATTCAAATTCAAATTAAATTTCAAATCCAATTTAAAAATTAATTTGATATATATATATATATGTATGTATGTATACACAACACATTATTATTATTGGTTTGAAATTAACAATTTTGCCACATTTTAAATAATTTATAATGGAGATTGTCACATTTAAATTTGTTCAATTTATATATCAATATTTTTAAAAGTTAAATCAGATAACTACCCCATTATAAGGTGCCCGAAAACCCGAGATATCACATTCCTCCCCCTTTAGAATCTTTTCGTCCTTGAAAAGAAACGAAACCAGAATTTTATTAAAATAGTTACTATTGGTTAAATTGCTTTTTGAAACTATAAACTCCCTTTTATTTAAGAATTTTTAAAAACACTTTTGAAATCTACATAGTATTAAAAAATAGTTTTATAAAAATAGTTTTTTTAACTTGATGTCTCAACAAGTCTATTCTTGTTCTCATAGAAATTTGGTCATACGTTGATTAGGCGTATGACCAAAAATCTGTAAGTACTCGGTAAACCCGTTTTCAACGCCCAGTGAAAATACTTGGAAAATAATTTTATTGAAAAATATAGAAAACATTTTTGAAATAAAGAAAACATCTCTGGTGAGAATGCTCTGGAAAGCATCACCCCTCATCCACGGTCGCAGTTAACCCGATGGTTACGTTGCCATCCAGGCAAAATCCATAGATAACTATAGACATCAACGCCCTCGAATTTTGGCTGCCGTAAAAATGAAACTTCTCCACTCCCACATAGATCGCAGACTACACCAGTCAAGTCCTAATATAGCCTTAGGCTCTCATAGCCTCTCGACTTTCACTATGCCTTCATAGATCGTAGTCTAAAAATGTTACGTTGCCATCGCGGCAAAATCAAACATAGGCCGTTGGCTCTCAGCAGCACAAGCGACTTCCGCTATGGTCCGTAGTAGATTACAGTGACATCGAGCTACACTATCGTCATAGCATAATGCATCAGCGCCCTCGACTTTCGCTACCCACTACACATAATCCTCATGAACTAGTTTGTCCGGACTACTCACATGATCAACTTTAGAACCCCCCTTAGGGTTCAAGGCAGTACCACCTTGTGGCACTCCTGAGAAGTTCATTTCAAGGGAGCGCCTTTTCCCTAGAGCCAATCTCAAAACACTTTATACTCTACTCTTATAGTATCCTTCAAATCATACCCTTTATGATTTTCATCTAAATCTCCTTTACACAAAATCGATTCCCAAAATCGATAATTCTCAAATTAGGCTTTCCAAATTCCCAAAATTTGATTTTTCCAAAAATCAAAAGCCTTTTTCAAATCCATAGGTTCCAAAACCTTTTCTCCAAAATCGTTCTCATAAAATCCTTCATATATATATATATATATATATATATATATATGTATATATGTATATAACTTTAAAAATCTTTGGATCACTTCATACTTGCATAAATTCCCTTTTTATACTTCAAATACTTTCAAAAACCCTTTTTTATTCTGGCTAGATTCCATCACGGGGATATTTATCTTATATATATATATATATATATATATATATATATATATAACCTTACCATGTACCAAATCAAATATTCTAATTTGATTATTCTTTTATAAAGTTATTAACCATATTTCCTTTCTACCATAGAAATATCCAATTTCCACTTTATTCCAACATATATTTCACAAAATATACTTTTCATTTCAAAAAACATTTTACAGTTCTTATCTACAAATTTCAATATCAATTTCATTCAAACCTATACGATGTACACATATCATCCGTACGCTTTATCAATCAGATCGCTCACTCGATCACACAATTTCACTTCTGAACTAGTATCGTCCACCCGACTTCCTAGTGGGGAGTCAGATCTGCTTTCTTGATCAGAAACCGTCATTCTCCTTGCATAGCCACAACTATGATAGAGAATTCCCAGAACCAACCAAATATCCATATCCAGGTTCGCCGTCGAAAATCGAGTGAAAAATTCCAACCCGGATCGATATACTATCTCGAAATTCTATGCTTGAATCCAGATCAAATCATTATTCGAATAGAACAATATACGTACATCCTACGTATTCATCCTCATTGATTACTAGCCAAATCAATTCCTTTCTATTCACATTCATTTATGATTTTATTCACTTATTCACAGTTGCTTCAATCCTCATTTGGATTATTACTAAAATTCTTATCCCAAATGGTAACTAATCATAAACAGTTTGCAACCTGATTAGCTTATATTTAAAAAAAATAGCTTGAAAAGTTTAAAATAGATAAGTAGTTGAAAAAATAATTATTAATTTGTAAAATAGCTGTAAAATAGTTAAGTAGTTGTAAATAGTAATTAGTTATAAAGTAGTTGAAAAATGGTTAAATAGCTCCAAAAATTATTGTAAAGTAAGTATAAAATAGTTTGGCTTTAAAAAGAAAGATTGTATATAGTAAATAGTTTGGAAAAATAGATTGAAGAAAGCTTATATTGAAAATAATTTGTTTGGAAATAGTTCCAGAGCAAAACTGTTCAATTCCCAATCTCCATTCCCATCAATTCAATTTAAATTTCAACTTCTATCTAAATTGACTCAATTCCAATATAAATACTTCAATTTCTATTGAACTTGATTTAACCCCAAATTCAAGTTAAATTAACCTCAATTTCTTTCCAAATTCAAATAAATTCCATTTGATTTTTAAACCTGTTCATCTTTAATTACAATTCCAAATTATTTAAATCAATTTGGACTAATATCAAATTGAACCCACTTCAATTTGAAATCATTTTAATTTCTATTTGAATTAATCTCAATTCTAATCTCCACTTTTAAATCATCTCGAATTATATAAATTCGAGTTAAATTTTAAATGTTGATTTAATTCCTTAAATCAAATCGATCTTTACTTTAGTTTATCAATTAAATTCTTTAAACAATTTAATCTTTGAAATCCAATTTAT
Organism: Allium cepa; assembly: GCA_030765085.1. Lineage (NCBI taxonomy): Eukaryota > Viridiplantae > Streptophyta > Magnoliopsida > Asparagales > Amaryllidaceae > Allium > Allium cepa. The sequence continues at coordinate 624,223,090 of CM060941.1, forward strand.
TATCCAATTTCAAATTTGAAACCAATCCTTAACAATTTAAATTTCCAAGTTCCTTTTGAACATTTAAATCTTAAATTCAAAGTGATTTCATTTTCCATTTATATCAACAATGGATATATATTATTCCAATCCATTTCTTAATTCATTTAAACTGCACAATTTACAATTTCAAAATTATTGATAATAACAGGATGATATTAGGATAAATAAACATCCAATTTATTTAAAACATCCATCCATAGCATCCAATTCAATTTTTAGATCTCAAACCCATTTTGAGATCACGCATACTCCCAACTCAAATTAACCTTTTAACTTTCCAAGTTAAATCTCAATTTCATCTTGAAATTTTCAAAGTTAGGTTGTTCATTCTTTACTTTTTTAACTTTCCCTAAGTTAAATTCACTTCAATTTAATCCAGACAACTTTACCCAAATTTGAATTTCCATTTCAAATTTTAAATTTCACAATAATAGTCTTCCCACCTAAGTTTAAAAACTTATTTCACCTTTGGATTTTCACATTACATTCCAAGGAAAATTCAAAACTCAACCTTAGAGTTTATTTCAAATATACATATTTATTTCCTTTACACACCATGTTACTTTTAAATTTTAAATCGCCTTTGGTTTAAATTCAAAACTAATTTTTAAAGATTACACACAACTTCCTAAAAATAAGATTACATTCAAAAATAGTCTGAATAATATTATTTATCACTTCTCTTAACATTTTGAAAACAATTTCAAGTGTTTCTAGACTTGGAATTCAAAACTTCTCAATTTAAATCCATTTCGATTTACAAGTGATTTAATCTAAATTGTTACTCCCTTAAAACTTTTCATTTCTACTTTATCATTATTTATTGGAAAACAATAACCCTATCAATAACCATTTATATTCTGGTTTGAAACAAATTTTAATTCATCTTATTTGTATAGTTCAATCTATTCAATTCCTATTTACATACATACATACATACATACATACATACATACATACATACATATATATATATATCACTTAATTCTTATTCAATTCCAATATTCAACAACTAATTATTGCTTTATATATAAAATATAATTTTTTATAAAAATCATTCATTAAAACCATTTTTAAAACCTTTATATAAGAAAATAACAAGTACGCTCTCATACACACACACACACACTCAACTCATTCTAGGGTACCACTGACCCTATTCTTGATGAGTAATCCCACTTGAGCCAAGGTTCTCGCTTAACCTTCTTCTCTGATACCAGATGTAACGAACCGGAATTTACAATCCCTAAAATTCCAGATAGTTAGGAAAAGAAAAAAAGAGATAGAAGAAGAAACAAAAAAGAAACACAGAATCTTACATTCGCAGCGGATCAAAATATAATATCGAATAAAATAACAGTTATGCAAAGGGAAACTGTATCAGTTAATTTACATCTACACAACTGAGTTACAACATTTACATAACACACTGGACAGATATAATCAACCTGTCCCAAACAAATTACAATATATCAGAGCGGAATGCACTGCATACGTTCTTGCCATCCAGCTCGCCTCCTAAGCTCCAAAACGTCCATATCTGAAAATCTGTAATACTCGGTCTGACCCGAGCATTACATCAAAGTAACACCAGGGTCAGGCTGGAAACCAGTATGAGTAAACTCATCTAAAATGAAATTCCAATGCATAGAACGTATATAAAACCTGGGTAGACTCGTTCAACACTACAAGTTCACAACTTGTTATAGTCAACACTTATATTCACAAATCGATCCCCAAGTACCTTTACTTAGTTTTAAATGGTCCAGTCATTTAAATTATTCCATTTGAGCCTATTGATTTCACATATCAATCTATTAAGAATCATTGTAGGTTAGAAATCGAAGTGGGTTCGGGTATTTACTGATACCCGATCCCAGTATGTTCGAATTCAATACCATCTTAACCCAAATTATTTAAGTGAAATACAATTCCACTCTAAATACACGATATGACTTTTACACAACAATTCATCATCGATATATAACCACACTATCACTATCCACCCAAACATATCCTATCACCAATCATTTCATATCAGAGATATCATCCAATTCAAGGCACTTATCATCATTCAATCATTCATAAGCAAGATTGATCACTTCCAAAATTAATTTAATTTATCTCGAATTAAATTAACTACTAATCTTTAATCACTTAGATTATCATTACCTAACATTAATTAATTACAAACCGATTAATTAATCACCTATTAATTTTCCATCTTAATTGATCACCCTTGACTAATTATACTTCAATTACATTTAGTAGATAGCCTTAATTAATTTCACAAATTAATTTTCCTTAACCATTCACAGTAATTCTCCTTAATTAATTACTCAAATTAATCATCCCATAATTACTTACATTGATTAATTAACTTTCATTTAATCACACTCATTAATTAACTAATCCCTTGACTAGTTTCCTTAATCAATCAATCCTTAATTAATCATAAGCAGTAACTAATTATCCTGTAATTACCTACCTTGATTAATTAATTCCTTAATTAATTATATTAATCCTTTCATTAATTACTCTACGTAATTAATCCTTAATTATTTCCATAAATTAATTATTAATTAATAAAATTAATTAATAGTCCTTAATTAATTACTTTCATTAATTAATCACATTTTTTAATTAATTACATTTAGTAATTACTCTTAAATTAATCACATTCATTAACTTAAATCAATCACATTAATGAATTAACTAAATTAATTACACTAAGTAATTAATCCTTAATTACTTTCATTAAGTAATTACATTCTAATTACTTTATTAAGTAATTCCCCTTTAATTAATTACATCCAATAATTATCTGTTAGTTACTTCTCCAAGTAATTATGCGTAATTAATTCATAATTAAGTGATTATCTATAATTAATTAGACTAATTAATTAAAATTAATTACCTTAATTAATTAATCAATTAATCATCACTCAAACTCTAGTTAATGATTCATCTCTTAATTACATTCATTAACTATCCACTAATTACATCATTAAATAATTATTCTTGATTACAATAAGTAAATAATAATTTTAAATACTTAAAACTTGTTTAAACGCTTCATTGGAATTTGATAATTACTTTTATCTTTGAAACTTGTTTTTGTTATGCTTTAAAACTTTGTACCTTTTTCTTTAAGCTTGAAAACTTGAAATTTTCTTGCTTTTAAAGCACAAGTTCATTTACACAAGAAATCCAAGGCTAATAAATGAAAAACCCAGAGCAAAACATGAGTCATTTCGTTCACTACCTAGTCCGAGTCGACCCCGCAAAAATCTCGAGCAACACACGAGAAGGCTTCATCTTCCCCAAAGCCCAAAGCAACCCAGATATGAACGAAACACATGCACGTGCACGTCCACTACGACCACCTCTAATCATCATTGTGACCACTCTCTAGTCGCCTATGACCTCTTTGAATGTCCTGACCATCCAGCATCGTCTACCTCGTCTGAATTCAAAAATTATCTAATCGAACAAATCCTGGAACCAACTCACAACGACAACCCATCTCGCCGATGACCACCTCGTCAACTGGAACCCACGACCCTTCCTCCAGAGCATCACCACCACACCACCTCGTGATCGGCCCCGATGCAAAGTCGAATCCGCAACCACCTCAAATATCTCGATAACATAAACTGATGCCAAAACCCTAGATCACCTTCGTCAACCAACTCCGACCATCAAAAAAATTCCACACTATTTTCCCTCGATCCACGGCACTCCAGCCTCCTCCAAACAAAACCAAACTTCGACGTCGTTCATTGGCAATCGACCAAGATACCCAAATCATTCATCTCATAAAATCACACTAAATACAATACTAAAAATCACGAAACCTATATTAAAATGCATGATTTTCTATAACGAATCCATTTATGAAATCCAAACATGAAATCGTTTTATTTATTTTCAACTTATTTTTGATTGTTACTGTAATTTACCAGTTTACAAAATAAATACGCAATATAAACACTTGGATTTATTTTTTCTAAAACATTATTACATTTATACAATCATCTGTTCTTTAGTGATCATAACTTAATTTTGAATATATAAAGAGAAATTGAATTCAGTTGTTTTATCTTTGAGTCTGTGATCATAACAGAGTCTAATATACATACACTCAGGCATACACACATATAAACAGAGCAGTTTAAAATTTATATTCCAAATAAAACAACCATGTAAACCACATTACGACATTTCTATAAAGATTTATTACATATATTAACATAAACAAAGATTAAAACAGATTTTAAAGAAAGGTTTACTTACATGTTTTAAAGAAGATGAATAGAACTCTTAATTTTGAAACAGCTTTTGAACTTTTAAAACTTGAGTTGCTGAAATAAAATGCTTCTTTGATCTTAAAACCTTGAATGTTGAAAATGCTTCTGATTTAAAAACTGGAATTGCTGTGATCCTTATCAAAACTGAAATGCTTTGATTCTGCTTTAGATTATTCTTCAGGTTTGCTTGCTTTGTAACAAAGATGAAAACGCTTGCAGGCTTTTGGATTTTCATCTCAAGTTTGAATAAAAATATTCAAGCATTGGTTTTGATATTGAAAATGAAATACAGGCTGTTGAATTGGATTAGTTTTTTGGTTTGAGAAGTATTGATTTTCAGATTTCTTTTTTTTGAGTATTTGTTATAGGGTATTGTTTTTTTCTTAGCTTTGAGAAGAGAATAGAAAAAAAAGAAATGAGGAGAAGGAATGTATGTGTTTAAATAGGCTAAAATGTGATTTAATAAAAATAAAATAAAAATCAAAATAATAAATGACACTTGTTAAAAACTCACCATTTGTCATTTACATTTACTTATTAATTAAAACTTATATTAAGGTGCCTTCATGTATTAACACTTGTCCTTTAAGTAATTAATACTTATTTTTATTTATTTTAAATGTAAATAAAAGCTTTTATACCTAATTTATAAACCCTTATCTAAATGTATATATGAAATTATTATTTTTCAAAAATAAAATAAAACAAATTATATATACAAATAAGTGGTTATACATACAATTTAAATCCAAATATTTTTAAATATCTATCCTTTTGAATTTTAAATTTAAATATTCAAATTCAAATTAAATTTCAAATCCAGTTTAAAAATCAATTTGATATATATATATATAGATGCAACACATTATTATTATTGGTTTGAAATTAACAATTTTGCTAAATTTTAAATAATTTATAATGGAGATTATAAAATTTAAATTTGTTCGATTTATCAATCAGTATTTTTAAAAGTTAAATCAGTTAACTATCCAATTATCTGATGCCCGAAAATCCGGGATATCATAGATAATGAGTGTGAGAGTAAACCAAAAGATGGATCGGCCTGTTTTACCCCTCTCGTATATTCTCTTACTAGTTAAGTTTTTCAAAATAATCTTAATGCTTAATTTATTAAGGCATGACCTTGTTAACAACCAATCTCATTTACATTATTATATTTAATCTATCTAATTAAATATCATAAATAATGCTTAACTAAAATTAGGAGCGTTACATCCATTTTCCAAAATATTAATTAAATGTAACACTAAATTAATTATTATCACAATGGTATTTCTATTAAGAAATAAGCAATCGATGAAATTACAAAAATATATTTGCACTAGTTATTTGTAGGTTGCTCTAACTTAGTTTCAATTCTTTTAGTTCATTTTTTGTACTTTCTAAGTTAGACTTAACATCACACACATATTTTGATAATTTAATGTTCTCCTCTTTAAATATTTTAATTCCATCATTCAAAATTGAGTTTTGGGATGTCAACTTTTCATAAAAAATTTATGCATTTTTTTATTCTTTTTCTAGAATGGTTTTCTTATCCTTTAACATATTTATTCACAATTCTACTCTATTTAGCTTTTCTGTAATATCCTTATGTGTTTTCTTTGAAATTCTAAGTTTGTCTTCTAATTCCATACTAATTTCAAGCAAATTATTATATGAAAGTTCAAAATTTACCTCATTAATGGTCATAAAGCACACAATCACTTGTTTCAAATTGTTATCACTTTCCAAAGATGAAGGTTCAAAATCATCCTAAGTGATAAGGATAACTTCCTATTTCTTCTTGTTGAAATCTTCAAATTTATTTTTATTCTGTCTTTTTGTTTTCTTTTAGACAATCTTTCTTCATGTGATTAAATTTGTCATTTTCAAAATATTTGATTTAGGTAATATCATTTTTGTTTCCAAAATTTATCCCATTTGCTTAAATTTCTCGAGTTCATTGTACTTTTTAGAAATAGAGACAAAATCTTTTTCCTTTAAATCCGAGTCATCATCTTCAACCTGAAAAGCAATACTTTGATTTTCTTTTGCTAGTTCTTCTCAAGCTCGTATGTTAAATTCATAAGACATTAAATTCCTGATTAATTCTTTGACTTAAAGCATAGAAAGATCATTTGCTTCTTCAATTGCAAGTACTTTCTTTCTCACTCATCAGTCAAAGAATTTAATGCTTAATACAAAATCAAATTTAGTAAATGATGTTCCTAGAGCAACAAATCATGCTGAATGATTTAAAACTGTAAATATATCCACGATCCTTTCATTTTGTTTCATTTTAAAAGAACGAGATTGATTTCTTTAAATTGATTTTGGTTTGTTTAACCTTTTTTGTGCCTGCACATGTAGTTTTACACCTTTTCTTAGAAAATGCAGTTTCAACAAAAATGGTCGTTTTAGGTTTTTAGTTGATTGGAAAATTAAGGAATTGACTGATAATGCTGAATCTAAACAATCGTTTTCCTATTGACTAAAATAAGACCGAATCAATTAGTCTTTTTTCCAATCGACTGTTGGGTGAATATTTAACATCTATTTGTTTTGATGTATAAAATACTTTGTTTAAATGACATGTTTGCGAACAACATTGTGTACATTGAAAAACAACACCCAAAAACACGTCGACTCTTTTTGATAGCTCTTATGTCTTCATTATCAAGGCGAGTTCCTACACAAAATATCTTGGAATATTATTATATAGTTATCACTATCAAAACATTCAAATAAAAGTTCTAATAGGTTTTGATCTCGATGGTTGCACCATGATGATTTATTGTCCATCCCATCACATTAGAATCCCATATAACTTCATTGAAGATTCCAATCTTCCTACCCAAATACATACACACACACATACATACATACATATATATATATATATATATATATATATATATAAACTCAATAGTCCCATTGATATGCCACTCAGACATATGATTCTAGAAGGAAATTAGTAGTTAAATGAAAGGAATTTCTATGTTATAGAAAGGAATTTATTTCCATGAACAAAATATGGAAAAGTAAACTCGAATTATTTGGTTGAAACATGAAGGGAAGTCAACTGAATAATAAATTAATTAAGTTAAAGGTTTATTTGAAGGATTATTGAGCTGAAGTTGTATTTTTGTTATTAGAAGTTATTGAAAAGATAGTTAAAAGTGAGTTTCGGTCGGAAAGTTGTAATAGTTGATGGGATATTGTTGATATTGGAGTTTCAATTGATTTGACCACATTAACCAGCAGATAGAGAAATCCTTAAAGGTGTGGATGAAAAATTTATTTGAAGGGCTTAGAAATTTATTTTTTGGTTATGTCCTAATGACCCAACGATGTTACTATGTGATCTGACTTGGTTATCGACTCATTGTACAAATTTCAAAATAATTGGCATTTACATTTTTTCATTATGTATCATTGCGGTAATGATCGAAGATGGAGGAAAATGATAATTAGATGCTTTGTTATTTGACATCGTAGGTATGGGTAGATGATTTGTTTTGGATTGTGGATGGATGTCGTTAATCCAATTGCGGATAATGTTACACCATAAATGTTTACATTGTATATGGTTGTATTAATTTGTGGATGGGTGTCATTAAACCGATGTAGCAGATAACTTTATGCTACACATGTTTGTTTTGACATGTGAAGTTAATTTTTACTAGGAAAAAGGTGATTGTCGTACCGTATACACTTTAGGGCGATATTTGTAAGATGATGGTTAACCTAAGTGGTCTTTTTCAATATAAATAAACCATTCATGGTAGGATTAGAATAATGTAGAATTTTACTAGACAAAAGATATGTTTAAATACTAAGATGTGACATAAGTTTGAATAAAATGACATTTGGATTGTTCATTTAAGTTTATCGAATTGATATGGCGAGATACCAACCCAATCAAGTTATCTTGTCTATAATATTATTAAAGAAAAATGGTATGCGGCTATTCTTGGGGGTGATACCACTATAGGGTTTGTATAAAGGAAGGTTTAAATTGAAATATTTTGAATTTTTAGGTATCCTTAGCTAAGTTGGTTTTGGAATTTGTTTGAAAAGGTATTACTGATGATTGGAAAATACATAATAAGGAAAAAGGGAACAAATATTATGCTGATATGGAAAGGAGTGTACAAATACAATTTATGAATGTATGGAACATACTCCAAGATAAATCGACAATAAGATTATTAAACTCATATCAACGATTTCATGGACTATCCATCGCATATATACCATTCATTTAAAAATTGATATGGACTATCCATCACACATCCTATGGTTTTCTTAGGTTAACTATGAACCCTTCATTCATCTCATAGAGACTAATCATCTCCGGCATGATGTGGATTATCCAACTCACATCTCATAGTTTTCGTAGGATGACAATGAACTCGTCATTCACCAATTTAATTCATGTTAAACCTGAATGTTCAAGCTATGTCTATTAGTGTCCCTAATTAGGTTATATACCATTTAAAGTTATAACATCTCAAATGACATGCATCGATATCCCCAACGATCTATGTCGGACTTATTAAAGAAATTTTTCGTTTATATCCCCAATGATTAGTGTAGAATTCCATAAAGTAAAATACATTAGTATCCTCAATGATAAAGTATAGGTCACTAAATATATAGCATGTCGAAGCTAATCTACATTAGTGTCCCCAATGGTAGTGTCTAAATTTATAACTAAAATGACATTTGTATCCACAATAAAAATGGCGAAGATGAAGATTTAAAGCTCTTCGCTCTTAATAAAGAAGATAGGCGACATACATGTCACACTATAACGTCGAGCCTCTACCCAAGGTTAGAAAAACAAAATTTAAATTCTTTTAAGTATAAAACCCTATATAGAAGATAAAGTTGTTGAATTTCATTGGATATAGGTTATCCACCTTTCAAAACTAAGCTTTCAGATATTATAAAACAATGGCTAACTACCACAATCGTAGGGTTATTAACCCACACGAACCTAGGCAATATCACCTCTTTAAAACATTTTCACATTGCATAGAAATAAGCCTCGCCAGCGTTAAAAGGAAGAAATGCAGCATTAATGTCGTGTTGCATCGTTTCCAACCCCGTACAATATAAAACCTTGGTATATAAGGTCGTCGGATGCATAGTGGCTTCTACATTATCGACATCACTATAATACTTTTATACCTAGGTTACTTCGGCTATTATACCGCCAAATGTATAAGTGCAAAGTTGAATAGATCGGCTTCAACATAGAAGAATCATGATATCGCGATGCCAACAAATATAATTTGCCGCCTTTGTCAACATCGACACGGTTGGAATCACTCCATAGTTACTTACCTCTAACGATCCATATTTTTGGACAATTTAAATCGACAATAAACCGCATATGTCAAGTTAAACCATTCAAAAGGGAGGATTATTAGTGAGGTAAATAAGAAAATAAGAGAAAAGAAGGAAAAACAAAACATAGAATCTCATAGAGGAATAACAAAATATAATAATCAAATAAATAGATCATGAACCTGTTTTACAAATAACATTTGATTACACTTGTACAATACAAATCAGAGTTATACGTATAGCAGGTATAATAGGATAATTCAGTCGAACAACATCATACAGTGGAATAATAATAATATAATACTAAACTCTATCTTCGTCCTTCAGCAATAATGTCTTCAATGCTGAAAAGCTCAGGTTGACCCTAGCATAATGAAAAGACAAAACATTTGAGTTAGAACTAAAAGAACTTATGTAAGTTGAATCAACATCAAATAAATATGAGTGCAATAACTTAAGAGATGTTAGGGATTTCCATCGCCTAAGGATCGATTAAACTATTTATATGCAGTAACGTATGTTATATATATAACGTCTATCAGTAAAGTAAAGTATTAAAATAGCGTTAAGGCATTACCCACATCTCCCTTAACACATTTTATAAATGCCATAGTCTATACAGTGCTGTAACTCTACCAAACCAGTGGGCTATCAGGTAGCACTCCATAGGTACGACACAAAACAAAATCACAGTGGGCTCGATAAGGCATATGGCAGGGCACACGAGGCTATATCCACGGTAGGATTGTATCGGATTGTGGAACCAGGCTGGTGATAACGCATAGCAGCTACTACCGCCAACCTCGAACAATGCTCCTATAATCAAATCGAGATGGCCACTAATCAATCACAAAGTAACACATGGTATCGAAGAAGCATGTTCGATCAGAGGAGCAACCTCACTTGACCTGGTTATGGCTCCTGATTTTAGTCATATCAAGCTGACCAAGGGGGGTCTGGACTGTGTTCTTACCTCATACTAGAATCATTTGCTAAACCATCCTACTTCGTTTTGGATTCTCCACCACATTCATAGTTGTTAAAGTGGTTTCAGAATTGGCAGAGAGTATGACAATATTCGACCTCGGTTTCTTGAACAACCAAACACTTACATTTTTCACACCATGGTCTTTTAAAAACATTTTTAATAATAAATCCAGAAACAATTTATACCTTCATATCAAGATATCCATATACTTATTCCAAAAGTATAAATATATTCATAAACATCGACGACGATTTCTTCCAATCAATTTCGAGAATTATTTATAGATCTCCTTTAAACCATTTATAAACTATTTATACGTTTTAAAACCATTTATAAAGCTATTTCTAAATTCCAAAATAGTTTATAACTCTTCTTCTTTTCATAAACTTCTACGCAAATTCCTTTAAACGTTCCCAAAATCCCTTTATACAAGTTCTTTTATAAAACCCTTTATAAAGTCCTTTAAAACCATTTTAAAATCCTTTATAAAAATCTTTTATAAAATTTCTTTGAATCAGATTATAAAATCTCTTATAAAACTATATTAAATATTCCTTACAAAACCATTTACAAAATTCTAAAATCTTTTACAAAAATCTTTTATGTATTAAAGTTATTATAAAAGCCTATATTATTTATTATCTTAAATCAAACTATATTTATCATATTAAATATAATATATATTTATATATTAAAACTATGTTAAATATATTATTAAATTAAATTTTAAACTATTTAAAATATATTTTAAAACTAAATAAATTTATAAGTTGAAATATTAAAATTACATTTAAAACCATAGATTAACTTATAATTTGAAACTTCAAAATATATAAAACAAATTATTTTACAAATATAAGTTTATACAACATCATTAAATAAAATTTAAAAAAAATCAAATTTATAAAATAAATATACTTTATAATTTTAGAAAATAATTTAAAACCGACCAACGGTGTCATATATAATTTTCTACCTTATGGTCAAGTGATAGGATATGTATCATTTCAATCCCAAATTAGTTTAAAAAATTCGGGTATATATCATTTCAACCCGTATCCCAAATCAATAATTTCCAAATTAATAAAATCGCTCGGGTTTATCATTTCAACCCATAACGATTTTTCCTAATCTATAAGGTCATTTGGGTATGTATCATTTCAACCCATAGTGACAACAGGGATATAAACATTTAATCATCCAAAATGTCAAAATATAAACATCCATCACAATCAACATCCAAATCAACCAACAAATCACAACAATTGACCGGTTATCATTATCAGATTTTTAATTAACAATTTAAATTCAATATTAATTTAAATGGTAATTCAATTCAATAAAATTCAAATTAAATTAAAATATCAGTTTAACACATAAATTCAACTAACATAAGAAGGTTTAATATTTTTGAATGGGTTAAATCACTTACCTTTGATTTATCATCGATTTAAAATCCAAATAAAGCTCAAAAATCCAATAGTTTCAGAATGCAGCATAACCAGTTTCATGATGTCTGGAATTCGATACAATCGCAAAGGAGAAAACCGCACCCAAATTTGAGCTTTTATGAAGAAGTTATGATTGTTAGAACATCTAAATTTTAAAATTTAAACTTTAAATAAAGTTATAGTGCAAATTAGTAAATTTGTTACCTCTGAAACCTAACTCATTCGACACTCACATGCGAACAACAACAGCTGCCATAGCCCGCTTCTTCACGATTGAGCCTCGCCTTCATCACCTCGGCCCAAGGCCGCACCTCCCAGGCACGCACAGTCCACTACGACTTGCTGAAACCACATCCGCCATCACAGAAATTATTTGCCAATCGTGGCGAATTGAGGCATCTCTGATGAGATGTAACCGCACATATGAATTCGCCTTGACGACCTCTACCCACTATAACTTCCCGATCGACAAATCATTGCAAATCCGTTGTTAAACGAAACCGTGGCCTATGGACGGTCGAAATTTCTTCATCGTTTTCTGATCAAATGATGCATCTAATCGAAAAATGAATTGAAGAGAGAGATTACGCTCGTCAAGAGATTTCCAATGATATATAATTTGATATGATTTGAAGAGTTTGAATTTTCAATATGATTTTGAATTTGGAAATTATGGTTTTTGATTGAAATTGTCTGACGTTGGAAAGGTAGGAAGGAGATAACTGAAGAGATGTGTGACGCCCCACCTCTATACTCACGTTAGGAAAGGACATTACGGAGTAATGCCGTCAACTAGCACGAAGAATAAGGCTATTGAGGAGCGACCATCAGTGTAATTACTTTGTGCGAGCATCGATATGTCAGATAGTATAACATGCATTTCATTTCAAGAGGAAATCCGACATGCCGATACAAACTCAAAGCTACTACACAGTGGCTATGTGGTCTTCGGAAACAAATATAGAAATAAACATAACATAAATCAGTCACAGGTATCCATATCACAAAGGTGGAAATAGATATGAATATAACACATAGAAGTGTGCATCAGAGTAGTAGTCAAACAAGATCCACAATATCACAAAAGAATAGGTATAAATGCTAGACAAAAGACTACATATACATCAAGGAGTCTATATCTCAAATGTATAACAACAAAAACTACCAATCTAATGTAGTTAGACAGAAGCAGGTCTGATCTGAGTACTATTTAATAAGAAAATAATAAACGGATCAGTCTAGCTATAAATATAAGATAAAATGAGATAGAATAGGAGATATGATAAAAACGTATGATAACAATAATTCCATACTATGAAAAGTATACATTTAACAACAATAAAAATTATATAATATCTCAAAAATCTCATAACATCAAAAAGAATGTCATATTCTTTACAATATTCACCAAACCACAAATATTGGCTAACATATCAAAGCCAATTATAAAAATTGGTGAAACACAAATTCTAGAAATCATCAATTAGTAATCCAGAAATCACAAAAAGAGGGAGGCCTATCATAAACTGAAGCATAAAAACTCTCTAACACGTGTATCACAAACGGACGCTATCCCATGGTCGCTAACCATAGATTCGGTACAACGACGTAGTACAACGGTACGCCCGAGGAACCTGAAATTCGAATAGATCGGAACAACGACGTAGTACAAAGGTACGCCCGATAAACCTGATAAGTCGATACAACAACGTCGTACAAAGGTACGTCCGACAAACCGAACTCCATAAAAGAGCATGGGTCTCTAGCCCATAAAATTTGAGTCGAAACTCCAAGAAACACATAGGTTGTCAGCCTATAATAGAAATGAGACGAAGCTCCGTAAAACGAGGTACCGTCCCCTACGTGGACAAAGAGACATAGCCTATCGCTAGCCTGAATCACAAAATGATCATCATCGATCATCGAGAAGTGTCAATCACACAAAGCAAGTAAATAAATGAGTTTAGCTTCATGTCCCATAACCACTGGCTTAACATAGATATTTACAAATGAATTGTAGATTCCCACTCAAAAATTGTCACAGGAGTTTCAATCGATCAAGTCCAAAAATTAACCCTAGAAGTAAACACAAGCGTTTCATACCACTAGTTTTACTAAGCCGTTTAATTAGATTTCTCAAGCGAATGAGGTAAAGTTTTGTATATACTAGTAGATTGGAAAACGGTTTTATAAACGCGTTTGATATTGAAAATAAAGTTCAAATCATCTTTGTGAAAGAGTTTGAATATTTATTACTAGTATAGAAACCTTTGTATTTTAAAGTGACAAATCACAAAAATGATTGTAAAAATAATCAATCATCAATATTCACATTCGAAGATGTGAATTAAATCCATAGAAATCGATACTAAATCCATCAAAATGGATATTCCCAAAATCCCGAAAACGAAGTCATCAAAGCCGAATAAATGGTAACAACAACTCGGGTAATCATGAATCGATATAAATTGGAATTTCAAGCAAAATCGGCAAATTGGGATGAAACAAGTAGGTCAGTCGACTGGACACTGAGTTCAGTCGACTGGCCCAATGCCTGGAAAACTCTCGGGTTCCATGTCAGTCGACTGGACTCAGAGAGCAAGTCGATTGGAACATATTTCCCAGTATTTCCAGCCTATCACAATGAAGGACAAACTCTCAACAATTTGCGATCGGACGAGTAATGGGCGCTACGGGTTTATGCCAATCGACAACCCAGCCCTATAGGCTCTTCGATACACCACCAAAAGCATGTTCATACATCAAAGCTAGGATTTTTAAAGTTTTTGACTTCAAAACACCAAAAATTGAAATGTTCACCAAATCAATTTAAACCAAAAGCAAATTAACATGAAAAGATGTTAGGAATTCATACCTAACAATAATGATAGCTATAGACATGGATGTGAGATAACAAATCTCACCTTTTCTCAAAAACAATGAAGGAGAAGCTGAAAACAAATGAGGATCAACCACTCTTCAATCCCAACTCAAAAAGCTCCAATCTAAGATCATAAGCCAAAGTTTCCCAAATTAGGTTATAGGGAATTTCTGAAATTGGAGAGAGATTGAGATGGAGAAGATGAAGGAGATGCTTACCTAAGCTTCTCTTTGATTTTCGTGTTAGAACTTGAATTTTGCAAAAGGAGCTAGGACTTAAGAATTCTAATTTCCAATCACTTCCCCTATTATTCCTAAAGCTTGAAGTGTTAGGAAATAGAAATGAAATGGATGAAGAGGAGTGGGGGTGGAGCTAGAGTCTTAAGTTGATGTTAATGGGCTGAAACCCAAACCCAAAGCCCAAAGTGAAAAGGTCGAAATTCTAGCTAACTCCAAATATATCGATGTTTATACTCAAAAAGGTCGCAAACGTCATTTTGAACTCAATGGAAATGGTCTCGAGTCTTAATTTGTCTGTTTTCCAAAAAATAGCTTTTCGGATTATAATCCGACTAACGACGCTATATTTAAATAAAATATTTAAATACACAATCGTAAAATATGCGGGTTGTTATAGACTCCCCTCCTTAAAGAAATTGCGTCCTCGCAATATTTAAGAAGGTTATAAAAAGTAACCACCATAAAAGCATATCAACACAAAAGAAAATTGAAATAAGAAGTTCACCTCAAAAAGCACGAGAAAGTTAATCCGAATGTGATTGCTCGATGAATTCTCTAGATTCCCAAGAGAAATCCTTAGGATTTAAGGACCATTGAACTTTCACAAGGGGGGCATCTTTATTTCGTAGGCGTTTAACCTTCGATGCAATGATACGAATAGGATGCTGCTCATAGGTCAAATTGGGCGAAACTTCAATTTCTTCAACAACACCGGACTCAAGAATAGAATCATAATCTCGAAGGCATTTCCATAGTTGAGAGGCATGAAATACGTCATGAATAGTGGAAAATTGAGCCGGTAATAAAAGGAGATAAACCACGGAACCAATGCGTTCGGTGATGGGAAATGAACCAATATATCGGGGTGCTAATTTTCCCGATCGACTGAAACGCACAACACCCTTCATAGGTGAAACATGAATAAACACCAAATATCCCACAAAAAATTCTAATTTCCTTCTTCGGTTATCGGCATAGGATTTTTTCCTACTTTGAGCTTCTTTCATCCTATGGCGAATAAAGTCAATCTTTTCTGTGGAATCATGAATAAAATCAGGACCTAAAACCAGCTTCTCACCGGTCTCAAGCCAACAAGAAGGAGATCGGCATAGCCTTCCATAGAGTGCCTCAAAGGGAGCCATACCAATACTAGATTGGAAGCTATTATTATAGGAAAATTCAATAAGAGAAATATGATCTTTCCAACTTCCACCAAAATCAAGAACACATGCACGAAGAAGATCTTCAAGAGTTTGATTCACACGCTCGGTTTGTCCATCGGACTAAGGGTGATAAGCGGTGCTAAAATTAAGCTTCGTTCCCAAAGCTTTTTGAAGATTCTTCCAAAATCCACTAGTAAATAATGGATCACGATCGCTAACAGTAGAAGTATGAACTCCATGTAATTTAAGAATTTCTTTAACATATAGTTTGGCCAAAAGAGGTATGGTCCGATTGGACCGAACGGGAATAAAATGGGCGGATTTTGTTAGTCTGTCAACTATCACCCATAGACTATCATGACCCGAACGAGAACGGGGAAGACCATCAATAAAATCCAGGGAAATTTGATCTCATTTCCAAATTGGAATGTCCAAAGGTTGCAATAACCCACAGGGCCTTTGATGCTCGGCCTTAACGAGTTGGCAAGTCATGCAACACTTAACAATGTTAGCAATCATTACGCCATAGATTGCATACTGCAACACCCAATAATGATGCAGGATGTGCCAAAAAATGTTGTTGTAGGCTAAAAAAGGGCAAAGGCAATACTTTCTCGGTGATGCATTTTGCCGCGTTGCCCTAGAGTCAAAGGCAACACCCTAGGGCAACATCGGTTCTGTTGTTGCCACAGGTACAAAATTTAATAAAAAGTGGACCCCACAATCTGGGCCCTAACATGTGAGCCCACATTGTGGGGACCACTAACTCTGTGGCCCACCTTTACGGAACCCTGTTGTGGGGCTCATATTTATTAATCTTTGGTAACACTTTTACCATCCAATGGCAACACTTTACCAATTTATTACCACATTTAACATCACATACTATAACATTATATCATATCTATGGCAACACCTTTTGCAATTTAAATTGAAAATGTACTGCAACATTATATCATATGTACTGCAACATTATACTGCAACATTATGCCATATCTAATGGCAACATTACACTGCAACAAAGAACTTTTCATTTTAGAATAACCAGCAACACAAGTTTTACTTAGTCAAGTACAAAATAACAAACATACTTAAAAACATAGCCAGTGTATTCATAGTTACAGCCAGTACATACTAAATTCTACTTATTAACAGTACATTCATATTTGCGAGCCTCCCGTGCCATCAGTGCCATTAGTGGCTCTGGTGCCTCCAGTGCCATCACTGCAGATGGTCGCACAGTAAATTTTGTCCCTTATGTCCTTCTAAAAGGGAGGTAACACTCAGACTAGAAAAGGGCATGAAACTATATCATGTGCTTAAATGAATACAGTGTAAAACGAAAGGCGATTTTGTATTTTTACAATAGATATCTATGTAGCTTAACAACCACCTTAAAGGCAAATATATAAATTGCGATTAAAATTGATGAAGATTTCCTTTCACTTTCGGTTATAATAGTGGAGGGTAAAGTATTCAATAAAATTATCATACACCTTCATTTAGAGAAAAGTTAGCTGCAGTAGTGCCTCAAGAGCACCTTCTTCTTGACCAACAGCAGCATTAGTTCCTTTGCTATCCCTATGAGAATCTAAGTTGGCCAAGCATTGAGAAGCCTGTGAAAAATTGATCTAAAAAATTGTATTTATAGATGTACATTTTGTTCTAGTGAGACTAGCTATTGACATTTAAGCAATTTCATATCCTAGAGTTAAAATGTGATGCAGGCTGTTACAAATCTTCCAGTGATACTTTTGGAGAAACAAGGGAGTGATGTATAATGCATTTACTTACTCAAACTGTTGGCTTCATATCGTTTATTTGGTGTCCCAATTCTAGTACTCAACTGAATAAAGTACTTATACCTGCATTACGAAAAGTAGATAATGATATAAATAGCATACAATGTAGCAGCACAAACATTATAATTTTAATGAACCTTGCAATAAAAAACGCATAACGACACCTGCATTACAAGCAGAAAGCAAGAATAACAACTGACATAAGAGCTTAAAACTTTCAATAAGCTCAACTACACGGTTGATTAAAAATACAGTTGTGTGAAAATCACGTTCCATGCTTCATCAAGATAATTAAGAGTCTACGCTGACAAACAATGAACCTCACATACGTCAAAATTACTTCACGTAGTTTTTATTTCACTTTATTTTTCAGCAAAAAATCACCATGATTTGAAATAAAATAGGGAATATGGAATTACTAAAGCTGGTGTATAATAATAAGTTTGCCAAAAGCTACAAGAACTCACATTTGAGTTGGAGAGAATTGTAGTTCATAATTCTAGGCATAATTATGTTGAAAACGGTACCTCAAAGCTAGCAAAACAGCGAAAGCTATTCCATTGGATGGAGATGACGGTGGTTTTTGACGTGCTTCCATCATTCTGCTTAACTATAATTTCAATTCCTCTGCATCCCAGTTTGACACTGGTCATCCTACCATTTGCTTCCACCAGCTGCTACTCATCACCATCCATATAACTATAAAAAAAATATAGATTAAGCCAATAAAAAAGCAAATGCTGAAGAAATAATTGTTACCCCCCAAAACCATCACCACCAAAAAATGAATGGAAGATATCGAAAGGGTCATGACCACCACTATCTCTACCCATTTCCTTCCTTGAGAGCATACTCATCATAATTGGTCACATTTTTCTCGTTTTCAGGTTCATACAGAACCATGTTAATGGGAAGTAACATTATGGAAATAACATTCAACTTGATTTATTCAAAATATATCTCAATAAGATAAACTCCTAACATGGCGTTAATGGGAAGTAGAATCATGCAAGTAAAGATAACATTGCCTGGAACAGTGACATGTTCATAAAAATTCTTACCACCCAGTTTTAAACTTGACGACAAACTAAGCATGCGGAAATCAAGTGTTGCTGCTGCACACTATAACAAGGCAGTATCATGATTGAAAGCATATTTACAACAACAAACATCTGACAGTTCTAAATCAATTCATATTTTCAGAACTGTTACGCCATGTCCTTTCAGTATAAAAATCACATAAACAAACGAATACTTTTTACACATACCATACCAGAACAGTGAACTTTGTGATTTTGCAAATTTACTAGCTTTTCTTACCTCTGCTTATTAACCATCTGCTCTGCCGTTTTTAAACTTTTATCAACAGCATGAAGTAAAAGCTTGTACCAATAAAATCTTAATACGCTACAACAACAATAATCTGAGTAACCGAAAGTTCGTACAAACTTACATTTTATACTCTTAATGAACCAATTAGGACTTCCCTCTACCAACTATACTTTAGAAGATATGCTCCTTCGTACATAGTAGTTGTTGCCTGCAATATAGAAGAAGCCTTTATTCATGAAAGGTTTAGAGAGCCTTTTATCATCAAATTTTAATTAGTGTCTAAAAATAAAGATGCATTGATCTTAATTAAATTCATTTGCAAAATACAAATTAATTCACTTACAACATAAATCCACCACCTGAAATAAATCGTCGCATCTCCGTTCCCAGAAACCACTGACCTCCATCACAACGTTCGACCGCCCACTTCTCCTCCAATCAACAGACCTGTACAACTAGGCAATTCCATCTCCTCAGTCACAATCTCCAACCAAACTTGGAATCGTAAAACTAATTCGCTAATCCACAACACAAATTCGCCTCGAATCAAACTCATGAAGAGCTCTCGAATTCCAGAATCCGCAACACGAATCCGTAACACAAACCGCAACACCAAACCCATGAATTCCAGAAACGAATTTGAATTGAGAAATGGTTTTGTGAAATTTGGTTTGAAAAAAATCGATATGGATTGCGATTGTATCTTTTGAAAATTTAATTGAGGAAGTGTGTTTGGTAAATTTTGACAAGAGAATTTTTACTTGCGTTCATTTTATTTTGCTTGAGCAGCAGCGGAGTACGTATTTTGTCAAGGGTTTGGTAAACCTTTAATATTTTGTTAACTTTTGCCGCTTTATTTTTGCTTCCCGCATTAAAAATTATTTCAGCCCGCTTTTTTTTCAGCCCGCACTCATTTTTATAATATTTTTATAAGTCTATAGATACTGCAACATAGTGTTGATATCTATGCTAATATCCTGAATCTAACATTGTAATAGACAAAAATCAGCATAACTATCGTTACATTGTAGCTAGCAACATCTTGTATTTTCGCTGCAATAAGCCATCTATGGCGTAGTGAATATCGGATTTCATTCCATCCCAATAATAAAGTCGCTTCATATCCGCGTACATTTTACTACTACCGAGATGAATGGTAAATTTAGAACGATGAGAATCTTCTAAAATATCTTTACGAAGATCGCTAATATTTGGCACGATAAGTCTACCAAATTTTCGAATACCGCCACGAGCATCAATATCAAAGTCTTTCAAACCATCAATATCAATTTTATCCCTACAACTTTGGCTAAGAAGAGCCAATTCGGGATCTAGCTTTTGGGCTTCAAGAATGCGTTCTAAAAGAGAAGGATGAGCCTCAAGGCTACATAAAACAAAAGATGAACATAAATTGGATTCACGATGTCGAATCTCACAATCGGACAAAGTTTCGAGATCGTTCCTTTCGGATATCATCATAGAAACAACCACTTGTTGCTTACGACTAAGGGCACCGGCATCACGATTCCCCTTTTTGGGAGTATAAAGAAATCAAGATCATAAGATGCAAGGAACTCGAGCCAACATTGTTGACAAAAATTAAGTTCCTTTTGAGAAAACAAATACTTCAAAGATTTATGATCGGTGTAGAGAATAAATTTTTCTCCCAAAAGACAATAACGCCAAATTCTAAGGGCGAAAACAATAGCGAGCTCTAAATCATGAATGGCATATCTAGTCTCGGCCGGCTTTAATTGCCTAGAAGCATAAGAAATAATACAATCCCTTTGAATAAGAACGGCTCTCAAACCATCACGACTAGCATCGGTATAAACAATAAAATTTTGGTTTTCTTCGGGAATCACAAGAATAGGAGCATCGGAAAGGAATTCTTTTTATTAAAGAAGCTTCACGTTTGTCCGAACAAATGTATCTAACTCCTTTCTTTGTCAAGCTAGTAAGAGGCACGACAATTTTAGAAAAGTCCTTTATGAACCGACGGTAATAACCCGCCAATCCAAGAAAGCTACGAATCTTCGTCACACTCTTTGGTCACTTCCAATCTTGAATTGCTTCAATCTTTGAAGGATCTACGGAAATTTCGGATTCAGAAATGATATGACCAAGATATTTCACACGAGATTGCCAAAAGTGGCACTTGGAAAATTTTGCTTTCAATTGATTGCTCCTAAGAGTTTCCAACATAATCTGAAGATGTTTTTCATGATCTTCCTCGGTTTTAGAATAAACAAGAATATCATCTATAAAGATGAGAAAAAAATCGATCGAGAAAGTCTTTGAAAACTCGATTCATAAGGTCAACGAAATAAGCCGGAGCATTCGTTAAGCCAGATGGCATAACAAGCCATTCATACGATCCATAACGAGTATGTTATGATGTCAAAGGAATGCTACCCTCTGCAATACAAAGCTGATGAAAACTGGTTGCTAAGTCTAACTGTTAAAAGACTCTAGCACCTCTAAGTTAATTGAATAGATCATCGATCCAAGGTATAAGATATTTATTCTTGATAGTAAGATCATTAAGCTTGCGATAGTCAATGCAAAGCCTAAGTGTACCATCGGATTTCTTCACAAAAATAGTAGAAGCTCCCCAAGGAGAGGAACTAGAACGAATAAATTGCTTCTCTTCCAATTCGGATAATTGTTTGCTCATCACCTCATTTTTCTTATTGGACATACGATAAGGAGGACAAGTAATAGGTAACTCCAGGAATTAGATTAATTCTGAGCTCAATGGCTCGCTTAGGGGGTAAGCCTAAAACTGGCTCAAATATATCGAGAAAATCCCAAACAACGTGAATGAGAGAAATGAAGTCTTCCTCATCATCATTATCGTCATCTTGAGGATTTAAAGAATATAAAGATGCTGCCAAGTTGGAATCCGAATCTTTAAGAACAATAGAAATCTGCTTAACGGATTGAGGATGTCGTAGATGAATAGTCCGCTCAGGACATAGGATATTGGCTTCATAACGGTTAAGCCAATCCATGTCGAAAATCATTCTGAAGCCTAAGTAACGCATTACATGCAAATCGGCTTGGAAAGAAAAATCACACAAAATAATCTCGACATCTTTATAAAGCAAACTAAGTGTTGCGGATCCACCAATCGGATTCGCAATTCTCAAAGAAATCATTAAAGCCATAACACTTAAAGAAAAAGTATCAACAAGTTCTTTTGATATAAAAGAATAGGATGCACCCGTATCAAAAAGAACTCGAATAGGTTGATCATGAAACATAATAATGTCATCAAGGATAGGATGAGAAATACCTTGACCGCGAGAAATGTTACTAGGGACTTGAACAATATTTAGCCTTCCCTCCTTCTTGATTTGAAGTTTGGGACATGAAGATATAAGATGACCCGAATTTTTGCAATAGAGATGAAAGAGAGGTTTCAGACATCTATTAGCATAATGGTCCTTAGAACCATAATTATAACATTGCCCACTAATAGGGGTAGGAGTCTTTGCTACCGAAGCTGCTTGCTTCCCTTTTTTTATTGGGATTTGGGTCTTTGAATTTAATAGGCCTTTTCTTGTTGTTGTTGAAGCTCGGTTTGGTACCCACAACTTCAACGTCACTCTCCCTATTGGCCTCTTCAAGTCAAAGAGCGATATTAATAAGCTGTTCAAAAGCAACTTCTAATTTCAGAAGTAATGGCTTTTTGAGATTCTTATTCAACCCATAGACAAAACCTTTGATTTTTCTTCAATGGGGTATTTATGTATTGAACCCTGTATTTTGAAAGAGATTCGAAGGATGCGACGCAGTCCGTATAGAAGATTCACCTTGAATAAGGTCTATGAAACGCCGGGCCAAAGTTACTTTTTCAGCTTCCGGCATAAATTTTAATTCGAATCGTTCCCGGAATCGC
This sequence comes from Allium cepa, assembly GCA_030765085.1. Lineage (NCBI taxonomy): Eukaryota > Viridiplantae > Streptophyta > Magnoliopsida > Asparagales > Amaryllidaceae > Allium > Allium cepa. Next base: position 624,246,560 of record CM060941.1, read on the forward strand.
TACCAAGTAAGATCTGATTCAATAATTTCAGAAGTTAGAAGCTCGTACCAATAAAATTCTCTTTCTTGGAGCACGCTAGAAGCCACTTGTACTCGATGAAGATCAATGAGATTCATGGGAGAAAAGATGCGATCGCATGTTCTAAGCCAAGCTTGGACTTCAATAACGCTTTCAGAACCCTTGAATATCTTCCCATCCAAGTTGGTATAATGACTTCATAAGCGTGCAAATCCGAATTTTAGGTGAGTAGGCTCTGGAATGGGTCCGACAGCTTGAGCATTCTTTACAAGATCAAGAAGCTGTTGAGCTGATACAAATACTCCATCCTGAGGAGTAGCACTGGATTCACCGGCACTAGGACGGCCAGGTCTAACCATTTCTCTTCTTTAAGAAAGAAAGAAAGAAGAAGAAAAATTTATTCTCAGAATGAATATCAAATAATAATGATTGATGAAACAAGGCATCACAAAAAAAATAGGATAGAACGGGTCCAATGACTCAAATAAAACCCTAAGGCACGACTTCTAAGATGGACTTAGGACGATGATCCTTGTTAAATGATTCTACATCATTTCGAAGTTTGGCTCTGATACCCAGCTGTGAAGCCCCACCTCTATACTCACGCTAGCCAAGGACACTACGGAATAATGCTGTCAACTAGCACAAAGAATAAGGCTGTTGAGGAGCGACCATCCGTGTAATTACTTTGTGCGAGCACCGATATGTCAGATAGTATAACATGCATTTTATTTTAAGAGGAAACCCGACATGCCGATACGAACTCAAAGCTACTACACAGTGGCTATGTGGTCTTCGGAAATAAATATAGAAATAAACATAACATAAATCTGTCACAAATATCCATATCACAAAGGCGGAAATAGATATGAATATAACACATAGAAGTGTACATCAGAGTAGTGGTCAAACAAGATCCACAATATCACAAAAGAACAGATATAAGTGCTAGACAAAAGACAATGTATACATCAAGGAGTCTCTATCTCAAATGTATAATAACAAAAACTACCAATCTAATATAGTTAGACAAAAGTCAGATGATGATCCCTAAAAAGGAGTCAAGCAGAAGCACCTGTAACATCTCGGTCTGTACCCGAATATTATTTAATAAGAAAATAATAAACGGACCAGTCAAGCTATAAATATCAAATGAAATGAGATAGAATAAGAGATATGAAAAAAACGTATGATAACAATAATGCCATACTTTGAAAAGTATACATTTAAAAACAACAAAAATCATACAATATCTCAAAAATCTCATAACATCAAATAGAATGTCATATTATTTACCATATTCACCAAACCACAAATATTGGCTAACATATCAAAGCCAATTATAAAAATTGGTGACACTTAAATTCTAGAAATCATCAATCAGAAATTCAGAAATCAGAAAAAGGGGGAGGCCTATCATAAACGGGAGCATGAAAACTCTCCAACACGTGTATCACAAATGGGATGCTATCCCATGGTCGCTAACCATAGAGCCGGTGCAACGATGTAGTATAACGGTACGCCCGAGGAACCTGAAACACGAATAGATCAAAACAACAACGAAGTACAATGGTACGCCCGATGAACCTAATAAGCCGATACAACAACGTAGTACAAAGGTACGTCCGATGAACCGAACTCCATAAAAGAGCATGGGTCGCTAGCCCATAAAAATTGTGTCAAAACTCCAAGAAACACATAGGTCATTAGCCTATAATAGAAATGAGACGAAGCTCCATAAAACGAGGTACTGTCCCCTACGTGGACAAAGAGACATAGCATATCGCTAGTCTAAATCACAAAATGATCATCATCGATCATCAAGAAGTGTCAATTACACTAAGCTAGTAAATAAATGAGTTTAGCTTCGTGTCCCATAACCACTGGCTTAACTTAGATATTTACGAACAAATTGTAGATTCCCATTCAAAAATTGTCACAGGAGTTTCAATCGATCAAGTCCAAAAATTAACCCACGAAGTAAACACAAGCGTTTTATACCACTAGTTTTACTAAGCCGTTTAATTAGATTTCTCAAGCGAATGAAGTAAAGGTTTTTATGTACTAATAGATTGGAAAATGGTTTTATAAACGAGTTTGATATTGAAAATAGAGTTGAAATCATCTTTGTGAAAGAGTTTGAATATTTACTACAAGTGTAGAAACCTTTGTATTTTAAAGTGACAAATCACAAAAATGATTGTAAAAACAATCAATCACCAAAATTCACATTCGAAGACGTGAATCAAATGCATAAAAATCGATACCAAATCTATCAAGATGGATATTCCCAAAAATCCCGAAAAGGAAGTCATCAAAGTCGAATAAGTGATAACAATAACTCAGATAATCATGAATCGATATAAATTGGAATCTTAAACAAAATAGGCAAATTGGGATGAAGCAAGCAGGTCAGCTGACTGGACATTGAGCTCAGTCGACTGGCCCAATGCTTGGAAAACTCTCGGTTTCTAGGTCAGTCGACTAGACTCAGAGAGCCAGTCGACTGGAACCTGTTTCCCAGTATTTCCAGCCATCACAATGAAGGGCAAACTCTTAACAATTTGCGATCGGACGAGCAATGGGCGCTAGGGGTGTTAGCACCAAAATTGGTCACTAACACCCTTAAGAAAGATTGTGTAGAGAGATTAATGAAGATAGTATGTAAATTTAAATGCAGAGAACAAGCACGCCAAATTTATAGTGATTCGACGTAACTGCCTACGTCCACTTTGAAGTTGATTTCTATTGCTTTTCTTGATAGTTGATTACAGATACAATCTGTTTCCAATTTCTTGAATACAATTGCTAAGTGAAAGATTAAGTCTTTAAATGAAGGTTGAATGCGGCAGAGTCTCCCCATTATTCTCGAAATTTTCCTCCTTTTCACTGTGCACCTGCCTCTCTATTTATAGAAGAAGGTGGGATGGACTTCCCTGGTGGGCCTGGTAGCTGAATACCTCGTCCCAAATGGAGTAAGCTCTGCATGCCGACCCGAACATGCCGAACGGCCAAATGCCGAACCATCATCTTCATGCCGAATGATACGGTGTGTTGAGCGTGGTGCACAGGCCGAACGAGAATCGATGTCGAACGAGGAAAAAGCCGAACGAGGCTGGAATGCCGAACAATCCAGGAATGCCGAGTGAAGCATGAATGTCGAGCGCTCTAGAAGCTGAACGCTCTTGAATGCCATTCGACCCAATCGTGCCGAACGTCCCTGGAACGCCGAATTACCCTGAATGCCAAACGTCTATGGAAGCCGAACGTTCCTCGTATACCGAACGTTCCTTGTGTGCCGAACGTCCCTGGATTGTTGAACGTTTTTGGAAGCCGAACGTTCCTTGTATGTCGAACGTCCCTGGATTGCCGAACATCCCTGGATTGCCGAACGCTCCTTGATGCCGAGCGCTCCTTGATGCCGAGTGCTCCCAAATGCCGAACGACGCTGACCGCCGAACACTTCCCAATGCCGATTACTCATGAATGTTATTCGAACGTGAATGCCAGATGAACCATTTGCGCTGAGCGTTCAGAATGCCGAACGGTATGTAGATGCCGAACGATCCATAAATAGCCGAACAGTGTGCTAATGCCGAGTACCTAGTTGCCTGGTCAAATCCCGAGGAAACACTTGCCCCCCAAAGTGTATAGCGTGACCAAACATGAGGCACTTTGAATTATGTGTCCTCTGTGCTCCTCTTCGATCCTTGATTCATTTCTCTCGACGGTGTGATGGTGTGTGCCGAACGGTATGCGAGTGCTGAACAGAACAGCTGAAGTCGAACGCTCCTTGTATGCTGAACGACTTCATTTTGACCGGTTCTAACGGTCACCGTCTCTTCGACTTCTTCTTCTTCTTCCCTATAAAGGCTGGCCTGCTCCATCTTCTTCCTTTTCACTTCTTTACCTCCGCTACCTTGTACTTGCAAACCTCGCCTGTTAGCAGCCTCCAAAGATTTAACAATCCTTCCCAATCCATTCGGCATTAATCAAAACCACGCCTTCAACTCCAGAATTCTCCAAGTCTCGATCTACTAACTAGGTATCGATCCCTCTATTTAAATCCTTTCCCCGAATAAAAAGGTTTTAACACGAGGCTCGAGTTCGTAAATTAGAACTGTAGCCGATAGGTGTTCCGTGGATGAAAGAATCGAACTTCGATTCGATTAGGCTATTTTTTTTAGGGCTAGATGGTATGGAGGGAAAGAGAAGTGGCCAGAGCCAAGTACACAAGGGAGTTGCTGGGAGGTGTATTGTGGTTCGACATGGTTCCCTCGTGCTGAACGAGATTGTAGGGAAGACTAGAGGAGGAGCAGGAATGGGCTGGAATGCCGAACAGCATGGTTCGGTATTACTCGCCGAACGACTCGTCCTCGTTGTTCGGTATGGTTAAGGATGGAATGCTGAGTGTTGGGGATCGGCGTAACTTTGGTTTGGCATGATTTTCCACATGCCGAGCAGTGGGGTGGAAGGAATGGAAGGTTGTACAAATTAGATAGGATGTCGAACATTATTTCGGCCGAGCAAAACTTAGGCCGGACGATACTTTGACCTAACGACACCTAGGCCGAACAATATCTTGGCCAATGGTGCCTAGGTCGAACAATGTCTTGGCCAAACGTGCCTAGGCCGAACAATGTCTTGGCCGAACGGTGCCTAGGCCGAACAATTTTTTGACCGAATGATACTTAGGCTAACCAACATTCTCACCTTGCCTAATCGTAAGACAAAAACAAAGACATAGACCTAAGCAAACTGGCATATCGAACTGATCTGAACTGATAACTTCCTAGTTCCAATTATTCATAAGCCTGAACTGAAGTCGATAAAAACAGATAAAAGCTCTTGACATACAATGTCGATGTCCGAGTCCAAAATTGAAAACATTGCTAGGCTGACTTTCGAAGACGGTCAGCGATGACGGTCTTCGAGAATGACAGTCCAAAGTTCAACTTTATACCATCAACTATGTGACCTATAATTTCTCAGCGTTTATATTTGAATGATTGCACTAGTCCACACACCGCATGGGGGAGGGGGGAGGGGGGATTTATGTTGTTAAGTCTAACGCCGATTATTTTTCGAGTATAGTTCAAACAGCTGCTCTGCTAAATCCAATATTTATCGAAGATGTCTCGGAAATCTAGTTCCGCCACGATCTCAGATAGACCTGGGCCATCTTCAAAACAAGAAGTCGTGGATATTTCAAATCCGTCAACCTCCTCTGCCTATAACTTAACTCCCGACGCTTCGGAGGCAGCAATTCTCTTGGATAACCCTGTTGATTCACAGGCTTCGAAGGTCAATGAAGTTGCGATCCGGCGAATATGCTCTATCCATGAATCCCTTTCGACGACGTGCTAGTTCCATCGGGGCACGATCGTCCACACTTGCCCCAGTTGGATACACAGCTTGTAATAAATTAATGTGCTGGGTTGGCAGCATGCCTCCATTCAACTTATTTCTTCGGGATGTGCTGCAATACATTGACATTGCTCCATCACAACTGCACCCGAATGGCCACGCATTTATCTACGATACATTCATCCTCTTCATGACCGTCCTCTCTAGGCCCCCAACTCTTGCGACATCATACATACATACATACATATATATATATATATATGATCAAGAAGCGGAGAGATAGCCCCTCTTTTGTGTTCCTCGAGCCGCACCATAAATGCTAGATTTTAACCGGGGCGTGGAGAAAATTTGCCCTGTACAAACAGGAATGGTTCTATGTGTGATGCCCTCCTGGTTTCGCAAGGAGGTGGGTTAACAGAAGTAAGTCCTTTCTCTGGATCGATGTTTGTGCTTGGTCGGGGCTATGCCTTTTCTAACTCTTGTTTCATCTTTTCAGGTATCAACCCGCATCCTGATGGTCGCGGATACTCTAAGGACGTCGAGGATATTCGAGCCCTTCCTGCCGAAGAAAGAGACATCGGGACTCTCATTTCAAATGAGTCGCTTACAAGGTTTGGGCTGTTGGCAGCAGGCCGTCAGATAAGCCTTCCTCAAGGCGTTACCATACCCAGGCCTTCCTCTAGCAAAGGGAAAAAATTAGCTGAGTCATCACGTCACACCCCTGACGTACCAGAAGAGGGGGAAATTAAGGGGAATGAAACACCCGAAGCATAAGGTGAGAACTTGGGTCCCACTCAGGATCCGATGGTCGAAGTGCACGACATCGAAACGTCATCTTCCCCTTCGAAGAGGAAAAAGAGATTGACGTACAAGATTAGGACGGAGAAGGTTGGCGGAACTTCAAAAGTTACGCTCATTTCGATAGAGAAGAAGGCTTCTTCACAGCACGTAGAAAGTTCTTTAAAGGGCCTATCGAACCTCTCCATTCCCGATGATCTGCTCATTTACGGCTTTGACGATCCAGAGGCATTTAAACTTCACTCGCCCATCGGCGGTGATGCGGGTGCTCTAGCCTAAAATCAGGGAGAAAAAACTCCCATTAGTAAAGCAACTGGTCCGTCGGAGGGAAACACTAGGACACGCACAAACACTTGCACTTCAATTTGCACTTAGATTTTCGTCGTCATGCTACTCTTTGCTAATTTTTTGTTGTTTAAATTCTGTGCAGGTGACATGGGGCGCTCACACAGATTCGCCTTCGTGGTTCGTCTATCTTTTATCAACCTGGACGGGACTCGGGTTCCGGAAGACGTCGGGACAGAGATGGTGACGGCGATAGAGATTATCATTCCCGGGACTCATCATCTCGGAGGAAAACTTACTATCAGCCAAAATACCACCAGGATACCTCTTCTCATCCGGAGTAAAGCAAATACAAGCGCGGCCATAAGGGGTCGCAATTTGATGTCCTCCGGGACCAACACTCTGATTCCTCTTCCACTCGACAATCCCGGGAACCTCACAGGAGAGTTGAACTTTCAAAGCTGTCCCCTCCTGCTCCTACAACAGATCCAACAGTATCGGAGAGGCTGGACGAGCTTAAAGATAAATTTTCTAAAATCTGCTTTGATGGCCTGAAATTCCTCCCGGCGATTCATCCTATTTTCGGACATGTCAAGCAGAGCGCCATCGCCTATACCAACGACGTCTATAATCAACATGACGCGTTTGTTCATTTGGCCGAAAAACTTTCTGAATCATGGAGCGCCAACATGAGATCGATCGCCTGAAGCTTGAGGCTATTCACGACAAAGATATCATTAAAGCTCAGGACGAAGAGATTGCGACTTATAAGTCTGAACTTGAGGCCTCCAGCAGAGCGCCAAAGACACCGTCGAAGCCGTAACTCGTCTGGAATCGACTCACAAAAAAGAACTCGACGAGGCGGTGCAACGCTGTGGGGCTTTGGCTTTGGAAAAAGATTCGGTACAAAACGAGAGGGATACACTCTGTCTCCGGGTCAAAGAACTTGAGGAGCAGCTCCGTAAAGAGAAAGAGGAGAAAATGACTGCTCAAGAAGAGTCACAACGATACTGTGACGAAATCGTTGCTACTCGACTCCTAAAGGAGAAACTTGAGGACGAGCTTTCCAAAGTGGAGGCGCTAAAGAGCGAAGCCCGTGAAGAGGGAAAAAAGATAGCGTTCGTGGATATCGAATCCCATTTTGAGGCGGCTAAAGAAGAAGGTAGGGAAGAGGTCAAAAGCTTGTTTGACCCTCTAATCGCATAATTCAATGCCCGCATCCTTATGCACCGAGACTTGGCTTTTCTGGGCGAGGGCTATCTTGAATCTTTAGCCGATGCATGGGAGACCTTGATAGAAATCAGAATGGCCAAGCATGGTTCCGAGGAGGTTAATGAAGAAGCTTTGATAAAAGAATTTCTCAAGGGAAACGAGCCTTCGGATCTATCAGCGGCAAAAGTTCTTTACTGCAAAGGCTCCCCCTCAACGAAAGGGAAAGAAGCTATTCCTGGTCCGTCCAGGGTCGTGCCTCCAGCTCATGTGCCTACTTAATTGGCCGATCGATCGATACTCGATCCATTTGAGCAGCATATTGGTTACAACCCAGAGGACCCTGGCCTTGGCGTCCACATTCTGTCCCCCATTCCAGAGGGCGAGACCCCTCGGACGACTGAGAATTTGCCAGAACCTGGTAGATAACCCTTCACTTTAAAATTCTAAAAGCCGTCATTCTTTAGGAAGGACTATTGTATTCTAATCCTTGTTTTTCATGATTTTGTGCAGGCCATTCTGATCCCGAGCCCACTCCGAGGAGCGATGTCACCAAGGAAGTGGAGGAGAAAACAAGTGAGGCTACTCACGTGGGGGAGGCTCCTGGTCTGGATGCTCAGGTGATCGGAGCGCTTGATGAGGACAAGTCTGAAACTTCCTCTCCTACCGACGGGGGTTATGAAGTAGAAATTACAGGCGCCTCTGAGCACACATCCGAATTGGCATGAAATAGCATCTCGAGAAAAAGAAGGAGAAGACGGTCAAGATCAAAGTCGAGCCTCGAGTTGTGGACTTGGACGATCCTTTGAACATGCCGTTGAAGGTCATCCTTCCTGGCGGGTCCAAGCCCATGGATGCTCCCGTACTTCTTCAGTTGCTACCCCTCCATCAAAGAAGGGTACCAAGGGTAAACGCGGAGGAGAGGAGCCGTTTGAGAAGACAACGGAGGTGAAGAAGTCGAAGAAGCACAAGAAGTAATCATTACTCTTGTTCAAAGAGAGTTAATTTAAGTTATGCAATTATTTTCCTACTTCCGTAGTTCTTGTAAATAGATTGTCGACTACGAACTTTTGGGGGTTTGTAGTAGAAACTTATTTTTGAATAAAGTTTAGTTCCTTTTTGCGTCTTACAAAAGACTCTTGTCGTTCAATTTTTGTGTGATTGTGATTAAATCCAAGCTGTTGGGAATAACATGGACTTCTCGGTTCACCTTCATATAGCTCGGAGATTCTTTGAGAGTTGTTCATTTTTCCTTCTGCACTTCAAGCACTTAGAATATTTTTTAGTCTGCACATCGGGGACTTAGAGTACTCCAGTCCGCATTCTGGGGACTTGGAGATTTTGAGTCGTTTATACTCGAGTCCGCGCTACGGGGTACTCCAGTCCACACTCTGAGGACTTGGAGATTTGAGTCATTTACACTCGAGTCCGCGCTCCGGGGACTTAGAGTACTCCAGTCCGCACTCTGGGGACTTGGAGATTTGACTCGTTTATACTCGAGTCTGCGCTCCGGGGACTTAGAGTACTCCAGTCCGCACTCTGGGGACTTAGAGATTTGAGTGGTTTATACTCGAGTCCGCTCTCCGGGGACTTAGAGTACTCCAGTCCGCACTCTGAGGACTTAGAGATTTGAATCGTTTATACTCGAGTCCGCACTCTAGGGACTTGGAGGTTTGAATCGTTTATACTCGAGTCCACACTCCTGGGACTTAGAGTACTCCAATCCGCACTCTGGGGACTTGGAGTTTTGAATCGTTTATACTCGAGTCCGCACTCCGGGGACTTAGAGTACTCCAGTCCGCTCTGGGGACTTGGAGGTTTGAATCGTTTATACTCGAATCCGCACTCCGGGGACTTAGAGTACTCCAGTCCGCACTCTGGGGACTTGGAGTTTTAAATCGTTCATACTCGAGTCCGCACTCCGAGGACTAAGAGTACTCCAGTCCGCACTCTGGGGACTTGGAGGTTTGAATCATTTATACTCGAGTCCGCGCTCTGGGGACTTAGAGTACTCTAGTCCGCACTCTGGGGACTTGGAGATTTGAGTGTCTGCACGTGTTCGTACGTCAGCTAGAATAATATAGTTTCATTTGCCTGTCACAGGATCATCATGCGCAGAAACATTAGTAATTCATGGAAAGGATGGTTTCAAGCCTTTATTAATGAAAGCAAGCTAAATTTTCTTACTACATGCCAAGAACTAGAAATAAAAGCGAACTGAAAAAAATACAACTAATACATGAAAGAAATAGACTAAGTGTAATAATGCCGCAAGTGCTCGTTGTTACATGCTTGAGGGAGTGTCGCACCATCGACGATCGCTAACTTGAAAGTTCTTCTCCAAGCTTCCGTTCGATGACGTATGGACCTTCCCACGCGGGATTCATATGAGACGGGACCGAAAAAACTCGTTTCAAAACGAGGTCTCCCACATCAAAAGTTCTCGGTTGGACCTTTTCGTTATAATATTTAGCGACTCTATGTCTGCATGCAGCCGCTCTCAAATTGGCTTCTTCGCGTTTTTCGTCAATGAAGTCCAACGATTCCAATAAAAGATTCTGGTTCGACTTGGGGTCTTAATAAGTTACCCGATGTGATGGAACCTCAAGTTCCACGGGCATGACAGCTTCTATGCCATATGCCAATGCGAATGGAGTGTGGCCATTCGCGGTCTTGTGGGTGGTCCTGTAGGCCCAAAGCGCCGTTGGAAGTTCATCTACCCACTTGCCTCTAGCCTTTTCCAGACGCTTTATCAATATGGACTTGATTATCTTGTTTGCGGCTTCCACTTGTCTGTTGGCTTTCCAGTGAGCAACCGCTGCAAACTTCTTCTCGATGCCATATTTCTGACATAATTCTTTGAACTCCTTGCTTTCGAATTGAGTTCCATTGTCTGTAATGATGGTCCATGGAAGGCCAAAACGGCATATGATATTTCGTACGACGAAATTAATAACCTTCTTGGTGGTTATTGTGGCGAGAGGCTCTGCTTCTGCCCATTTGGAAAAGTAGTCTACCGCAACTATTGCATATTTCGCTCCACCTTTGGCTATGGGTAAAGAACCATCTAGGTCGATCCCCCACATTGCAAATGGCCAGGGACTAACCATTTGCGTGAGTTCCGTCAGTGGAGCTCTCGGGATTTTTGCGTATATCTGGCATTTATCACATCTTCTTACATAGTCTGCAGCATCCCGATTCACAATTGGCCAGTAGTATCCATAACGGAGGACTTTCTTTGCTAATGTCTGCCCCCCAGTATGGTCACCGCACTCTCCCTCATGGACTTCCTTTAATATTCGTTTTATCTCATCGTGGGCCATGCACCGGAGTAAGGGGTTGAGAATCCCCTCCGATACATTACCCCATCTTGCATTGTATATCATGAAGCCTTACGAAGGACTTGTCATCTTTCGCTCCTTTTTCCGGGTAAGATCTCGAATAGAAAGTACTGCCTGATTGGGGTCATCCACGATTCCTTCTCGATTTCAGTTTCGAATGCGAAATCTATCTCCATCATATTTATACTCGGAGTATGAAGGGTCTCAACAGGAAATAATCCCATTTGTTGTGCATCGCCAATGCTTGCAAATTTTGCCAATGAATCGGCTGCTCTGTTTTGCTCACGTGGGACATGTGGAATATCAAATTATTCGAGATTCGCTAGCAGCTTCTGAACTCGGACCAAATATGGGGCAAGTCTCAGCCCCCTTTCTTGATAGTCTCCTCCACTTGGTACACCACCAGTTGTGAGTCGCTAAAGATTTCAACCGATTTTACTCCCAATTCTTTGATAAGTCTTAAGCCGGCAATCAGCGCTTCATATTCGGCTTCGTTATTCGTTGCTGTGAAATCAAGCTTCAAAGCATAGCAAACTGATTGGTTCTCAGGAGTTACCAGAACTATGCCAACCCTCGAACAACGGTCGTTAGATGCCCCATCGGTGTACATCTTCCATCGAACAGGAGGTATGACAATGTGGTCGTTTGATTCGTCTGACATAGTAAATTCAGCAATGAAGTCAGCTAGTGCTTGTCCTTGTATGGCCCTTCGCGGCAGGTAGGTAATATCGAACTGACTTAACTCAATATTCCATTTTAACATCCTTCCGGAAGTCCGCTGTCGTTGAAGTATCTGCCACAAAGGTTGATTAGTATAAACACTGATTGAGTGCGCCTGAAAATACGGACGAAGCTTGCGCGATGCAATCACCAAGCAATAGGCTAGTTTTTCAATCTTTGGATAATTTCTTTCTGCCTTTGTCAAGCATTTACTAACATAGTAAACTTGCTTTTAAACCCGGTCTTCCTCGCGAACCAAGGCTGTACTGACAACGTGCTGGGATACAGCCAAGTACGTACAACATTTTGTGTTCTATTGGTTTCGACAATACCGGGGGACTTTCTAAGTGCCTTACAAGAGCTTGGAATGCTTCCTCACAGTCGGATGTCCATTCTAAATTCCTCTTTCCTTTCTTTATAACATCGAAGAAAGGAATACACTTGTCTGTGGCCCTGGATATGAATCGGCTCAGCGCGGCCACCTTTCCATTCAAGCTTTGCACATGTTTTATGGTTATGGGCACTTGTATATCTCAGATAGCCTGAATCTTCTCCGGGTTAGCTTCAATTCCACGTGCATTCACGATAAAACCCAAGAAATTTTCCGACGCCACACCAAAAGAGCACTTCAAGGGGTTGATCTTCATACCATAATGTCTGAGTATATCAAACATTTCTGCTAAGTCTCGAATGTGGTCGTTTGACTGATGTGACTTCACGAGCATGTCATCCACATAGACTTCCATCGTCTTACCGATTTGGGCTTTAAACATTCGATTCACCAGACGCTGATAAGTTGCTTCCACGTTTTTCAATCCAAAGGGCATTACTACATAGCAATATAGCCCCATATTCGTGAAAAACTGGTGTGCTCTTGGTCTGGAATATGCATCGGGATCTGATTGTATCTTGAATACGCATCCATAAATGACAATTATTCGTGTCCGGCGGTAGAATCGACGAGCTGGTCGATTCTAGGTAAAGGGAAACTATCCTTCGGGCATGCTTTATTCAGATCGGAATAATCAACACAAGTTCTCCACTTTCCATTTGCTTTTTTCACTAGCACTGGGTTAGATACCCATCCAGGATAGAGGGCGTCACGGATGAACCCATTGGCTTTGAGTTTGCCCCACCTCCTTTTTGGGAGCGGCAGACCTCTCCGGGTCCATACCTCTCCTATTCTGTTTTACGGAACGTACTTTGGGTCTATATTCAACATATGACTCACAATTGTTGGAGAAATCTCTCATATATCAGAGTGTGTCCAAGCGAAAACATCAAGAATCGCTTGGAGGAAGTAGGTGAGGTTCTCGGCCACCACGGGGTCGAGTTGTGATCCAATTTTAAGAATTCATGATGGGTCATCCCGGCTGACAGGGATGTCAACTGTTAGTTCAGCCGGTGCAACATTTGTTTCCCTGGGTCCCCTACCATCATCTCTCGGATCTATGTCTCTATAGATCCGAGAATGTTGCCCGAGCAAGGGTTCGGGCTCTACTTGTCAATCATCGGAATTTTGGATGCGGACGGAGCTGTCCACAACATTTCCTTTCTCTCTACGCTGAGCTTCTCTCAGCTCAGCCACATAGCATGCACGATCGGTCGCCTGATCGCCGTGTACCACTCCAACTCCTCTGTCTGTCGGAAATTTTAATATCAGACACCAAAGGGCCAATGCTGCCCTAAATTCTGCCAGGGCTGGACGTCGTAGAAATACGTTATATGGAGAGTCAACATCCAACACTATGAATGGTAGGATTCGCACCCTCCTATGTTCGCCTTGCCCCAATTCAACTGGTAACTCCACATATCCCACTGCATCCGTTGATGCGCCGTTAAAGCCATGGATTCTGGCTTTAGACGTTTCAAATCCTTAGTCTCCAGCTTCATTTGGTCGTATGCCTTCTTGAAGATGATGTTAACGGGACTTCCGCAATCAATTAGAATTCTCTTCACAAACGCCGGCCCGATTGTCGCAGATATGACCATTGGGTCGATGGTAGGAGCCTCCACCTTATCCGCATCTCTACTCCTGAATGCAATATCATCATCCATCATGCGTTGCTGCTTTATAGGAGTCCCATCCTCCACATTCGAACAACACTCATACTCCACATGTCTTAAAGAGTAAGCATAATGATCCATCTCCTGCCAATTCTTATCCGCAGGATGAGGTCCGCCAGCAATATTGTTGATAACCACTCTACCCACAGTTCGAGCAGGTTGTTCTGGTTGGCGTGGAACTGGCCCGCGTCCGGGATCCGATGTCTCTTGTCTTCCATCTTGTGGGTCTTTGATAAACTCCTGCAGCTTCTTCTATCTAATCAACTTTTCTATAGTGTCATGGAGGTGTCTGCACTCCTCTGTGTTGTGCACGTAAGACTCGTGAAAGCGGCAATACTTCCCAGTCCACTTCTGTTCCTCCGTTGATTCCTTTGGGCGTGGTTTTCCATATTGAAAAGTGTTGCAAGTTGACAAATACATGTTCTCAAGAGATGCGTTGAGTGGGGTGTATTCATTGTAGGTCGGGATCCTTGACTTCCATTTCCCCGTCTCTCTTTTCTTTTCGGGATTTCCACCTCCAGATCCTTTAGACTGCCCAGGCTTGTTTTGGGCGTTGACTTGAGCTTTTCCCGAATTATCGCCGGTTTGCTTCATGGCGACGTTACTTTTGAATCTCCTGAGCAGGCCCTGGTGCCATGTCTCGTCTTGTCCATCGAGCTTCTTCCCTTCTTATGAACTGATGAGCTTTCGAATAAAAATGCTCCAGCGTGGCTGGGGGCTTTCCTGCCAACCAATCTCCAAATTCAGAGTCTGGATCCACTCCACGCATTACCGCCATCAAAATTGCATGGTCGTTTGGATTGCTCACTTCGGTGGTAGCAACATGAAATCTCTGCAAGTATGCTTTCAATGACTCTCTCGGAGCTTGGATTACGCTTGATAAGGACATCACATCCTTTGGACGAGTGGTGTGTATCCTTAATTATTCTATGAATTCCATTGCCAATTCATCAAAGCTGGATATAGATCGTGGGGGAAGTCGAGTGAACCACATGGTGGCAATTCCGGACAGAGTGATTGGGAAGCACCTATGCTTGGTTGCATCATTAGCTCTTGCAGAATCCATCATCCATCCGTACCTCATCACACGTTGCCTGGGATCAGTCTTCCCTTCGTAGGCTGGGATAGTCGACATATTGAACTTCTTGGGTTAGTCAGCCTGTAGGATACCATCTGTAAAGGGAGTATGGCTTCTAGACTGTCCCCAATCTTCATTGGTCAATCCTTGGTTCTCTCTCATCAATTGCCTGACCATAGCTGAAAAGTCCGGAGTTTGTATGGAGGATGGAAGGTTGGGTTCCATTCCATGGGACCGTGCGGGTTGATGTCCCGCCTGATTTAGGTCTTGGAGATTCGGGAGTCCGGTCTCCTCAAGGGCTTGATCCCTAGTCGATCGATCTGTGACACCTGCCTGTGCACCTTCGTCCTTACGGCGCCTAGGAGGTTCATCAGCTGAGGTTGAACTATCAGATTCAGAATAAGAGGCAGGGTTACCTCCACAATTCTGACGCTGCTGCTGAGTGAGCTGAGTCATGAGGTTAGTGTTGGATTGAATCTTCTCAGCAAGTTGCCTTATACTTTCCTTGAGTTCTCTTATCAAGTCGTTGAACTCTGTTCGGGAAACAACTTCCGCTTGGTTTTGGGTGGAGGGCCCTGCACCTCGAGTTGATTGCTGATTTCTAGGTCCAACTTGTTACACGCTAGCAGTCTCGTGGACATCTACATTATGTGAGGCCGATCTGGTTCGTGGTCATCCCATGGTAGAGTTATTGGTTTCTGAATAGAATTAACAGATGCCTGGTGAATGATCTTGGATCTCCTCTGGGGGATTTATGCAATCCAGTAGATACAAAGAAGATCCTAATAGCCTGAGAATTCGATTCTCAGTGAAAGCACCAAAATGTTAGCACCAAAATTGGCCACTAACACCCTTAAGAAAGATTGTGTAGAGAGATTAATGAAGATAGTAAATTAAAACAGAAGAAAATATGTAAATTTAAATGCAGAGAACAAGAACACCAAATTTATAGTGGTTCAGCGTAACTACCTACGTCCACTTTGAAGTTGATTTCCATTGCTTTTCTTGATAGTTGATTACAGATACAATCCATTTCCAATTTCTTGAATACAGTTGCTGAGTGAAAGATTAATTCTTTAAATGAAGGTTGAATGCGGCAGAGTATCCCCAGTGTTCTTGAAATTTTCCTCCTTTTCACTGTGCCCCTACGTCACTATTTATAGGCGAAGGTGGGTTAGACTTCCCTGGTGGGCCTGGTAGAAGAATACCTTGTCCCAAATGGAGTAAGCTATGCGTGCCGACCCAAACATGCCGAACGGCCAAATGCCGAACCATCATCTTCATGCCGAACGATGCGGTGTGTTGAGCAAGGTGCGCAGGCCGAACGAGAATCGATGTCGAATGAGGAAAAAGCCGAACGAGGCTGGAATGCCGAACAGTCCAGGAATGCCGAGTGAAGCATGAATGTCGAGCGCTCTAGAAGCTGAACGCTCTTGAATGTCATTCGACCCAGTCATGCCAAACGTCCCTGGAATGCCGAATTACCCTGAATGCTGAACGTCCATGGAAGCCGAACGTTCCTTGAATATCGAACGTTCCTTGTATGCCGAATGTCCCTGGATTACCGAATGTCTATGGAAGCCGAACGTTCCTTGTATGCGGAACGTCCCTGGATTGCCGAACGTCCTTGGATTGCCAAACGCTCCTGGATGCCGAGCGCTCCTGGATGTCGAACGACCCTGACTGCCAAACACTTCCCAATGCAAGGTACCCACGAATGTTATTCGAACGTGAATGCCAGACGAACCATTTGCGCCGAGCGTTCAGAATGCCGAACGGTATGTAGATGCCGAACGATCCATAAATAGCCGAATAGTGTGCTAATGCCGAGTACCTAGTTGCCTGGTCAAATCTCCAGGAAACAAGGGGTTTATGCCAATCGAAAACCCAGCCCTGTAGGTTCTTCGATACACCACCAAAAGCATGTTCATACATCAAAGCTAGGATTTTTAAAGTTTTTGACTTCAAAACATTAAAAATTGAAATGTTCACCAAATTAATTTAAATCAAAAGCAAATGAACATGAAAAGATGTTAGGAATTCATACCTAACAATAATGATAGTTATAGACATGGATGTGAGATAAAAATCTCACCTTTTCTCAAAAACAATGAAGGAGAAGCTTGAAAACAAAGGAGGATCAACCACTCTTCAATCCCAACTCTGAAAGCTCCAATCTAAGATCATAAGCCAAAGTTTTTCAAATTAGGTTATAGGGAATTTCTGAAATTGGAGAGAGATTGAGATGGAGAAGAAGGAGATGCTTACCTAAGCTTCTCTTTGATTTTGGAGTTAGAACTTGAATTTTGCAAAGGAGCTAGGGCTTAGGAATTCTAATTTCCAATCTCTTCCCCCATTATTCCTAAAGCTTGAATTGTTAGGAAATAGAAATGAAATGGATGAGGAGGAGTGGGGGTGAAGCTAGAGTCTTAAGTTGGTGTTAATGGGCTGAAACCCAAACCCAAAGCCCTAAGTGAAAAGGTCGAAATTCTAGCTAACTCCAAACATATTGATGTTTATACTCAAAAAGGTCGCAAACGTCACTTTGAACTCAATGGAAATGGTCTTGAGTCCTAATTTGACAGTTTGCCAAAAAATAGCTTTTCGGACTATAATCCGACTAACGAGGCTATATTTAAATAGAATATTTAAATACACAATCGTAAAATATGCTAGTTGTTACAAGATGTGTACAAAAATATGGAATAGATAACTAAGGTTTTTAGAAAAACTATTTACATGGACAGATTGATAAGACGAATTGACATATCGAATTGGGTCGAAACGTTAACAACGGCCCAAAAAATCCGTTTTGTCCCCGAAACGATAGTAGGTCATCACATATATCAAAATATAGGTTTTTGATATTTTTAACTCAATGGAACTAGTTTCAAACCCTAATTTCATCGTATATATAAATTAGCTTTTGAAATCAGATTATATTCAAATAAATTCTTAAATCGATTCTACGCGTTTCGATCTCGCACGGTCAAACGATAAGTCTGATCGCTACAAAAGTTAAAATGCTACAATAATTCACTGCTACAAATTCGATGAAACTTGTTTCGTTGAAATCCGAGAAAGTAGCCAAAATGGCTAATTTTCACATTAATTACATAAATTATTATTAAATTGATTTAATGACCTTTAAATTCAAATTTAAAAGTTAAGAATTTTATCATTCTTGATTACATAGAAATTAATGAACTATCAAAATAAAATTTCCATGTTAAATTCAATATTTAAATATTGCACAAATTACGGCGTTCAATTACAACTATAATAAATTCATTAATTATTATTTAAATTCCAAAAAATACTTTTATTTTGATTTACATTCTTATTATTCAATCAACAAAACCCTATGAATTTTATTAACATAAGTTTACATTTTATTACATTCGTTATTTTACCATTAACATCTTTTACCATATTAACTGCAATATTTAATTACATTAATTCAAACAATTGATTCTAACAATTATTTTATTCCTTATTAAATTACAATTATGACCAAATTAACTTTACAATTATTTTCAGTTGATTGAAATTATATTAAAATAATTGTCGATAACATTCAAACAATAAAATTAAATTATATTCTAATTATTTTTCTCATAAATAGATCATAAATTTTAATTTCTCATAATACTAAATTTCAAAATCTTATTTAATTTAGTAGATTTTAATCATCAAAAACTACAGGTCGTTACACTCTCGCCCACTCAAAACTTTTCTTCCTCAAAAAGGAACAAGAAGAAATTAAGAATTTGGTTTAATTTTATTCAAATTATTAAATTTATAAACAATAAATTTGCATAATTTAGTTTAATAAAAAAATTGAAAACAACTTAACTTTCACAGAATTTTCTAGGTCCTAAATTCACGAAAAATGTCTACAGAGTCTCCTTTACGCGGTTAGGTCCAGAAAAATAATAATATCAATAATTACAATATATATATTATCATATTTCAATAACAAAATATCCCAAACCGTGGGAAAAACAATTAAAATATCGTTTCAAAATAGTAATCCGAAACGTAACTATTTTGTCGGGTATACAAACTTTATTTATGAAACCAAAAACTATATCTATTGCTTCCATAAACCTGTATTTCACTTATATGATTCAAAATAGTGAGAATTTTGTCAAAGAGAAATATTTAGTTGTTTCAATTAGTAACAAAAGCAAATCAACACAAAACGTGTGCAAACAAAATAGCACAACCATTATATGCAACAAGAGAATCAGTCATACCTCCATAGCAACCAAAACTAATGGTTTGTTCAGGCTCAGAAACTTTTCATCGTTCAAGGGTGATAAATAAGCTACTAAGTGTACCTTATGCTTAATGGCCTTAGATAATTACTTAATAGATTATTCATACAACCTTAAACAATTTGAAGTATCCTTTCCCAAACTTCCCAATAGTCAAACAATACATAATTTTAAATATTATTTAAGTCTGTTCATTCATTTTCATTCATACAATATCATTTTCCATTAATTACATTCATTTACTTGCCTATGTTATTTTCCATTCAATTATTTAGAACACCAATAGATCAATTCTTAAAATATTATATAAGTTTCCTTGCAGTTTAATTCACATTTATTTACTTATATAACTAGATTTCAAATTAAGATTAATATTCATTAGTGAATCAATTCATACTTAAGTTACTCTACTTTTATTTCTTTTTTTCATTCACATTTATTTCTTTCATATATAGTATTATTGAATATTAAATCTGTTTTTGAATCATGTCAACATTTTCTGAAGTTATAATCTTTTACTTTTCATGGTATTAAATTTTACTATTTACTTTAATTATAAATAACTTCAAAACATTAACTTAAGTTTATAATACTCTAATACATCTTAATTTTTTATTTACAAACATATGTTCATCTTAAAACATTTTTGTTATTAAGCTTTTACTTGTATAATATTCTATTACATATTCATATTTAACATTACAATTTTTAAATGTTTCTGGTAAGTTTTGTATATGTTATTTAGAATGTAATTGAATGTTATAAAAATTTATCTTATTTAGTTTAGCTAACAAAAATGTTCAAAAATTTACATCTTCTTAATTTTCATTATCTTTTGATTTACAAGTTACAAATCTCCAATTTCTTATATTTTCATTAAACAATTACCTTTTAATCCCGGTTTCAATTTTGGAATTTTCCAACTTATTAAAATTTCACTTTATTTCTACAACTGAAAATCATTATTTAAACAGGAACTTAAGAACTAAATACCGAGTTCATATCAATCATATTGAAATAATATATATATATATATATTCATATCTTTTATGTATATAAAATCATACTTAAGAAAATAAAATTAAAATTTGTTTATCAAAACAAATGTGTAGCAAAGCTAATAGAGTGGTCTCCCCACTTTGAGACTCGAAAATGAATGTCGATGATATTGAGGTCATCACCGAAATTATTTTCCAACGACAGAAATGGGGAGTACAGAACTTATTTCCTTCTTAGAATTCTTTTAAAACATTTCTTTCAAATCACATTGAAAAATATATATCCAAAAATAATTCCAAATAATATTAATATTATATTCTAAAATATTTTTAAAACCAATTTAAAAACTCTGGAACTTAAGTTCTCAAATTTTCAATTAATATTCACTTTACTTGTAAATTCTATTTTGTAACCAATATTTATAAAATTTCACTTCCTAACAAACATATCACATACGAATATATCCATTTATAAAAATTAATATATTATATACAAAATATAATACTAGGTAAAATTATTTCATTTACCCATATTTTAAAAAACAATATTGTGTCGGTCCGTCCTATTAAGTGTTTAGAATCCCTACCAATATCATAACGTCCTATGTATCGACCATAATTTATAAATACTAAATAGAACAAATTAACACAGTATAAAAGCATTTTTATAACACTAACAAATACGCCCTCTCATATATATACACTCAAACAACTCATTCTAGGGTATTACTAACCTCTCTAATGAGTCAAACCCTACAAAGCTAAGATTATCACTAAACCAAAGCTTCGATACCAACTGTAACGACCCACCTTTTTGGACGGTTTAAATCGACAATAAAACACACATGTCAACTCAAACCGTTCAAAAGCGAGGATTGTTAATGGGGTAAATAAGAAAATTAGTGAAAAGAAGGAAGAACAAAACACAGAATCTCATAGCGGAATGATAAAATATAATAATCAAATAAACAATTCATGAAGCTGTTTTACAAATAACATTTGATTACACTTGTACAATACAACTCATAGTTATACATACCGTAGGTATAATCGGATAATACAGTGGAATAATAATATAATACTAAACTCCATTTTCGCCCTCCAGAAATAATGTCTTTAATGCTGAAAAGCTCAGGTTGATCCGAGCGTAATGAAAAGACAAAACACTCGAGTTAGACTAAAAGATCTTATGTAAGTTAAATCAATAGCAAATAAATATGAGTGTAATGGCATCAAAGATGTTTACGGGATTTTACATCTCCTATCCAGTGCATAACGTGCATGCAATAACTTAAGAGATATTCGGGATTTCCATCTCCTTAGGATCCGTTAAACTATTTATATGTAGTAATATACACTATATATATAATTTCTATCAGTAAATAAAGTATTAAAATAGCGTTAAGGCGTTATCTATATCCTCCTTAACACATTTTATAAATGTCATAGTCTATACAGTGCTGTAAACTCCACCAAACCGGTGGGCTGTAAGGGAGCATCCATAGGTACGACACAATAAAGCGTAGTGGGCTCGATAAGGCATATGAGAGGGCATACGAGGCTATACCCACAGTAGGATTCTACCAGATTGTGGAACCAGGCTAGTGGTAACGTATAGCAGCTGCTAACGCCCACCCGAACAACGCTTCCATAATAAAATCGAAGTGGCAACCAATCGATCACAAAGTAACAGATATGTTATCGAAGAAGTGTGTTTGATCGGAGGAGTGAGCTCACTTGGCCTGATTATGGCTCTTGATTTTAGTCATATTAAGCTGACCTAGGAGGGTCAGGGCTGCGTTCTTAATTCATATCAGAATCGTTCGCCAAACCACCCTACTTTATTTTTGATTCTCCACCATGTGCACAGTTGTTAAAGTGGTTTCGGAATTGGCAGAGAGTATGACAATATCCGACCCAGGTCTCTTTAACAAACGAACACTTACATTTTTCACATCGGGGTATTTAAAAACATTTTTAATAATAAATCCAAAAATAGTTTATACCTTCATATCAAGATATCCATGTACTTATTCCAAAAGTATAAATATATTCATAAATATCAAGGAAGATTTTTTCAATCAATTTCGAAAATTATTTATAAATCTCTCTGAAACCATTTATAAATTATTTACATGCTTTAAAACCATTTATAAAGCTATTTACAAATTTCAAAACAGTTTACAACTCTTCTAGTTTTCATAAACTTCTTCTCAAATTCCTTTAAACGTTTCCAAAATCCCTTTATACAAGATCTTTTGTAAAACCCTTTATAAATCCTTTTAAAC
Source organism: Allium cepa (assembly GCA_030765085.1). Lineage (NCBI taxonomy): Eukaryota > Viridiplantae > Streptophyta > Magnoliopsida > Asparagales > Amaryllidaceae > Allium > Allium cepa. Next base: position 624,269,009 of record CM060941.1, read on the forward strand.
CATTTTAAAATCCTTTGTAAAGATATTTTATAAAATTTCTTTGAATTAGATTATAAAATCTCTTATAAAACTATATTAAATATTCCTTACAAAACCATTTACAAAATTCTAAAATCTTTTACAAATTTTTTTATCTATTAAAGTCATTATAAAAGTCTACATTTATTACCTTAAATCAAACTATGTTTATTTTATTAAATTAAATTAAAATATATATATATATATATATGAATGTATTAAAACTATATTAAATATTTTATTAAATGAAATTTTGAACTATTTAAAATATAATTTAAAACTAAATAAATTTATAAGTTAAAATCTTAAAAGTACATTTAAAACCATAGATTAACTTATAATTTGAAACATTAAAACATATAAAATAAATTATTTTCCAAATATAAATTTTAACCGTTGATTAAAATTTAAAAAAAAAATTATATTTATAACTCAAACATACTTTATAATTTTAGAAAATAATTTAAAATCAACCAACGGTGTCCATATATAATTTCCTACCCTTTGGTCAAGTGATAGGGTACGTATCATTTCAACCCTAAATTTTTTAAAAATTTCCGGCTATATAACATTTCAACCCGTATCCCGAATCAATAATTTCCAAGTTAAAAGAATCGCTCGGGTTTATCATTACAACACATAAGATTTTCCCTAATCTATAAGATCATTCGGGTATGTATCATTTCAACCCATAGTGATAACAGGGACATAAACATCTAATCATCCAAAAAGTTAATAAATAAACATCCATTACAATAATATTCACAACAATTGATGTTTAGGCCACTATAACTTCCCGATCAAAAAAGTTGCAAATGCACTGTTAAATGAAACCATGGCCTATGGACGGCCGAAACTTCTTCATCATTTTCCGATCAAACAACGTACCAAATCCAAAAATGAATTGCAAAGAGTGATTACACTCATCGAGAGCTTTCCAATGATACATAATTTGATATGGTTTGAAGAATTTGAATTTTCAATTTGATTTTGAATTTGGGAATTAGGGTTTTTGATTGAAATTGTCCGACATTGGGAAGGTGGAAAGGAGATTATTAAACAAATACATTCAGAAATATGGAATAAATAGCTTGGGTTTTCAAAAAAAACTATTTATACGGACAGATGGATAAGAATGAATAAACATATCGAACTGGTTCGAAATGATAACAACGGCCCGAAAAGCCAGTTTCGTCCTCGAAACGGAAGCAGGTCATCCCATATATCAAAATATAGGTTTTCAATATTTTTGAACTCAATGGAACTAGTTTCAAACCTTAACTCCATCGTATATAGAAGTTAACTTTTGAAATCGTTTTATATTCAATTTAATCTATAAATCGATTTCTACGCATTTTGAGCTCGCATGATCAATCGATAAGTCCAACCGCTATGAAACTTGAAATCCTACAAATATTCACTATTACGGATCCGATGAAACTAGTTTCGTCGAAATTCAAGACAGTGGCCAAAATGGCTAATTTTCACGTTAATTACATAAATTGTTATTAAATTGATTTAATCGCCTTTAAATTCAAATTTGAAAGTTAAAAATTTTATCATCCTTGATTACATAGAAATTAAGAATCTATCAAAATAATTTTTTTATGTTAAATTCAATATTTAATTATTGCACTAATTACAGCATTCAATTACAACTGTAATAAATTCATTAATTATAATTTAAATTCCAAAAAATTCATTTATTTTGATTTACATTCTCATTATTCAATCAACAATACTCTATGAATTTTGTTAACATTAGTTTACATTTTATTACATTCAATATTTTACCGTTAACATCTTTTACCATATTAATAGTAATATTTAATTACATTAATTCCAACAATTAATTCTAACCATTATTTTATTCCTTATTAACTTACAATTATAACCAAATTAACTTTACAATCATTATCAATTAATTGAAATTACTTTAAAATAATTTTTGATAACATACAAACAATAAAATTAAATTATATTTTAATTTTTTTCTCATGAATAAATCATATATTCTAATTTCTCACAATATTAAATTTCAAAATCTTATTTGATTTAATATTCTTTAATGATCAAAAATTATGGGTCGTTACACGAGCAGTTATCATATGCTTCCCTCCTTATCGACGTCGATAGTCATCCAAGTGGCGGTGTTTTTGGCTCGACGATGGTATGAGTAGCATGACGTTATCGTAATTATCATAAAAACCGATTTTTACTGATAAAAGCGTATACTTTTCACCAAATCCAATTTGTCCAATTCCTATTGGATACAAAAATACTTTAACAATTTCTTTTTAGAAAAACTACTGCACATCAGTTTTACCTTTCCAAAACATTTTCCAATTAATAGCCTTAATTAATAATTTAAATGCTTTTCTAGCATATTAAATACACAATAATTCATAATTACTTGGTAAAATCCAAAAAGTCACATAAACTCAAAATACTATTTTCATTAATATATATAAACTTCGAGGCCAAAAACCATATTTAATTACTTTAAATAATTAAAAACGCAAATAAATTTATTTCCTCCTTAGGAATTCATAAAATATTTAATATAATTTGGAAAATTATGAAATTAAAAACTCATCTTCAAATTAACATTTTACATCACATATCCAAAAATCAAATCAACCGAAGACAAAAAACCTTATGTTTTACCCTTAAAACCCACTTAAATAATTTCATAAATAATGTCATAAAATAAAATTTAGTAAATGTTATTCTTGGTGCAATTAAATCATGCTGAATGATTTAAAATCGTAAATATATCTACGATGCTTTCATTTTGTTTCATTTTAAAAGACCAAAATTAATTTCCGTAAATTGATTTTGGTTTGTTTAACCTTGTCTATGCCTTCATGTGTGATTTGTAATGTGTGCCAAATGCCAATGTAGTTTTACACATCATAACTCTAGAAAATTCATTTTTATCAATGCAATTATAGAACACTTATGGATTTGGCATTATTGGAAGTAGCAGTTCTTTGATCTTCTGTCTAAATACTCAAGTCAGTAGTACGAATGAAATACTGAGTTTGAGTAGCTTGGCAGATCTCAAGTCAGCTAGCTTCTATGTAAATTCTCATATGTGTAGCCTGATAAGCATAGTTTAAACTAGTAAACAAAGGAGGACGTGCAGTGAATTGTCCATTTTCAAATGTGTCAAATCATTTTAGCTATATAGTTAATTTTTTCATAACTTTGTTATGATTTTGAAAGATTATGCTCTATTACCAAATGAACGTGCGAATGGATAGTGTTATATGAGTAATCCAAATCAATATGAGAGGTATGTAGTAAAAATAAATAAATGAGAGTAAGTAAATAATAGATCACATTGAAATTTATTATGGTTTGGACATCCCATCCTATATCAACTCCAGAAGCTCCCCTTTGACATTCCACTAACTCAAAAATCATCTCTTAACCTTGAGGAATAGTTTTGTACAATGGAAAGATACTAATAAGAGTTGTTTTCTTTTTGACACCTATTTTTCCTTTTAGTGCACCCTTCCTATAATCTCCTCAAAGTGGTTTGAAGTGTGTGTGCCGTTATTAAGGAAATGTTGATCATAAAAGTGAAATAAAGTTGAATCCTTGTGTGATCGTTAAGAGTATGTAAGTTGAAAGCTTTTATAAAGCAAGTGTGAAAGAGTATGAATAGTAAAAGAGAGAGAAAAGGTTAAATTCTAAATGAAATGCAAATGTCTATTTATAGATATAAAAGTATGAGTTAAAAAGATATGATTTTTCATAGAGAAGCCATAGTTTTTAGTAGAAGATACAATCTTCTAGGAAGAAGATCAAGGGACACCCTTTTTTAGGTTACACGGTTTTAACAAAAATGATCGTTTTAGGTTTTTAGTCGATTGGAACATTAAGGAGTTGGCTGGTAAAAATGCTGAGTCTAAACAATTATTTTCCTATCGACTAAAATAAGATCGAATCAACTAGTCTTCTCTTCTAATCGATTGTTGAGTGAATTTTCAACACCTTTTTGTTTTGATATATAAAATACTTTGTTTAAATGATATGTGTGTGAACCACATTGTGGGAGAATTTACATTGAAAAACAATAGCCAAAAAGCTCACTAGCTCTTTTTAATAGCTCTTATGTCTTCATTATCAAGGCGAGTTCCTACATAAAGTATCTTAGAATATTATTATATAGTTATCACTTTCAAAACATAAATAAAGGTTCTAATAGGTTTTGATCTTGATAGTTGCACCATGATTATTTATTGTCCATCCTATAACATTAGAATCTTATATAACTTCGTTGAAGATTCCAATCTTCCTTCCCAAATATATATATAAATTCAGTAGGCCCACTGATATGCCACGTAGACATATGATTATAGAAAGAAATTATGAGTTAAATAAAGGAGTTTCTAAGTTATGGGAAGAGAAAATTTTATTTCCATGAAAAAAAATATGGAAAAGTAAACTCAAATTATTTGGTTGATACATGAAGAGAAGTCAATTGAATAATAAAGTAATTAAGTTAAAGATTCATTTGAAGGATTTTTGGAATGAAGTTATATTTTTGTCATTAGAAGTTATTGAAGACATATTAAAAAGTGAGTTTCACTCCGAAATTTGTAATGGTTGATGGGATATCGTTGATATCTGAGTTTTAATTGATTTGACCGGATTAACCAGTCGATTGAGAAATCCTTAAAGTTGTGGATGAAAATTTTAATTGAAGGGCCTAGAATTTATTTTATGGTTGGGTGTCGATGACCCAATGATGTTACTATGTGATCTGATTTGGTGATCAATCCATCGTACAAATTTTGAAATAATTGACATTTGCATTATTTCATTATGTATCATTGCGATAATGATCCAAGATGGAGGAAAATGATATATAGATACATTGTTGTTTGACATCATAGGTATGAGTAGATGATTTGTTTTGGGTTGTGGATGGATGTCGTTAATCCATCTTACGGATAACGTTACACCACACATGTTTACTTTATATGTGGTTTGTATTAATTTGTGGATGGATGTCATTAACCCGATGTTGCAGATAACTTTATGACGCCAATGTTTGTTTTGACTTAAGAAGTTATGCTATACTAGGAAAATGGTTGTTGTCGTACTATACACTTTAGGGCGATATTTGTAAGATGATGGTTAACTAGAGTGATCTTCGTCAATATAAATAAACCATTCATGGTTAGAATAAGATAATGTAGAATTTTCCTAGACAAAAGATAAGTTTAACTACTAAGATGTGACACAAGTTTGAATAAAATGTCATTTGGATTGTTCATTTAAGTTTATCGAATTGATATGGCGAGACATCAACCCTATCAAGTTGTTTTACCTATAATATTATTAAAGAAAAATGGTATGAAGCTATTCTTGGGGGTGATACCACTATAGGGCTTGTAAAACGGAAGATTTAATTTGAAATATTTTGAATTTTAAGGTATCCTAAGCTAATTTGGTTTTGGGATTTGTTTGAGAAGGTATTACTGATGATTGGAAAATACATATTAAGGAAAAAGGGAACAAATATTATGCTGATATGGAAAGGAGCATGCATATTCAATTTATGAATGTGTGGAATGTACTCCAAGATAAATAGACAATAAGATAATTGAATTCATATCATCGATATCGTCGACTATCCATCGTACATATACCATTCATTTAAAATTAATATGGACTATCCATCACACATCCTATAATTTTCTTAGGTTAAATATGAACCCTTCATTCATTTTAGAGAGACTAGCTATCTTGGCATGATGTGGACTATCCAACTCACATCTCATAGTTTTACTAGGATGACAATGAACTCGTCATTCACCCATTTAATTCGTGTTAAATCTAAATGTTCAAGCTATGTCTATGGGTGTCCCTAATTAGTTTGTATACCGTTTAAAGTTATAACATCTCAAATGACATGCATCGGTATCCCCAATGATCTATGTTGAACTTATTAAAGAAAATTTTACAATTGTATCCCCAATGATTAGTGTAAAAACCATAAAGTAAAATACACTAGTATCCTCAGTGATAAAAGTAGGGCTCATTAAACATATAGCATGTTGAAGCTAATCTACATTGGTGTCCCCAATGATAGTTTTGAAATTCATAATTAAAATGACATTGGTATCTCCATTAATAACTGAGAAGATGAAGAATTGAAACTCTTCGCTCTTAATAAAGAAGATAGGCGACATACATGTCACACTATATAATATCGAGCCTATATCCAAGGTTAGAAAAACAAAACTTAAATCCATTTAAGTATAAAACCCCATATCGAAGATAAAGTTTTCAACGTTCATAGGATATAGGTTATCCACCTTTCAAAACTAAGATTTTAGATACTATAAAACAATGGCTAACTGCCAAAATCATAGGGTTATCGACCCTCTTAAATCTAGGCAATATCTCCTCTTTAGAACATTTTTAATTTGCATAGAATGAGCCTCGCCGCTGTTAAAAGGAAGAAATGCAGCGTTAATGCCGAGCTGCATCGTTGCCAACCCCATACAATGTAAAACCTTGGTATATAAGGTCACCGATACTGATGCATAGCGGCTTCTATGCTATCGGCATCACTATAAAACTTTTATACTTAGGTTACTTCAGCTATTATGCCGCCAAATGTATAAGTGCAAAGTAAAAAGATAGGAGAATAGATATGGCTTCAACATGGATGAATCACGATATCGCGATGCCAACAAGTATAGGTTGCCACCTTTATCGACTTCGACATGGTTGGAATAACTCCATAGCTACCTAGCAGTTATCATATGCTTCCCTTTTTATCGACGTCGACAGTCATCAAAGTGGCGGTGTTTTTGGCTCGATGATGGTATAAGTAGTATGATATTATCGTAATTGTCATAAAGACCGATTTTTACTAAAAGCATATTTTTTTCACCAAATCCAATTTGTCCAATTCCTATAGGATGCCAAAATACTTTAACAATTTCTTTTTGGAAAAACTACCGCACGTTCGTTTTACCTTTCCAAAACATTTTTCAACTTAATTGATTAATAGCCTTAATTAATTAATAATATAAATGCTTTCTAGCATATTAAATACACAATAATTCATAATCACTTGGTAAAAATCCTAAAAATCATAGAAATTCAAAAATATTATTTTCATTAACATAAAAATTTCGGGGCCAAAAACCATATTTAATTATTTTAAAGAATTAAAGCCCGAATTAAAGTTATTTCCTCCTTAGGTGTTCATAAAATATTTAATATAACTTGGAAAATTTTGAAATTAAAAACTCATCTTCAAATTAACATTTTACATCACATATCCAAAACTCAAATCAACCGGAGTCAAAAATCTTAGGTTTTACCCTTAAAACCCACTTAAATGATTTCATAAATAATTTCACAAAATCAAATTTAGTAAATTTTGTTCTTGGTGCAATTAAATCATGTTGAATGATTTAAAACCCTAAATATATCTATGATGCTTTCATTTTGTTTCATTTTAAAAGACCGAAATTGATTTTTGTAAATTGATTTTGGTTTGTTTAACCTTGTTTATGCCTTCATGTGTGATTTATAGTGTGTGCCAAATGCATGTAGTTTTACACATCATAATTCTAGAAAATTGATTTTTATCTAATGCAAAAATGAAACATTCATGGCTTTAGCAATATTGGAAGTAGTAGTTCTTTGAGCTTCTGTCTAAATACTCAAGTCAGTAGTACGAGTGACTTACCGAGTTTGAGTAGCTTGGCAGATCTCATGTCAGCTAGCCTCCATATAAATTCTCCTACGTGTAGCCGGATAAGCATAGTTTTTACTAGTAAATAAAGGAGGACGTGCGGTGGATTGTCCATTTTGAAATGTATTATAACTCATGTTAGCCATATAGTTAATTTCTCAAAACTATGTTATGATTTTGAAAGATTATGCTCCAATACCAAATAAACGTGCAAGTGGATAGTGTTATATGACTAATCCAAATCAATATAAGAGGTATGTAGTAAATTTTTATAAATAAGAGTAAATAAATAGAAGCTCACACTGAAATTTTATACTGGTTTGGACACCCGCTCCAATATCAAGTCCCGAAGCTCCCTTTTAACATTCCATTAACTCAAAAATACTCTCTTAACCCTGAGGAACAGATATATACAACGGAAAGATATTAACATGAATTGTTTTCCTTTTAAAACCTACTTTTCCTTTTGGTGCACCCTTCCTATAATCTCCTCAAAGTGGTTTGAAGTGTGTGAGTTGTGACTAAGGAAGTATGTTGATCACAAAAGTGACATAAAGTTGAACCCTTGTGTGATCGTTGAGAGTATGTAAGTTGAAAGTTTTTATAAAGCCAGTGTAAAAGAGTATAAATAGTAAAATAAAGAGAAAAGTTTAAATTCAAAATGAAATGCAAATCTCTGTCTATAGATATAAAAGGATGCGTTAAAAATATATAATTTTTCATAGAGAAACCATAGTTTTTAGTAGAAGATGCAACCGTCTAAGAAGAAGACCAAGAGACACCTTTTCTAGTAAACAAAGTTTGAATAAAAATGGTCATTTTTGGTTTTTAGTTGATTGGAACATTAAGGAGTCGGCTGGTAAAAGTGCCGAATCTAAATAATCATTTTATTATTGACAAAAATAAGATTCAATAGACTAGTATTCTTTTCTAATCGATAGTTGGGTGAATTTTCAATACTATTTGTTTCAATATATAAAATACTTTGTTTTGAATTATATGTGTGTGAACCACATTCTAGGAGATTATACATTGAAAAACAATACCTAAAGGCCCGCTAACTCTTTTCGATAGCTCTTAGATCTTCGTCTTCAAGGCGAGTTGCTAAACAAAATATCTTGGAATACAATTTTATAGTTATCACTATCAAAACATTCAAATAAAGGTTCTAATAGGTTTTGATCTCGATAGTCGCACCATCATGAGTTATTGTCCAACCTATAACATAAGAATCCCATATAACTTCGTTGAAGATCTAATCTTTCTCCCCAAATATATATATATATATATATATACATATATAAACTTGGTAGGCCCATTGATATGCCACTCAGACATATGATTTTAGAACGAAATTAGGAGTTAAGTAAAATAGTTTCTAAGTTATAGAAAAGGAAAATTTTATTTCCATGAACAAAATATGAAAAGGTAAACTCGAATTATTTGGTTGAAACATGAAGGGAACTCAATTGAATAATAAATTAATTAAATTATAGATTCATTTAAAGGATTTTTCGGCTGAAGTAATATTTCTATTATTAGAAGTTATTAAAGAGATAGTTAAAAGTGAATTTCACTTGGAAAGTTGTAATAGTTGATGGGATATTGATGATATTGGAGTTTTAATTGATTTGACTCCATTAACCAGCCAATTGAGGAATCCTTGAAGGTGTGGATGAAAATTTTATTTGAAGGGCCTAGAATTTATTTGTGACTGCTTTCCGTTCTAACTTGGTGATCGATTTATTGTACAGATTTTGATATAATTGACATTTACATTCTTTCATTATATATCATTGCGGTAATGATCCAAGATGGAGGCAAATTATAAATAGATGCTTTGTTGTTTGACATCGTAGGTATGTGTAGATGATTTGTTTTGGGTTGCGGATGGGTGCCATTAATCTGACTTTCGGATAATGCTACACCACATATGTTTACTTTATATTTGATTGTCTTGATTTATGGATGGGTGTCATTAACACGATGTTGTAGATAACTTTAAGCCACACATGTTTATTTTGACTTGAGAAATTATGTTGAACTATGGAAAGGTGGTTGTCATACCGTATACACTTTAGGGCGATATTTGTAAGATGATGGTTAACTTGAGTGGTCTTTGTCAATATAAATAAACCATTCATGGTAGGATTAAGATAATGTAGAATTTTACTAGATAAAAGATATGTTTAAACACTAAGATGTACATAAGTTTGAATAAAATGTCATTTAGATTGTTCATTTAAGTTTATCGAATTGATATGGCGAGACACCAACCCAATCGAGTTGTCTCATCTATAATATTATTAAAGAAAAATGGTGTGATGCTATTCTTGGAGGTGATACCACTACAGGGTTTGTATAAAGGAAGGTTTAAATTTACATATTTTGAATTTTAAGGTATCCTAAGCTAAGTTGAATTTGTTTGAGAAGGTATTATCGATGATCGGGAAATATAAAATAAGGAAAAAGGGAACGAGTATTATGCTGATATGTAAAGGAGTATAGAAATTCAGTTTATGAATGTGTGGAAGGTACTCCAAGATAAATTGACAACAAGATTATATGAATTCATATCATCGATGTTGTGGAATTATGTGGGTCAAGTTGTATGGATGGGAATGGATCATAGAATTATGATATGATATAATCTTTTGGCTTTCATTGGTAAAAAAATTTCAAATTGAGTTAGCACTGAGATTATAAAGAAGATCTTTTCAATTTATGTAAGATAAAGTGCTTCAAGCTGTTTGGATATGACTAGTTCGAAGGATTAAAAAAATATTATAGTTACATGCATTAAAGTGCAGAGCAAATTTCCATGGAAAGTATCTAGAAATTTGGGAATAAATTTGAGAGGGCAACAAATTGATTATTTTCAGTCATCCATCGAATTGAAAAGAGATAGTTTACCCAAAGGAATTCCTTTGGAGTAGTGACAAAATGGTGCGTGGTTTATGTTGCATATGAGTTGCACATGAGCAACGTACTACATAATCTATTTACTAACATTATTTAGGCTTTCACTTAGATTATATTTTCACTTAGGTTATAGCAAAATTCATAACTTTGTTTGCATGACTGAATTTAATAGGATTACCCTTGTTCTAATGGTTGTTTGTTTTTATGCCATACAAATAAGGATAATTTTTTTGTATATTAGGAATGTGATACTTTTAGTATATAAATTGGTTGGAAATTTGAACATGTGATCTTAAGCGAAATGATACCACTTAAGTTAAATAAAAAATTTAAGTTGAGGATATATTATGTACACCAGGTTAGGACATTGTCGATTTTGATGTTCTTAGATTGGAAGGAATCGTTTATTGATTCAAGTTATTGGTTTACCTTGGTGATACACCATCCACTTTTGAGCAGTATTAACCTAACATCCAAAGATAAGGTGTCAATTTCACTACTGGGTTATTAGAGTGTGGTGTACATGAAATTTGAAGTTCTGGGCCTGCATTTTAGTTGAGGCATTATTAGGCTAATGCTACTAATTGTTGGGCATTTTGCCATCCGATATTTGGTTTGGTAGCATGAGTTGCAAAGGCACTAGATGTGCACATACATTCGAGGTTTGTATTTTGGGAATGCGTATATATACCAATTATGGAGAACTACTTGGTTAAAATGGGATGGGGTCTGGTTAAGGGTATGCAGGGGACCGAGGGGAGGATGTGAAATATCTACTATATCTATTTTGGAATATTATTCCATCAGTTAGTTTGTTCCAGCTCAAAAATCTAGCATCTCTAACCTTTGCTTCTTCTAGATCTCGACATTCGAGGTCGGTTATTGCCATTCTGGGTTCATCGTCGAACTATTGCCAAGATAAAGCAAGCTCCTCCCTCATCATTACTACCTCCTTTTGAAAACCCTAAGAACCGCTTCTATTCCTTTGTGCCATTAGGATGAAGAGGGTTAAAAGGATAGAGTTGATTGCTTTTCTTTGGCTTATTCATGATAATAGATTAATTTTCTAGAAATTAGTTAACATGTTCCAAGAAACCATCTTATTAAACATATTCCGTCATCTAAAGAATGCAAGTGTCAGTACTCTAGGACTTTTTATCCCATAAGCACTTAAAGTCGTTCGTTGCATTCCTACTCTCCTGCGTATATATGTTACATGCCGCTCTAGACAATGGTTTTATTATCATGTACTTTACTTTAATGGTTAAATCTAACACATAGTTCCATCGTGTGATGGAGGTTATTCGCTAGTCCGAGCAGGATGTAACCACCTATATTTTACTTATCGAAGGATCGTAAAATATTTTCATTTTATTCATATAAGGTTGTATAATTCTATAATTTTGGGATATGACTCTTAGAGACATTTTACATACATGAATTTTTTCCAATTTCTATGTGACTATTTTGACCTTGGAAATCTTGTTTGGCCTATAACTTTTGGTAGATGAGTTAGCATCTCAAACTAGTTCTATTGCTTCAGAATAATGATTTCCCATTCTGTAAAGAGGTTATAATATAAAAATAGACTTATGGTTATGAAGTTATGCCCGTTTTAAGTTTAGACAGCCGCTGGTTGGTATTATTGTGTAATTAGTTAAGCCCATAAGTAAACCCATTAGTCTAATTCGAGATTAGTATAAAAAGGGACCGTAGGAGTCAAATCAAATCCTTTCCCTCTTTCCTAAATAAGATCTAAAACCCTATTAACCAATTTTATGCAAAATCACACATATTACTCTCCAAATCTAGTTAAATCACTAATTAGAGAGAAGATTATCAGTTAGATGATAAATATCGTTATTTTGGTTGATTTACATTGCTTTCTATTGCTGCCCACATTGGATCAAGGCGAGAATTGGTTGATTTTGCTAGCTGGTAAGTGGTTTATGCCTTCTCACTATCCTACGCACGTTTGTATGGTAGGATTACATGTTTTAACATGATTTTTGGCCTTAAAATCTTTTCTAACTTTAATTATATGTTATCATATGCTTATGACCTAAATGTGAATCTTTGAAATGGTTTTCAAAAATGATTTAGTAATTCTCCTTATCCATACTCATATCTGCATGTAACATGTAGATTTAGATTAGAATTGGTTTGTTTATCACATTTTTGTGTATTGCTTGTATGAATGGATGTTATGCATGTTATTATATGCTTATATGCTGTGCTTTGATGTTATTTACTAGTGTTTTAGACGCTTAGTGTTATCCATATAATTCCAATATCAAGAACGACACGATAAACAGTGACATCATAAAAGAATTAAAGCCACGGAGTTATATATATTAAAGAATAAAACCATTCCTTGTTAATAAATATCTCTTCGAGGATATCTCTTCGCACTTCATCGACAACCTATCTCTTCAAATCTTGAAACGTGCATCTTCAATGATGCATTTCACCACTTCGACATGGCCCTTCTTCGGTAACATATCATGCCACTACTTAAATGACTTCAAAGGTGTTGAATGTCAAAGATAAATTGGCATCGAAGAGGCATCATATTGGCAATCATTGGGACTGCTAAAACCACGGTGGCCTCCCACCCTACAAGCTCTTCGAAAGTATTCAAGTCAAGCAAAGTCACATCACTCTTCACTGATAACCACATCACGTTTTATGCAACTCATCAAAGGCATGCTACTATCGATAAGCGCTTCTATTTGTTCACCAAAAACCAAAGCAAGCTCATCGACACTCTGATCTTCGTCCATAGACTCACTTCGCCATTCAAAGGGCATTGCATGTTAAAGCAAAGCAATGTCAATGACCTTATATTGCATAAAGGCGGGGACACAGCCTATGTTGCTTGGATGAGACCATCTTACATTAACGAAGAAGGTCGACAGCGTCGAATATATAGGAATGAGGCAATGCCGCCTCTATAAAGAATGGAAGCTGGGGTGATGCTGTTGAAGGCAAATGCTGTTGATGTCCATCATGTCGAAGATGTGAGATGTGAAGTGAAGGGGTCGCCTGCTTCTATAAATATGATCCTAGGGGTGCTATTTAAGAGGCAGAATTTTCATTCTCGCTCTCTCTTCTCCAATCAAAGCCTTGTAATCCTAAATCAAATTAGGGATAAATCTATTTGACTATAATCATATTCGAATTGAATAAATATGGATTTGAGATTGCGTATTGACTTCGATTATGACCTATTGAACATTATTGAACTGGACTTGTATAATACGAACCTATGTAGTTAAAGCTTCACGCCGCTCCATAGCGTTTGAGGTGCGAAAAGTTGTACCTGAGATATATCGGGGATATAGCAGGATATAGCAGACGACTTTAAAAAGAGGGATGATGAACATTCTACATTAAAAAGAGGAACAAATATTACTAATTATTTCCCACCAAGCAGAACAAATTATAACAAAGTAAAGACAAACAAAATTAACAACAAAAAAGTTATAACTAGTTATAATAATCAACAGCATATATCATTGTTACATCAAATTTGAAGTTACCATAAAAGATAAAAGCAAGACATCAAGAAAAATGCTTATTTATAGGAAAAGGAGAAATAGCGAGGAAATAAAATCAACGATATAGCAGATTATTTCCACAATATCGGAGATAATAGCGGATCCCCTATTTTGGGCCACTTTATAGGAATATCGTTGCCGAAAAAGTCCGCTACAGGATATATTGGGGATATCGGGGAATTGACTGCACAGATACGGACATGTAATGACCAATTTGACATGAATCTAGTTGAAGTGCTTAAGACTATGACTAACTTCTATATGCATATTTATATGAACTAGGGACTATGGACCTTGAACATAAGTCGGAATGTATAAATTGTTGTTATACATAACGCACTTCAATATGACTCCGTGACTTATCATTTATATCTATTGGAAATATGATATATCATTAGCCATATGGACAACACTGTTCAATGACTAACGTAGATCTATATGCATGACAATCTTAATGGCCCAGGAGGACTTCGAACGAAATGATTCAAGGAGATAAAATAGGCTTTCGTATACCCTTCCTCAAAGGCCCATTTTCATCCATCAATTAATAATCTACCTCAAAATTCATCCTATGGGATGAGCTATACCTTAGATAATTGTCGAGAGCCTTAGTCATGTCATTGCATATATTAAGACTAAGTTGACGTGATCAACCCATGCTTGATTACAATTTCGCATGTATTTGAATCAAGAACTAACTTATCACAAGAAGCATCTGGAGTGTTGTACCAATTTTTGGTCTAATATTTTTGGTACTAGAAGGAGGGCTCGAACCTCTGACTTGTTTAATCCCCTCATCATCTATACTAATTAAGTGAATTTTATTTCAAGAAAATGAGATCACTAATACAGACAACAACACTATAAAAGAACTTGACTCCCAATTTCAACATGGAAAATACAAAACATGGACAACTGCCGCAATCGGTGCGGCTAATTAGCAGTAAGGCAAATATTCAAAACCTAGAGCAACAACTGCTAATGATGAAAGAACTCTTGGACAAAGTATTTGTCTAGAAATCTTTAAAGACTACCAAGCTTACAAGAGGAGACGAAGAAGAATCTCTAAGAAGAAACTTGAATGCTTCCCAGCTTAGAAATATTGGCGAAAGCAAGCTTGCCGTAATTCCATAGAAAAAGAAAAGTAACCAACAGACTAAGGAAGATTATCGGGGAAGAATGGAGGAAAAATCCAATGAATGGTCAGGAAGCTCTACTTTAAAGGGATATAAACTTGAAAGAAGCAATTATCATATTGATAAAGACTAATTAAGAGATATTGTAGCAAAAATGGCAAAGGATATGCTCAATGCCAAAGAAAAAAGGACTTAAGATGAGAGAGTTAATGATAATCAGCTAGAAGCTCCATTCATTGATGAAATTATGTCTGCAAGGATTCCATCTTACATTTCGATCTTGTCAATCAAATACAACAAAGCACTATCTAGACGACCATTTATTTACCTTTTGAGTCAAATGGACTTGTGTGATCCCATCTGGGGCTGTGTGTTGTAGACTTTTCTTGATCATTTTTCAAGATGCAGCTGCTAAATGGTATCGGCGATATCGTGAAAGGACTATATACTCTTGGAATCGGTTCCCTCATGAGTTTTAAATTCAATTCTACATCTGCAAAGATCCTGTCATTAATTATACTGTAATAGAAAACATCAAATAAACACCAAGAGAGCTATTAGAAGATTATCTTAGAAGGCTTAATGTAGAAGCCTTGAAATCTAAAAACATAGCCGATAGAGATAAGCTGGTGGAAGTAAACTCAAGGCAAATCGAGCAAACTACATTTTGCCATGAACTATATGTTATTGGGTGCAAGGATTTACAAGACTTCCACTTTCAATCAGACAAGTTCATCTGAATGGATGAAATGTATCATGCTAAAAAGAAAGCTCAACTCCGAAGGGAAATAGGAAAGATGAATCACAACCGTAAGTATAAAAGGATAAGGTGGGAAAAAGACCCAAATGAAAGCTATGTTGCATTAACAAACCGATATCTTACATATATACTACAATGAAGGAGAATGGTGATTTCCCAATCTCTTGCAAGGCAAAGAATAACCCAGAACCAAGGAATGGAGGAAAATATTGCTCTTATCACAAATCCAATGGACACAAGTTCGACGAATGTTGGGTATTAGTGGATACAATCCAATGGATGATCTGTAATGGACAGTTAAAGGAGTTTGTCAAGGATAACCTAAATGGTGCCCATCTAGAGAAGAGTAATATGAAACTCCCAAATAACACTGCGAATGTGGTAGAAGGTGTCCAGCTTGATTTCATCCCACCACTTAATAGAATTGATGTGATCTATTGTGGTTTATATATAGCTGGCAATAGCAAAGGTGCCAAAAATTGTTGTATCAGGGAAGAGTAGGAAGGAATTTTCTTAATCCAAGAAAAATCACTACACAAAAACCATAGGTGTAAGATTCAGCTGAAAGGAGTTCATCATCCCCACAACGACCCACTCATGATAGCTGCTCAAATCGAACTTTCAACTGAAATAAAATCCTTGCTGACACCATAAGTGCAATCAATGTAATCTTTAAGAAAGCCTTTAATCAGATGGGAATTCTTGAGGAGAAACTGGAGCCAAGCCCAGAGTCTATCTTTAGATACAACAATAAGGGGTAAACCCTCGTAAGGCAAATAAAGCTCCTAGTATATATGGGGGTTCCGCTACATTGTAGGACTTTCGAAACTCTATTTGTTATAATCGATTTGATATCCTGTTACAATGCGTACTTCGAAAGGCCAACCCTAGATGAGGTTGATGCTTTCGTGTTGCCAAAGTACCTGATGGTGAAATTTCTAACTAAGAGTAGCCGGGGAATACTAAGGGAAGAACAATTTAGCTCAGCGAAATGTATTTTACTACACTTGATCATTATAAGAAAAAAATACATTCCTTGTTACGACATGCGCAAGGTAAGTCAATCCAAATTTAAATTACTCAGCCTTTTAATGAAAGTTCATGCAACCAATCATTCAAAGTGAAGACAAAAGCGTGAGTGAAGACCAACATACATTTAGGAAATTCAGCTTTTTCGAAAAGAAAAGAAAGAGAAAAGACGCAAATCTAGTGGATGAAAAAGTGGAAGGAGAAGAGATCATCACTAAACTCGATTGTAGGGGTGATTAGGAAAGGATGGAACCCAACAAGGAGCTTGAAGAAATATGTATAGACCCAACTGACACGAAAGAAATAGTAAAGGTGGGAAAAGAACTAGATAGTAAACTAAAAGGAGAATTAATTTGTTTTCTTCAATCTAGCAGAAAACGTGTTCGCTTGTACTCATTCTGATATGATGGGAATAGACCTAACCGTTATGTGCCGCTCTTTGAACGTATATCCAAAATTCACACCAATTCGACAAAAGAAAGGCAAATCAATAAAGTCTATTATGACGCTTTGAAGGAGGAAGTCAAAAACTCACTTGAGAATGGATTTATCCGAGAGGTGTACTATCTGAAGTAGTTGGCAAACCTAGTTCTATTTAAGAAATCCAACGGGAAATGGAGAATTTGTGTCGATTACACCGATTTATAAAAGGCATGCCTAAAAGATTGTTATCGACTCCTCAGTTAGTTGATGCAACAAGCAGACACCAGCTTTTGTCTTTCATGGATGCTTATTCAGGATGTAACCAGACTACAATGTTCAAGCTCGATGAGGAAAACATAGCTTTATAACATATTTGGGAACTTAATGCTACAAAGTAATGCCCTTTGGAATGAAAATGCAGGGGCGACATATCAGTGACTGGTAAATTGAATGTTCAGAGAGAAAATTGGCCAAAACATGGAAGTATATGTAGACAACATACTAGTCAAATCTCAAGAAAGAAGCGGTCACTTGAATGACCTAAAAGAAAGTTCGATGTGTTGCGAAAATATCAAATGAAACTTAATCCACAAAAGTATTCTTTTGCGATCCAATCTGGAAAGTTCTTAAGGTACATAGTGAGTGCAAGAGGAACTGAAGCTAACTCTGACCAAATTCAAGCTATCAAAAACTTGGCAAAACCCGAAACAAGTAAGGATGTAGTGAGCCTAAATGGGAGAGTGGCGGCATTGAATATGTTTATCTCTTAGGCTGCCGATGAATTTCTGGTCTTATATTATTATCAACCAGATATGAATTTCTGGTCTTCTATTATAATCAGATGGATTTGTTGCCTTCTATTATTATTGGAAGATAAGGATTTCCAGTCTTCTTATGTTAATATCAAACATGGATCTTTAGAATTCTACCATCATCATCGAACTTGGACTTATGGACTACTCTTATTACTTCCATGAATTAAATTTAGTGTCCTCTGTTATCATCTCTAAGATATTGATTTTCGATATGGATTTTATGATATTGATTTCCAAATTTTTAGCCTCTTATTACCTAAAAGAATTTCTTGTGTTTATAATCATAACTTGATCAAATAGTTTCTCAAGCCTATGCTTGAAAGTTTATTTGATTAACTCTTACGATAAAGCTATAAGCTTAAATTCGCACGAACAATTTGGACGGTAGATGAGTTCAATTGAATCTAGAAGGACAATTACTAATGTAAACTTTCATTTGCTTCATGTTTTGGAGAAAAAAGGAAGTCAACCAGGGGGTCTTGTTGAAGATTGAAGAATACCAAGGAATTCTTGGTTTTTCCCTAAAGAGTAAAAAGCTTCTCTTATACTGGAGCGGGTAAATATTATCCACATAATTCCAATACCATGTATGACACGATAAATAGTGACATCAAAATAGGATTGAAGCCACTAAGTTCTATATTGAAGAATAGAACCATTCCTCGTTAATAACATTCTCTTTAAGGATATCTCTTTGCATTCATCATTTCGTCAACAACTTATCTCTTCAAGGTGGAAACGTGCATCTTCGATGATGTGCTTCACCAATTCGACAAGGCCCTTCTTTGATAACATATCACACCACTACTCAAATGACTTCGAAGGTTTTCAATATCAATGATAAATTGGCATTGAAGAGGCATCTCGTTAGCAATCATTGGAACTGCTAAAACCACGGCAACATCCCATCCTACAAGCTCTTCGAAAGCATTCAAGTCAAATAAATTTACATCACTCTTCGCCGATAACCACATGCATTTATGCAGCTCATCGAAGGTATGCTACTATCGACAAGCGCCTTTATTTGCTCACCAAAAAACCAAAGCAGGCTCATTGATACACTGCTCCTTGACCATAGACTCACTTCGACATTCATAGGGCATTGCATGTTAATGCAAAGCAATGTTGATGACCTTACATTGCGTAAAGGTGGGGACACTACGTACATTGCTTCAATGAGACTATCTTACATTAATGGCCTAAGAGGACTTCGAAGATAATGATTCATGAAGACATATACCCTTCATCAAAGACATATTGTCATACATCAATTAATGATTCTACCTCAAGATTAATCCTTAGGGATAAGCTAGACCTTGAATCATTATCAAGAGACTTGATCATGTCATCGTGGATGTCAATATTACGTCGACTTGATCAACCCATGCTTGAGTACGAATTTGCATGTACTTGAATCAAGAACTAACATATCACAAGAAGCATCTGGAGTGTTATACCATTTTTTGGTCTAACATAGGAAGATAGGTTGGAGAATTTGGGAAATTTAAAGCAAAGATGGTCAGATATGGATGAAACTTAGGGGAGAGGCTCTGGAGCATGGAGGGAACCAATAGCTTAAATCGCAAGTCCAATTTGATTAAGTGCACAACTTGGTACCGAGTTATTAACTCAGTACCGAGTCATCTCTTTAGCTCGGTTAGGTCGGCTACTTTGAGGATCTTTACGTGTTGGCTAGTGGAGATGGACCAAGGCTAGTTTTAGAGAATTGGCTAAGTGTTGGATATTATGCTGAGTTGTTTCTAGAACTTGGAATTGAATGTTTTATACTGAGGGCCAAGTTGTTTTGATGGGTGGGTCGAGGTCTAAGGCATTTGGGAATGGGGAACTAGAAGCAAGGAAGGAGGCATAGCCAAAATTAGCTAAGTATATAGGTCGGTGCCGAGTTTATCAACTCGGTACCGAGTTATTTTGGTGGGTCCAATTGATGTGAAACTTCTGGGGAATATAATAGTTGTTATGTAGATCACGTTGGAGGTGTTAGCTCGTTCGCATCGGGATGAATGGCCATGTACCATGATAAAAGCTATGTATCTTCGGTTTATGACTTGTAAACGGAGTAGGTGCTGAAGATGGTGGCTCGATAAAGGAGGAAGTCGTGGAATGGGAATGTGAAGGGTTCCGAATAATGGAAACTGGATTAAACAAATGATGGGCTTGGATCTGAATGGAGCAAAGGAGGGCTCGGATGTATGTGATAAGGAATCATTGATACTTGGAGTATTTTCTATTGTACTTAAAGCAAGGGTATTATATGTGGGGATGCCCATTGATCAATGGATTGGACCTGAATTACCTGGACCAGTGGCTTTGGGTCTAACATCTAGCTTTGGCTACGAGATATGGATCTAGCTTTAGGCAACGTGATAAAAGAGTACTTTGAAAATTAGGATTTCCATTAGCCCAAGGTAGTAGGTAGGCTATATTGGTTGTCGTATATTCAAAGCACATAGAGTGATAGTGGGGATTGCTTGATGGGTGCTATGGTCGCTTTATTTGCTTTTTAGGCTATCACTTGGAGATATCACCGGGAGTAGGTATTAGAGATAGGAATATTTGTAGAGCTGATATCCTTATTTTGAGTAGAGTACTTTTACGTTATTTGTAGAGTAGCTTATTATGATGTTATGTGCTAACTCTTTGGTTGCAGGAATAGGTCAAGTACGGTTTGTGTACCTTTGTTCCTTACCATATTTACTTGCATAGTATTTTGAGATACATTTACCGCTCACACTAGACTGTTGTCTAACCAAGGTTATATGCTTTTTTTCTTATTAAATTGAGTACTCTTAAAAGGGTACACTAGATAACAAGTCTAGGTGATGCAGTAGTTGTGCCGAAGACGAGCTGGATGAAGCTATCCCATATTATATATAGATTTCTATGCTTATTCCTCTATGCAAAATTGAAGAACCATAACAACAACTACTTATTTTCTTGTTATGAGATAGTTGTTGGGTTTATTTCCATTGTATAAATTCTACTACATTTGCATATAACTCTAAGGATCCGTGTTCTGATGATTTGGTCGAATAGGTATTACTGTCTCTCATATTATAATATTATATTATATTATATCCATGTGTTGTGAAACATTCGATAGGTTATATGTTGTACTTGTTTCATTTTCAACCTTGATGATCGATATATATCGACCAAACATGAATATAGCACACTATTTTGATATTATTAGCGTCAATGGTATAAGGCAGTCATCCTATTTGGTATTAGAGCCAAGTTACACGATTAACCTAACTTGATACCGGAATCCTGTAGAGATAAGGAGTTACCACCTTAGATTGGATCGAGGGTATATATATAAGCACAAGAGAGTGTGCACTTGTTATATATTTTGGTTTTCAAAGCTATATGGTAATATATTATATAGTGTAACTCGCATGGACATGAGAACCATAAACACGGTTTTCTTTATGAGAGACTGATCAATTTTGTTATAGATTTAGATTGAGTTGGAAATTAAGAAATACTGTGAGGAATTCTGCTTCGGGTGTTGAGAAAGGAGCAGGGTCGGGAGCTGCTACACCTGAAATTCAAGTGATGTTAATGCTATGATGGAAATTATGATGAGGAATGTTCAGGCTACTACTCCTAGTATGGCTTTTGAAGAAAAATGTTCTCGTGCAAGCTCCTAGGGGTGATTTCACCAAGTTCAGCAAGGACTATTCAACTCTAGGAGGAAAACCATTCGATGGAACAAAGGCAGCCATAGTAGTGCAAGGTTGGTTGGATGTATGTGAGTGCATCTTTACAGATATGGAAGTGGATCATGCATGAAGAGGAAACTGGCCTCTAAACAACTTCAAGGACAAACTATGAACTGGCGAAATATCATTACCATTGCTACTCCATAAGATTAGTTTAAGTGGGACCAATTCAAAGAAAGGCTTACAGAGAAGTTCATTCTGGCAGCTCAAAAGTCGGCATTTTTTAGGAAGTTTGCAGGTCTTAAGCAAGGGGAGATGTTAATTCTGAGTATGTTGTCAAGTTTGATGCTTTATCAAAGTATGGTATATCATTCATAGACACACCATTGAGAAAGAATGAAAAGATCATCATTGGCTTGGAAGACTGCCTTGGAGAGAAGCTAGTAGACCACATAGGTGAGCCATTTCATGAAGCTTGGTGTGAAAGCTCTCCGTCATGAGAATCTGTATCCAAAGGCTAGAACAACGGTTGTTGTTTCTGCTAAGAAGGAAGAAACAAAGCCGCAACAAGGCGGTAGAGGCAAGAAAAATTGGAACGAAAAGAGGAAGTAGTCTCAAGGAGAAAATGGCCAGAAGAAAGCTAAATTGGAACCTACTTGTTATGGGTGCAAGGAGAAGGTCACTTGATTAAGGATTGTAAAGTTAGCAAGAAGAAGAAGTTCTATAATTATGACAAGCCTGGGCTGTTGAAAAAGAATTGTCCAGAACCAGTGAAGGATAAGCTGGCTTCAAAGAAAACTCTTTGGACACTGTCTCGACTTCATCAAGTGCTCCCTCAGCGAAGGAGAAGGGATTCGTTTTTTCACGGTATGCTTTCCATTAAAAATGTTTCCATTCGCATTTTGTTTGATACCGAGGCTTCACATTCATTCATATCCAATGACCTTGTAGGCAAATCGGGATTAAGACCCGAAATAGTCGACCAACCCCCAATTATGAAAAAACCCGTTGGAGGCTTTACTAGCCTTTACATGGTTTGTCATGGCCTAACCTTATTGAGTCTAAAGGAACTGGTTCAGCCCACAGTGAAAGAAATGGATGAATTTCAAAAAAAATTCGTTTTGGATCTTTAATGGGCCAATGAAGTCCACATTCATTTGGAACTTCTCTAAATTTAGTTTAAATAAAATCATGTATTTTATTTAAATTTACAAATTGTAGTTACAGATTTATTTATTTTTGGTTTTATTTATATAAATATACATATGTATATATGTATCACATACATATGTATATATGTATCACATACATATGTGTGTGTGCATGTGTAACATAGCAATCCTTGTAGGGTATAGCATGCCCGTATATAGATGTTGAGATTTACATCGCAGCGGACACATTAGCTCATTTTGTATGTATTGTATGTTGTCAAATACGTACATGAACATATAGTTATAATTTCAAATGACTGCTTATGTGTTTGTGTGTATAAATGCATTTGTGTGTGTATAAAATATGTTATATCATTAAAATACAACAAAAAGCATTTATATATATAACTATATATTATACCATATATAACAACAAAGATATATGTATATAGATATATATAATAAAATAATTAATTTTTTTAATAATTTATTACTTAGTAAACATATCAGATCTGAAGTTACAATGATTTTAATATATAATATGTAATATATATATATATATATTATAATGAATTAAATAGTTTCGGCTATAATAAATTAATATAAAATAATTATATGATAAAAATTAATTTTTATATTTTTAGCAAAATCTGGAAACACATTTTAGGGCTTAGGAAAAATTCATGGAATTTTCTAAGTTGAAATAATATTTTTAATTAACTAATTAATAACAGGCCGAAATTAAATTAATTTTAAAAAATATATAATTAAGTTGGAAATTTTTGAAAGTTTTTTTAAAGGTACCTGATATGGTGAATTGATTTTAAAAATATAAAATTGAATTTTAGAAACATGGATTATTTTATACGAATTTATTGAAACAAATTTGAAAATTTTCAAATCGGTATTATACATTAAATAAGAAAAGATACGCTTTTAAGTTAAATTGTATGTGAATACTAAATCATAAATTAATACATATATGTGTTTAAATATATATGATTTTAAAATAAAATTTATTTTAATATTTAATATCAGGTTACAAACATAAATCGTAAAATAGATCTTCAAATTTAATACATATCCAGTTTCCACTGTGACAACAACAATACATACAAAAATCTCACATAACTAATGAAATAACAATATCTGATTATATACATAAGTTTACATGATTAAAAACTCTAAAAACATAATAATACGATCAATATATAAATAAATTATCCAGAACAGAAGTACTAAAATCCACTTGAAATAATGATTTCTCTTTCTCTAAAATTCCTTGATCTGTCAGATTGCTAGTCTAGAGTCAATGACCTTGCACTATCAAATAGCAACTTGTTTTAACTTGCCTTAGATTTGAGATTTTGGGATTAATTTAAAGAAAAGTTGCAACTATGAAAGAAGAAGGTGATGGCAGCTCAAAAGATTAAATTAGAACGTGATTAGGGTTTTGATATTAGTATTTACAATTGTAGGATAAAAGAGGAAACTATATAAGTTTCTCACTAGATCTTAGCCACACATCTCCAATCCCTAATCCTATGTTGTAGCCATCTCTAACCCAAGCCAAACCAGCCGCATTTTTCTCTAATCATCATGGTTTGTGAGTCCATTTAACACAATTAAATATATAGAATTATATTTAACTTATTTTGTTACCGATATCTCATGTCGATCAATATATTCATAACTATTATTAATATATGAAACAATTTTATTTCTCAAATCTATTCAAATTTCACAATTAATATTTCATAAATATTAATTAATTTATAACAATTATAAACCAATTAAATCATGGTCTAAAGGGAATTCATCATTTTAGTTGTGTGACTCTTGGGCGTAAATTTGGTCAACGATTAACATCGAATTACTTTAATGTTAATGTTCACACATCACTTAGCAGGTGATGTGACATTATGGCCAAATTTATCACTTACTCGACTTCGGTAAAATACAATTTCACTTTATTAAACGTTACCCAGTTGTGAAAATTATTCACAACAATTCTCTTCGTCAAAACTATGTTACTTTGGAATTATTGAATTTAGTAACGGTCAAAATTCCAATATCGTCCACATTTAACTCTATAGTCCAAACACAAAGTCCTTGCTTAACAATTATTATAAATTGAACTACTCTGGCTAGAGATTAGACTTTGGATTGACTTAAGTTGACCATGATACTAACATCATATAACTGAGAAGACGAATCCTCTCTTGAATGGTGCTTTACTTTCAATAATTCCACTCGATCCAACTATAGTCACTCAATAGCCGCTATGCCATGATTTGACTATAATCAAAGCGGAGCTTTCATATTGAAGATTCACGGTATTCTCAAGTCGAAAGAACTGTGTAAATTATCAGATCGATGTTTTCAGTTTGACCTTAGTTATATTAACCAACAAAAAACTATTGAATGAGTCGCTCCATAGTTATCTAATAAATATTAGTACATAACCCCTAGATTCCCCCCAGAAGTCATGAGTAATACACTGCCCAACATTGAGAGAGCATTACGTACTCCAGTCTCAATGGATACATTGATATCCAGTCTCGATGCATCTTGACTAGGAACATTCAAAATGATGTGTTTTGTTACATTGTGACCCAATACTCATCATTACGCCTATTTGTAATTATTATCAAAAACATACCATTTATGGATTCTCCATTAAATATATTTTAATTAAAATCTAATTATTTATAACAAATTATAACAAATATGTAACAGAAAGAGAAAACACCTTTATTCGAACGAGAATTGATTTTAGAATGAATTAGTTTACAATAAATTACAAAATTGCCCCTAGGTCATACCCCTAACTCTATCAATCTCCTAATTGCACTTGGGGCCAATTATGGAATCTTAATCCCATCCCTTCAATTATTTCTTGAGAATTGACCTAGTTAGGCCTTCAATGAATTGATATGCTATGTTGTCCTAGGTATCTACCCTTTGAATCACAACTTCTTTCTTCTCAACGAATTCACTACTAAGGTGGATCATTTAATAAATGATTTGGTAAAAATCTTGTTTGAAAATGTAGTTTGAAGTTATATTAGCTTTTGGTGTTATGCCAACAATATGAGGCATTTATTATGCTTAGTTGATTTTATTGTTGGGTTTACCTCTTTTGAGGATATATATACCTAGTGAAATTAGCTCACTTGAACTATGGACATGTTCTTAGTATTACTTCTTCTCATTCGAGGAGAATTAGTACCCTTTATCCTTTACCCTTTGTAACACAAATCATGTTCTAATCAGTTGTTTAAACTAGATTGATCCATGTATTTTTATATACTCGAGTTAGACCGAGTTGTTTCAGGTTAGATACCTACTATAAGACTCGAGGTGGGGCATCACAACTTGGTTTCGAAGAATGTATTATGACTTCTTGTGTGCTCTTGGTTCCTTTGTGATCTGCATCGCTGCACTTTTTTCATAAACAATGACATAGGATTCTCGGTATCAAGAATCACTCCAAACTCACTCAAAAACTTCCAAATTGCCTCTTTTGCTGCTTCATTGAGGGTGATATACTCGGACTTCATTATGGAATCAACAACTTTTTCTTACTTGGAACTTTTCCAATTAAGAGCTCCACCGTTTAATGTAAGGACATAGCTAGAGAGTGATTTACTATTATCTATATCACTTTGAAAGCTCGAATCTGTATACCTCTTCATAAGGAGGTCTCAATTTCCATATATGAGGAATAAATCCTTGGTATTTTTAAAATACTTAAGTATACATTTTATGGTTGTTCAATTATTTTCCCCAGGATTAGACTGGTATCGACTTACGCATCCTAATGCGTATGCCACATTCAATGAGTACACAGCATAATATACATTACAGATCTATGGCTGAAGCATAGGAAATCCTCTTCATACGTTCTTTCTCCTCATTGGTATGAAGAGCGTCATGTTTAGAAAGAATGATTCCCGATTGCATGGGATTTCCATACTTGGAATTCTCTATACTAAATATCTTTAGTATGGTGTCTATGTACAGGGATTTGGATAGCTCCAATAGCCTCTTGGATCTATCTCTGTAGATCTTTATACCAAGTATATAGGCTGCTTCTTCCAAATCCTTCATGGAGAAGATTTTGAAAATCCAAGCTTTCTTTGATTGCGAGACTGAAGTGTCATTTTCAATAAATAATAAATAACCGAAATAGAGAACTAAGAATATGATAGCGTTGTCATGTTCCATTCTGTATGTGCATGCTTCCTCTATGTTATGATAAAAACCAAACTATTTGATTACTTTTATCAAAACACTTATTCCAATTCCTTGAAGCTTGTTAGAGTCCATAAATGGACTTTAACAACTTGCAAGCTTTGCCTTCACTCCCATTGTCCACAAAACCCTCTGACTACGACATATAAACGATTTCTTCTAAATCACTATTTAAGAAAGCCGTATTTACATCCATTTCCCATATTTCATAGTCATAGGATGCGGCAATGACTATCATAATCCGAATGATTTAAACATGGCTATGGGTGATGACGTGATCCTTTCGCAACTAGTATTAGCTTATAAGTCTCCAATCTTTCACCTGCGTTTAGCGTTTTCTTAAAAATCTACTTGCGGCCGATGGGTTTTATTCCTTCTGATATGTCAGAAAAAATCCAAACTTTGTCTTCATACATGAAGTATATCTCGGATTTCCGAGCTTTAAGCCAGAGTGCAGAGTATTTACCCTGTAGTGCTTATTGGAAAGATGGACATATAATCATAAATTTCAAATGATTATTTATATGCGTGTGTGTATTTGTGTATGTATAAATATGTTATCATCAAAATATTACATAAAATATTATATATGTATATATATATATATATAACATATTGTATCAAATATCTGGAAACACAGTTTAGGGCGTAAGAAAATTTCCAGGAATTTTCCAATTTAAAATAATATTTTTAATTAAATAATTGATAATAGGTCGAAACTAAATTAATTTTAAAAACATATAAAATTAAGTTGAAAAAATCTAAAACTTTATTCGAAGGCACCTGACATGATTAATTAATTTTAAAAATTGAAAAAATGAATTTTAGAAATTTGGGTTATTTTATATGATTTTATTGAATTAAATAATCATTAAATATTTATAATATATATATATATAAATTATAAAACTATTTTTGGCACTTATAATTCACAGTGAACATAAAAAGTTTTTGAAAAATTTCAGATCAATATTATAAATTAAATATAAGAACGTATGTTTTAATTCAAATTGTATGTGAACATTAAATCATAAATTAATACATATATACATATATACATATACATATACATATACATATACATACATATATATATATATATATATATATTGATGTGCATGTAAATGTTCATATTTTTACCACCATATTTAATCTATTTAAATTAAATAAACGATCATATCGGGTATTTTAACTTGTTTAAACCAAATTCAAATTATTTTCAAATTGTTACATATTCATCTTCATCCAAGGGCAAAATGGTCAATTTTGTGCATTAATCAATTTGTGAAAATTTACTTGGAATTTTCTATGTTGTTTTGTAGGAATTTTAGTGAATTTTACAAGTGGCTTCATGAAGATATGCACGCATAAGAGTGAATAGAAAGGATGGAGATGGAAATAATTCAAAGTGATGATCATGGAGGATCCCACTTACCCATCTATCTTAATGTACACTTAGGAGCTAATGCACATGCTAAAAAGTCATTAAATTTTCACACACACTTAATGGATGATTATTTGAAGTTAATGATAACTTAGCCACTACACTTCCTAAGAGGGTATTTTAGATAATTCTCAAAGAAGTGAATTAGGGTTTTAAACTTGTATGAATACCCTTTATGTTCCGTGTAACCTTTTTAGTCTCTTTTAGGCTCTCTCTTCTTTAACTTCTTAGTTTAGGAAAATAAAAGAAAGCTCTCTTTCTCTTTTCATGGACACTTAGCCATTTTTTTCTTATGTAATTTTTTTTATGCAATTTAATTCATGTTCTCTTTTATTACATGCTCTTTTCTTTTCATGTTAGTAGTGTAGATTTACATCTGTGCAACTAGATTGGTCTTTCCTTTACTTTGCTCACTTTTTCCTTTTTTTTTCTTTCATGTTGCATGTTATATTTGTTGAAATGATAACAAAAATGAGAGGCTAAACCCCTTCTACTTAGGGGTAATGAATCTCTCTAATCATGTAGCTTGAACATAATTTGATGTTTATGCTCTCTTTTTGAACTCAATGAGAATGCATAAAGTGTTTAACTTGTTGATTTTGCTTTGAATTTGATAGCCTATATTGTTGACACCAAATAGACTATGCTTAAACGATCACTAACACAAATTACCTCTTCATCTACATATGATTATGGTAATGAAGTGAATATTGAAATCAAAATTTGATGGACTATATTTCTAAACAATAGTTAATAGTCATGCTTAAAATAGATTTAATTTTCAACTTGTTATCTTTTTTCATGAGAATTAGAAGTGATTTAGAGGTTGTGTTAAAGTTTGATGGCTTATGTTGGGCTAATTAATAACAAAAATATGTCATATTCATGATAAACACATCATTTAAATTCACTAATGACCAAAAAAGAGGGATCGTAATTTCATAATTTGTTGAACTATATGATCTAGAGAGTAGAATTATCTCTAAATTATCATTTAATTCTCATAATTTTATCACTTTATTTTTGTTAAATTTTCTCATTTTGTAGTTTAAACATTCTCTTGAGTTTGGTATAGTTCGATTGAACAGAGATTTAGAATCAACAATTCCCTACGGATCGACCCGTACTTGTCACATACTAACAATTGTACGCCATGCGCTTCCGGCATAAATTTTTAATTTAAATTCATTCGACGGTGTTCTAACTTGATAGAATTATCGTCGCTGAACATATATGTATAAACATATATAATTTTAAACTAAATTTATTTTAATATTTAATATCAGATTATAAACATAAATTATAAACTAGAGCTTTAAATTTTTACACATATCTAATCTCCATTGTGACATCTAATATAAGATTATAAAGTAAATTTATTTTAATACCAAATATCAGATTATAAACATAAATCATGAATTAAATTCATTCCATGGTGTTCTAACTCGATAGAATTTACTACCTTAACTGTTAAATAGCTTCTTGTTTTAACTCGAACTGAATTTGAGATTTTGGGATTAATTTAGAGAAAATTTGCAACCATGAAAGAAGAAGGAGATGGCCGCTCAAATGATTGAATTAGAATTTGATTAGGGTTTTGAGATGAGCATTTATTATTGTAGGATAAGGCAGCAAACTATATAAGCTTCTTAATAGATCTTAGCCACAAATCTTCAATCCCTAATTCTATGTTGTAGCCATCTCTAACCCTAACCAAACTAGCCATATTTTTATCTAATCATCATGGATTGTAAGCCCATTTAACCCAATTTAAATAAATACAATTATATATAACTTATTTTATTACTGATATCTCATATCGATCAATACATTCACAAATGTTATGAATATATGCAACAATTTTATTTCTCAAATCATATTCAAATTTCATAATTAATATTTCATAAATATTAATTAATTTATTAAATCATTTGGTCTAAAGGGAATTCATCATTTCAGTACTCTTGGCAGGTGTTGTGACATTATGGCTAAAACTATCGCTTACTCAACTTCGGTAAAATCCAATTTCACTTTATTAAGAGTTACCCAGTTGTGATAATTATTAACTGCAATTGTCTTCGTCAAAACTATATCACTTTGGACTAATTGAATTTAGTAATGGTCAAAATTCCAACATCATCCACATTTAACTCAATAATCCAAACACAAAATCCTTAATTCAATAATAATAATTATTATTAACCAAACTACTATGGCTAAAGATTTTGACTTTGGGTTGACTTGAGTTAACCGTGATACTAACCTCGTATTGAGGAGACGAATTCTCTCTTGAATAGTGCTTCACTGCCACTACTTCCACTCGACCTAACTATAGTCACTCTATGCACACAATTCCATTATTTGACTATAATCAAATTGGACCTTTAATATTGAAGATTCACGGTATTGTCAAGTCAAAAGAATAGTGTAAATTATTGACATCGATATTTTCTATTTTAACTTAGTTATATTTACCAACAAAAACTATCGAATGAGTCATTCCATAATTATCCAATAACTATTGGTATGTATCCTCTAGGTACCCCCCAACAGTCATGAGTAATACACTGTCCAATATTTGAAGAGCGTTATGTACTCCAGTCCCAATGGGTACATCGATATCTAGTCTCGATGCATCTTGACTAGGAACATTTAAAATGATGTGTTTTGTTATATTATGATCCAATACTCATGATTACAACTATTTGTAATTACTATCACAAACACATCATTTATGGATTTTCTATTAAATATGTTTTAATTAAACATTTAATTATTTATTACACAATATAACAAATATATAACAGAAAGAAGAAACACCTTTATTTTGAATGAGAATTGATTTCGGAGATAAATAATTTACAATTAATTGAAAAATTGCCCGTAGGGCATACTCCTAACTCTATCAAAGTCATGGATGCTCTTTTGTTTACGACTACTTTGCCTTGAATTTCTTTAGGTTTGGGATTATCTTTGGAATGGGCTAGCTTAAGAAGTATGTGGCGATAATGGACTGTGAGAAGTTATTGGTGATTATCAGGGATGTGAAAGGGCGAATGGTAGTGACTGGCTGCCTACCAGAGGATGGGGTGATGGTTATCTTTCTATATTCGCTTAAAGTCCCATAGGAGAGACTGTCATCTGTGCCTATCATCAAAGACTATCCGAATGTATTTAAGGAGGTTACAGGATTGCCGATGCATAGGGAGATTATTTCAGATAGACTTAGTAAAGGTGTCAAACCTATAGTTATGCCTTTGCGACGCATGGCACCCAAAGAGCAGAGAAAATTAGAGATGCAAGTGAATGACCTATTAAGGAAGGGTTTCATTCAAAGGAGTATATTAGAGTGGGGTATAGCAGTAGTCTTCGCAACCGAGGTAGATGGCTCTTTAAGGTTGTGTGTGGATTATCATGAGCTGAATAAGGTGACGAAGAAGAACAAGTATCAACTTACATACATTGAAGACTTGTTTGATCAGCTTCATGGTGCAAAGGTGTTCTCTCAAATAGATTCAACAATGGGATTTCACAAGTTGAGGGTAGCAAAAGAGAGTATGCCTATTACTACATTTCGTATGTCATCGGTTTTTTAAGAATGGCCGGTGATGCTGTATGGATTGACCAAACCTCCAACATACTTTATGAATCTCATGAATTGCGTTTCCAAAGACCAGTTGAACAAGTTCGTGCTAGTGTTCGTGGATGATATTATGATCTATTGCAGAATCGAAGAAGAGCATAAGATGCACTTAAGGATTATGCTAGAGGTGTTGAGAAAGCATAAGTTAAGAGGGAAGTTCTCTAAGTGTCACTGCTGAAGAAAAGAAGTGAGGTTCTTGGGCCATTTCTTTTCTGAACAGGGTATAGCAGAGGATTCTGCGAAGGTGGTAGCGGTTCAAGATTGGAACTAGCCCAAAAATGCTATGGATGTGAGGAGTTTCCTAGGATTGGCAGGATACTATAGCCATTTTATTAAGGACTTCTCAAAGATAGCAGCACCATTGACTAATTTGATGAAGAAGAACCAAACTTTTGTTCGGGATGCGAAGCATGAGCATGCATTTGTGAGTCAGAAAGAGAGGTCGACGAGTGCACCGATATTGACCATTCCAAGTGGGAGTGAGGAGTTGATCGTATATATAGATCCTTATGGTATTGGATTGGGTGCGGTGTTGATGTAGAAAGGAAAAATATTGTCTATGATAGTCGACAGCTAAAGTCGCATGAAAGGAATATCCAACTCTTGATTTGGAATTGGTGGCCATAATTTTTGCTTTAAAGATGTGGAGGCATTATCTATTAGGAGAAAGGTTTGAGCTACTTATGGACCATAAATCCTTTACATTTTTTCTCAAAAGGATCTCAACCTTTGTCCGCAACGGTGGTTAGAGTTCTTAGCCTTCTATGATTTAGCATTTTCTGTACATAAGGAAAAGGGAATGTGGTCGCCAATGCATTGAATAGAGGACATAGTAATTTAGGAGAAATGTTCTTGGAATGGAAGCAGATTGAGTAAATTGTTGGGTATGATTTCGGGCTTCCTTGCGAACTGGAACCAGAGATGTTGGCAAGTTTGTTGTTCTGCCCTACTCTAATAGAAAGGATCGGTGCTAGTCAGAAGCGAGATGCTAGGCTGGTGGAGATCATCACAAAGATAGTAGAAGGGGTAGAGTCCGAGGACACAAAGCAATACGAATTCAATCGAGATGATTGCCTTCGAAATATGGGAAGACTGTTTGTTCCTGATATTGATGGATAGATAGATGAAGTGCTATGAGAATGCCACCATTCTAGGTTGATGATGTGCACGTAAATGTGCATGTATTTACATCCATATTTTATCTCTCTTTATTTAAATAAATATCATATTTGGGCATTTTAACATGTTTAAAACCAAAATTCAATTATTTTCAAACCTTCATATTTTCATCTTCATTCAGGAGCAAAATGGTCATTTTTGTGCAGTGTCAATTTGTGAATTTTTATTTGGACAATTTTTATGATTTCTATAGGATATTTTGATGCATATGGAAGAGGGATTCATGATGATATATGCATGCATAAGGAAATACAAAGGAATGAAGAGGAAATAATTCAAGTCCAAGATCATGAAGGACCCCACCCACTTAACTAAATATATAATTAGGAGCTAATGGACAACTAAGTGGAGGTTGAAGTTTCATGCACATTAAATGATGGATTAATTAGTGACAAATGGTTACTTGGTGGCCACACTTCCTAAAGGGCATTTTAGAAAGCTCCCTAAAATAGAATTAGGGTTTTATGCATGTATAAATAGCCCTATTATGTACATGTAACCATCTTCCACTCTTTCACATTAGTTAGGAAACTAAGAAAGTAAGTTGTAAGCTAATGTTGAATGAAATAAAAATGGCTACCAAGCCTCTTTCTCTTTTTTTTTCTATATGCTTTTCTTTGTTTTATCGTTAATGTTTATTTCTATGCTCTCTTTCTTTTTATGTTTATAGCTTTGATTTAGATTTATGCACTAGTTTTATTCATTTCCTTCTAGTAGTTAATCTTCTTTTTTCTTTGTTTATTCTCTGCTTTCTTTCATTTTCAATGTTGAAACTTAAATGTGTTGATTTGATAACACATTGAATAGTTAAACCCCTTCAAATTAGGAGTAATGAAGCTCTCAAATATTTTGTAATTTCAATATTTTGTAATTTATGGTCTCTTTAGCTTGTGCTTCATGAAAGTGAATTTTGATGTAAGTATATACAAGTGGGTTTGATAGTTTATATTGCTTATGCAAATGAGCTACTCTTATTCAACATAAACACAATTTACATCAACATTTGCTAATTAATTTTTGATTTTGAAGTGAATGTAAAAATGAAATTTGATGATCTATATTACTAGTTACAATAGTAAATAGATCATACTTAAAATAGCATTTGTTTTGGCTTCATTTTCATGAGAATTGATAAGTGGTTTATCTGTTGTATTATAATTTGACGGTTTGGGTTATGTTAATTAATAACATAAACAAACGGTACTTATGATAAATACAACAATTATTTCACTTAATATCAAAGCTAGAGATCATAAATTATTGTTTGTTGATTTACAAAAATATAAGAATGGATTTGCCTCTAAATTGTTCTCTAGTCTAATAGTTTTTAAATCACATTTCAATTCTAGCTTTAGCTTCTCTTTTGTAGTTAACAATTTCCTCTCACTTTGGTCTAATTTGATTGAATTGAAAATTTTAAAATCTTGAAAATTCCCTGCGGATCGACCCCTACTCGCCACGTAATAAAATTGTACGTCGTGCACTTGCGGTTAAATTTAATTTGAAATTTTTCGACTATTTTCTAAACCAATAGAAATTAGCCGATTAACGGTTGACAATACATCCTGAAGGTAATAAAATGTACAGGGATATGAATCAGACATATTTTTTAAAAGGTTTGAAGAAGGATATTGGGACATTCGTCTTAAAGCATATGAACCGCCAATTGGTAAAGGCAAAGCAGAAGAAACGTAGTGGGTTGTTGCAACCGCTAGAAGTTCCTGAGTAGAAATGGAAGCAAGTATCGATGGATTTTATTGATGGACTACCGAGGACACGAGCAGGGTATGATAATATTTGGGTCATGGTTGATAGGTTGACCACGAGCGCTAGATTTATACCCATCAAGTAAGGTAGAATGGTATCCAAGTTGGCCGAGTTGTATGTAAAGTGGATAGTATGATTTCACGGTGTGCCAAAGAGCATTGTGAGTGACCGAGACCCGTTATTCACCAAGGGTTTTGGAAGAACTTACAAGAGGCATGAGGGATTGAATTACATCTTAGTACCGCTTATCACCCGCAAACAGATGGGTGGACTGAAAGAGTAAATTGTATATTGGAAGATCTCTTGCGAGCATGTATTATAGATTTTGGAGGATCATGGGATGACCATCTATATCTGGTGGAATTTGCATACAACAATAGTTATCAGTCGAGTATTGGTATGGCTCCTTATGAAACATTGTATGGCTGATTGTATAATGCTCCTTCATGTTGGTGAAAAGTGCATGAGAAACTGATACTTAAGGCAAATATGATTAGAAAACATTCAAAAATGATTAGGTTCATTCGGCAACAAATGAAAGCCACTCAGGATCAACATAAGAGGTATATCGATAAAAGACATAGAAATTTGGAATTTTCTATTAGGGATATGGTTTTTATGAAGGTGTCTCCTTTGAAGGTTCGATTCGGTAATAAGGGAAAGTTAGCACCGAGATTCATAGATCCTTTTCTGATAGTAGCGAGGATTGGAAAGCTAGCATATAGGGTCGACTTACTTTAGAAGATGGAGGGTGTGCACAATGTCTTTCATGACTCATATATACGGAAATTTTTGCATGACTTTGGCGTGACGATTACACTGGATCAGCTTAAAGGTATTGAGGTGGAACCAAAAGTTTTGAAATCTCATAGGCCGGTTCATATTATTGGACATGATACGAAACAGCTTAGGAGAAATTCGGTGAAGCTAGTAAAGGTATAATGGAGCGGAAATGATAATGATTGTATATGGAAAACTATGGAGATCATGAGGGAAATGTGTCTGGTGTTCTTTGAATGGTAAGATCCATTGTTTATCATACTTACTTTCACCATTGTATATCGCATTTGATAGGTTTGCATTTTGTATGCTAGGGTAGGTTCACTGTTGATTGCATGAGTGCTTGTTTGATATGGTTGATGGTTGCATATGGTTGTTAGGCATGCGAAGTAACTATGGTTGCTTATTCCTTGACTTTTTTAGAGATTTCAGGGGCAAAATTTCTAAATGGGGGGAAGAATGTAACGAGCCTATTTTACATATCGTAGGATCGTAAAATAATTTTATTTTATTTATATACGAAGTATTATAATTATCTTATTTTGGAATATGAATTCTAAGGACATTTTACACACCTATGATTTTTTCGAATTTCTATATGGCCATTTTGACCTTGAAAATCTTGTTTGGCTTATGACTTTTGATAGGAGAAGAATTAGGGTCTCGAACTAGTTCCATTGCTTCAGGATTATGGTTTTCAATTCCATACAATGGTCATAATAGAAAAACGAACTTATAACTAGGAAATTATGTCTATTTTAAGTTTGGATATCTGTTGGCCAGTATTAATGTGTAATTAATTAAGCCCATAAGTAAGCCCATTAATCTAATTCGAGATTAATATGAATAAGGGGCTATAGGAATCAAATTAAAGCTTTTACCTCTTTCCTAAATTAGATCTAAACCCCCATTAACCTCACTATCATCCAAAATCACAAAATTACTCTCTAAATCTAGCGAAATCACTAATTAGAGAGAAGATCATCAATTAGAAGATAGAGACCATCATTTTGGTTGATTTGCATTGCTTTCTGTTTTTGTCCACATTGGATCTTAGTGAGAATTGGTTGACTCTAGCAATTAGTGAGTGGTTTATGTTTTCTCGCTATCCAATATATGGTATAATTACATGTTTTAACATGATGTTTGGCCTTAAAACCTTTTCTGACGTTAATTATATGTTATTGTATGCTTATGACCTAAATTGTAAATCTTTGAAATGAAATTCAAAAATGATTTAGTAACTCTCCTAATCCATATTCATATGTACACGTAATACGTAAATTTAGATTAGAATTGGTTTATTTATCACATTCTTGTGGACTTCTTGTATGAGTGGATATATATACATATATGCATGTTATTCTTTGCTCGTACATTATGCTTTGATGTTGTTCACCGGTCTTTTGGATGCTTAAGAAGATATGTTGGAGAATTTGGAAAATTCAAAGCAAAGATGGTCGGAATTGGATGAAACTTTTGGAAGAGGCTCTAGAGCACGAAAGGAACATGTAGCTTAAATTGCAAGTCCAAATTGGCTAAGTGCACAATTTGGTTCCAAATCATTTAAATTGATACCGCGTCCATTCTTTAGCTTAGTTGGTTCAGCGACTTTAGGGATCTCTAGGCATTAGCAAGTGGAGATGGACCAAGGCGAGTTCAAGTGGTTGGCAAAGTGTTGGATATTATACTGAGTTATTTCTAGACTTGGAGTCGAATGCTCTAGACTAGGGGCCGAGTTGTTTTGATAGATGGATCAAGGTCTAAAGCATATGGAAATGGAGTACTGGAAGCAAGGAAGGAGATTTGGCCAAAATTGGCTAATTGTATAGTTCATTACCGAGTTGATCAACTCGGTACCAATTTATTTTGGTGGGTCCAATTAATGTGAAATTTTCGAGAAATGGAGCAAAGGTTCTGTAGATTATGCTGGAGGTGTTGGCTTGTTCGCATCCGGTTGGATGGTGATGTAATAACATGATAAAAGCTATGTATCTTCGGTTTGTGACTCGCGAAGGGAGTAGACATCGAAGATGACAGCTCAATAAAGGAGGGAGCCATGGAATAGGAATGTGAAGGGTTCCGAATAACGAAAACCTAATTTAGTAAAGGAAGGGCTCTGATATGAATGGAGCAAAGGAGGACTCGGATGTGTGCGAAGAAATAATTGATACTCAGAGTGTTTTCTATTGTGCCTGAAGCAGGGGTACTATAAGTGGGGACGCCCATGGATCCATGGAATGAATCTAAATACCCTAGACCGATGGCTTTTTGTCTTGTGTCTAGGTTTGGGCTACATGACGTGTATCTAGCTTTGGGCTATGTGATACGAAAGTACATTGAAAACCAGGATTTTCATTTGTCCTTGGTAGTAAGGAGGCCATACAACTTATCATATATTCAGAGCATATAAAGTGATAGTGGGAGTTGCTTAATGAATGTTATGGTCGCTTTAGTTTCTTTCTACGCTATCACTTAGAGATGTCACCAGAGTAGGTATTGGAGATAGGAATATCTGGAGAGCTGATATCCTTATTTTGAGTAGAGTACTTTTATGTCATTTATAGAGTACCATATTATGATATTATTTGCTAACTCTTTGGTTGTAGCTATAAATCTAGTATGATCCGTGTACTTCTGCTCCTTACCATATTTACCTACATAGTATTTTGATATTCATTTACCGCTCACATCATACCATTCTCTGTCCCAAGGTTTTATGCTTTGTTTCTTATTATCTTGGATGATCTTGAATGAGTAGACTAGATAATGGGTCTAGATGATGCAGTAGATGTGCGGAGGACGAGCTGGATGGAACTATCTCGTATTATATAATTATATGGATTTCTATGCTTATTTTGTGGTGCAGCATTGGGGAGCCTTAGAAGTGACTGCTTATTTTCTTGTTAAGAGACATTTGTTGGTGTATTTCCATTATATCAACTCTAAAACATTTGCTTATAACTCTATGGATCTGTATTTTGATGATTTATTCACATAGTTATTATTGTTTCTCCTGTTATATCTATGATATTATATTTTATCCATACACTTGGAGATATTCGACAGGTTATATGTTGTATCTGTTTCATTTTTAACCATGATGATCATCCTATATCGACCGGATACGACTGCAACAAACTATTTTGATGTTATTGTTACTGATGGTATAGGGAGATCGCCACAAAGACTATTTATATATGTTATTTCAATACACTACGCTAAGGACACGTGATACATAGTGCATTGATTGACACATTCACTGGACTTGTCGATGCACAAAATTCGATTGTTCAATACATGTCGACATCCAATGGATCCTCTATATCCTCTATATAGGTTTCTATTAAAGTAAAACACCGAAACAAATAATACTTTACCATGCTTGCTCTCAATCTTTTAGTATAGGATTATTGATCATAAACAATCTCCTTGTCTCTCTATCAAAGCTTGCCCTTCTACTCCCAGTATGTTCCTCCAAAAGGGGGCACATTTTCTACCCCGGTTACTTCTTCCACCCCAGTTAGAGCTAGGCATTCAATCGCCCAGTAGTAACATCTTTAGATTTCCACTTATACGGGACTTCAAGACCCTCTCGATCCACAAGTCATTCAGTGCGGTATAATGATTTTAGACAACCCTTGGACTCATGGGAATCTAAGTTGACTACTATAGAGCTAAGTTAATCCACGAAAAACATGGGATTCCTAAAAATGAAGTGAATCTTCTTTTACCCAACTAGAGAGATCATGATCCTCCGAATTACACTGCTTGTAACTGATATATACGCTTATTCAAGGCCGTCAGTCTATTCAACAACTTCTTGAAATATAACTTGCAGATGTTGGAACTTGCACCATCTCAAATCCATCCAAATGGCTACACTGCTCTAAACTCCATTACATGTTCTTTAAGATGCATAAGGCGGGTCCTAATATTCCTCGAGAATACTTTCTATCCTATTTCAAGAAGACATCCGACCACCCTTTGTTCCTGATTCTGCAAAGTCGTAGAAGGGTTACATGTTAATGAGGAAATGACAATGGACGTAGGGAATTTCAACCCAAACCACTATAAAAGTCTCAGTGCCATTTACTTTCTGCATTTTTACCCTTTTCGTCATCTACTACAATTACCTCATGATTTAACAATTCACCTTCCAAGCTCAACCATACTTCATCTCAATAATCAACCCTTCGAACTCAATATTCCCACTTAACTTTCGAAGCTTTACCTTCGGACTTCAGGGTGCTAGTGCTGATGAAATTCTGCACTAACATCTTTGGCGCTTGAAGGAGGGCTTGAACCTCCACGTTTCTTTTCCTTCCAAAGATCTAACAAAGCCTTTTAACCATTTATGTCTAGCCCCAAATAAAAAAGCGTCATCTCGAAACTATCCCTTAATCTTCACATTCAGACCATTGAAGAAGACAATAACGAAAGACTGGTCATCCTCATTTTGAAGATGGGAAAATTGTCAAGAATATGATCCTATCTATGAACTCCTAGCTTCTCGGATCAGGCAACTTTTGAGATATCTTCAGGAATCTTTCTGTGAATTTTTATAACTCTATAAAATTGTTAAATCCCTACATGATGAAGTTAAAGATCTTTCAACCGAGTTGTTAAAATATGAAGGTTTGGATCCCTCTTATAAGAGGACAATCTCGAACAATCAAGGTGGTGAGTCTCGATTAAAACATGATCAAGTTCTTACTCCCCTCTAGCAAAACCTATCTTGAATATTTGAAGGACCTATGGAGAGATTTGTTATCCCAACTGTCCCCCTTCCACCACAGAAGATCCAAAAGGAAAGAACTACTGTATCTATCATCGAGTAAATGAACACGAAACAAATAAGTGTCGAAAGCTCTCTCATATAGTGAAGGAATTTATAAAGAAAGGGAAGTTGACTGAGTTTGTCAAACATTAAGTTAAATATCTCATTGCAGAACAAATTTTTACCTTGTTTTGTTTCCATACTAAAAGACAAGTTCATGTAACTCTTCCCAATGAATGCATAGGGAACTTTTCTACAGAAGATGGAAACACACCTCCCAATTATATTCTCCTACAAAATGTTTTATGGTTTCAGAAGTCTTGAAGATTTGGTTGGTAGGTCTCGGCCATCCCTTTTTGGTGAAATTCTTCTTTAGTACAATCCAATTCACTAAGTCTTTTCCTGAGAAGTGCACTCATATCCGAGCATTCAAGTTATCTTTTTTGGTATGTTCTGTTTACTTAAGAACTTTTCCTTGTCATATTTATGCCTAGAATTTAGAAATCGAAACTCTATCATTGAGCTGATGAGGTCAATGTAGAGTTTTTCTTTACCTGGTTTAAATGAAGCCCTCCCGCTAATCTAACATGACTAATGGAAGGTTTTCACTTTACTAAGTCTGGTCTCTTTTCTCAAACTCAAATAATATTTATAATTTATATCTCTTCATCAAGTTAAATCTTTACCCTCCAATTCTTTAGCAAATAAGGTAATTTGTAGATTACGTAATTTCAAGGACCTTATTGAAAATATATTCCAAAACTTCTCCTATTCAAAGAACACATGTTTCTCTTCACTAAGTAATAACCAACATAACTATCAACTGGAAAATGTATTTTAGATGGTCGATAACAGCCAGAATGGTTGTTGATGGTCGATGTCAACCGATAAGTGTTGTAGATGGCCGATGCTAGCTAAAAGTGGCTAAAGATTTTAGACCTAACAAGAAGTTGGTAGACCTCGCCATAAGAGCACCCCTACATTGATATACCACAAAGAGTGAAGCCATATCACCTGGGTTTAAAAAGACGTCAAAAAGTAGAATACATACTAATAGTAAGTCATGGTCAGTGTAACCATGCATTGGATTGGTTCTTGTATAGATTAGAAACTAGTATATTCCTGTATAGATTTGAAATATGTAGAGTCTTGTATCAATTAGAAATGTGTAGATTCTCATATAGATTTAAAAAGGTAGATTCCTATATAGATTAGAATTGGGTAGAGTCCCGTATCAATTAGAAAAGGATAGATTCTTGTATAGATTAGAAACAGGTAGACAACTGTATAGATTAGAGTCGGGTAGATTCCCAACTAGTTTAGAATGGTGGGTAAAATTCCTAGTCAGATTAGAATGTTGGGTAGATCCCTACTTAGAATTAAAGGATGAGTAGATTCCTGATATGGATTGAATGTTGGGAGAGTTCCTAAGTCAAGACATCATGTAGATTCCTGGTAAACTGAAAAGAAGGGTGAACATAGAATCAGAATAAGACGAAAATCTTGATTGTGTTACTATGTTGGCTCCGAAAAAACCCAACCGTACAAGATGGTTTTGTCTAAAATCTTATCTTAATGGAAATATTCCCAAGGTCAAAAGATACCCCACAGAAGGAAAGTTTAGAAACAAAAAATTGAAGCTCACTCAGGCAAAGCGACAACGTAAGAAATAAAGTTGAAGGGGATAAAGATTCTTTATATATAGTTTATTTATGAACTATCATCAGGATAGGCCAAATGAAATGCCTAAGGAAATAGTATTAAAAAAGACTATATTACAAAATCAAAAACATCAATAGGTAAACTATAAAGGCAAAATGGGAGATCCCCCAACTAGGCAAACCGAGATGATAATTCAGGACCATCCAAAATAATTTGGATATTCATGGTCTCAGAAGGAACCATTAGCACTATCATCCTCAACTTCCTTTCCCTCTTCGTTTAAAAGGAATTGCCATGTCATCTCTCGAGGCCAAATATTGGTTCGAGGCTTACTTTTCTCCAAGATAATCTAGATCTTAATTTTAAGACCTAGCTTCGACTTAAAAAAATTGCTCTTAACCTTAAAAGTCGTAAGGGTTAATTTTAATTTTTGGAGCTCGGCTACCTTGTCCACATAATTCCTAGCAAAATTGGCCTCAACTATGGCGGCATTTTTTTCGAGATAAGAGAGAGAGAGAGGCATGTCTTGATTTCGGCAGTGAGTGTAGGCATCAAAAAAACTTGAAAGGCTCGCCTACTAGCTTCCCTCTCATGCTCTTTTCTAGCAATGTAATGTTCTTTGTTAATCACCCCAACCTCAGTTTCTGCAGCCCCTAATCCTTTCCTTTTAGGGCTTTCTCAAGGGTCTCAATCCTACGATCCTTCTCTCCCACAGTCCTACCCGATTCCTTAACTTGAGTAGCCGTCTCTTGACTCTTAGCCCTAAACTCTGCGAATACCTTTTTGCCACTTCAACAACAGCCGTTGTTTCCTCAATCTTCAACCACCCCTGTTGAAGGACAGAGAATTCCACCACCATCTAGAAAAAGGTAAATAAACTAAGGACAAAAATTGAAATCCTAGACCTTTGATAAGAACTTCCCTTTGACCTTAATACTCTACCGAAATCTATATTCGATCATTTTTCGAATGCCATAAACAGAGGTCGGAATCCTAGCATGCATTTCAACGATGGATGAAGAAAGACCACCTTCAAAAGCGGCCCTTGTGATCTCTATGGCTTGCTTGTTCTTCTCAGAAAGTGGACCTGAAACTATTTTAAAGCTTTTGGCCTGGGATGGTTTAAAGACCATTTATTTTTCCAAGTCGAGAGCCTCTTTGCCAGAAGATGGCAGCATGACCATTTTCTTAATCGCTTTTCCCTTATCTTGTGAGCCAGCTTTCATAAAAAGCCATATAACAAGGAAAAGAAGATAAAATAAAGACCAAGACTATAAGTAATGATTAAAAACATTAAGTAAGCAAATCTAATAAATAAATAAATAAATAGCGACATCCTCAGCCTCACCTTCCCCAAGATCATATTCGGCTTAATCTCCACTACCGACGTTTATAGTAGATGCTTTAACATACTTCTCAAAAGGTTTGAATCTAGAAAAATTGTATATGAGGGTAAAAGACCCATGGCTTTCAGCTTGCTCTCGGTAAGAACTAAGTGTTGGTATCGTCGAAGGAATAGAATCTTCATAACTTCTTTATACTTATGTTTAAACTGACTAACAAGTGTCGAATCGCTACTCTTTCCAGATCTCCCTAATTAAGTTCCAACAAAATAAAAGGACACAGTTTAGAATATGAATAATACTGAGTAAAGAGAGGAGTATCCAATGATATACTAGCATTATTGAAAGAAGTGATGATTCGGTTAGAGGAAGCTTT
This sequence comes from Allium cepa, assembly GCA_030765085.1. Taxonomy (NCBI): domain Eukaryota; kingdom Viridiplantae; phylum Streptophyta; class Magnoliopsida; order Asparagales; family Amaryllidaceae; genus Allium; species Allium cepa. The sequence continues at coordinate 624,313,469 of CM060941.1, forward strand.
TACCAAAAACCATTGGCGTGGTGTTATTTTGCTAAAGGGATCCTCCAGAATATGTCAAAAGCAGGTCCGATTACGCCTATTCCTAATCCTAAATAGAATGTAACGATGTAGGGATCCATATGGAAACATAGTATCTATTTACATACGCTCGAATGACCCCTTCTCATAATAAGAATGTACATAACCCTATTCCGGTCTGGTCTGGTATGGAATGAACTTATAATCTGATGATCGAGTCGATTCGATGATTATAAGTTCATAACCCCAGCCCATTTTGGGCGGAACAGATCTACTAATTATTTTATTCCAGTTAGTAAGAGGGATCTTGAACTAAGAAATAGGCCTAGAAGCTAAAAGAGAGGCTTCCTAAAGAACTTGAGGAATTATGTAGGAAATTCCCAAAAATTCTTACACTCCAGCAAATTGATCATATGATTGATCTCGACAGCAGATATGTTTCGATAACCTTTTCAAAATATAAGATTGCCATAACAGATAGAGTTGAGTAATTGGTAGTTAGAAGTTGGAAAGGGTTGAGGACGTTATACAACTCTAAGACATCAATAAACAAAGTAGCAAGGGGGAATAAGATCTCATGTTCCAAATGCTCTATGGACTACACATACCATTTGGAAGGATCATTGGATTGCAACCCGGCCCAGGGAGCAAGCGTCTCGACTCTAGTAGGAAGACAAAATTCCATTAAGAACATGTTGGTCTGCAACAGGAGCATCCAATTCCAGCTTAAGAAAAGGAAGAAAAATGCTCAATTACGAAATGAAGAATCGATATTATTTACAGAATAAAGATTAAGCAAACTGAACCTGATTTAAGTTCTTGGATAAGCAGTGGAAGGAAAAATATCAATTGCTATGTCAGTAATCACAATAAGAAAAACAAAGTTGAAAAGGACTTACTTACTTGTGAACAGGTACTGAAAGAAGAATTAAAGAAAGCTTGAGAACATTAATGGCGGTTTTGCAATTTGAACAAACGAAAAGAGAAAAGAGAAAAGAAAAAGGAAAGGAGTGTTTATATTAAAAGGAATGACATAGATTGAAGAAAGAGAAGTTTTCAACCGTGGATTTTGTTTGACAAAGAATATCAAAAGGCCGCTGCTTCAGATGCCAAGTCTCCCTTGCATAGGAAAAGAGAAACAATTTTTGAAGGTGACCAATCAACTGCCAATATCTGGGCCAACATTATATGCAAAACCAAAACCCATCCCTTTAAAGGTCTAGTCCCAAATGGTCACTTATAAGTTTGTACTACAAACAAAGTTTTGACATCTTGTTCTCAAGTTAGATTATGCCTTTTGGCACCATAACAGTTTCGCTTACCACTTAGCCTGGATGACTTCAAGTGGCAAACAATGTTTCCAAAAGTTTTGACCTCTCAGTCTCAAGTTAGATTTTATCTTTCGGCACCGTAACAGTTTCTCTTACCACTTAGCCTAGATGGTTTCAAGTGAGAAGCATCATTTTCAAAAGTTTTGAGCTTTCGGTCTCAAGTTAGATTTTGCCTTTCAGCACCTTAATAATTTCGCTTACCATTTAGCCTAGACGGCTTCAAGTGAAAAGCATCATTTTCAAAAGTTTTGACCTATCGATCTCAAATTTGATTTTCCCTTTCAACACCATAACATTTTGCTTACCACTTAGCTCGGATGGTTACAAGTGACAAGCATTATTATCAAAAGTTTTAACCTCTCAGTCTCATGTTAGATTTTTCCTTTGACACTAAAATAGCTGTACCTACCAGTTAGTCTAACAAACTTCAAATGAAAAGTGTAGATTTTCAAAACTTTTGACCTTATGGTTTCGATTTAGATTTCATCTTTCAACATTAAAGCAATATGACTTATCATATAGTTTGGATAGCTTCAGCTGGAAGATATGATTTCTAAAGTTTTTGACCTCACAGTACAAGTTTAAATTTTACCTCTTCAGTTTTCAAAATCGTTAACTAGCCAAGCCATCACTTCTGGGCACTGATTTTAATTTATTTTCAAAACCCTCTCGCTAAGGCTAGGTCTTTATGAGTTGCATAAGTGGAGCAAAATTCCTGAAAGCTTAGAATCAAATTCATGATGGGAACGGAATAAATAAGCCAAGGATTAAACCTGATACAACACTACTCTTTCCAAAGTACACCCCATATTGATCGTATAAGGTGAACTTCAAAGGGCATATGTTACACAATAATTTTTGCAAAGTACAAACTACTAATATTCGAAAGGAAAGCTCCTTGGCTTGTAATTTCAAGACCTATCTTTTGGTTTCTAACAAAATATGCAATCTGAGAGCTTGAACCAATGTGTTAACCAAGGCCGATATCATAATTCAAACGCTGAAGCCTAAAAAAATTCAATAAGCACCAATAATCAACGACTTAGATATCCCAGGCTGAGACCAATAGTGAAGAGGAATGAAAGATATCCAAAAGCTATATTTTAATGCATCACGTCAAAAATCCACATCAAGTCATACTCAACCAGATGATGGCACACATTCGAGTTAAGACGGCTTGTAGTAAGCCAGATCACCAATCCAAAGAGTAGGCTCTCAACCAATGGTTTCACAGCATGCTGACTATAAATAGACGACAATTCCAAGGCATAGAGGACCTTTTGGCACATAACAAACAAGAACTTGATAGTACTTTCCTTTATCGGAGAAAACTCATTAATGGAGGAAATGCTTAGATTCAATGTAATATGCCTCTCAGCTATATAAAAGTAACTGAATAAGGAAAGGACAGTAGAAATAGGGACATTTGGCCGGAACCACGATAAAATCCTCGGTGTCATTTACTTTTTATGTTCTACCATTTTAAGCATCTATTATCGTTATTTCACGATCTAAAAATTGACCATCCAAGCTCAACCATACAACACACTCATCCCTCCGAACTCAATATTCCCACTTAACTTTCGAAGGTTTACCTTCGGAGACCTTTTGGCACATAACAAACAAGATTTTGATAGTACTTTCCTATATTAGAGCTCTAATCAAAAACTCATTAATGGCGGAAACTCTTTGATTCAATGTAATAAGCCTCTCGGTTATATAAAAGTAACTGAATAAGTAAAAGACAGTAAACGTAGGGACTTTCGGCCCGAACCACGATAAAAGCTCGGTGTCATTTACTTTTTGCGTTCTACCCTTTTAAGCATATATTATTGTCACTTCACGATTTAACAATTCACCTTCCAAGCTCAACCATACTACATCTTAATAATCATCCCTTCAAACTCGATATTCTCACTTAACTTCTAAAGCTTTACCTTTGGACTACAGGGTGCTAGTGTCGATGAAATTCTAGACTAACGTTACATAATAAGTGAAGTTACTTTAAGGATGAATACTTCTTCATCCAATGCTTTAGTGGCTTATATTGAAAGTGGCTCTCTAGACATGAGTTCTTCATCTAATGGTTTAACAGCACCTAGGATTTCTTCTCTTAATTGACTAACTTTTCTCCACTTTTCTCATAGATAATCCTCGGAGGGTTGTGACTCCCATCCTAATGGATACTCTCCAATATCCCAAATGGATCAATGCAGCACAAAGGTACATTTTTGTCTTTCTTACCAATGATAGAATGCTTGAACATCACATTCTCTACAACAGTAGGAAATCCATCATGAAAAAAACCTTCCTTGAGGTGCTAAAGCTACAAATAAACCCATTGCTCCTTAAGGGATCTTCATGGAAGTTGAAGAGGTCCCAAGCTCTAATAAAGGAGAAAAACAAAAGGAAAAAGGAGAAGTAGAAATTGGTCAAGAATAGGATGAACAAAATGAAGGATGAAGAGGTAGAAGAAATCGATAAAGTAGACAAAGAAGAGTCTTTTGGGATGTCTCCTGATGGCACCCATGTTACACTTCTCCCAGGACCTCGAGACTCATAATCAAACTTTGCTTCTAGCACCTGAACATACGAGGATCCTGTTGGGAGGTCAAACCAATTGAGCGTGATTGATGCTATCTTCAACTCGCCAATGATATCGGGACTGTTATCCTGGCTTTTTAACCAAGCAATGTTCAAATGGACCGGACGAATCAAACTTGGGATTATCAAGTAGGAAGCCTGAAGGGATAGTCCAAAAGTTCTGAAATCAAGTGCAAGCAAAGCTGTGGGACAAGCATACAACCAAAACAAAAAACCAGAAAACTAGATCCACCGAAGTGGTGGATCGATACCGATCCAAGATCTTGGATCGGTACCGATCAAACTTCCTTCATCCAAATTTGCCCAACTTCTGCCTATGCACTATACTTGATGCTAGAAGCCTACTTCAAGTGTTGTTTCATCAATCCCATGCAATTCTATGTCGATCTCCATGAGCACTTGAATCAGCAACTTTACTTCTCCATAGATCCATCATTTGAACTTAGAAATAAGGTAGAAATGTTGCAAACCACTATGGAATCATAAAGCCAATAACAAATCAATCCAAGATAGGAAGATCAAAACCATCCATACAAAGGAATTATGGATCGATGCCGATATAGGAGGTTGGATCGTTATGTGTTGTTACCTTGCCTTTTGATCAAGGCCAGGATATCAACAAATCAGTTATAAAGGACGAATATCAAGATTGGAAATCAATTGGTAACGAGGCTATGATCGATACCGTCAAAATTAGACTAAGCTCCAATCAAGGTGGTATCGATTAGGAATGATGAACAAGGATAGAAAAGGCTGCATTTAAAATTTCAGGTAAAATGGAGTTCATATGCTCAAGATATGGATGGATCAATGTTCATGGGAAATCAGTACGTATCGACTCGGCTATTTACTTTGGATCGATGCTTTCGTATCGATCGGCATGGATATGGAAAATGCACTTTTCTTCAGATCAATCAAAGTACATATCGATCCAAGTTATGGATCGATAAGAAGAAGAGAGTGGGAGATGGACACAAAGGGCGGCGGTTGTTGGATATGGAGGAACACTTCATATCGATCATGTTCATATTGATCGATATGAAGCGGTCAAGATGGAATGCAAAGCAGGGGATTGATATGAACAGCATGGACACTTGGGATTGATACGAAGAAGGGATGGATATGAAGGGCAGCAAGCGTTCAGGGATCGATACGAAATGATGGACATGAGGCAATGGAATGTGATGGATACAAAGCATTGATGGATACGAAGCCACCAGCCTACATTGAAAAATACAAACTTGGATCGATTATAACTCTCATTTTACCAGTCCAAATGCTATGAAATTTTCACTAGAGCTTACTTATTCACTCAAGAACGACCGTGATTGATCTCAACTTCATTGGATTATTTTTGGATCGATACAAATTATTCTTGGATCGATCAAGTTCGATCCTAAATGACTCCAGATCGATCTGGTGGGCGCACCTATGCTTGATAAGATGTATTCTAGGTTTTGAGGAGGATATTTTTATATCTTCACCTATAAATAGCAGCTCTATGGCAACAAAAAAGGGATCTTCTTCTGCTTAAAACTCTGCCATTTTGTTTACTGATTTCAAAGGCTTGTAACTGTAATATAAATATAAAAGGAATAAACAGATCGATTCAAAGTGGACATAGGCCGGAGATAGCCGAACAAATATAAATCTTGTGTCTTTTCCCATTTTCTTTCATTTTAATTTGGTTATTTTCTTCATTTTTATTCACTACCTTATCTGGATCTGAGATATGTGCTTGGATATCGAGAATTTGTGCGCAAACACTAGTTCTTTCACTACTTTTGGGGTTTGTGACCAATTTTGGTGCATACACTTTGGTGCTTTCATGAAGAAGGATTAGCACCCGCTATACCAAATTTGGAGTTCAGATTTGGAAGGCTAAAGGATCATATTTTGGAAAGCAATGGCTAAGCAATCAACGAGGAGACAGTGAACAGAAAGAAGTCACCATGAAGGAAGTCAGGAGGCCTCTTCAGGAACTAATCAGACCTTGGTTTTTAGCACCAGAGATGAGATAGAGATGATATGGATGCTATATAGAAGGGATGTTGTAAAGGCAGAAGGAGATGATGCAGAACCTGTTCCGACAATTTGGACAAGCTGAAGTGCAAAATCAAGAGAATGTAACTACAGGAAATGCTAGAAATAGGGATCATGAAGCTGGAGCGGTAGGAGCAGAGACAGTTCAAAATCAGGATCTAGAGCATGGAGCAACCAGGATTCAAGATAGAGTGGGACCATGAGGAATAGTCTTTGAGCTAGGGGCACGCCCATGAATCATGTTGGATCAATTTCCGAAAGGGTACCGGGAGGTGTTGTGCAGTTTTGCATTGATTGGGATATGGATGCTCGTCCAGAAGGACGGGTTTCAGGAATCCCTCGTGGACTCAAGGGGTAGGTTGGAGATCGTAGATAGAGGCTAACACTTGATGACAACGACAGGTTAGTAGACATGATCAGACTGGCAATGAGGGGAGGATTTGTGAATAGAGATTTGAAGGATGTGAATAGGAGCCTCTTTGCTCCTACAATCAGGCAAGCTAGGAATCCACCAGATTTCAAACTACCAACACTGGAGATGTATGATGGGAGAACGGTTCCTGCTGTTTACTTAACAAGGTATATGAGGTACATGGAAGTACTAGGGGCATTGGAGGAAGTCATGGCGCGGTGCTTCCTTTTGTACTTGATGGACATAGCAGCACTATGGTTCAGACAACTAGAAAGTGGTTCTATTAGCACATGGACGGAGTTGATCGAGAGAATTATGAGGCAATTTTGAGTCCACATCGTAAGTCCCAAGAATGTGATGACTTTAACATTGATGAAACAGTGGAAGGGAGAATCACATAGGGATTTCTTAACCAGATTCAATGCGACGGTGGCTTCGGTGGATCAACCCGATCCGTCGATGATTTTGATGGTAGCAGTCTCTAGGATTGCAGATAATTCGGATTTTAAGATATCGTTGGAGCAGGATCCACCGATGGATCTCGGAGAGTTTTACCACGAAGAAGTAAGAAGAAAGGTTTCTACGACAGGAAGATGTGAAGACTGAAAGAGAGGGGAGAGAGGCTGAAGTTTATGCGGTAAAAGGTGGAGGTCCATTTAGGGAGGATTCAAACAAGGACGATGGAGGCGAAAGGAAAATGAACGACAATTGCAGCACTTTGAAAAGGAAACGAAGGAAAACTAAATTCTCTTCTTCTACAGATTTAATTGAAACTCTAGAAAGGATATACTTGGATACTCGAGGGCACCTCCAGTATCGAAGGCCGACAAAAAGGGAACCCTCCTAATACGAACGGACATCAGGAAAGCATTGCCTATTCCATGACCTTAATGGACACAACACGAATGACTGCAGGAATTTGAAGAATATCATTGAGGAGCATGTAAGGAATGGTCATCTAGAACAGTACATAAGGAATCAAGCTGTGGCAGTGGTACAATAGTAGCCACTGCCTACCTCAGACGAAGATGGCACTGGATTTAGGCATCGTCAGCTTATTATCAACTAAATTGATTTATGGCTTTGAATAAGTAATAAACCCATGATGCGGCTAAGTCACTTACACATGTACGGGATCGAGGGCGGCCCCTAGGAATGCTCCGAGATGATGATAAACCATGATGCTAGGGTTTATGAAATCTTGTTTTCTTTTTGTTTTCTTTTTTTGAACTAAGGACATATTTTCTTGGTTGTACGGAATTTGATTTTGTCAATTGGACATTGTGTTGATTGGATTTAGATTAATTTAATAAATAATACTGGTCATGCGATTACAGTCCTGACTGGAGAGATGGGACAATAATTGCAAGTTACGAGTCCCTTCGCTAAAGAGCGATGGAATGGACTCGAATACATTGCAAAAGTCCTCGACTAGAGAGTCGAGGCCGGAGAATATAAAAGTCCTCGACCAGAGAGTCGAGGCCGGAGAATATAAAAGTCCTCGACTGGAGAGTCAAGGCCCGAGAATATAAAAGTCCTCAACCGAAGAGTCGAGGTCAAGAACGACCGGAGAGTCGAGATCGGAGAATAAAAAATCCTCAATGAGAGAGTCGAGGCCAGAGAATATAAAAACCCACAGTAGGACGTCGAGGATGGAGTGGGATAAAAGGACTTTGTAAGGTCTATGGATTTGGATTTGGACCCAGAGAGGTCGTAACTTTGGATTTGGACCTAGGGAGGTCTTTGACTTGGATAAAGTGACACGGAGGGGTCACGGATTTGGTTATTGGATTCTAGATATTAATGGATTAAAAAAATTAGTTGAAGGGTTCAAATGGATATGGAATTGGTTAAGGATTTGGTTACTCGATTTGGAATCGAACATCGACTCTGGGTAGTCGGGAATTTGGATTGGGATATGGCTATGGCACTTAGATAGAATAGCTTAGTGATGGATTGGATTATGGATCAGATGGTATGGCTATAAATGGAATATGGATTCCGGATGATGGATTTAAAGCTATCAAAACATGCCTTCCTATCGCAAGGCATGTTTTGGGAGGCAAACCTTACCACGCCTTTTGGTCAAGGTCGGGATATCAACAAATCGGTTAAAATGGAGGATATCAAAATTGACGATCGATTGGAAACAAGACTATGATCGATACCATCAAAATTGGACTAAGCTTCAATCAAGGTGGGATCGATTGGAATTGATGAAAAAGGCTAGCAAAAGCTACATTTAAAATTTCAGGTCAAACGGAGTTCGTATGCTCAAGATATGGATGGATCAATATCCATGGGAAATCAGTTCGTATCGATATGGTTCGAATTGATCAACATGGGCTCGGCTATTTTCTTCGGATCGATGCTTTCGTATCTATCAGCATGGGTATGGATATGTAAACTGCACTTTGCTTCGGATCGATCATAGTACTTATCTATCCAAGTTAGGGATCGATATGAAGAAGAGAGTGGGAAATGGACACGAATGGCGGCAGTTGTTGGATATAGTGGCACCTTTCGTATGGATCATGTTCGTATCAATCGATACGAAGTGGTCAAGATGGAATGTAAAGCAGGGGTTCGATATAAACAACATGGACACTTGGGATCAATATAAAGAAGGATGGACATGAAGGGCAGCAAGCGTTTACGGATCAATATGAAATGATGGACACGAGGCAACGGAATGTGATGGACACGAAGCATTGATGGATATGAAGCTACCAACCTACATTGAAAAATACAAACTTGGATAGATCATAACTCTCATTCTACAAGTCTAAATGCTATAAAATTTTCACAGAAGCTTGCTTATTCACTCAAGAATGTCCATAATCGATCTTACCTTCATTGGACAATTTTTGTATCAATACGAATTATACTTGGATCGATCAAAATCTATCCCAAACGACTTCAGGTCGATCCTATGCATGAGAAGAGGTATTCTAGGTTTTGGGGCAGATATTTTCATATCTTCACCTATAAATAATAGCTCTATGGCAACTAAAAAGGAATCTTCTTCTGCTTTTCTAGGCGAAACTTTACCATTTTGTTACTGATTTCCAAGGCTTTTAACTGTAATCTCAATATAAAAGGAATAAAAGGATCAATTCAAAGTGGACTAGGCCGGAGATAGCCAAGCCAATATAAATCTCGTGTCTTTTCCCATTTTCTTTCATTTTAATGTGGTTATTTTCTTCATTTTTATTCTCTACTTTATCTGGATCTGAGATCTATGCTTGGATATCGAGGATTTGTATGCAAACACTGGTGCTTTCACTACTTTTGGGGTTTGTGACCAATTTTGGCGCAAACATGTGTTTGTTGTTGAGATGTACATCTATTTTCTTAGAGAATTGGCCTACGGCGTGCAAAATGAGGAGATCATTTGGGTGAGATTTTAGGCTTCCTTTGTCTATAAATAGAGAGGTATGACTCATTTTAAGGATCTTTTGGCTCTGGTTTCCCTTACACTAATTTCTTGTAATCATTGTTGGATTTATACCGATCGATAAGAACTCATGCTTGTAATTAGCAAGATAACCAATAAAATTACTAAGTGGACATACCAAGATTAGCCAAACCACTATAAATTGCTATGTGTTCTTTTCTACTCATTTTGATTTAAATTCTTTGCTTTTTATTCTCTATTTAATCTTCTGGATATTTGTGTCATTTTTGGTTCAAATATTTTGGTACTTTCACTGAAAGCTGAACTCATGTTACTTGGATCCATCGTCTACTATAGGATTTCTTAGATCTGTATAAAACTCCAATTTCCAACCTTACATTTCTACTATTCATATTTTCAATAACATAAAAGAAGTTATTCGCCATGGCCCCATCAAGGAGAAAACATGTTGCAACATCCAGAGCTACTGATGATGCTAAGAACCAAGACACTTACCATTTGGATGGAGTTGCCCAACCAAAACAAGTTGAGATCCAGAATCCAACTGAACTCATGACCATAATGGAGATGGATCATATGATGAAGCAGATAGAGGAATGTTTCCATACAAATCACAAAGAGATGAACAAGCAGATGATGTAGAGCTTAAGATACTTGAATAAACTTACTTAGGATGGCCGTGGGAGGAGTATTCAAAAGCTGAAAGTTCCTCAGCATCCGAGCAAAGATAGAGAGATAGGAAGCAAAAGAAGACTCAAAACATGGCTGAGACCTAAATCAAAGGATGAGACAAATCCATGGCTTAGGATTATGGAACGATGTCGATCCAAGAGGATGAATCGGTACCGATCCAAGAGGACGGATCGGTACCGATCCAAATATTTTTAGCCCTGGTGGTTGGCTTTTGGAGGGTGGCTGGACTTTACCTTTGGACATGCTGTCGATAATCAGAATCTGGAATATCGAGCTACTACTAATAACATGGGGCACAGAAGTCAAATAGGAGGACTGCTAGACGAATGAATCTCCTAGAGTTTGGAGAGTCTAGATATCGAGAGCCTATTGGAGAGCACTCGTTGGGCCGAACACTCGGGTGGACTCCAATTACCACCGTTCAGTTGAACCAGTAGACCTGGAGTATTTGGAAGATATGGTCAAAAGACTTTAAGTGTAAACCGATTTAGAAGTAATATGAATAAAATACTTCCCCTAGTCGGAATTCATTAACTAAGGACATTCTGCACGTGAAGTATCCATGGAGTTTGTAATTCCAACAGTGTCATTGTGCGGTGGAAAGACAAACCCAAGGTAGCACTTGATGAAGTACATATGGCATATGGACTCCACTAAAGCATCTGATGTCATGAGATGCCTTTGCTTTTCAATTTTTTTACAGGGAGTACCGAGGTTATGGTTCACTCGGCTGCCATCGAGATCCATATTGCTTTAAGCGAGTTGTCGTGAATTTTGTTGGAGCAATTACGTTTACACAATGCACGTTCGAAAGATGTGACGCCATTACCAATCTACTTCCAAGAAGTAGAAGATTCGTTAAAGGATTTCTTGAACTGGTTCCATACAGCTGTTACGAAAGTAAAAAATCCCAATGATGACATGGTGTCGATAGCATTAATTAGAGGAATTCATCTTGAAACTGGCTTTGGGAGATGGCTGGAAATGAAACTACCTTCGACGATGGATATTTTCTACAGGAAGGCTAATCATATCCTATGTTTGGCGGAGGCACATAATCGTCCCCGAAAGGGTGAGGCTGGGAGTTCAACTGAAGTGACATAGAGAAAGCATTACTGTTAAATAAACCAAGGAAGTTTCGAAAATGTGGATGTGAATGTTGGCAATAGGAGAAATAGTCAAAAATAGAATGAAAATGGGGCCAAAAAGTGAAAGCCTGTAATGTGAATCATCTTAGAATTCCTAAGTATGACAATTATATTGAATGAATAACTCAATTGAGAGTATCTTTTGGCAACTTAAAGTATTGGGCAGTACAGATAGCTAGCTCTAAGAGAGTTAATCGAAAAGGAAAAGGGATCTGGTAAGTTCTGCAGGTTTCATGAGAAGCGCGGTCATAATACCATTGAAGATAGGCACCTGCAAGATATGATCGAGGATCTGATTCAAAAGAAGAAATTTCAATAATTTATGAAAGCCTGCAGGATGGAGGGAAACGAAGCACTAACCTTCTTGGGTTGACATACCAACAAGGGCAAGCTAGTCCTAGTAGTGAGTAGCCTAGGGGGCTTGAAAAACATTATATGATAAATACAATCATCGGTGGACCATATCTAGTCGATAGGAGTTTGAATGAGATGGATAGGCGTGTTGGTGCTTTGAAGCATGTCAAGAATAAAAGCTGTTTGGATATAGAAGATGGAGATTTGACGAAACGATTCAAAACCATAATTGATGGTACTCTTTTTCGAAATAGAGCAGCTGATGGGGTGGAAGTCCCGACAATCGACCCCTTGGTTATAATGGCCACGATTTACCCTGTTATTGTATGAAAGGTACTGGTTGACCGTGGGAGTTTGGTGAAAATCCTATTCAAAAAAACTTATGACTAAATGCTTTTAGAAGGAAAGGACTTGAAACCGTGTAAATCTCAGATTCAGGGATTTAATGGGATAGCTTCGGAGCCAGTTGGATATGTGGAACTACCAATGGTACTTGAGGAGTGCGACCGTAGGCGAGTGTGTGTCATGCCTTTTGTTGCTTTGGACATTTACTCTGCTTATAATGCATTTTTGGGACGACTGGCCCTGGCTGAATATAGAGCGACTATAGCTCCCAAGTGCTTAAAGCTTAAATTTCCTATTGAGAACAGTATGGGAGTAGTGCACGAAGATCAAGGGCTTAGCCATGAGTGTTATGTTGCTAAGCTAAGGAAGGCGAGGAAAAGAGAGAACGGAATATCAAGGCTTCGGAAAGATAGCAACCGCTGCCTGAGCCCTGGCTTGGGCAGCACAGTCGGTTTCATAAGGATATGGATCTATGAAAAGAGAAAGAAGGTGGAAGAGTAGTAGCAGCCGAGCTGACGATTAATATTCCGGTCAGCCAGGACGATCCGACATGGGTCTTAAAAGTCAGTTCATAGCTCGGCATGAGAATGATGAAGGAATTTGTGGGATTTATCTGAGCGAACCTGGATGTGTTCGCCTGGACACACCCTGACATGTGTGGGATCTCGCCAGAGATAGAGAACCATGCATTGAACATAAATTCCAAATACATTCATGTGAAATAGAAGCGCCCCATCCTAGGTCCGAAGTGATCCACTGCACTCAAAGAAGAAGTGGAGAAGCTGAAGGACAATGGCTTCATCCATGATGCCTTATACCCCGAATGGATATCAAATCTAATCCAAGTGAAAAATTCAAACGAAAATGGAAGACATGCGTTGACTATTCTGATCTGAATAAAGCATGCCTGAAGGACAGCTTTCGCTCCCAAGGATTGATCAGCTAGTTTATTCGATGGCTAGACACAAACTTCTTTCTTTCATGGACACATACTCTGGATACTATTAGATTCCAATGCATGTCCCAGACCAGGAAATCGCTAGTTTTACCACCGACCTGGGACTTTATTGTTATCTGGTAATGCCCTATGGATTAAAGAATGCCAGAGCGACTTGCCAAAGGCTGGTAAACAAGATGTTTAAAGACCAGATCAAATGCTCGATGGAGGTCTATGTAAATGATATGCTCGTGAAATCACAATGATCAGGAAACCACGTGGATGATTTGGCTAAGATGTTGAGCATCCTCCGAAAATACGAGATGAAGCTAAACCCTTTGAAATTCTCATTCGTCTTTGCATTAGGAAATCTTAGGATTCATTGTAAACTCTCATGGGATCGAATCTAATCCAGAAAAAGATCCAAGCCTTGAAAAAAATTGAGGCCCCTTAAACGATCAAGGTGGTCTAAATCTTGAATAGGAAGATCACTGCCCCGAGTCGATTCATTTCCAGAGCCACATACAAATGTATCCCTTTCTTTGACTTGATTAAGAAGGGAAAAGGAACTTCACTTGGATGCAGAAGCGTAAAGACATGTTCCAGGATCTGGTGGATCACTTCGAGAGATCCCACATTCTCTCGAAGTCGGTGGACGACGAGGACTTGTTTATATATCTGGCAATGTCGCTGCATGCGTTGAGTGCCATTCTCATTCGAGAGGAATCCTACATCCAACAGCTGAACTATTACATCAGTAAATGGTTGGCAGGAGTAGAAAGAAATTACCCAAAGCTAGAAAAGCTTACATACTTCCTGTTGATCGCTTCAAAGAAGCTACATACCTACTTTCAGGTGCATCCGGTAAAGGTTCTCATCGACCATCCTTTACGAAAAGTCTTGCAACGACCTAAGACTTTTGGAAGGATGTTGAAATGGGACATTAAATATAGCCAATATGATATAACCTATCACCCTCGGAGAGCTATCCAGGGCCAAGATTTGGCGAACTTCATAGTTGAATTCACTACTCAAGACGATACTCCAAAGAGTAGTGGTGTGCAAAAGCTAAGTGAAGATGTACATGGATGGTGCATCAAACGAACGATGTTCTGATGCTGGAGTTTTACTTCCCCCCCTGAAGAACATTCAATCTATTATGCCTTGAAAATCGACTTTCCTACAACAAACAACGAAGCAGGGTACAAAGCATTGATTGCGGGACTCAAAATTGCCTAGAAACTGAAAGTTAAAACTTTACACATCTTTTGCGATTCACAGCTGGTGGTGTGAGGAGTTAGGAAGGATTTTTAGGTGAGAGGAGCAAGTCTGGCTCCTTATCTAAACTGGGCCCTTAAGCTGCTCTACACAATAACGCATATTCCTATAGTGGAAAATGCAAAGGCTGACTCACCGACCAAGCTAGCCAGTTCTAGGGATGCATAGCTCATAGATCTAGTTCGGTGGAGGTATTGTCGACTATGAGCATCGACCATATGGAAGATAATTGGATCTTGGAGCCCAAGCATGAGGAGGAGTCATGGATGACCCCCATAAAGAATTATTTGCAAAAAGGAATCCTTCTAGATAGAAAGAGCGAATGACGGAAGCTCCTTCATCAAGTTTTGAGATACATCTTTCAGCAAGGAGCACTCTACAAGAAAGGATTCTCAGTCCCACTGCTATAATGTGTCGCCAACAACGAGGTCAAACAAGTCTTGAAAAAGTGCGTGAAGGGGCGTGTGGAGATCATGCTGGTGGGCAAACTTTGATGGAGAAGATTCTCTGTTGTAGATACTTTTGGTCAACTATTAACTGAGACGTAACTAATTATACTAGAAGGTGTGACAAGTACCGGATGTTTGTTAATATTCCAAGAGCCCTATCGATGAATATTACTCAAATGGTTAGTCCTTGGCCATTTGTAGCCTATGGATTTGATATTATCGATGTGTTGTCGATATCTAAAGATGGTGCGAAGAACATTATCGTTGCAATTGACATCACATGTCATCTGTCATTTTGGAGTTCTACAAAAAATCGTGGTCTGGGATATCATATGTCATTTTGGAGTTCCACAAGAAATCATTACCGATAATGGAACCCAATTTGGCAATACCAAGTTTAAGAATTTCTACCATTGGCATCTCATAGAGAAGAGATTTTATGCGGTGGCACATCCCCAGGCAAATGGACAAGTTGAAGCCATAAACAAGATTTTTAAGTCCACTATCAAAAAGCAGTAGGAAAAGGCCAAGGCAAGTAGGTCGATGAACTTCCATTGGCACTTTGGGCTTATAGAAGAACCCATAAGTCAGTGACTAGCCACTCTTCATTCATCTTAGACTACGGATTAGAGGCTTTGATTCCAGTTGAAATAGACATACATAGTCATCATGTAACTTGCTACAATCATGGACGAATAAGAAACTCCTATTGGAATCACTTGATATGATCGATGAGAAGCACGATGAAGCTGATTTGAGAGTAGCTGCACACCAAAGTGGAGTCACCCGGTATTATGATTCCAAGGTCAAGAACTAAACCTTTGAAATTGGCGATCTAGTTCTCAAACAAATCTCTCCAAGCCCACAGAACTTGGGCCTAAGTTGGGAAGGTCCATACGTAATTAAACAAAAGCTTGGAGATAACACTTTCAAGCTAGCAACGGCGGATGGGATCTCACCTCCTAAGGCATCGAATAGCAAACACTTGCGATGCTATTTCACTTAAAAAATAAATTTGTACATAATTGGTTAAAGCTAAGTCATAAGACAGAATCGGTCATTTCCCATCTTCTATAGAGTGAAATGGCCTTCCGAATCTATGACTCTGTCTTAATATAGCCTAAGAGTTGTTAAATATGACTGACTTAATGAATTTGCATGTGTACAATGAAGGTATGCATGTACCCGGAGTTAGCTGCTAACCAAACTTCTATGGTCCATGATCGGAACCATAGAGTTCAACTACTTTTGGCATCTAGAGATAAGTCTCGGCTAACTCTTGCTCTTGATGTGGAGGCGGAAGTATAAACCAAACTGGATGTGACTTGATCATCCATCTGCTAACTCTTTCTCTATATGAGGTGGCAGGAGTATAAATCAAAATGGACATGACAAGACCGTCCATTCGATAACTCATGCCTAGATTATGGCAAGACTGAAGATCTTTTCTCAGATTAGGCACGATCTTAATTAAGCTTTGACCATCGCCCAAAGTTAGGTGTGGTCCAAAACGATTATATTCAAGCCTTGCCCAGAGTAGTTATGGAAAAAGATTCATATCTGGAGTTTGGTGAGATCTCATCTGTGAACCTCAATCGATGCTCGGATTTTGGCACGATCACAAGCAAATATCCTAGCTAGGAAAGTTCTGGTCACCATCTTAGGTGGTAAAAACCTAATTAACGCCTAGAGTTTGGCACGATCGAGACATGTATCCAGAAAAGGAGTACCTAAACCACGATTCCAAGTGGTCAATCCAGATCAATGCCCCAGGTTTGGCTCGGTTGAAACTTGCATCCCATGGAAGGATGATAAACTTGTTGTTCAAACCCATTCATTTCAATTGACGCCCGACGGCAAGCGCGGCCGCATTCAAATTTCCCTAAAGAGGAACATCTAAGTCATCTTCGCAGGTGACTGAAGTTCGACCAAGTTCCAGGAGTTGACATGGTCACGTATGGGCACTTGGAGATAGGCGTCCTACAAATTGCTTTACGTTCACTACAACGATGAAAAGTCGGCAAATCGAGAAACAGGCTAATGACTTACTCCAATATTAATCATGAAAAGTGATGGATCGTAAGCACATCGAATGGAAAGTACATTTCTCAAATGCTTAGGCAAATACATACAAAGATTAGATAAAACAAAAGGGCCGAACAAGCCAACCCAGGAACCCGATTCTTGAGGCAACAAAAGAGAGAACTTTCTTATGTTCTAGATCAGTCCCGTGTCTTGAATAAAAAAATTAAAATGTCAATGATAATGATGATATAAGTAAGCATTCAAATCTACAAGCTTACGACAACCGAGCTTCTCAAGAATGTGCACGTGTACACATATACATGTACATATCTAACCCCGAATGACGAGGGTCGAAGAAAATCAGATTCAAACCTAGAAAATCCGAAAAAAGAATTATTTAGAATTGCTAAACTTGGAAATGAAAGATTGTGAGAGTGCCTCTAGGTTCATAATACTAGATACTGGTAAAGCATCATGATCGATGGCTATAGACAACTTTTCTTGGACCATTCAGAGCACAGATTGGAGTTCTTCACCATAATCCCAACTTGTCTCCATTCAAAGCATATCAAAACAAGATATACTTTGGAGGCAAGTGTTACCCTCCTTGTTGACCAGGAAAAATTTAGATAGACACAATGAATCAAACTTGGGATCATCAACGTAGGAAGACCGGAGAGATAGCCCAAAAGTCCTGAAACCAAGTGCAAGCAAAGCCACGGAACAAGCATACAACCAAAATAAAAGACCAGATCCACCAAAGTGGTGGATCGCACCTGATCCAAGATCTTAGATCGGTACCAATCCAAGATCTTGGATCGATACTGATCCAACTTCCTTCATCCAAATTTGCCCAACTTCTACTTATGCACTCTACTTCATGCTAGAAGCCTACTTCAAGTGTGTTTTCTTAATCACATGCAATCCTCTGTCGATCTCTACGAGCACTTGTATCGACAAATCTACTTCTCCACAAATCCATTATTTGAATTCAAAAACAAGCTAGAAATGTTGCAAACCAAAATAAAATCACAAAGCTAACAATAAATCGAGCCAAGATAAGAAGATCAAAACCATCCATATGGAGAAATTGTGGATCGTTACCAATCCAAGAGGTTGGATCGATATTGATCCATGATTGTTGTTGAGTTTCCCACCTATTTTCTTAAAGAATCAGTCTGGCATGGAAAATGAGGTAAAGGTCCTTGGGTGAGATTTTAAGCTTCCTACATCTATAAACAGAAGGGCATATCTCGTTTTTAAGAATCTTTTGGCTCTAGCTTTCCCTTACTCTAATTTCTTGTGATAACTATCGAATTTATACCGATCTATAAGAACTCATGGCTGTAATCAACAAGATAATCAATAGAATTACCAAGTGAACATAGGCCAAGATTAGCCGAACCATTATAAATTGTTGTGTGTTCTTTTCTACTCTTTTCCATTTAAATTTCTTCACTTTTTATTTCCTGCTTAATCTTTTGGGTGTTTGTGCCATTTTTATTTCAAACAGGGACTTTTCTAGACATCACTTCTACCGATCTTAACTTTGATGATATTCTAGAATCCAATCATTTGGATTTCAATTTAACTCCAACTAGCATGCCTTTACATTCCAAGAGGGAGGAAACTTCGTCTCTCCAACCTTAAGAGCATGGCGTGCGAATTCCTTAGGACATGCTAGCAGTTCACAAATCTCTTAGGACCATGAGAATAATCACTCTACACTTATTTTCAATCCATTTTACAAGCACTAATCCAATTGCCTATTTTTTGGTTCAATGGACAAACAGGGTCACTTCGACACAGATCACTACAGGGTGGCGACTGGCTCTCCCAATCCTAAGGTGGTTTGCACCCTCCACGGGACTCATATTAGGAGCGTGATAATGAAAGAGCAAGAAAGAAAGAGTATGGAATGAAGCTGAAAAGAGGATCCTACGCTTTGGCTATTATTAGGATCCCATGATCGCTTTGGATCTAGGCGGGATTATGACTCACCACACCATGGACGCTCCCCTACTCAACGCTCATAAAACCACCAACATACTCAGTTTGGCATTCCCCGAAATCTCTATTGACTTCTACCACTAAGAACTCTGAGGCCCTTGCTGCTCCTTCCCGCCGATCCAAACAATCCATCTATTCAGCATCTCTTTAATCTCATAAAGCTGGAAAAGATACATCTATTGGATAGACTACTCAACCACCTCTCTGTTAGTCCATGAGATGATGGTTTTGATGACAACCACCTTAGAATAGATTATAAAATATAAATACTAACATTATAAGTTTAAATATATATATGTATATGCAGGATTTAACCATGCAGGTACTAAGAAAGAAGACTGTACAGTATAGAGATTCAAGATATCAAGATAGAAGACTCATGAGTATCAAGATTATTAAAAGTTTAAGATTTAAAGGTTAAGTACATTTTATTAGGAATTTTGTTAAAACTCATAGAAAAGCAATGGCATCTTAAAATCCAATTTATTCATGGAATGGAATCCACTTCGAGCCTGTTAAAGGGATGGAACCCTAAGTAGGATGGAACCTACGAAAAATCTAGTGAAACATTGTTTTGTATCCGCTAACTTTTTATTCAAAATGATTTTTCAAAATTATATCCTGTTTTCAAAATGGTTTCAAAACTTTCCTTTTAAAAGATTCAAAACCCTCTATCCTGATTTTAAATAATTTTAGCCTCAAAATTATCTTTAATTTCAAAGTCAAATTACTCCTGATTTTAAACTATCTTTTAATATAATAATTTAACTTTTAAATGTTTATACTTTGATTTAAAGTATAAAATTAGAGTTAAATTCTATATATATTATTCTCTATATTTACTTATGAATTTTAACTATATTCAAGTATATTTATAAAGTTTAAATTAGTTTTAATATAAGATAAAGGTTATTTTCAAAGAAAATCAAAACATCAAAAAATGCTTTGGGATGTTGACATGCCTATGTACCCCATGTCGACATGGTGTCGGTTGAGTTCAAAATTTAAATTTCAAAAGAAGTGTCTATTCGCAATTTAAATTTCAAAAGAAGTGTCTATTCGCCATTACTCTTCACGAATGGACATGGTTGTTGTTCTTCTATAAATAGGGGTTAGTTTCAACGAATTTTATATCAGATTTTCTGGTTTTTCACTCCTCTTCTTCTTCCACTTTTCTTAATACATATTCTTATCATTACTCTGCCGAAATCAACATTGAATCGAACTCGATTACTTCTAGTTTGATTCTCTATCACTCTCTCTACAAGATTTTCAGTGCTATTCAGAGTTATAGACCTCTTTGTAATCTATTAAGCGAGAAAAGGTGAGATTGTAGCCTTGAAAATCAATCAAGAAAGAAAAGGTGTGATTGTAGCCTTGGTAAATCAATTGGGTAAACTTGTGGCCCGAAAATCAAGTATCTCTACCCAGAGGATCGAAATTATGGAGGGTGTACCTCGTAGCCTTGAAATCGAGGGTGTAATTGTACAATTGCTTTTGAAAGGAAATCCGTACTTGTGTTGCGGGACTGGATGTAGGGTAACTCCGAACCAGTATAAAATCCGGTGGGTTCTTTCCTTTACTGCTTTTATTTTATTTCTACATCTGTGTTTGTTTCTGTGATCATATCTGTATCTGTATATTGCATACATCGGTGTCTAAATTAACATAAATCGAAAAAGATTTAGTAATTCTTTATTAACACTATTCACCCCCCCCTCTAGTGTTAACCTAGCCTTAAGATCCGTAATCGGCATTTCTCATAATTGGTATCATAGCAAGGTTTTCAAAGTTGCATAATCTGAGTTTTGAAAAAAAATTCAGAATGGCTACCAACACTGGTACTGTTACTAACACTAGTATCCCTATCACTGGTTCATTTGTAGAGGGTCAATCTACATTCAGACCACCACTTTTTAATGGCAGTAACTATGCACATTGGGTATGTAGGATGAAAATATATTTACAATGTATTGGACTAGACACTTGGAATATCACACAAACTGAATATTCTGAACCCACAACGAATTTTGCACAATGGACTACTGAGAAAAAGACTGTTGCACAAAATAATTCTAAAGGAATGAATATTCTGTTTTGTTCACTAGATAGAAATGAATTCAGTAGAGTGTCAGTTTGTAGGTCTGCATACGAAATCTGGAAAACTTTGCAAGTTACTCACGAAGGAACAAGCAAAGTCAAACAGACCAAAATTTCCATGCTCACAAATCAGTTTCAATTATTTAAAATAAATCCTAATGAGTCTATTTCAGATATGTATAGTAGATTTCAAGATATTGTGTATTCTCTAATATCTTTGGGAAAGGAATTTTCTGAAGAAGATCAAGTCAGAATTTTTTTAAATTCTCTAACTCCAGAATGGGATCAAAAGACACTTGCGATCGAAGAGGCAAATGACATCAATACTTTAAAGATAGAAGAATTAACTGGAAATCTAATGTCATATGAAGTTCAAATGATCGGGAGAAGAGAAAGTAAAGCATCTGAAAAGAAATCAATGGCATTCAATGCACTAACCAATGGATCAGACTCAAACAGCGATAATGATGAAGAGATAGCCTTTATGACCAAAAATTTTAGGAAATTCCTGAAATACAAAAAGATGAATAATCTCAAGAGAAACAACTATAAGAATTCTGAAAATCAGAATATAGTGCCAAATAATGACAAATGTTACAACTGTGATAAACCAGGCTATTCCAAAAGAGACTGTCCGTACCCAGATAGGCAAAATTCTCCTATGAACAATGATCCAGCAAAGAAACGGAAGCGTGCATTTACTGCTACTCTAGATGACTCAGACTCGTCTTCAAGTGATGATGATCAGAAAACAGATAATTCGAATTTGTGTTTCACACCTGTTTATGACTCAGACGAATTCAAAGAAATGGAGTCAGAAAAAGATACACGTTTACAATACAATTGGTTGAAATTGCTTGCTTAGAATTAGTTGCTTGATTTTTTGATTGATTGGTTTTGAATTGATGTGTTGTTTGAATTTTAAAATTTATTTTCAATTTTTTATTATTATTTCATCATTTTATTATTATTTTTATTATTTTTTAATAGTATAATAATATTTTCTGAAATATACTTGAAGTTTAATAATATTTCAGATATATATATAGGCATTAATAATAATAATAATATTTATATATATTAGAGAACTTAGGAAAAATCAATTCATGAAAATTCAAAGGCACATGTCGACATGGTCCCTACCATGATGTCGACATGGGTACCTGAATTTGAATTTCAAAATTTGAATTCAAATGTTTGAATTTCCCTCCACCTTTTCACTTCATTCAATTCTCTGAAAAACTACTTTTTGACCAGAGAATATGTCCTTTGAGAATCTATTTATTCACTATCTTTTATCATATCTTTTTACTCTCATTTTCAAATTCAAACTCTCTCTTCATAACTTCAAACTCTCTACTCTCAACTTTAATGGCTTCGTCAAGCAACCCCTCCACTATGAGAATTTTCAGAAAAATCAAAGAGCAATTATTCAATGATCCGAAGGCAATAAAAGCATACATCAATTATGCTAACTATGCCAAAATCCATTCCGGAAAATTTGCTATTTTTCAAGATTTTTCTTCTTATGAACTTGATTCTCCTTTTGCAAACAATGGAGTTCTTAATCTTATTGATGCTTCTCAAAATGATTTTGTTTGCTATCCAAATCTTGTCAAAATTTTCTATGTTGATTTAAACCGTGGATTTTATCATGGAAATGAGGATGAAATTTGAAGTAGTGTCAAAGGCACTAGAATTGTTTTGAATTGTGATCTTTTGGGTACCATTCTCAATTGCAAGTGTACGGGAATGGATCTTTCTAATTTTAAAATCGATGAAAAAGATCGTGAGACATTTCATCACATTTTCGAAGGGTTTGATAATTTTGAATTCAAAAATCGAAATTTTCGACCAAAGGCAAGAATTGTCAATCTTCTTTTGCAACATACTTTGACCCCAAGATCGGGGAATTTTAGCAATCCTACTTCAAAAGTAGCAAAGTTCGTTTTGCTATTTTTGGAAATTATGACATAAATTGGGCGCAAGTTATTTTGGATGAACTTCGTCCAAAAAATCTTGAAATGGGTGAGAATACCTTATACCATGGAATTTATCTCGCTCGGATTTTTAACTATTTTGGAGTGGATTTCAAAGGCGAAGAATTTGTTTCTAGAAAAGTTTTCAACCATTCCAACATTTCGCTTATGAAAATTCCTTTTGTTTTTCAACCTTATGAGACCCATGCCGAAAAAGAAGAGAGTTTGGCTCATGAGGAAATGGAAGAAGGGGAAGAGGAAGAAGAAGAAGAAGGGGATGAAATGGAAATTGAAGAAGAAGAAGGTGAAACCTCTTTGGAAAGCATTGACTATCCTCCTAATCCATCCACCAAAACCCTTCTCAAAAACCAAAAAGACGATTGTTGAGAATCAACGGATTCTTAAAAGATCCGTTAGTAAGAAGTTGGACAAAATTTTCATCCAAGATGAACAAGTTCATTTCCAAAGTCAGCAAGAAACTTGGACTATCTTCATCTTCATCATCCTCTAACTAGTCTTATCTTTTCATATCTTGTTGTATTTGTTTTAGTTTGCTTTATTTCGAATGTTCATGTAGTTTGTTATGTGCTTAATCATTGTATTATTGTAGTATGCAATGAAATGAAATTTCCTTTCTGTTACCTATCTTATCTTATCTCCAGAATAAATGTTAGTACAGTATATATATATATATATATATATATATATATATACATATATATATATACACACAAAATTATTCACAAAATCAAATTAGCCATAATTCTTCACTGACCCATGTCGACATCCCCTATATGACCATGTCGACATGTACTGGTTAGAAATGACAATTGATTTTGAATTTGAAATTTGAATAACTACCAAATATCTATTCATTTCAAACGAATTTCTACACCTGTAAATACATGTTTCTTCCAGAATTCTTCTCTGAAATTCATTTCTTATTATCTATATCCTTTATTTCTTTCATAAATTCAACTATGGCTATTCCTATTCACAATCTATCCGAAAATCTTGAAGAAACTCTTAATTCGTTCAAGAATATTCTCTCATTTATTCTACGAAACCAGCGTCACTTAGAATTGAGTCAAATGCAGATGATCAAGGAACAAGAAAGGCACTTCGATGCGATACGATGGATGATCTCCTCTCTACACAAGGATGATAACGAAGCACATCCTCCTGTCTCTCTCACCGATGATAATGATAATTGGGATGCTATTAAGGTAGACCCAATCTTTGGAGAAAAAGGATGGGTGGAAGTTCCACGTAACGTTTGATTTTTATTTGTTTGCTTTGTTTGATTTGTTTGAATTGACTTGGTTTGGATTGATACTCTGTGTGGATTGATTTCTAGATATTGGTTTAAAATTTGTTGTATAAAACATATATATACATTGAAATGTATATAGACTTTGATTAGTTATCATGTTCGTAAGTATAATTATTTCTTAATCTATATATTCCGTTGTATAGTTTATCAATGCAGGTACGGAAGAATAAGGGGGAGTGAATTTTTTCATTGATGACAAAGGGGGAGAAATATAAAATAGGATAGTTAGACATAGATTAAGGGGGAGTTACTAGTTTTAGGGGGAGTTATTAGGATAGAAGTAAAATTTTATAAACAAAGGTTGTCATCATCAAAAAGGGGGAGATTGTTAGTCCGTGAAATGATGGTTTTGATGACAACAACCTTAGAATAGATTATAAAATATAAATACTAACATTATAAGTTTAGATATATATGTATATGCAGGATTTGACCATGCAGGTACTAAGAAAGAAGACTGTACAGTATAGAGATTCAAGATATCAATATAGAAGACTCATGAGTATCAATATTATCAAGAGTTCAAGATTTCAAGGTTAAGTATTTTCATTAGGAATTTTGTTAAAACTCATAGAAATGCACTGGCATCTTAAAATCCAATTTATTTATGGAATGGAATCCACTTCGAGCCTATTAAAGGGATGGAACCCTAAGTAGGATGGAACCTACGAAAAATCTAGTAGAACATTATTTTATATCTGCTAACTTTTTATTCAAAATGATTTTTCAAAATTATATCCTGTTTTCAAAATGGTTTCAAAACTTTCCTTTTAAAAGATTCAAAACCCTCTATCCTGATTTTAAATAATTTTAACCTCAAAATTATCTTTAATTTCAAAGTCAAATTACTCCTGATTTTAAACTATCTTTTAATATAATAATTTAACTTTTAAATATTTATACTTTGATTTAAAGTATAAAATTAGATTTAAATTCTATATATATTATTCTCTATATTTACTTATGAATTTTAACTATATTCAAGTATATTTATAAAGTTTAAATTAGCTTTAATATAAGATAAAGGTTATTTTCAAAGAAAATCAAAACATTAAAAAATGCTTTGGGATGTCGACATGTCTATGTACCCCATGTCGACATGGTGTCGGTTGAGTTCAAAATTTAAATTTCAAAAGAAGTGTCTATTCGCCATAACTCTTCACGAATGGACATGGCTGTTGTTCTTCTATAAATAGGGGTTAGTTTCAACGAATTTTATATCAAATTTTCTGGTTTTTCACTCCTCTTCTTCTTCCACTTTTCTTAATACATATTCTTATCATTACTCTGCCGAAATCAACATTGAGTCGAACTCGATTACTTCTAGTTTGATTCTCTATCACTCTCTCTACAAGATTCTCAGTGCTATTCAGAGTTATAGACTTCTTTTTAATCTATTAAGCGAGAAAAGGTGTGATTGTAGCCTTGAAAATCAATCAAGAAAGAAAAGGTGTGATTGTAGCCTTGGTACATCAATTGGGTAAACTTGTGGCCCGGAAATCAAGTATCTCTACCCAGAGGATCGAAATTCTAGAGGGTGTACCTCGTAGCCTTGAAACCGAGGGTGTAAATATACAATTGCTTTTGAAAGGAAATCCGTACTTGTGTTGCAGGACTGAATGTAGGGTAACTCCGAACCAGTATAAAATCCGGTGTATTCTTTCCTTTACTGCTTTTATTTTATTTCTACATCTGTGTTTGTTTCTGTGATCATATCTGTATCTGTATATTGCATACATCGGTGTCTAAATTAACATAAATCGAAAAAGATTTAGTAATTCTTTATTAACACTATTCACCCTCCCCCCCCCTCTAGTGTTAATCCTAGCCTTAAGATCCGTAATTCGCATTTCTCACACTCTCCCTTAAGGTCAACCTCTTGTCACTAAGATAAAAATGTAGGTTGCATTTCCTGACCTTTGTCTAAAAGGGTTCATGTTCAACTGCAACATCAGGGACATCTCCAAAGACCATCTACCATAGGGTATCTCCTAGGGCAATGAGGTGGTGGAATAATAAGCCTAATGGAGGAGGCTGGCAAAGGGACTTTCCAATGTAAATTGGCCAGCCATCTATTTATAAAAAGTTTTGACATGGAAAGGGCTTATCACAATAGAATTTGTGAGGGTTATAAAGCTTAGATGGCCAAACTCCAGAATGACATAGAGTCTGTAGATAGTCATTAAAGAGGTCGAGAAGAAATTACAAGATGAAGTATCATTCATAGAATCAATATTCCATCCTAAATGAATAGCTTAAAATAGCGTTCATTGTGAGCGATGGCTTGGAGAAGGAAGTCAAAGTAATAGAATCTCATAACTAGGCTCTTCAAGCGGAGATTGATAAGCTTAAAGCATACCACGAGAGGAGAAAGAATAAAAAGAATAAGATCGGGATCTCTCTTAGTCTAGCTCCGAGGAAGCTGTAAGCTTAAGGATCAAGCTAGCTAATCATGAGAAGAAAATATGTGACTTTCAGGCTGGTCTTACCTATGAGAGGCAAAAATTTGATAAGAGAACAATAGATGCCACCCTTTTGGAATTCTTTGCCAACATCATCAAAACTAAGGGATTCTAATGAATAGGTGACAATTATCCATTAACTCTTGTCGAAGTCTGGGAGGAGATACTTAAGCAAGCAAGAGTTTAAAGCTAAGAAGTTAATAAAGAAAAAATAAAGGCTGAGCTGCTTAATGTTTTGATGGCCTTGAAGAGAGGGCCGGTGATCAAGGCGTTGGATGCTTCAACATCTGAGCAGGTTACCATCGAGACTCCAGCTAAACCAAGCCTTTTGGATCATGTGGATGAAATTAATCTTACTCAAAAGTGTCTCATGCATATGCCACTTCCACTTCGACCGCTCTTAAGGTCGCTGCAACTAAAACACCTGAAACTTTGAGCCTTGATGCCACTACTATTGTTGTTTTAGAAAGCTACAATCCCAATGCTATGGACTTAATTCCACCATCGATTCCAACCCCCACTCTACTTCCTCTGATCAAAGTCATTGAGGAAGGGTAAATCGGTAAATCTCCATATAAGAAGCCCTCGTCGCTTGGAGGTATATATCTAACTTCCCTATTCTTCGAGAAGCTTTAATTTTCTCTTGAGGACATATTTCTATCACTTACCCTATAGGTCAATTGTCCACTCCACCTCCTCTACCACTTGCCTCAATTGCCCTAGGTATTAATGCTTATACCATAATGTCCATCCTCGTTTTCACTATGCTTTCTCTTCCTTCCATACCTACCCAAACTGGCCTTGGTACCAATTCCAAGAAAACAACGACCTTGGAGAGCTTTAAAGACATTGATATCTCACTCGATGATGACATATCTGTTATTGCTGAAAATAATGTCGAGTCTTGATTACAGAGGGAAAGGTGGTTCATGTGACTAAGTTTGCAAAGGGAAAAGTTGAGTCAAGAGCCGAGAAGATTCCTTACTCTTATCTATGTCTCTATCGACTCTGAGCATCCACATCCTGCTTCCTTCTTACTCTGCAACTCATCTCACTGCACCAATTTCCAGAGCTACCCCCATCCCCAAGTAACTCCCACTTCCTCGTCTAGCTATAGTTGGTACATATCTTGTTTATTATAAGCAAAATTGTGCTCTATTGGTGCGGTTGAAATTATGCGGATTACCATCCATGTCGACATGAGCACCGGTATAACTCAGCAATATCCCTATAAGAAAAATTCAATTGTACACTGACTCCAACCTTCGAGAGTCAATGTCTTTGATGTCTATCTCTAAGAATCCATATATAATGATTCCTAGCTCTAGGTTTTGGTCAAAGATATAGCAATCAAGGGTGAATTATATGATCATATCCAGTTTCAATTATACTATAAGAATGAATCATGGATCAGAGGAGTTCGTCGATACTTATCTTTTAGCAATTAGACATCCAGTTTTCAACACATTGAATGTTTGGTTCTACAACTGCTCTTGGGGCACAAAGTCAGACTTTAAGAATACAGTTCCATTGATTCAAAAAGATAATTTGATTTATGGATAAATGACAAATATTGCCTTATTGCATCAAATCCAAATGAATACGATTCCTTACATATAGAAAGGACGGAAATTAAGTGAAATAGTAGCGCAAATTCTTGCTATACCATGCTCATGGAATTAGGGTTCCAACTATTGTTGATAGCTTAAAAGTTCTATCTCCAAACTTCTATGCAATCATGTGGGGACCTTCACAATTCGGACCAAGCGCCCTCGTACTTGGAAATACTCATTTCAAAATGAGATTACCTATCTCTGAAGGCATAGTTTCTGACCTTGAGATTGAACTGCTTGTTATTTTTCATTGGTTGGCAACTACCCTATGATCAGCCTCTTCTCATTTCTCTTTAACCAAGTTGACAAAATCAAGGAAGAGTTCTATATTCACCTTGGGATCATAATATAATTTTCTATGAGAAGGGAGTTTAGCTTCTATTAGTTTCATGACCTCAGTTTCGTAAGCAAAGGAAAATATAGTACGACCAATTGCAGACTTCTAAGTTGTCTGATAAGCCCACAATGCCAATGATAACCCATTTACCTGGTTGCCCTTCTCTCTCTCTCTTCTGCCTCTTCTTGATGATGGCCTTAATGGTCTTTCGCATCACCGCCACCTATCTATTTTCCTATGGATGTGCTACCCCCAAATTTCTCAATTCAATATCGAGCGCAAAATTCTTAGAATTATGTGCTTTTGAATTGATTTCCATTATCAGTGTTTTCTTTTACGGAACTCCACATCTACACGAAATGTTCTTCACCACAAAGTTGCTTACTTTAGTGAAGTGTCATTGTATTGGTTCCAATTCGGTCTATTTTGTGAAGCAGTCCGCAAACATTATTTTGTATTGCGCTTTGTATATTGACATCGATAGCACTCCATTGATATTTATTCCCTAAACCATAAATGGCCATGGGTTAACCATTTACAGAAGCTCAGTGGATAAGGCTCTCGAAGTCTTCGCAAATCACTAACACTTGGCACATCTCCTAGAATAATTAGCTACATCCAGGTTAATAATCAACCACAAATATCCATAGAAAAAAATATTCTTTACTAAAATCCACCATCTCTATGGTCACCACGGCTTCCTTCGTGTATATCTACAAGGGTCATCTTACTTTCTTCTTTAGTGATAAAACCTAGAAATAGGGTTGAGAATCCTCTACGACATACCACTTCTTGGATAATAAATCAAGGTACTTTAAGTAGGAGATTTCACCTTTCCTTCCTCCTTTTTAAGAGAGTCCCCTTTAGCAAATAATCTTTAATTAGAGTCATCCATGGCTCCTCTTCCTCAATTTACAAGATGCAATCGAAATTTGTCTTGTTAACGTTTGATGTGATACCCCACCCCGAGATCCACATTAACAAAGAGTATTATTGGGTAATACTATATGCTAATGCGGAGAATAGGGCTGGTTAGGAGCGACCATCTATGGCTTTGTCTTAAACATCTATTAAATACATCGATTAAGTGCTTTATATTTTTTCTTTCTCAAGTGGATCAACGTATTCAATAAATGCCTAATACAAAACTATAGTGGCTAACGAATCTATCAAAACAAAATGCAACAACTAAATGTACATCACATCACAGAACATCAAACATCATATGCATATATATATATACATCTGTGATGTGATGTACATTTAGTTGTTGCATTTTGTTTTGATAGATTCGTTAACCACTATAGTTTTGTATTGGGCATTTATTGAGTACGTCGATCCACTTAAGAAAGAAAGAAAAATAGAGCACTTAATCGACGTGTTTAAGACAAAGCTACAAATGGTTGCTCCTAACCAGCCTTATTCTCTGCATTAGCAGACAGTTTTACCCAGCAATACTCTTTGTTAGTGTGGGTCTCAGGATGGGGCATCACACTTGGAGTCATCAAAAATTCTACCAGCATGATTCCCAACAATTGCACAAATCAAGAGCTTCCAATTTGGCTGATGAATCAGCATTCATATTCTCTTCTCTGAGGATGTTTGTTACCATATAGTGCTCAAGATCACCTAAGATCACCTAAAAATTATAATACCTTTGACAAGTAAGGTCGAGTCTTATGCCCTTAACTTGGAATTCTTTTTTAACATGAAAAACCACCAATTAAGAGTCACTGAAGAGGTGTAGTGTCTTGATACACAATTATTTTACTATCTTAAGTACTACAATCCACACTTCATATTCATCTTCATTGTTTATCGCTAGGAACTCTAACTTCACAACATAACAGATCCTCTAAGCTATAGAGGTTATCAAAACTACTCTAGACCTAGAATTCTCCATCAACATACAACTTTAATTGAGAAAGTTGGAACAACTCTTCTTCCACTTCATCATTACGGATGGTAAACTCAACGATGAAATTTGCTATATCATGTCCTCGAATCACCTTCCAACGATGATATGTTATTTCTTAATGACTGAACTCGACGTTCCATTTTATCAATCTTCTCGAGGTCTCGAGACAACGTAGTACTTGTTTAAGGCCTCAAATTATTCAGTGCAATCAACAAATAGCATGTCAATTTCTCTAGCTCTAGATTCTTCTTTTCTACCCCAATAAACCATCAACTAATGTAGCAACTAGCCTATAGATTTTACACTCATCATTAACTGTTATCCAGCATTTTGACCCGACTATATCCAAACCCATGCAGTTAATCCCCCTATTATCCGCTATAACCCTGCTATATCTCATAGTGGATTTTTACCGCTACAATTTTTCCATATAGCCCCAAATATAGCCTTTCCACTTTAAGTCCCGCTATTTCCGCTATATCCCGCTATTACTGCTATATTCTGCTATTCCCGCTATATCTTATTTAAAAGAAATGAACAGAAAAATGACATTTATACATTATAAAAGTTATAAAATGAATTTATTTAATTGAATTTTTAATATATTTTCAGAAATGAAAATACTCTAATATTCTAAATTCAATAATGTTATATAATAGTTTTACGTCTATTTACAGTATATTCACACATGTTTTTATTCAATATTATTTATGTATTGATGATAATTCAATTGAATGTTAATTTTTCACTTAATTACCATTTATATATTTGTAAAAACATCAAGTATGAGTTTTATATGCTATTTTAGAGTCATCCGCTATATCCTGCTATATCTTCGTTGTATCCCCGCTATGACTTTTTACTTCTCCACCGCTTTGAATCTGCCGAGCGCTTTAACTGCGTAGATGTGAACTGATTGAACAAGTTAGACTCGATTATCATCAAGGTCAGTAGCCCAGAGCGATGATTGTAGGGTTCGAAAATCAAACGTATATGATAATATGAAGCGTACCGAAGCAGAAGCACGAAAGCTCACTACTCCCCATATTCAACACTATGGATCAGGTACGATCCGTATTCAACACTATGGATCGTATCATATCGATTCCATGGCTTAATTAAATGATGTTCAATCGATATCTCAGATCCTACAAATCCATTGCACATGAAACTTTGGAAACAAGATATGGGGACCCTAGGGAACCTACCCTAGGGATCGGATCTCAAAAGGATGAAGAAAGAGGAAGCAGTCCTCTTCCCTCCATCGGGATCGGCTAGAATCAAGAGACAACTCACATTGTACCAAAGATCGAGCAATAACTCAAGTTCTACTCATCCAGTTGACATAAAACTTGAAGTACAAACCTACTACAACATATGGAACACCCATAGGGATCTCATTCCAATTAAAGGAAGTTGGAGGGATCGGTATAACTCTCTTTGGAGGAACCGGCAGAAATCAGAATTCAAGCAATATTACTTAATGGGAAATGCGATATCTCACAAACAGTATGTCAGAATTGAACAAAATTTAGGGAGCAAGTAGCTAACATCATGGGAGCACCCATCATATGGATCCTAGGAAAATTAGACACTCCAGTAGAGACCAGTATCGATCCCTATTGTGGGCCCCGATGGGCTTGGAAATTTCTGGGTAGCCTCATCTTAGTCTCTTGAACCTTTTACCGAAATTTCAGTCCGATCCATGCACGTCTTTCCCTGCAAATACAGCAGGCATGACACCAAAAAAAGGATCCTTCTTTCTGCTAAAATGGCTCTTTCATTTTTATTCTTCGTTCTTGTACTAATGGATCCTAGCCGGTCTAAACATTCTTGTAATCATAATCAAATGCAAGATCAATAAAAATATGAAGTGGATATAGGCCAAAATTGCCGAACCACTATAAAAATCTAGGTGTTCATTTACTTTTTCTGTTATGTTTTAATTTCATTCTTCATTTAATCTCTATTAAATTCTATTAGGCATTAACGCCCATTTTAAGCGTCAACATTTTGGTGCTTTCACTAAGAACCGAATTCTTAGCTTGATTGGATTCATCATCTACTTGTGGATTCCCATACCTACGAGATAGATCCAGCATTCTACTGATAAACTTCCTATTCTACTCAGATTTGAAGGAAATTTAAAGGAAGCTAATAGCCAAGGTTAGAAGAATTAAATCACTTCCTGTAAAGCTGAAAGAAATGATGATGCTTATGTTCTTATTTAGATTTGTTCATGTATTCATGTCCATTTGGAAGGGATCAGGTTCACTAATGTATGCAAATTCTTAGGATCAAATGCTGAAGTTTACACTCAAGTTAGCTAATGGCCGATCCCTCTCTCAATGCTAAAGTGGCTGATCCTTCCACAAAGGCCATCATGACAGATCCCTCTTTCTTGGGGCCTACCACTGATCCCTGCATGATCGACCCTTAAATACATATACATGCTCAATACCGATCCCTCCAAAGACATCAACATTGATCCCTTCGAAATAACTAATCGATCCCTTCAGCATATATGTATACCGATCCCTCCAATATATATACCTATCCCTCTACATGGTATATATAACGATCCCTCCAGTATATATACCAATCTCTTTACAAGGTATATATGCTGATCCCTCTCCAAGGTGTATATATAGATCCCTCTCCGAGGTGTATATACTGATTCCTCTCCAAGGTATGTATATCGATCCCTCTGCAAAGTATATATACCGATCTCTTTGCAAGGTCAATATACCTATACCTATACCACCGATCCCTTCATATTACCGATCCCTCCATACTTCGTATGACCGATCCCCTCACTAAACATTCAATATCGATCGCTAAGGGATTGGGCATGTCAAGATCGATCGGTCTATCCACTACCATTCCCCATGTTGCGTTCGTTCAGAACCAAACCATGCCGCAACGCAGTGCCCTCGCTTTCTGGATTCGGAACTCAACTTAAAGATGATGCATTCTATGCGCTTCCCTTACATCTTGTGACTGACCGGGGCATAGAGAATTAAGCGGCAGCCGCTGAATTGTAGCTAAGGAATGGACAAGGAACTGCTACTCAAACGATACACCAAAAGGTTGGAGAACCAAGATGATATGACACGAACTGGGATCTGTTACTGGATCAGGCTTCTAGGGTAGATTGTGTCTGCTCTCAACTGAACAGCTTCCAAACGCCCAGCTTGCTAGCTATGATCCGATGGCTTGTGTGACGACCGCCCTACGCTGCTTATTATGCCATCTAAAAGTATAACTATTCATCATCAAAGTTGAACTTGAAGTAGTCACCCATTCGACTCGAAGCAAACCCCGAAAGTTCTGGCCCAAGGTCAAACTCGGGTAAAACCAAGATTTTCTCCAAGCAGACACCAGTATGATTCCAAGCACCGTTCAGCACCAACCCAGCACTTCATATTCAACAACTCCAAGCGAACCAGGGGCATACTCCAAACAAATAGCAACTTTCTTAGGTTAGACTCCAAGTAAACTATCACCAATCCATCACATATTGGACAATCATTCATACATCTTCCTAAGCATTACAAACATACGTAACCTAAAAATGAACAGGACTAACAACGATTGGAACATTTCCCTCAGTCGAACCTCATTCACTGAATCCATTCAATATGTAGAATATCTCATGAGATTCAATATGCCAACCATGCCAACTTATTATGGAAACACAAACCCCTAAGAGAATCTCAAGAAATATTAAAGGTACACGAATTCAACCAGAGCGATGAACGCAACTAAATTTTGATTCTTTCCCATATTCCTCAGGGGAGTAGCAATCGATCATGTGATTTACGCTATCACCGCCTAGGTCCTTCTCCTCGTTTAATCAATTGGCTAAGGATTTAACTAAGCAATTCAAAATGCATGCAACTCGCTCCAAAGATGCGATGTTGTTGTCCAAGTTAGCCCAAGCGCCAAGCAAGCCGCTCAAAGACTTTTGTCAGAGATTTAAAACTGATATCGCTAAAGTGAGCAATTCTAATATGAACATACATTGATGGCGTTGATAAGGGGAACTAACCCAGAGACATACTTTGATGATTGGTTACTTGGAGAGCCTCATATGACCTTGAACCATTTCTTTTACTAAGTGAACCAAAACCAAAGCAAGGAGGAGGCAGAGCAAACTGGGAGAAAGAACGATGCATGCCCTTTAGTTGAAGGAAGTCAAAGCGAGGGCATCATTGAGGCCTTAAATGAGGACTCGAATTCGAGAAGACGACCTAGAATCCTAAAATATGACTCATATACTCCTTTGAACGATTCAATCAAAAACATCTCCTTGGAGACCTACGACTCGAAGCAGTACTAAAAATCTGCCTCTAGAGAGTCCACTAAAACCCAGAAGAAGTCCAAGAAATGTTGTATATTTCAAGATACATATGGTCATAACATCAGTGATTACAGACACCTCCAAGATGTGATCGAAAAGCAGATCTGTGAAGGAAAGCTTCAACAATATGTGCAAGCTCCGCAGAATGACGGGCGAGGAACATCTGAGCCTTACCAATAATGACCTTTGATTATCAATTGGACCACTTACGGTCGACTTCCAACTAAGGAGGGCAGGGGCAAAGTGGAATAGAAAGCATTCGACTTTACTTCACTTATCAATAAGATTTATTTCATTTTCAATTTTTTTGTAAATGATGACCAACTTGAACTAAACTACTTCCAAACGATGCAGGTGACCAAGTAATTAGATTTGGGTGCCAATCAACCTCCATAGACCATGATTTGACCTTTGGAGGATCATCAAGATGGGCATGATTCAACCACTCATCAACTACCATATGCCTCTGACTTAGGGGTAAGGACTCGAAATATAAAGTGGGTGTGACTCGACCATCCACTACCTACTCTGTACTTCAATTCTGACAGAACATATATGCCTTACCCATAGTCCAACAAGGTCGGAATCTAATACAAAGTGGACATGGCTGACCGTCCACTCATCAACCTCCATGCTTGACTTGAAGACTAAAGAAACACTTGGAGTGGATGCAACATGACCATCCACTACCATCATATACTTGAAGTTCACCAAAATAATTATGCCTCTCCCGAAGCTTAGCACGACTGAGGTCCAACCAAAGAGATGGATGCGATACAACCATCCATTGACCAACTCTAGTCCCCAGAGCATGGACTGGAGTATAAACATCAAACGGGTGTGACTGACCACCCATCGACCAACTCTGGTCCTCAGATTGCAGATTGGAGTATAAACACCAAAGAGACGAATGTGGTACGACCATCCATATACCAACTCTTGTCCCCAGAGAGTAGGTGACTTACCACCCATTGACCAACTTTGATCCCTAAAGTGCGGACTGGAGTATAAACACTAAAGAGACAGATTTGGTATGACCGTCCATCGACCAACTCTGGTCACTAAAGTGCGGACTAAAGTATAAACACCATATGGGTGTGACTGACCACTCAGCGACCAACTCTGGCCCCCAGAGTATGGACTAGAGTATAAACACCAGATGGGTGTCACTAACCACCCATCTACCAACTCTGGTTCCAAGAGTGTGGACCGAAGTATATAAACAAAAATATGGATGCGGTTTGACCGTCCATCGATCAACTCTGGTTCCTAGAGCGCGGACTAGAGTATAAACATCAAACGGGTGTGACTGACTACCCATCATAAAAGTCTGGTCCCTAGAGCATTGACCGTAGTATAAAAAAATATGGATGTGGTTCGACCCTTCGCTCCATAAATCTTGCCCTTTACTTGGGAGCAAACACGCTACTTAAAGTGGATGCGATCTAAGCATCTCCTGCCCTTCTCGAGCTCGAAGTTCTTCAGAACACTCATCTTAAATCCAAGGCTTGGCAAAAACTGGATCCAAATGGAAGTCGACGTGGTATGGCCGTCCACGCAATGACCTATTTCCTAGATGCAGGGGCAGTTTAAGAACCCGAGCCTAAATTGGACGTGGTTCGACCATGAAATCCAAAGAGGATGTGATACATCCATGACCTAGTTTGTGCATAAGGTACAATGAGCTATCCAAGCCTTTCTCGGACATCGGTAAGCCTAAAATCCTAACCAAGACATGGACGCGGTTCGACCGTCCAGCAAATAACTCTGGCCCCCTAGTGCTGAGTAGAGTACAAAATCAAATTACGTGCAATTTGACCACCTGCCAACAAACTCTTATCCCCAGAGTGCGGATATGAGTATAATCAAATAGATGAGTGTAGTTTGACCACTCAATATTCCATAAATTCTTACTTGAACTTGATAAGAGGAGTATAAACTCACTACGGATGGAATTCGACCATCCACAAACTAATTCTGCTAACCTAAGAATTGGAACGAGAGTTCGAACTACTATAAGACGAAATACGACATCTTACTATAGCTCTGGCTAGGTAATCTTTACAACTTAAGACAACGACCGATAGAAGGCCTCCATACAGAACCAATCAAAACGACGTCCAAAGTTATGGGCGACCGACTATATTATACCACCAGGTCGATAGGCAATGTCGATCCAAGCCTACCATATTGGCCCGTTGGGTCGACGGTAAATATCGATCCACATCAAACACAAATGGATATGACTCGAACGTCCATCGAGTAACTCCGTTCACCAGAGCATAGATAGGAGAATAAACCATGAATGAGTGCAACTTGATCGTTAATTCTCTAGAACCCTCTTTCGATCTGTTAAGAGGAGTATGAAACCGGATGGGCATGACCCGATTGCACCTGAGCCAACTTCATCCCTAGATCTGGCGCGAGAATATGAATCAAAATGGACGTGACTGACCATCCAGCTCCGAATAAATGCGATGTGATCATTTATTCGTTGACTCTTACAATGATCAGACTAGAAGAGCAATACAAAACAGATGTGGCTCGACTGTCCGCACACTAATCCTTGCCATTGGTCCAGCATGAAGAGCATCAACCACCAATCGGACATGACTTGCCTTCCTACTTAGTGACATATGCCCCAAACTTAGGGGAACAAGCGAGAAATAAGATGAATGTGAACCGACCATACATCTATCAACTCTAACTCTTTGGAGCTTAGGTGGGATTATAAACACAACTAGGACGGGATTCGACCGTCCATGCAGTACATTTATCAACCTAAGACCGAGGGTGGAAGTGTGATTATACAAAGCTTAACTATGATAGCTTAATAGTGTAATTCATACCTAGTATTTATAATGACTCGAATTTACAACCGAAAGGATGCCTAGAGATAGAATCATCGATTCAATGCCCAAGCTCATGGGCAACTCATTATCACTCCAACTCGAACAATAAGTAATAGATCATGAGTAGTTAAATGGAAAGCACGTTTCTTGAATATACAAGTGGATTCAAACTTAAAGCAAGAGCCAGCTATGCAGTTGCGCGCAACATGAGGATGAAGCGTACTCGACATTTGATTCAACATGCTTCTAAGCCTGACCTTTGACCATTTGTAGATAATCGCTCAAAGCATGTAGAGACCTTTACTATCAGACTCAATAAATCATGATAAGACTCTAGGATTCGACTGGTGTAACCTTCATCATTGACCATACCAACCAGATTTTACGTTGATTGTTACACAAAATAGTTACATTTGAACTCAAGGAATCTAAGACTGCATGCGCCGAGCTGACAATCGACATTACAGTCAGCCATAGCGACCCATCACGGGTACTGAAGATTGGATCACAGCTCAATGCAATGATGATGAAGGAATTAGCTGGCTTTCTCTAAACGAATCTTGATGTGCTCGCTTGGACCTATTCTCACATGCATGTGATCTCACCAATTATTGAAAGCCATCCGTTGAATATCGACCCGAGGCATGTCCCAGTGAGACAAAAGCAACGCAGCATGAATTCAGAGGGATCCGCTGCTCTCAAAGAGGAGGTGGATAGACTAAAAGACAATGGATTTATTCGCGATGCCCTCTACCCTATATGGGTATCTAGTACTTGTGAAAAATGCGAATGGAAAGTGGAGAACATGCATTGATTATTCAAATTTGAACAAGTTGTGTCCAAAAAAACAAGTTTCTCCTTCTGAGGATCGACTAGCTGGTGGATTCAACTGTATGACATGAATTGTTGTCTTTCACGGATGCGTACTCGGGATATAACCAAATCCCGATGCATATTCCCAATCAGAAGCACACCAGTTTCATTACTGATGTTGGATTGTGCTACTATGTAGTAATGTTGTTTGGATCTAAGAATGCGGGAGCAACTTATCAATGCTTAGTCAACAGGATGTTTAAAGATCAGATTGGAAAAACAATAAACGTATATGTGGATGATATGCTCATGAAGTCACAATGATCAAGCTACCACATTAGATATTTGGCAGAAATGTTCGACATCCTCCGATATTACAAGATGAAAATCAATAGTGTTTGTTTGTGTTGCATCAGGGAAATTCTTAGGTTTTATTATTAATGCCTATGGAATTGAAGCTAATCCTGAGATGATTCTGGCTATATGTGATATCCAAGTGCCAAGGACAGAGTCTCAATGGAAAGTTGCCACCTTAAGTTGACTTATCTCTAGAACTACCGACAAATGCATTCCTTTCTTTGATTTGATTAGGAAAGGAAAAAGAAACTTCGAATGTACGCAGGATTATAAGGACACATTAGAGAGACCCCCCATCTTGTCAAAGCCAGTGGATCGTGAAGATTTGTACATTTATTTGGCTGTATCGGAACGCGCTATAAGTGCTACATTGTTTCGCGAGAGGACCGAATCCAAAAGCCAGTGTATTACGTCAGCAAATGATTAACGAGAGATGGAAAGAACTATCCGAAAATAGAGAAACTGGCATACTGCCTGCTGATTGCATCACGAAAGCTTCATCCATACTTCCAAGCACATCTGATCAATGTTTATACCGACCAGCCGTTATGACAGGTCCTACAGCAAATTTAGACATTTGGAAGGTTGTCAAGTGGAATATCGAGCTAAGCTAATTCGATATCACTTATCTCCCTCGGAGAGCTATCCAGGGAGAGACATTAGTAGACTTCATAGCTGAATTCACTACATTAGAAGACTATATGAAGAGCAGTGGAGAACCGACCAACCAATAGAAAATGTACACTGATGGATCATCCAATGATTGATGTTTTGGTGTTGGAGTTGTGTTAATGACTCCTGGGGAATGATCGATCCGCTGCGCCTTGAAAATTGACTTCCCTGCAACAAATAACGGAGCAAAGTATGAAGCCTTGATCGCCATGCTCAAACTTGCCAGAGAATCGGGAGTGGAAACTTTACATATCTTTTGTTATTCCTGGTTAGTACTAAGCCAAGTCAAGGAAGATTATCTTGCTAGGGGGCAGCGTCTTGCTCCTTATCTTGGCCAGGTCCAAGAGCTACTAGCCGACTTAGAGTATTACACCATTACACACATCCTCAGAGAACAAAATGAAAAATCCGAGTCACTGGCTATGCTGGCTAGTTCTGGGGATGCAAAAAAACAAACTTTGGCCAGGTTGAAGTACTTAGCATTCTAAGCATTGATAGATGGAGATCGACTAGACCTTGGAGACGGAGCCGGAAAAAGAGACATGGATGACTCATATCAAAGACTATCTATAATGAGGAATTCTTTCTGAATGGAGGAATAAAAAACAACATATCCTCCTTAAAGCTTCATGCTGCATCATCCAAGAAGGAGTCATGTATAGAAAGGGCTTTCTCCATTCCCATACTTCGGTGTATCACCCATGATGAAGTCAAACAAGTCTTGAGAGAAGTCCATGAAGAAGAATGTGGCGATCACACCAAGAGGCAAAGCCTGACAAAGAAAATACTTTATTACAGATATTACTGGCCAACTATCAATCGAGTGCAACTGATCACGCTAGACAATGCGACAAGTGCCAGATGTTTGCAAAAATTCCAAGGGACCCCACCGATGGAAATTGCTCAAATGACACTCCATAGCTGTTTGTCATTTGTGGTATTGACATCATCAGCTTCTTGTCGATTCTAAAGGTAGTGCAAAATACGCCATTGTAGTAGTTTATTACTTCACCAATAGGGTGAAGCAAAACTTTTAACCACGATCACGATGAAGAAAATAATCTATTTCATTATCCGAAACAGCATCTGTCATTTTGGCATTCATGAACCATTATAGCTGATAATGGAACAAAATTTGAATGCGCTAAATTATAAGACTTCTGCCATTGGCATCATATTCAAAAGAGATTTGTGGTAGTTTCTCACCTTCAAGCAAATGGACAGGTTGAAGCTATAAACAAAACCATAAAGTCCATTCTGAAGAAACGTTTGGAAAAGGCTAAAGGAAAGTGCGTGGATGAACTCCCCACGGCATTATGGGCTTATAGAACCATCCACATGTCCACGACTGACCATACTCCATTCACTCTTTCTTAAGACTCCAAGAACCATCTTCCATGTAGAACTTGAAGTCCACTCTCATCGAATGACCTATTACAACCCCCTATTTCATTATAAAATAATATATAAATAAGATATTACAATCCAACTGTAATTAAACTAGAAGGAACCGATGGTGACTCATGAGCATACAAATGCATCCAGGAACCAACGACAAGAACGTGTACCTTAACATGCACGTATATATTCAAAAAAATTCAATTTCTTGAAATCAACGGAAATTGAATTTTCACTTAGAGTTATTAAAGAAAAGGCTGCATCAGATAGCCAAATCTTACTAGTCTTGTAGAGCCGGACACAGATAGCAACTAATGGAATACAAGCCTGAATTTATACTATTGGAAATCGACCAAGCATCACGACGATTGAAGAGGGATACAAAACTTTGGAAGATAATACAATAGAAGGATAGTGACTATTCAAGAAACTGTATGGATATCTGCTTGGAAAATATAACTTGCTTCGATTCAAAGCATTTCATGTATGCAACAAGACATACTTTGGGGGGCAATTGCTATACATCCTAAGTGACTGGACAAGTTAGACTCGACTGTCATCAAAGCCAGTAGCCCAGAGCGATGATTGTGGGGTCCGAAAACCAAGCATAGATGATGATATGAAGCAACAATGAAGTAGAAGCATAAAAGCTCGCTACTTCCCAAAGATGGATCGGTTATGATCCATATTCAACACTATGGATCGTATTATATCGGTTCCATAGCTCAATTCAACGATAACTGATCAGTATCTCAAATTCTACAAATCCATTACATATGAAACTTTGGAAACAAGATGTAGAGACCCTAGGAAGCCAATATAAGGGATCACATCTCAAAAGTTGAAGATAGAGGGATCGGCCCTCTTCCCTCTATAGGGATCGGCCCTCTTCAAGAGACAACTCACATTGCACCAAAGATCGAGCAATAACTCAAGTTTTACTCATCCAATTGAAATGAAACTCGAAGTACAAGCCTATTACAACATGTGGAATACCTCTTAGGGATCTCATTCCAATTGGAGAAAGTTGGAGGGATAAGTAAAACTTCCTTTGGAGGGATCGTAGAAATCAGAATTCAAGCAACACTACTTCACGGAAAATGCAATATTTCACAAATCGTATGTCTGAATTGCAAGAAATTTAGGAAGGAAGTAGCTAACATCATGGGGTACCCCTCACAGGGATCTAGCCCATTTGGACATACTAATAGAGATCGGTACCGATCCATATTGTGGGTCCCAATGGGCCTGGAAATTTTTGAGTGGCTGAAACTTCTGATAAATTTCAATCTGGTCCATGCATATCTTCCCCTATAAATATAGCAGGCATGGCGTCAGAAAAGGGATCCTTCTTTCTACTAAAGAGGCTCTTCCATTTTTATTCTTCATCCTTGTACTGATGGATCCTAGCTGATCTGAACATTCCTGTAATCATAATCAAGGCAAGATCAATAAAAATACGAAGTGGACGCAGGCCAAGATTGCCAAACCGCTATAAAAATTTGTATTCATTTATTTTTTCTGCTATGTTTTAATTTCATTCTTCATTTAATCTCTACTAGATTCTATTGGGTGTTGATGCCCATTTTTGGCGTCAACATATACCAAGGCCGCATTCAGTGCATGTGTTGATAATGCTAAGTA
Organism: Allium cepa; assembly: GCA_030765085.1. NCBI lineage: Eukaryota > Viridiplantae > Streptophyta > Magnoliopsida > Asparagales > Amaryllidaceae > Allium > Allium cepa. The sequence goes on from CM060941.1 coordinate 624,356,375, forward strand.
AACATACAAATCTTCCCCTTCATAACGCTTGAACAACATGGATGGTTTCCTCAGATGCTCCAACAAAATTTGAAATATTGTTTCACATTCACTCATCTATCGAAACTTTTCTCTTTCCTTCATGAAGGCATCAAATAAGCGTATGTATTTATTAGTTGCCTTAGAGATGAATGGACTCAAAGTAGTGACTTCACCAATCAATATTTGAATTTCCCTCCTTTTCTTTGGGACAGTAACCAACTTTAGTGCTTCAATTTTTTCTAGCTTAACTCAGCCCCCTTTGATTTTACAATGAAACCCAAAAACACCCACAATGCGACTCTAAAAAGCAATTCAATGTTTTCAGTCTCATTCCATACTTTTGAAGAACATTCAACACCTTTGAAAGGTCACCACATGGCTTCATAAGAATGTCATCCACATAAACTTCTAATGTTCGCCTGATCTTTTCTTTAAACATTCTATTTACCAAGTGTTGGTAAGCAGCTCCGACATTCTTTAGAAGAATGATATGACTGTGGCAATACAGCTCTAAATCTGTATTCAAACTATATGCTTTTGATCGGGAACGTGAATGCAATCCGATTAAAGTTGGATATGCATCCATGAAAGATAGTTTATCAAGTTCGACCATTTCATCTACCAGTTGGTCTATCCATGGCAAAGGGATGCAGTCCTTCAGGCATGCCTTATTCAAATTAGAATAATAAATGCATGTTTGCCACTACCTGTTCGCCATTTTGACTAACATTGGATTTGACACTTGTTCTTAATATAATGCCTTATGGATGAAACCGTTTGCCTACAGATTATCCACCTTTTCCTTCGACATAGCAGATTTATCTAGTTCCATATTTTGATATTTTTATTTCATAAAAGGATAGCTTGGGTTCACATTGAGTGTGTGACACAGCTTCAGACGATATCTCAGACTTATTGGAATGTGTCCAAGTAAACAAGTCCATTTTTCTCGAAGGAACTCTACCAACTCCTTTCTCATTTTCAAGCTGGGTTGAGATTGAACTTTGAGAGCCTTCGTAGGATTGTCATAGACTATTAGGACATCAATCCTCTGCTCCACTGGCCACCCTTACCTTCTCTGGCTCTTTCCATAAGTCCGTAGATTTGTAAAAAAATTTGATGGATCTGAGCCAATACTTGGGTGATAGTTTCTATGCATGTATAATTTTGATGTAGAGACCATCTCTACATCCTTTCCCATCTCTCATTGCTTCACCTCTATGAGTTTAGACACATAGCACAGATAACCTGTGTGATGGCCGCCTTGAATCACCCCCAGTATATTCTCTATAGAAACCTTCATTATCAAGAACCATAGAGCAAGCACAAATTCAATATCATCTAGGGATGGTCGGCCTAAGAAAGCATTTTAAGCCAAAACTCCATCAACTATAACAAAATTCTACAACCGCATAACTTGCGGTCCCAAACTCCTTGTCAACAGGCAGTTTGATGCAGCCGACTGGAGCTTTGGTCTCTCTAGTAAATCCCTAGATGTATGGGATTTACATGGTTGTAGATCCTTTTCATCAAGAAGCATCTTATCAAATGTATAAAAAAGGAGTTCATTGTGCTCCTATAATCAATAAGGACTTAGTACGTTGTAGTTTGCCTTATAGCTAAATCACCATCTGGTCAAGTGTCAGTGCTTCAACCCTATCATCTTCCCTATTCCTGAAAACAATACCATCTATCATTTTTTCGTTGCTTCATCGGAGTACCCTCTTCTATGGCATAAACATATATTAAGGAATATGCCATAAGGATTTTTTGTAGCAAACCATTTCCTTCCAAATTTGTTCCATAAGATGCAAACCTTCAAATATTAACAATCACCCTAGCTGGCTATGTCGGTCCTTCTCTATTTGACCCAACATGATTCCCTTGGGTAGGTTGCCTCTGGGTTAGTTATTAGCATGCATGCCTACTTGAGGGCTTCAAATAAATTACCACAGCTTATTCTTTCTGATCAAATCCTCTATACATCTGTCAAATGCATATATTCCTTCGTATTTTATCCTTGATTTTCATGGAAGCGGTAATACTTCGCAGAACATTTCTCCTTCTTAGTAGCCTCTATTGGCATGGCTTCTTTTAATATTTTTTTACCTAGCATAGCAAGTTATATATTCAAAATAGAGTTAGTAGGCTCTATATAATTCCCATCACGGACGTGCTTCGAACGCTTTTATTTGGCTTGCTTTTTACAACATTATGGTTCTTCCGCTTTTTATTATTATTATCAACATCCGGTGTAACATTTCCAGCGTTATCACCACTTTGTTTGACAATTATATTGCTTTGAATCAGAATGCCTAGCCCTTATGATCGCCAGTTGCCAATCCTGCTTCCTAATCTTCCTCTTCCATGCATAGATACTTGGATGCTTTACATAAAAATCCTTCAAAGTAAGTGATCTCTTTCTCCTAAACCATCTACCAAGATCAGTCATAGATGAATGACATTCATAAGTACCGTTAATATTATTTCTTCCTTAGGTTATTCACTTTTGTCATTACAACATTAAATCATTTCATAAAACTCATCAAGGTCTCTAAGAACCGCATGTGCACATTTGACAACGACATGGCATTCTTTGGTTAAACAGTTTGAACTTAAAATTTCTCCATAAATTGCTTTAGTAGTTGATGAAAAGATTATATGGAGCTGTCTAGAGCTTGAATAAACCACTTAGTCTCCAATCCTTCAGGGAAAATAAAAAAACACATACATCTTATAGCATTCATTGCTCGAGCTCTATACATGTGTTATTTATATTCAATAGATGTTGCCTAGGGTTAGTCACACCATTGTATTTGGGCATAGTCACACCATATATAATTGTAATTAAACAGAAAAATAAAATTAGACTTTAAAACAATAGCAATAAAGGACATATAGATTTTTTACGTGGCTCGGATTAATGTTAATCTTACATCCATGGGAATTTCCACTATATCTTTGAGGTTTTAGTACAATGATTACAATGGCCTAAAAGGCATACAATATCGCATTTTTTGTTTTTAGAAGGAGGAAAAGTTGGTAAAGAAGAAGAAGCCCATGTTCGTCCTCTCATTTTTCCTTTTATAGTATCAAAAGGGCATTGCCATTTGCTGCAATTGCCTTCAGTATTTTCCTTCAATCACTCCCTTTAAGTTTTGCCACTTGTCATTCATCCATGGTGCATGTTCCTTGTGATTAGATTTATGATGGGTTTTTGTCGAGAAATCATGATATCAGTGAGATCTTGGAAATTCGAAGTGAGATGTATGAAAATTTGGGTGGGAAGCCCGAGCCTGCATGGGTTGGTCTCCTCTCTCTGATGGTTAATTTTTTTAGAGGAATGGTAAGGAACTGCCTTGGAGCTTTGGTGTATTATGGAGAAAGATGTTATGGTGAATATTTCTTATCATTCAAACCGCACCGCCCTGTTGATACCTTTACTACCTTTCATTAACTTAGTAAGACGTCAAGTCGAAATGGAACAACTTTCCCTTATTATACTTTAGGGGTTAACTTGGTACATACGCCTCGGATGTTCCTGGGCTATTCGCAGTTTGAGTCACCCTCCGTACAAATTTTCTTGGATTATTGAGGACAGAGAAGGTGTTTTATAATTTATCGTTTGCTTGTAGGGTCAGTTTTGCATTGAAGCATACTTCGAGTGGCCATATATGCAGTTCCTTGTAAAGTGTTCTTGGTTCAGGTTGGTACTATCTAGATTGCCCTCGGTATGTGCTGAAACAGGCTAGTTTCAATAGGCGTTGGCAAAGTGTAATCTTTAGAAGTTTGGTTACCTTAGTACGTTTGGTGTTATTTTCTACGTCTTCGTTCACTTTACATTTATGTCATTAGGTACGGCTATGGTGATGCGCTCCTATTCCCGAACGCATAATTTTGGTTTCTTATCACAATCCTTTGATTGTAGGGCTCGGATCGGTTAGGTGTCATGGTTATAAGTTGGTTACCCTTCCGCTCTGTCTCACTTTCCTTTATTGTGGTTTATGGTAAGAAGGGATGTAACACTTGCCCTCCAAGTCTGCGACAACTGTAGGTCAGGGTAGATTTGTTGCCTTAAACACCCAGTATGTATGTCTAATCAGTTTAGTTTAATCTGTCTTTTTGACACTAGGAATAAGCCATTTCAGCCATGTTCGCATTTAACACTTCTGCACATGTGTTAGTGTCTTATTGGACCATCTTTAAATGGCTATTCAGTTCAGCTTTTCATTTTTCTATTCAGATTTTCATAAATCTTTACACTCGGTAATTCTGCCACAAATCCACGTTTCACAAGACATTTGATCATTTCCATTGTGCGACCATTATTCAAACAAAGGTATGTATATTTTTCCTTCATCTTCCCCAAATTTTCCTTAATTTTTTTGCTCAAACAGAATTGTTTCTAGATTTATTTCTAAGTTTGGGGGTAATTCGATGGATTAAGAGAAGGAAAAAATTATTTCAGTTCTTATTTGATCCTTGTTTGAAATAACTTTTAAGATTATATCATGGATTCCTCTTTGTCTTCCTCTATGCTTTCCACTTCTAAAATTACTCATCTAGGAGATGCCATTAGGGTTCTTAATCAATTCGGATTTTCTGGGTATGCGGTTATAGCTCCTTAACTTCACAAACATATTAGTACACCATCGAGGGGATATATTGCTACTACCTCTGTGCATATTCATTGTGGTTTGTTTCTTCCAATGCTCCGATTATTCATCGATGGTTTGATACTCTAGACTTTGCTCCGGTGCAACTTTCTCCTCATTCATATATTCTTGTTTTACCCACTTTTGTTCCTTATGTTGGAAATGACATCAATCTCCTTGGAGAGGAATTTTCATTTCTCTTTATGGTTATAAGAAGTCCTGGGAAGGGGAATGAGAGTTTCTTTTCATTCAGGCTAGGGACTCGTTTTTTGGACGTCCCAAGTAGAAACGAAAAGTGAGCAGATTGTTATTTCTTTATTTCGAACTTGATAGATTTCCTTCTTTCTCTTGCCGTTGTTCCGTCTATACCATCTCTTTAGAGGTGAATGAGCAATTGCATGAGTCTCATAGGCAACAGATTTTGGGATTTCCAAAGGAGGTTAAAAAGATAAAAGGGATATTCATTGAATTAAAGATGAAGGGTTGCGGCTTACTGCATCCTAATCATAAACTTTATCATAGTATATTCAAGCCCACTCCTTCCCTGACTGAACCTGGAGGTATAAGTTGCTTATGGTAAATTTTGGAAATTGGCATACCTATGATTTTAATCTTGTTATCTCTCTTCTTTGTAGGCTCAATGGATGCCGAAGCTATTACTGAACTTCATAGGGCTCTAGAGGAGAAGGAGAAGAAGATGGCTCTAAAGAGATCACGTGATGGGTCTGGTATTTCTCCCACTACTTCTAAAAGACCGACTATTCCTCCATCATCAAATATTCCGCTTTCTTTCGACGCAGCCATTCTTCCTCCTTTGACCTCTACACCAGCTGGACTTGTTGCTCCTTCTTTACAAAGTGATCCTGACCTCCATTCAAATTACCTAACTATGTTTAAAGTTGCTATGTCTTCCTTGGTAGAAAAGGTTGGGAGAGCTGCACAAGTTCCTCATATCCTTTCAAATTTAGCTTCCCAAATATCTGACTCAGAAGTTCTATCTGAATTTACAAAGCTTTGGTCTTATGTGAGTGACTTTCTTTCTCCTTTTTCTTCCTTTAGTTGTCGGTTTGTTACTTATATTGCTAAACCTTCACACTCTTGTATTCTGGGGCCTTGATGATGAAGGCTCGTGAATCAGGAAGTGTGTAGACCTTGCTTTCGGACCAAGTGGCTAGACTTGAAACTGATCTTGCATCGGCTAACACTGAGAAGGCTGCACTAGCCTCTATTAAGGTTAAGGAAGAGGAGGTGGCCAAAATGCTTTGGGTGCAGGTTGAGAGGGAAGCCAAGATTGTAGAGGATACTAGAGCTTCAAAGGAGCGTGAGCTAAAGGGGAAGGGTGAAGTTCTGGCCAGGGTTGCGAAAGAGTTGGCTCAATCCAAGAAGGAACTCAACACCCTTACCTCAGATGTGACTTATGGTTTTTATGCTTCGGTCAAGCGTCAATTCAAGGTAGATGTTATGCTTGACTTTCTAAAGAAAGAGTCTGCAGTTGCGTCAATTTCTACATACTATCGAGTTAGGTGAAAGGATGAGGAAGAGGTTGAGTGGAATGTTGACCCAAACTGTTCTAGACGTTCTTCTTAAGGAGAAATGGTAGGGACTGATGAAATTTGAGGGGACTTGTAATTTGGAGAAAAAGAAAACACATCTGCAAATAAGGTTAACTCAAATCCTTTGATAGATTTAGATGAATATCTCAAAATTGTATTCTATTGTACCCAAAACTCTGAAGTTTAGTTGAGTGTTTGTAATGAAACATTGTGTTGTTATATTGTTTCTTGTGGGTGATCGCGCTTTTCTCTTTATTTTGTTTAGAATTATGGAGAGAGAGTGTTCATAAAACTATCGAGAGAGATTGAGGCTAGGCTCAAAAAAAATTTTAGGTCGCCTTAGATTAAGCATTGTGGCTATGGCTAAACGCAAAAAAGAATTAGATAAGACTTATGTGGATCTTAAGAACAAAACTGAAGAGTTATTAACCCAAATAGATAGTTCTAGAGAAGGAGGCCCTTAGTGATTTTGAGTTGCATCGATGGTATGCATTAGAGAATGGTTCATTACCCTCGACAGTCCTTATCTTGAGTTGTTTAGACTTAAGCTTAGAAACTTGATTAAAAAATGACCTTTGCTTGTTTTTTTCAATTTACATATGATTTCCAAGTTTATAATCAAGTAGAGATGATGCAATCAATATTGGATATTTAACGTTGACACCTAATCTATTATGTTTCGATTATGTAATTAAGTTTCACTTCTGTGGTGATTTAAGTTGGTTCTTTTCAAGCTCTGCTTAATGTTAATCGTATTTTCTATTAGGATGCATCTTCGAATGACATTGCTCAACTAAGATATGAAGTTGAGAGGTTTGAAACAGAGCTGAACCTTAACTGTAAAGAACTTGCAGATGCCAAGAGTGCGCTACAATGCCAGTATGATTGCAATATTAGACTATGCACATGGTGAAGGATGTTGCATTAGAGTTGGAAGGGATCAAGCAGACAGTAAAAGCGGGTGAAGAACTTTATGGAATTGTTTGTAGGGAAGAGATTGTATAATATAAGAAATAAATGGAGGACATGTCTCTAGGGATTGCCAGGTTTCTTGGTAAGCAGGAGGTTGCGGAATATCGAGGAATGGTTTCGGCTCAGCGTTTAGATGCTTCCTCGGTAGAAAAGTATCGCAAATGGATTTTTTGGTGATTTTTAGAAAAAAGTAAAGTAACAAAGTCCTTGTTAATTAAGATCCTAAATGACATTAGGAAAAGAGCGGAAGTAAAGGTATGTAACCTTGATGACTCGTTGCAGATTGCTCGAGAAAGGATTACTTCTTACTCGAATAAGCTTGAGTAAGAGAAGATCAAAAATAAGCGAGTTGAGGCACTACTACAATGGTATCTAGATGTTCTGGGCTTTTTCCACCCCACATTGTATCAAAGTTTTCTAAATGACAAAGAGGGCTTTGGCTTGACAGTTGATCTGGCTGAGGATCCTTTGGTAAGAGCCCATTATGACCCCCAATAGATTTACTACTAGCATGGCTCCACCTCTTCCTAACGCTGCTCAGTTTTAATGTTCAATTGTTAAGACTTTAGCATAAGGGAACATTTAATTGTAGTACTTAACTTGATTAAGAAATTAAATTTCTGTCTAATATTTATTTATGGAAAATCTATGAAATTTTTAGTAGTCCTATTTTTCTTATTTTACATTATTATTTTATTCTGGTATTTATGGATATACACGTCCTTTTATAGCTACTTTATTTCTTTTAGGATTTAGAGGTAGCCACTCTGCAAAAGAGGTTAGGCTATGCTCAACTCAGGATAGTGGAGCTAAAGGGTTTGTTAAAGAATGTCGAGATCATCTATAGGCGGTGTACAAGGATGAAATCATTAAATTGAAGAAAAGGATTGTGGAAATGGATGAAGAGAGTGCGCTAAGCCTCAATGCGGGAAAGGACCCTCAGATGGCTTCTGCAGCTTATTCCTTCTTTAGGTTGGATCATATTCCCATAACTTCATCCGAAATTGACTCGAATGAGATCCTTAAGTGGAAGAGTGATGTGAGGGATTATTATGAGGCCAAGATCAAAGAGTTAGAATATTGCTTTAGGAGAAATTTAGGGATGCCAGATACTCGGGTTTCCCTGTTCTTATTTACCGAGGATGAGTTCTTCGGCCCCTTTTCTAGAGATGTTGAAAATACAAGGGAGTATCTCTTGGGTGAACTTGAGTGGGTTAGGAAAGTAACTATAAGGCGCATAAATGCCTTAGGGAATAAGACATATAACCTGGAGTGTGAGGAACAACAAGATTCCATCGCAGTTTCGTACGGTAGGATGGATATGACATCTCTTTTGGATGAACTTCATAAAGAGAAGGTGAAAACAAAAATAACAAAAATTTCTCGATAATGTGTAGTTGATGTTCTTAAATGGTTCTGGCTTGGACTCAATTTATCCTTCTTATGTAATAAGGCCATTTATGAGTATAAATCTTCAGATTATGAAAATGTATAGGCTGAGGCCAATTATGATCCCCATATTACCTACCGTAACTCCTCTCATGGTAGGGTTTCTCACTTTCAATCGTTAGTCATGATTAGTGAGCTAGAAAATTAACCTTTCACTTTTCGTTTAGCGGATAGTTCATCTTGCAACATCGTACTTCAGCAGTCCACGATGACATAAAGCTGTCACACCCAATTTTGAGCAAGACTTGTAATTTAATATCTACTAACAAATGTTATTTTATAATATGACCCAATTTTATTGTTTTGTAGATTACGTGAGGATATGTGGAACTAGATAACATTACTTTTTAGTAGGCATATGAGATTCATAACTAAATATCGATAATCCAGTTTTTTTGAGTGTACTTGGTGAGCTTTGAGTAGCAATTAGATGTATACCTGACAGAAAGCTTTATTTGGTGCAAATCATATATTGTGCTCTCTTGTCAGGTCTACTATGAGCTCCTAGAATAACATATGCTTCTAATCATGACCTTTTTTGGTTTCAGTGTTTCCTTGCATATTAGTGTTACTCGATCCTTTGTTAAGGTGTAGAACCCAGTGCTTGTTGACCGCAATCTGCGATATGACCTACCACCCTTTTGAGGGCATAATGTTATGGTCTGATTATGGGTTGTACATGACCTGCCCCATTGTTATGGGAGCATGATATCCTTGGCCACATGCTTGGTTGCATACATAATATGATCTTCCTCCTGTTTAGGGAATGATGTCCTTAGCCGTAGGCTTGGCAGAATTTTTTGTATGACCTACCCCCTATTCGAAGGCGTAATGTCCTTGGTCTATACCTGGCCGCATGCTTGTTTTGACCTGCCCACTGTTTAGAGGCATAATGTCCTTATTCGTAGGCTTGGTATGACCTATCATTTTGTTTAAAGATATAATGTCATACATATGTCTAGCCATATTCTTCACTGGATCAGGGTAATTTTTCATCTTGTCCAGCGCATGGATGAGAAACTGGACTTGCGTTGATGCAAGTTTAAGTGTGTATGGCCAGTATCACCGTTCTCATTATTGAGAGTGTCGTTTTACTACTAACCTTGAGTTAAGCTTAATCAGTGAATATTGGTGGTGAACTGTGAAGGCGTATATGACTTTTCTTTTACGGAGAAACAATACAAAGGTTTTATACTAGTTCGGCTTTCTAGTATCCCTACAACCAGTTCGATAAATTATTACATACATACATCATTTTTTGTTGGAAATCAAGAAGAGAGGAATAGAGGGATGGAGGTTCGGGCCCTCCTTCTAGTGCCAAAAATGTTGGTAAAATTTTTCAGTTTCACCGCACTCAACTTTATCATAAGGTGACCTTATGACTTGTCGCCCTCACAACTAGGAATTAGCGAATTTATGCTTCGTTAAATTTACCTTTGACAAGCAATTGTGTTGCTTAATGCTTACACATCCATGTAGTTGCACTTCAACTTTTTTTGAAATGTCGACGTGGTTTGCGATAAAATAGGAAAATAAAAGTAGATAATAAAACAATATCAGTAAAGGACATAGAGATTTTTATGTGGTTTGGATTAATGTTAATCCTACATCCAGGGGAACTTCCACTGCATCTTTGAGGTTTTAGTACCAATGATTATAGTGGCTTGAAAGGAAAAAAATATCTAATTTTTTGTTTTTGGAAGGATAAAACGTTGGAAAAGAAGAAGAAGAAACCTCTTTTTCGTCCTCTTGTTTTTCCTTTTATAGTATCAAAAGTGCATTATTGTTTGCCGCAATCGTCTTTGGTATATTCCTTCAATCTCTGCCTTCAGATTTTGCCACTTGTCATTCATCCATGGAGCTTTTTCCTTGTGATTGGATTGATGATGGGTTTTTGGTAGGAAATCATGATATTGATGGGATCTTGGAAATTCGAAGTGGGAATTCCAAAAAATTGGGTCGGAAGTCCGAGCCTGGATGGGTCGGTCTCCTCTCTTTTAAGATGGTGAATGATCTGAGAGGAATGTAGGGAACCACCCTGGAGTTTGATGTATTGTTGAGAAAGATGTTGTGGTGAATATTGCTTGGCATCGAAACCACGCTGCCCAACTGATACCTTTACTGCTTTCGATTAACTTAGTAAGGTGTCGGGTCAGAATGGAATAGCTTTCTCTTATTCTGCTTTGATGGTTAACTTGGTATTCGCAGTTTGAGCCCTCTGTATGAGTTTGCATGGATTGTTGAGGAGAAAGAAGGTACTTCATACTTTGTCATTTTCTTGTAGGGTCTATTTTGCATTGAAGTGTACTTTGAGTGGCCTTGTATACAGTTCCTTCTGAAGTGTTCTTGGCTCAGGGTGGTACTATCTAGGTTGCCCTCAGTATATGCTAGAGCAAACCGGATCCCATTGCCGTTGGCAAAGTGTAATCTTTAGAAGTTGGATTACCATAGTACGTTTGGTGCTATTTTCTACACCTTCGTTAATTTTACGTTTGTGATGTTGGGTACTGCTATGTTGGCATGCCCCCACTCTCGGACGTGTAGTACTGGTTTCTTGTTACAATCATTTGATTGTACGGCTTGGATCAGGTTAGGTGTCGTGGTTCTAAGTCAGTTTCCCTTCCGCTCTATCTCACTTTCCTTTATTACAGTTCATGGTAAGAACGAGTTGACAATCTTCAAATATCTTTAGAAAATGGGGTCTTACACACTAATAAACCATACTCATCAACCTGCATTTGCTGGCTTTGGCTCATTAACCTCTTAGTCATATCAATAATGTACTCTTCACTACCGGTTGGCGTTCATCATGAACATCCTTGATTATTTGTCCTAACAAGCGATCTCGGTTAGTTCTATGATGTTTAGATTCCTCTACCTCTAGAGAAACCATTCATCATGGCTAATGCCAACGCCTCATCAGACTCCGAGCCTACGAGCCGGTTGACTAGTATTAGCCCTAACACCACCAACCTGAGGACCAATAGCTTGCCCTTCATCGTTGTTAACTAATTGTAAGTTATGAGATAGATAAAGTCAATCGATCGATCAGTTTTGATGTTGGCCGCCCGACTCCATCTTTGTGTAACGACCCGCAAATTTATCACTTTGATAAATGATAGTTAATTTTGAAATAGTCAATTACATGGTTTTATAACACCAAGTATAAAGATCTAAACCTAAAATTACGATAAGAAACTTGTTTCAAAATATAATTATGGAATATAGTTTCATAAATAAAGCATCTGCTTCGTAAATAAATTTTCATCAATCAATTGATTTTCAATAGAAAGGAAATTTTCTCAATATTTAAGGGCACAAGTCTGGATACATACACTAATATGTCTATTTGAACAAGATTATGAAATAAAATTATTTATCCTACTTTTGAGATTAAAATATATTTATGACATCACCAGAGATGTCATTGCTTTTATATATTTCTCCGAAAATTCAGGTTAAGTTTAAATAATCAAATAGCCATTAATAAAAGTTTTGTGAAGTAATATACTTGATTTAAAAATATAACGAAATTGATATCGCTTTATCATACGATGGCACTTTTCGTAAATATTTGTTTAATATCAATATATATGGTTTTGTAATTCAGGTGACATCCTTTAATTTCATTTAAAATAATGGGAAATATATTCTCAAGTTCTGTTTATTAATATATGTAGTTTAATTGAAAACCGAAAATGTGATCGACATTTGGAATCAAAATTCATAACGGTTTAATGTATAGAAGTTGTACAAGGTTGTTTATATCACTTGAACACATATCTAACATACACAACCATACATTACATACATATGCGATAACACATCTAGAAAAGTAAAGATATACTTACAATTTACACTAGAATTTACATATAGTATAAAGTTTAGATATCCCAGATGTTCAGGAGTAACCCATGTCCTGACTCACCTGACCTCTTTTCTATGCGAGGAATATATTAGGTGAAATGTCGGAAACAAGGAAAATATAAAAGATTCAAATTTACAAAATTAATACTACTTGGATTGTATAGATATAATCTTCTTATAACTGGTATCAAATTTTGAGGGGGAGAATCCATACTATATGTGTGAATTTAAAAGATGATTTCACCATTATTCTACGAATAGTAAAGGTTAAATATGGAAATTGATATTGAGTATAATTAGTATAACTTATATCGATCCTTTATGCTCAATAAGGTTTTGCAATGTAATTTATGAGAAATGATTTTAAATGGGCATTTCCAAGTTAAAGAGAGGTTTAATGATTCCATATATACCAGAAAAGAATATGATTTAAAGATTTATATCTCTAAAAGAGATATTTTATTTGATAAAAAATATTAATGAATGAAATGATAACCACCCTCAAACTAAACATCTTTTTTTGGGTGATCCTTATTTGAAAACCGCTATGAACCAATGTACGTTCGAAAGCGAAGACAGGGAATGATAGTAAATAGAACGAATGGCTATTTGTCACTAACGCTCGAGGGAAATTTTCCATATCATGTATATGTGGCAGTAGTATCATCATTTTATTGTTGATGCAAGAGTTGCTCACTACTAATCCTAATGGTGAATCCCAACATGATATAATATGAGAATTCCTTCGGTTTTTCATGTTCTTGGACAACTTGTATGGATAAATGTCTGACATTGCATTTCTAAAATGCACGTACATTGATTTTTACAAATGCACATATGTTTAGTGGTGTAGGAGATAGCTCTCATATACTTAGAACCCTTCTCTGAGGCGTATGAGCTTAGAGTTTGTACATTCATAGAAATTAATAGAGTGGGGTGGAATTGGAAAAGTGGCATTCAAAGTGGAATGTGCTATGTGAAAGGTATTCATTACCTCAAGACTCATCACCTGGGAATGACAAAAACAGGGTAGATGCAGCAGGACTATGTGGGTCGCACCCATTAGGATATGGTTGTCACCTTTCTAGATCATCCTCTATATATCGAGTATACTGTGTACGCTATGAGAGCTCTCAGATAGGTCGGGAATGTTGGGGTGATGTTATATTCTATACTATCTACGGTAAAGGTAGGCTGGTTTTGTGTTGTAGAGGACCATCTGTCGGTGCCTCATTGCATTTTTCAAGAGATGCTATCGAAAGGTAGTCCCTTACCCTGTCATTGTATGAAATCCATTCTCCAATACGAGCCTTTATGGTTTTAGTTGTATAACCTAGTATGTTGGAATTTAATAATGTAATGATTTCAGCTAAGCTTATATATATTTATTTGAAAGTGTTTTCAAAAAATGTCATTAAAGATAATATCCCTGATTTTGTGTAGCAAATTTTTTTGTTATCGTAAGGTAAAAACCCGTTCCGTGTTCATATGCAGCGTGGTCTTATGAGATACCCTTTGTTTTCCAAAACTTGTATTTTTGAGTTTCTTACACCAGTCCCGTTACTGAACCAGACTTTATTTTCTTTTTCCCTTAAACTCGAGCTGTCCTATTTTTCCAAGCAACCAAGTAGTCTGGTTAACTTGGAGCATTGTGAAGGAGCTTGAAGTCTGGAGCTAAAGATGTTCCTGTAGATAATTCTCCATTTCCATTTCTGCTGCATTAGTTTACTGATTGTATTCAGCATTTATAAGGATAAAGAGTTATAACTTTCCAGGCTGATTTATAAGATAGACTCTGATAAATGTGTTTAAATTTTTTAATGTAAAGACACACACATATATATATTGTAATAATGTATGCTATTCCATTCATGTAAGAATCTGTCCTGTCGTTATTTTCTTTTTTCCCTTAACGATCGGGTTTTCCAACACTTGGATTTGTGGTACGTGAATACTGAGTATGTATTAACATCGATTTTCGATGGCCGAAAATCCCAGATTGTTACATTTGTTATCAGAACTCAGGTTAAGAAAACACCTGAATCATATAGGGGTAAAGTCTCATCTGTGATTGGGTTACTAATATCCTAGGATGAGTAGCTCATTAGAGATAGGGTAAGTGACACCCTAGAATAAGTTGAGAGTATATTATATAAGAGCACATATTTTTTAATGATATACGAATGATTTTCGTTTTAGAAAAATATGGCAAATGAAATAATTTTATCCAGGATTATTTTTTGAGTATAAAGAATATATAGTTAGATGTGTTATAACTTGAATGATAGTTTGAAATCAAGATTAGTAAAATCTAAGTATAAACATCTTATGGTTAGAATTTCACAGATTGACTATAAGAAGTTTAATAATAACACTAAGAAGATTAAGAGTGAAACTTCGAAAAAGGATTTGGATAATGAGAACTTTATCTAAAAAGGGTTTTTGGAAAGAAGAATCTGAAAGGGAAGAGGACCTTAACACTATGATATCCCATGAATTAAACAACAGCAGTAGAGACAGTAACATCATATGTGAGATGGACGGGGACCATATTATTTGGCGCGACCAGTCGTTAGATTTCCCCATTAATTGGGACAACATGGAGGACAAAGAGGAAGAATTTATAGATCCAGAGGAAGAATTTGAGGATCCCTAACAAGAAGACGTGCAAGGTCAAGAAGAATTAGAAGAAGGAGAAGTTATACAAGAAGTGCTAGCCGGACTTGGGCATGTGCCATGGAACCAACCCTGGCTACCATATGAAGTGGATGTGATACCACAGCTTGAGGACAAAAATGAAGTTAATAATGAACAAGATGATAGGTGATGCGATGGAGAAGTCTTGTTTGATTTTGGATACGAAAATGGACCGTAAGCATCGGACTTATAAGGGTGATTATGATGTGAGATTGATAGATTTGGAAGCACCAATCTAGTATTAATATTATGTAGTAGCATATATATGAATGGCTTGTAAGGTAGTTATGTTTGTACCAATATAACGAAAACCCAAGTAGGTTTAGAAGGACTTAAGAATGGTTTAAGTATGTAAGGAGAAATGATGTGTGAATGTAAAATATTAAGCATGTATAATATAATTATGTCTTTTGTTTATGACTATGTTCAAATGTAAATACACAAATCACTTAAGAAAATTTCATAAGAATAAGCTATATCTTTATGAAATGTTTAAAAATTTTAACCAATATTTTCTAAATATTTTGGAAAAGATAAAAAGTATATGCATTTTACACGAATTATTGCGTAACACAAATCTGGCCTAGAAGATTTGAATATAGGATTTCGATATCCGAAAAGGACTTATCACTCGATGCTTTAGGGCAAACATTGATGAGGATTTATAGTTGAATCCTTACATTTTCTATCATATTTGAGAGCCATGCAAGGAAAATAGAAGTTTCCGAGCCTAATCAAAGTCCGTGCTAGAGAATCGAAGAATCACCACTGGTCGAAAGCAAAGTGGTATATTCAAATTAAAAGATTAAATAGGATAGTGTATACGGATAGTTTGTGATCACCACCCTAATTTATATTTTAAATTTCCAATTTTGTTTTGAATAAATACTATCGGCTTTTGCATTGTAATTTCGGGGATGAAATTCTTTTAAGGAGGGAAGTCTATAACGACCTATAAATTTATCACTTTGATAAATTATATTCAATTTGAATTATTCAAATAAAATGTTTTATAACGCAAACTATAAAGATCTAAACCCTAAAATTAGGATAAGAAACTTGTTTTAACATATAATTGTGGAATATAGTTTCATAAATAAAGCACGTGATACGTACACAAATATTCATTAGTAAATTGATTTTCAATAGAAAGGAGATTTTCTTAGTATTTGAGTGCAAGAGTCTGGATACATATGCTAATATGTCTATTTGAACAATATTATGGAATAAAATTATTTATTTTATTTTTGAAATTAAAATATATTTATGACATCACCAGAGATGTCATCGCTTTTATATATTTCAACATAAATTCAAGTTAAGTTTAAATAATCAAATAGTAGTTTTAATATGCTAATAATTCCTTTTGATTAGTTATAAAGTGATAGTAAAGCATTTATAATAGTTTTGTGAAGTAATATACTTGATTTAAAAATATAAGAAAAATTGATATCACTTTATCGATACGATAGCACTTTTTGTAAACATTTGTTTAATATCAGTATATATGATTTATAATTCAAGTGACATCATCTTATTTCATTCAAATAATGAGAAATATATTCTCAAGTTTTGTTTATAAATATATATATAGTTTAACTAAAAACTGAAAATGTGACCGACAATCGAAATCGGAGTTCATAACAGTTTAATGTATGAAAATTGAAAAATGTTGTTTATATCACTTGAACACATATCTAACATACACATGCACACATTAACACATACATATGTAATTACCACATGTAGAAAAGTAAAAATATACTTACCATATACGCTAGAATTTACATGTAGTAAAAGGTACAAATATCCAAGATATTTTTCTACCTTAAATTGCAAACATCTACTCACTTATGCACCATCATCACCACACACATGGAAGACGGCATAGGGGAGCCATGCCCCTTAATGGGAGAGGAGGGGTGTGGGCATGGGACAAAAGAGTAATTACACATTTGGATATTATTTCTAAAGTTTTTCTAATAAATACAAACCATTCTCTTCATAATTTTACACACTACTCTACTTCATCTTCTTCCTCATTCTCAAACTTTTCAATGGCTTCCTACCTTAAGGAAATTAAAAGAAAAAATTAGAAAAATGAAAATAAATTTATATAAGCATATTACATTTGCAATCCACTTAAAAACAATCTTAAATCCACTCCTTCCCTCACTCAAAAATCATGGCACCCACCTCTTACCACCAAGGTCGAGCCCATCTCCATTTGCAAGCTTAGGCCAAGCCCATTCAAAGGTCTAAGGCTCGATTCCATAGTCTTTGATTTAATTGTAGCGAAGCTATAGCAAATTTTCATAAGGTTAGAAACCAATGAAGGTAGGAAACTCTATTTACATTATGATATATTGGATGATATATATATAAAAATATTTATTTGGTTATGCTTGGTTGTGATGACTGTAAACCATATTTGGATATGATAGTATGTTTGTTTGGATATGTAAATAATTCACGCTTAATACACGTCGAATATCAAAAAGGAAATCACTTTCTTAAATAAATGAAATGGGGTATATGAGATTGTTAAACCTATTTAAAATGTTTTAAAATGATTTAGAAATATTTTATAAACATTTGAAAGTGTTTTGACAAAGTTTAAAAAATGAAAATTGAATTAAAATAGGCGCACCGCATAAGGGTAGTTCACAATTCCACGCCGTAGAAAGTTAAATCCATTTATACGATGGATTTATAGTCAGAATTCTTTATAATAAAAAATTTCTAAACTCTTAGTTAGAGATCAACAAAAAGCAAGCCTTCTTTCCTGCCCTACATCGTCACAAGCCCTTTCTTTTTTATATTTTTCAATCTCCTTTGATGATTGTTTATTGTGAATCTGTTCAACATATATGCGGCCCATCCAAAAAGAAAGCAGATAAATTCAAAAGCTAATCCCCTTCAATTGGTCTTTTTCATGAAAAGCTAATATGAGATAACAAATCAAGTCTTTCCCTAAGATTTCGAATAGCTGTCCCGAATTCATGTTGATTATGTTTTGCATCTTCCTCAAAGAAAGACGATCAAATAATTCCCAATCATGGTCCTTGCGGATTGTATCATCATATAAGATAAAAAAATATACTGCACAAAAAAATGATCGAGATTTCTTTAATAAATTTTGAAATATAAATAAAACAAGTTTTCAAAATAGTCGCTGTTTGGTACTTAAAAACCAAAGCGATAATTTCTTTAAAAGTGATATTTCTAATTTCCTAAAAATATGGAATAAATTATATAAATATTTTAAAATGTTTTAAAAAATATTTAAGTTATAAAAATGGATTTCTAAATGATATAAAGTTGTTTTGATCAAATAAGCTTTGGAAACACTATTCACAACACTATTTGTAGCACTTTTAATAATTTTTTAAACATGGCTTTAAACTTAAGTATTCTTTCCCAAATCTCTTATAAATGTTTTCAAATAAATAATTAAGTATTTTAAAGATGATTTGGAGGTTTTTTAATTTACTTAAAAAGGTTTAAATAAATAATTTAAAGAAAAGATGTTATAATTAAGTGATTTAATCTTGGCTCTAAAAGCCGATGAGCAGACTGGATTTTTCTGTTAATGAGATCCAGATGTGAGGTGCTTAAAATAAAGATATGTTCAAGAGCAACCGATGCCCTGGTGTACCTAGCCTCTTTCCTGGGCTAGGACTAGATAAAGTCGAAATGCCGGAAACAAGGCAAGTATAAAAGATTCATATTTACAAATTTAATACAACTTAGATTGTGTAGAAATAACCTTCTTATACTTGGAATTAAATTCTAAGATGGGAATACATACTATCTATGTGAATTTAAAAGGTGATTTCACCTTTCGATGGATAGTAAAGGTTGATATTGAGTAGAATTAGTACAATTTCTATCAACCTTTTTTTACTCAATAAGGTTTTGTAATGTGATTTATAAGAAATGATTTCGATTGGGTATTTCCAAAGTTAAAGAGTGGTTTAATGATTCTGTATATATTGAAAAAGAATATGATTTAAAGACTTGCATCTCTAAACGAGATACTTTATTTGATAAAAAATATTAATGAATGAAATGATAATCACCCTCAAACTTAACATTTTTTTATCGATGATTGGTTCATAGGAACCAGGGTTGGATTTAGGTGATCCCTATCCAAAAACCACTTTGAACCAATGTACGTTCGAAAAGGAAGACATGGAACGCTAATAAATGAAATGAAGGGCTGCTTGTCACTGACCCTCGAGGGAAATTTATCATGTCATATACGTGTAGCAGTAGTATCTTCATTTGATCTTCGATACAAGGGCTGCTCGCTACTAATAATAGGGTGATTCCTAACAGGATGTGGTAGGAAAATTCTTTTGGTTTGTCCTGTTCTGGGATAACTTGTATGGACGAACATTTGACATTACATCTCTAGAATGCACATACATTGATTTTTACAAACGTACATCTATCTGGTGGTGTAGAAGGTAACTGTCATATACTTAACACCCTTCTCTGAAACGTGCGAGCTTAGTGGTTGTACATTTATGAAAATCAATAATGTGTGATGGAATTGGCAATGTGGCATTCAAAGTGGATTGTGTTATGTGAAAGACAATCGTTACCTTGAGCCTCATCACCCGGGAATGACAAAAAAAGGGTAGCTACGGAAGGGCTATGTGGGTCGCACCATTAGGATATGGTCATCACCTTTCTAGATCACCTTCTATATATTGGGTATATTGTGCATGCTATGAAAGCTCTCAGATAGGTTGGGAACGGTCGGGATGATGTCATATTCGATACTATCTACGGTAAAGGTAGGCCGGTTTTGTGTCAGTAGAGGACCATCTGTTGGTGCCTCGGTGCATTTTTCTAAAGATGTACTATCGGAAAGTAGTCTCATACCTTGTCATTGTATGGAGTCCATTCTCCAATATGAGCTTTATGGTTTTAGTTGTAGAACCTATTAAGCTAGAATTTGATAATGTTATAACTTTGGCTAAGATTATGCATATTTATTTGAAAGTTTCAAAGAATGTTATTAAAGATAATATCGCTGATTTTGCATAGCAAATGTTTTGGTTATGATAAGGTAAAAATCCGTTGCGTGTTTATGTGCAGCGTGGTCTTATGGGATACACTTTGTTTTCCAATACATGTATTTCTGACTTTCTCACAACGGTCCCATGACTTACCCGGAGTTTATTTTCCTTTTTCCTTAAACTCTGGATCCTTTTTTTCGTCAGCAAAGCAGTTAAGTTTAACATGGAGAATTATGATAGAGCTTGAAGTTTGAAGCCGAAGTTATTCCTGTAGATAGTTCTCCATTTCCATTCCCGCTCCTTTAGTTTACTTCTTTTATTCAACATTTATAAGTGCAAAGATTTATAACAGCCCGGGCTGATTTATAAGATAAACTTTGATAAATATATTTAAAATTTCCGCTATAAAGATGTGTGTATATATATATTGAAATAATATATGTTATTCCATTCGTGTAAGGTTCTTTTCTATCTTTATTTTCTTCTTTCCCTTAATGATCGAGTTTTCCAGCACTTGTATTTGTGGCATGTGAATACTGAAGGTAGACTAGCATTATTTTCGACGTTCGAAAATCATGGATCGTCACATTTTGTAACTCTTTTTTACACTTCTCCATCCGCTTACTCCATTGGTCCTTTATCTGGTCCCATGTTCCATTCATGCTTTCTTTACTAAAATCAAAAGATAATGAATCACCCTTGCATTTCCTCCACATGTGAGATTCACACTATCGAGGGGTTGGGTCAACGTTGCAGGCTACTATTGCATCTTTGTCATAATATCCATCCGAGCTTTCTATCGATGTAGCATTTTAAATTCATATCCGATATCACCTTCTCTATCTCTTCCTTTTTCACAACCTCTTACTGAGATGAAGATCTAGCAAGGATGTCGGCTGATTAGTTTGTTCCTCGTAATGGTGTGATTTCATCATCCCTTCAACAATAGCTCCATATGTGGCACTTTTCTCTTTCCTTGGAGCTATTGTCTCTTGGATCTGCTTGTGGACTCTCTTCAAATCCTAATAACAATAATAGTTGTATACCTGAGTTCAATTCACAGAGGAAGCATCATAAAATGTTCGATCGAAATAAGGGTAAACGCTCCTAATGAATAAAAAAATGAAAATTACGCATCCATGGTGTGAAATCAAAAGAGAACACAAGTAATTTGTAAAGTGGTTTAGCCATATTTTTAAGCCTGCATCCATTATTAATGTTATTTCTGAAGACTCTTGCAATTATAATCACCTTTACAACAATTTTAGCTCAAAAAATAGCTGATTACGAAAAATAGCAGCTATTTGGTGCATAAACTCATAGATATCAAAAAGTCCTTTCTTTGTTGTCCAAGGTCTTCTGGTTGTAGGCGGACTCCACCATAGTCGATGGAGCGAATTTAAACTAGCAATCATCCATATCTGAGTTCATAGCCATGAAGAAGAATTTAAAATTGAAATGCCCTAACATTATAATCATTTATTATCAACCGATTTTAGTTGATGTTGAATAGTTTTGCTAGTTTAGCTCTTTAATCTCTCTTCATATTTTGTTAAGTGTTCAAGCTTCGGACTTTCAATAAAAACATTACCCATCAAGGAGTTGTTGGTACCGATCAGTTTTTCCATTCCAAAACTTGTCTCTTTCTTAAAACTTGCATGTGGGGTCATCCATAGAATAAATTCCACTCGTTGACTTTTGACCGCTCGGTGTCAAATGGTCTGGACACTTGGTGCCAAACGTTTTGGTTTCTTCCAAACTTAACCAAATTTCTTGAGGCACCTTCATCTTTCAATCTTGACATCCCATAAGCTTCTAGATCTATTTCTTCACCATCTTGAAGTTACAGATTGATTGAGATGTTGCTTGGTATAAATGCTAGATAATGGTGTCAAACCCTAAATGTTTATGTGGTTTAATTAGCCAACATTTAAAGCCAATTAATCAAACCTAATTATCCAAAAATGTCTAAAAATGTTGTTGTTAACGATTAAATTCGTTAAGACCCAAAAGTGTATTCAAGATAGCATATTCAAGGAATTTCCAAGAATGCCCCTTGGACTTGTGGTGAATTATGAATTCATTTGAATTCAAATTCAAAAGAATAAAATAGATAAAAATGCTTGAATCATTCTCTTTATTCAAATATGAATTTGTTACAAGATTAATAATAAGAAAGGGAAAGAAATTAAAGGCCCTTTTTCATGAGGGGATACATACATATATATAGTGGTTGGAAGAAGGTTGGCTTGCCCAAGTTGGCGATGTAGGACTTTAGTGCCTTGTATCATGTAGCGAAACGTGAAGGTTTGTGAAGCTTTGTAAAGGAAAATGTTTTAGATCCTCTTGAATCAATCCTTGTAAATGACCTCTTCCTCCTTCCTTTGCATGATCTTCATCGTCTTCCATCATGGATGTTGTGTGAGGTTAATAATCATGGAATATGGCCTCGATTAACAGCCTTCGGCATGTGGCCCTCCTATCATTTTGACAAAGCGTAACATCGATGCTGGAAAAGTGCAATGTTGTTGTACTTTTGGCTTCGATGGAGTATAGCATTGAGGAGAATGCATTACAGAAGAGATGTAGCTTTGAAGTTGATGTCGACCCTCCTGTTGAATATGCAAGTATATGATTTTTGTTTGATGATAATAAACATATATATATATATATATATGCATTTAAATGTATTTGTTAATGTACTATTTTATTTTTCACATAATTAAATAAATATTTGCTGAATAAAATAAATAACATAGAGTATAAATTCAAATAGATATTTTATTCAAATAAATATTTATTACAATTTGAACAGTACAAATTCAAGCTCTCATTATATATATATATAATTTTGATTACAATACAAATATTGATTACATCACAATTTATCATTTACAAATGAACCTCACTATAATTCACTCATTCACTCATATTTTATCTTCAAATTGAATCCAGCATCTAAGCAATCTCCAAAAATACACATTGACGAAGTAAAATTGAAAATAAAATATTTTTGCAGTATAAAATAAAATGTATTTTGAAAATATTATTTGCCTCAGTTATTTGGATTGTTAGTCATCATTTAAATTTGAATTCATCATACACGAACAACTTGTGACATGCATAGTGTATCACTGTACATGCCACAAGGTCATGCACACTGATATATACACTTGATAAAATTACAAGGACAGGTGAGCACAAGGTCAAACCCAAATCAAAAGCTGGGTTCAACTCAAGCGCAATAAAAATAATTTCACAATATCAGCACAAGGTCAAACCCGAGCTTTAAAGCTGGATTCAACATAGGTGCGGTCCAAAAATATAAGCCTCGACAAAAATTCAGTGAGAAAACAATGAATTGGTTAGAAAAAAGGCTCAAAGATACAAATGACATACACATGTCAACAAGTCCAGGAATGCAACATCTCTACAAGGCATATGTACAACTACAAAGTAAACAATTTGTACCAGCTCAACCTACTATGCAAACAGTGATAAATATGCAGTGCAGCGCAACTCAAAGCAAACCCAAATGAGCATGAACATGACTCGAGGCAACCTGATTATATCCAAGCAAAAACAAGTGATTAACAACACTGCAACACTTCAATCAAAATTCAAACTGCAACAAAAAGGACAGCGGACTCTTGAAGAAACAATGCTACAAAAGTGAAGACCAACAACGAGTGTCGACCAGACATCAACAGAGTGAAATCCAACAGACTCACATAGACCAAGAACCAAGACCATATTCAAGTACATTGAACCAGCAAGCCGTGCACATGTAAACAAAACCAAGTGAAACACAGTGAAACCCAAATGGGCATATATATGTGATAAACAAGTTTAAAACATTGAGACAGCAAGGATATGAATGCAAACAGTGCACTGCAGATGCAACCAGACACATGAATGTACAACATGCAACTGAGTAAGTCGAAATGCTCGACAAATTACAAGACTGCAATTAAATAAGACTCTAATATTTTAACTTCAAGTTCACATATACAAAAGACCAACAAAGCATCCATGACACATGCACTGATACATTTCCAGACATAACACAACAAGCACTCAGGTTAACAGAAATGTGTGGATACATAATGAAAACCAGACCGAACAACATGAAGTACAAGGATGCAAGCATCAAGTAGCAGTTTTGATCAAAGACAAAGAATACGAAGTCAAGCAGTGGCAGGAAAAACAAGCACAAACCAAACAAGTCACAGTGCAGTTTCCAACATCGAACAGTTCAAGTCAAAGCCGAAGTAAACAGAAATTCACGGAACTAAAAATGACAGTTTAAAGCCGTGGCTGTGAAGAAATCGATCAATTCAAAATTGAAATCGTGATGATCAAGCTAATAATAAATTCGCAAAGTCATCTACAGTTCAAATCACCGGCTGAAATAAATCAATATCATCATAGTAAAGTCAGAGCCGTGGTAGCCAAGAATCGAGCCTTGATAATCAAGTAACCCAAAGTATACGAAATTGAATAAGTTAGATATCATCTCGATCATTCAATCAAAATCATACGGCCGAACAAAGTAATTGACAAATTCAAACAAATGTATACGAACGAAAATATAGGGCTTCGAGCCCTATATAAATGAACATCATCGACAAAATTATGCATTCGAGTACAAGCTAAACAGAGGACAGTAATCATTCAACTCGAATCAAGATCGAGTTCAAGCAATCAACCAGAAAAGCAAAAAGATAAATTACATACCGAACTCGACGAAATTGTAGCAGCCATATGAAAAATCGAAGAGACGATTATTCGACACAGCAAGCATCGCAAGATCATAAATTCGAATGATTAATTGAAGCGGCGCATTCAATTTCAAAAAGCCCTAATTTTTTAGCAAAGGAAAAGAGGAACGAAGACGAGTGACGTATTATTACAAGACAAAAGAAGCCGGCCGATATAATAAAAAGAAAAGGGGAACTCTCTTTAATTCTTCATTGGGCCGATTTTATATTTTGGCTTAGTATACTAAAATTATGGTTTATTTATTTGTTTTAAAGTGTTTTTTGAATTTCACTTTTAAACTTGTATATTGTCTTGTCATGTGACTGGGGGACGAACTACGGTGGTGTAGTACGAGAATTCGCAACTCAGTGGCTGAGTTGTGGCAGGGTTTTGAGCGTAGAGTTAAGGCTAGTTGATAGCGGGTGTCGCAAGTTTGCGTACGTAAACGTCTGACTGCTTAATTTCTAGTATAAACCTTAGGGGCAGCACGTATGCAGGTTTTGCCGAAGCTGGGTAAATTCTATGTCGTTCTACTTCTACATTTATTATTCTGCTATTATCTGTGCTGCGATAATTCTGGTATATCTATGTTGAAAATATTTTGGAAACTTCCGCAATAATTTTTTATAATTAATAGCATCACCTTATTCACCCCCTCCCCTTATAGGGTGAAATCGATCCTACAAGTGGTATCAGAGCAAGGTGCAAAAGACATTTTTGTTTTAAAAAAATTGATTTTTCAAAAACCAATTTTTGTTTTAATAATTTGAATTTTTAAAATGGCTACTTTTGCTAACGGTCATTCCAATATTGTCCCTCCTGTTGTTGATGGAACAGCTTTTTTGAATTGGAAATTAAAAATGGAATTTTATTTAAAATCTGTTAATTTTAAATGTTGGGATATTATTGAAAATGGGCGTAATATAACAGATGAGAAAATTATCTCGATTAATGCTCTTGCCATGCATATATTATATTCTCATATTAATCAAGATAATTTTAACTTTATCTCCCATTGTGAAAGTGCACAGGAAATATGGAATACTTTTGATACATTATATGGTGCAAAAGTCAATAGCAATGAAAAATCCTCCATAATCGACACAGAAACATGCTTAACAGGATTGACAAAAAGCAGCAATGATGATGGTGATGAAGATGGAGCAGCGGAGCTGGCATTACTAATAAAGAAATTCAAAAGGTGGAATCACAAATACGGAAATGCAGCTCTAAATCAAAAATTGAAAAGCAGAATAGCCAAAGCACTAGACGACCCAGAAGAACGGGAGATCATCTGTCACAAGTGCAACAAAGCCGAACACATCAAGCCCAATTGTCCTCAAATTCGACACGACCTAGAAAAGAAACCGAAAAGGAGAAATTTTGCAGCCACATGGAATATAGGTGATGATGATAATAAAAGTACTAGCAGTGAGAGTGAGAAAGCTGATATGTGCCTTCGAGGTAATATAACCGATAGCGATGATGATGAGCCAAGCGAGGTATCAAAACTCACTCACTCAGAATTACTTATATATTTCCACGAAGTAAATGCCGGTTTTGAAAGATTTAGGAAGCAATACGCTAAAATTGAATCACAAAGAGATACTTTGATAGAATCAAATAAACAACTTGACCAATTAGTTAAAAACAATCAAAGTTGGATCCCTAAGTTTGATAAATGTCCAAGATTTGAAGAAGAAGTTAAAAATGAGAAATTAAAATTAAATCGCTTGAAAATGAAATTATGATTTTGAAAGAGAGTGAAAATATTAGGAGAGAGAATTCTATTAAGAAGTGCACTCAATTATTGAACGAAAATGAATCTCTCAAAACACAAGTCCAACAGTTGTCTACAACTTTAAGAAAATCTTCCAAAAGTGAAAAATCGTTGAATATGCTATTAAGAAAACAAACCGTTAATATAGTTAGACAAGTACTTGGATATAATCAATCTGAACGTATTAAAAGCAAAATTAATCAAGTAAAATCCGAGTGCACAATTTGTAGAAAAATTGGACACGATCAACACATTTGTTGGTATAGACCTAACATGTGAAAACAATTCCAATTTGGGTTCCAAAAGGCATAAATATAAAATCTCTCAAAATTAAAAAAAAATCTGGATGCTGAAAGGAACATATGTAAATAGTTTTGGGTCTTCACGAACATATTTTTCAAAATATTTTGCCACTAACAACCATGGACCTATAAAAACAAATAGGTCACAAAAATATTTTATCGTGTAGGTGTGGTGGCAGGCTAAGGAACAACAACACTGTCATCTAGATTGTGGTTGTTCCAGAAATACAACGGGCTACAAAGAAAAGTTCCTTAGCCTAGTATAAAGGCGATAGAATCACAACTGGCGACAACGAAAAATTATCGTAAAGGTAAAACAGGTAATGGTACATTGAACGATATATTAAATGTGATAATCTACACCGTAATCTGAATTAAATCAGCCAGTAGTGTGATAATGAAATAAATGTTGATAATTAATCTGAATTATTCAAAATTATTAACCAATCATCTTTGAACTATTTGGACTATTGACGATGATTGATGATTTCTCTTGATACACGTGGATATACTGATTACTTTACTGCTAACACTATGGTCACTATATGTAAACTTGCACGGCTTCAATTCAATTTCATTTAAATGCTGTTAAAAATGATTTCAAGAAATTTGTTGAAACTTCACAATCTGGTCTATAACATTCAATTAATGATAATCTCGAGTGAAAAAAAATTCAGATGCAAATTACACTGGTAATCTAGTTGATAGAAAAATTACTAGTGGAACGTGATTTATATTGAGACATTCAGTAGCTGCATCGTTTTTTTAAAGAAAACATCTGCATACTTTCATTTCAAATATTTTCAAATAGCAGAAATTTTATTATAAAACCCCTTCTAGAAAATCATTTTTGACCTTTGCGGGATCCGAAAGTCGGCATTCTTACGTCCACTGTATCAAATGCCGCATAATCGAATGTCGAAAAACCGAATGGTTAGGGTTAAAAAGAAGAGGTAGAAGAAAAGGATGGAAAAAAATAAGAAAAAGATAGAACAGAAACAATATCAGAATCTCACATATCGCAGCGGAACAACATATAATAGATAAATGAATAACTTTTAAAACAAAGAACTATATCAGTTATTACATTACATCACATCAGAATGTACAACAACAATATACAACACAACAACAAGCATGGACAGTTATACAAACATGTCCTTACAAGTGAATCTACAGCAGAAAGATAATATCATATACAAGTAATACGTCTCGCCATCCAGCTCGCCACTTGAGCTCCATAGTACTCCTGAATCCAGAATGACCTGATAACCTGACTCTAGACTGCCCATATGGAAAATTATGGGCACCCAGAGTTTAGGAAGAGAACAATATACTCCAGGTCAGTCATGGGACTGGTGTGAGAACTCAAAACAGTTATTTATCTTTAAAACAACAACAACAAGGAAAGTGGAAAATATCCGCAATGCTTTTGGAAAATGAAACTACCATAAGGCCTCCCCACACACACACAATGCAAACGCAGAATTAGAGGAGATTTCTCCTTATGATAGTCAAAGATGCTTACTACGCAAAACAAATCATTTTTGATATTATTATTAGTGCATAGTGATGAAAGCATTTCGAAAATAGAATATAAATCTTAGCGAGCATAGACATTTCGAACTATGCCTACTATAGCTACCATCTAAACAGTGGTGACCACCATAAGTAAATGGCAGGTTATGCAACTAAAACCGTACTGGGTTCGTATTGGGAATTGGATTTCCAACAAATGATCAGGCTAAGGAACTTCCTACTGTCACATGGGATCGCCTCTGGCGGGACGTCCCGAGAACCTAACCGGATCTCTGCCAACACAAGGCCGGGTTACCTTTGTAACTAGGTAACTACTTCTCGAGTATGCCACTCCCCGGTCCTTTGGGACCTTTATCTGAGGGCCCTCTATCACCAAGCAACAACCACGCAGAAAAATGAGATTGGAGCAACCACATAGGTTAAGCATCAGGGCTCCATACCTGACACCACCCTTTTCCAGAAGGAAATGACATACCTTAAAGGGCGCGACCCACATAACCCTGCCGCATATTCCTGTTTTGACCATTTCCGAGGTGTGAGGTCTGACGAAGTCTCGTCCACAAAGCTACGATTTTTCACAAAACCACGCTTTGATCAACAAATGATCAATAATAATCATCACACAGCAACACTCAACATGCCACATTACCAAATTGGGAATATATCGCTCTAACCTTCAACTACAAAACCTCTGAGCTCATACGTCTCAGAGAAGGGTGTTAAGCTAAGAGAATAATTCTCCGCCACGAATAAAAATGTATTTTAAAGAAATCTGCTTTATATCTCAAAATGTAATGTCAGACACGTAACCATACAAGTCTGTTCTGGGTTCGAACAGAACCGAAGGCACTTCAAAAGAAGCCCTTGCAATCCGGGTATTCACAATCCCGATCGAATTTCCCATCACAAAGGTAATATCCATACCGTAACTAACGGTGCAGAGACAATCGATAGGTCATCCTATCGTTTTCACAAATACCCTGTCTTCACCACCGGTCTTCAATGCTATCCATTACGTCATATCACTATTCGAAATGGGTAATCCGAATGACGAGCGCAATAATTTAAAAATAAGTGTAGCATTCTGTGACGCCCCACCTCTATACCCACGCTAAACAAGAACAATATGGAGTAATGCTGTCAACTAGCACAGAGAATAAGGCTGTTGAGGAGCGACCATCTGTATAATTGCTTCGTGCGAGTACCAATATGCCAGACACAAATATAACTTTTCATCTTAAGAGGAAATCCGACATGCCGATACAAACTCAAAGCTACTACACAATGGCTATATGTAATCTTCGGAAACAAATATAGAAATAAAAATAACACAAATCAGTCACAGATAATTCACATCACAAAGGCGGAAATAGATATGAATATATATAACACATAAAAGTGTTCATCAGAGTAGTGGTCAACCAGATCCACACTAACACAAAAGAAATAGTACCAGTACTACACAAAAGAATAAGTATACATCATAGAGTCTACATCTCAAATGTATACACCAAAATAAACTACTAATCTAAGTAGTTAGCCAAAAGTCAGAGAAATCAATCCCAAGTGAGAAGTCAAGCAGAAGCACCTGTAACATCTCGGTCTGACCCGAGTATTATTTCATAAGAAAATAATAAACGGATCAGTCTAGCTATAAATATCAGATGACATGATATAGAATAAGAGATATGACATAAACATATAATATCCATAATGGCATACTACTATAAGTATGTAAATGATAATCAACAAAAAGATTAATCAATATCACAAGAATCTTCTCAAAGATCCAAAAAGGGTATCATACCCAGAACTTGTATTCATAACAAGTCAATAACACACGGATTCACCAATGCACAAAAATTGATAAAACTTATCAATAGAAATCACGAAAATTGGTGAAGCATAAATTCCAGAGATCAACACACGAAATCCAGAAATCATAAAAGGGGGGAGGCCTATCACACGAACGGGAGCATGAAAACTCACCAACATATGTATCACATGAACGAGAAGCTATCTCATGGTAGCTAGCTATTAATTTTTGACACACGAACGGCCCGAAGACCATGGGGTAGCGCCCCACATGTGTGAGTCGAAATCACACTGAAACGGGGCCTAGTCTCCCTCGCAGGCAAAGAGATATCGCACAATTGCTAGTCAAATCACAAAAATGATCGTCAATGATCATCAAAAAGTGTCAATTACACTAAGCTAGTAAATATATGAGTTTAGCCTCATGTTCCATAACCACTTGCTTAACTTAAATATTTACGAACAAACTGTAGATCTTCACTATTTCACAAGAGGTTCAAACGAACAAGTCCAAGAATTAACCAACGAAGCAAATGCAAGCGTTTCATACCACTCGTTTTACTAAGTCCTTTAATTAGATTTCTCATCCAAGTGAGGTAAAGGTTTGTATATACTATTAGATTGGAAAGTGGTTTTATAAACAAGTTTGGTAATAAAATAGAGGTGAAATCATTTTGATGAAAGAGTTTTGATATTTACTACTAGTATTGAAACTTTTTTATTTTTAAAGTAACAAATCACAAAAATGATTGTAGAACAATCAATCACCAAAATTCACATTCGAGGACGTGCATTAATTCCAAAGAAATCGATATCAAATCCATCAAAGTGGATATTTCCAAAAATTCCAAAATAGAAGTCATCATAGTCGAATAAATGATAACAACAACTAGGAATCACAACGAATCGATATAAATTGGAAACCAAGCAAAACTAGGCTCAAATAGGGATAGCAGACAAATAGAAGCAGGTCAGTCGACTGGCTCACTGAGTTCAGTCGACTGAACTCAGTCCCTGAAAATTCGTGGGATACTGGTCAGTCGACTGAACTCAGTGGGTCAGTCGACTGACTGCAGTAAACAGAGCCCCCAAGGCTCTGCGGGAAGCCTTTACCCTGCTTATTAGCTGCAGCCAGTCGACTGACCTAGAAGTCCAGTCGACTGACTGGAGCTAAGGCAGTTTTCCCTGCCTATCAACGGAAGAAGAAACCCTTCCCATTTCGCAACCGGTCGAGCCTCGGGCACTAAGGGATTACGCTGATCGGTAACCCAGCCCTATAGGCTCTTCGATGCATCACCAAAAACTTGTTCAAATATCCATAGAAGGATTTTCGTAGAATTTGCTTTCAAAACACCAAAAGTTGGAATATAAACCAAATCAATCCAAACCAAAAGCAAATGCACATGAATAATTGTTAGGAATTCATACCCAACGTTCAAAGATAGTTATAGACCTAGATGTGAGATTAAAAATCTCACCTTTTCACAAAAACAATGAAGGAGATGCTTGAAAGCAAATGGATAATCAACCATTCTTCAACACAACCCAAATGAGCTTGAATCTACGCTCAAAAGAAGAACATTCCCAAAGTTAGGTTTAGGAATTTCTGAAATTGATAAGAGAATGAGTTGGAGAAGAAGAAGAGGAGGCTTACCAAAGTATCTTCTATTAGTTTGGAGCTAGAGCTTGATTTGCAAAAGAAAACTAGGGTTGGAGTTTTAATTTCCCCTTCCACTCTCCATTTTTGATGAAGCTTAAGTGTTAGGAATTAGAAGTGAAGTAATGAAGAGTTGGAGTGGAGTTGGGTTCATATGCTAGGTTAATGGGCTGAAACAAAACCAAAGCCCTAAGTGAAAAAGTGGCAAAATTCTACTATCTTCAAACATATCGAGTTTATACTCAAGAAGTTGTAAACGGCGTTTCGAACTCAATGGAAGTGGTCCCGAGTCCTAATTTGACCGTTTGCAAAAGGTAGCTTTTCGGACTAAATTCCGAGTATCGATAAAATAAATAATTAAAATATTTAAATATTCAATCGAAAAAATATGCGGGTTGTTACAGACTCCCCTCCTTAAAGAAATTGCGTCCTCGCAATAATTAAGAAGAAAATACATAGTAATAACCATAAAAGCATATTCAACACAAAAGAAATTTGAAATAAAAAGTTCACCTCAAAGAGCATGGGAAAGTAATTCCGGATGTGTTCGCTCGATGAACTCTCTAGATTCCTAAGAGCAATCCTTTGGATTGGAGGACCATTGAACTTTCACAAGCAGAACATCTTTATTTCGAAGTCGTTTGACTTTCGAGGCAATAATACGAATCAGATGTTGCTCATAAGTTAAATTCAATGAAATCTCAATTTCTTCCACAACACCGGGCCCAAGAATTGAATCGGAATCTCGAAGGCATTTCTGTAATTGAGAAACGTGAAACACGTCATGCATGGCAGAAAACTGAGCCGGTAATGCAAGGCGATAAGCCATGGAACCAATACGTCCAGTGATAGGAAATGGCCCAATATATCTAGGCGCTAATTTTCCCGATCGACTGAAACGCACAACACCCTTCATAGGTGAAAGCCGAATAAACACCAAATCTCCCACAGAAAATCCTAATTTCCTTCTTCGGTTATCGGCATAGGATTTTTGTCTACTCTGGGCTTCTTTCATCCTATGACGAATAAGTTCAATCTTTTCTGTGGAATCCCGAATAAAATCTGGACCTAAAACCAACTTCTCACCGGCCTCAAGCCAACAAGAAGGAGATCGGCATGGCCTTCCGTAGAGTGCCTCGAAAGGTGCCATACCAATACTAGATTGGAAGCTATTATTATAGGAAAATTCAACAAGTGAAATATGATCTTCCCAACTTCCATCGAAATCAAGCACACAAGCACGAAGAAGGTCTTCAAGAGTTTGATTCACACGCTCAGTTTGTCCATCGGACTGCGAGTGATAAGCAGTGCTAAAATTGAGCTTCGTTCCTAAAGCTTTTTGAAGACTCTTCCAAAATCCACTAGTAAACAATGGATCGCGATCGCTAACAATAGATGTAGGAACTCCATGCAACTTAACAATTTCCTTGATAAATAGTTTGGCCAAAAGAGGAACGGTTCGGTTAGACCGCACGGGAATAAAATGAGTGGATTTAGTAAGTCTATCAACGATCACCCATAAGCTATCATGACCCGATCGAGAAAGGGGAATGCCATCTATAAAATCCATGGAAATCTGGTCCCACTTCCAAATTGGAATTCCTAGAGATTGTAATAACCCACCGGGCCTTTGATGCTCGGCTTTAACAAGCTGGCAAGTCATGCAACACTTAACAAAGTTAGCAATATCAAATTTCATTCCCTCGCAATAATAAAGTCGCTTCATATCCTCGTACATTTTACTACTACCGGGATGGATGGTAAATTTAGAACGATGAGAATCTTCTAAAATATCTTTACGAAGATCACTAATATTTGGTACGATAAGTCTACCAAATTTTCGAATGCCGCCACGAGAATCAATATCAAAGTCTATCATTCAATATCAATTTTATCCTTAATATTTTGGCCAAGAAGAGCCAATTCGGGATCTAGCCTTTGAGCTTCAAGAATGCGGTCTAAAAGAGAAGGATGAGCCTCAAGGCTACATAAAACAAGAGATGAACATAAATCGGAGACACGGTCTCGAATTTCACAAGTAGATAAAACATCGAGATCATTCCATTCGGATATCATCATAGAAACAACTGCTTGTTGCTTGCGACTAAGCGCATCGGCGACGCGATTTCCCTTTCCGGGAGTATAAAGGGTGTCAAGATCATAAGGTGCAATGAACTCGAGCCAACGCTGTTGACGCAAATTAAGTTCCTTCTGAGAGAATAAATACTTCATAGGCTTATGATCAGTATAAAGAACAAATTTCTCTCCTAAAAGATAATGACGCCAAATCCAAAGGGCGAAAACAATAGCCGCAAGCTCTAAATCATGAGTAGCATATCTAGTCTCGGCTGGCTTCAATTGCCTAGAAGCATAAGCAATAACACGTTCTTTTTGCATAAGAACGGCACCCAAACCAACGCGACTAACATCGGTATAAACAATAAAATCTTGATTCCCTTCGGGAATAACAAGAATAGGAGCATCGGAAAGGAGTTCTTTTAATCTCTGAAAAGAAGTTTCACATTTGTCCGACCAAATGTATTTAACACCTTTCTTAGTTAAGCTAGTGAGAGGCACGGCAATCTTAGGAAAGTCTTTGATAAAACGACGGTAATAACCCGCAAATCCAAGGAAGCTACGGATTTCCGTTACACTCTTCGGTCTCTTTCAATCTTGAATCGCTTCAATCTTTGAAGGATCCACGGAAATTCCGGATTCGGAAATAATATGACCTAGAAACTTCACACGAGATTGCGAAAAATGGCATTTAGAAAATTTTGCTTTTAATTGATTACTCCTAAGAGTTTCTAATACAATCCGAAGATGCTTTTCATGCTCCTCCTCGGTTTTTGAATACACCAGAATATGATTAATAAAGATGAGAACAAATCGATCGAGAAAATCTTTGAAAACTCGATTCATAAGGTCAACGAAATAAGCCGGAGCATTCGTTAAACCGAATGGCATAACAAGCCATTCATAAGATCCATATCGAGTACGGAACAATGTCAAAGGAATGCTATCCTCTGCAATACGAAGCTGATGAAAACCGGTTGCCAAGTCCAATTGTGAAAAGACTTTAGCACCACTAAGTTGATCGAATAGATCATCAATCCGAGGTAAAGGATATTTGTTCTTGATAGTAAGATCATTAAGCTTGCAGTAGTCAACGCAAAGCCTAAGTGTGCCAACGGATTTCTTCACAAAAATAGCCGAAGCTCCCTAAGGCGAGGAACTAGTGCGAATAAATTGCTTCGTTTCCAAATTGGATAATTGTATGTGCATCTCCTCATTTTCTTTATTGGATAAACGATAAGGAGGACGAGTAATAGGTTGAGCTCCAGGGGTAAGATTAATTCTGAACTCAATTGCTCGCTTAGGTGGTAATCCTAAAACAGGCTCAAATATGTCGGAAAATTCACGAACAATGTGAATAAGAGAAATGGCGTCTTCCTCATCATCATTATCATCATCACGAGGATTTAAAGAATATAAAGATGTAGCCAAAGTGGAATCCAAATCTTTAAGAATAACATAAATCTGATTGACAGATAGTGGATGTCGAAGATAAATAGTCCGCTCAAGACATAGGATACGAGCTTCATAACGGTTAAGCCAATCCATTCCCAAAATCATTCCAAAGCCTAAATAACGCATTACATGCAAATCGTCCAGGAAAGAAAAATCACATAAAATAATCTCCACATCTTTACATAGCAAACTAAGAGTTGCGGATCCACCAACCGGATTCGCGATTCTCAAAGAAGTCATTAAAGCAACAACACTTAAAGAAAAAGTATCAACAAGTTCCTTTGATATAAAAGAATGGGATGCACCCGTATCAAAGAGAACTCGAATAGGTTGATCACGAAATATAATAATACCATCAAGGATGGGATGAGATATACCTTGACCACGAGATGTGTTACCAAGGGCTTGAGCAACGTTTAACTTTCCCTCTTTCTTGCCTTGCAGTATGGTATACACATGTATATAATGATCCGGGCTTTTACAATAGCGACAAGATCGGGGCTTTGCACACTTGTTCGCAAAATGGTCCCTAGAACCACAGTTGAAGCATTTCCCTTCACTAGAGGGAAAAGTCTTTGCAGTAGGAGTTGCTTGTTTCCCCTTTTTATTGGGATAAAGGCCTTTGAATTTGTTAGGCCTTTTCTTGTTGTTGAAGTTTAGTTTAGCACCCACCACTTCAACATCACCCTCCCTCTCCGCCTCTTCAAGACGAAGAGCGATATCTACGAGTTGGTCAAAAGGAACTTCTAATTTTAGAAGTAATGACTTCTTGAGATTTTTGTTTAAGCCATAGAAAAATCTTTGGTTCTTCTTTAATGGGGTGTTGATGTAATCAACCCCATATTTGGAAAGCGACTCGAAAGACGCGGCATAATCAGTCATGGAGGATTCACCTTGAACAAGGTCTATGAATCGACGAGCCATTGTCACTTTCTCAGCTTTCGGTAATTCGAAGCGTTCCTAGAATTTCTTCCAAGTAAGATTCGCCTCATTAATTTCAGAGATAAGTAGTTCGTACCAGTCCAATGCTCTTTCTTGGAACATACTAGAGGCCACCTGAACACGGTGAAGATCAATGAGGTTCATGCGAGAAAAGATTCGTTCGCATGTCCTTAGCCAAGCCTGGACTTCGATAATAGTTTCAGAACCTTTGAATGGTTTCCCACCCAAGTTAGTATA
Organism: Allium cepa; assembly: GCA_030765085.1. NCBI lineage: Eukaryota > Viridiplantae > Streptophyta > Magnoliopsida > Asparagales > Amaryllidaceae > Allium > Allium cepa. The sequence goes on from CM060941.1 coordinate 624,393,183, forward strand.
ATCGTTGCACAAGCGTGCAAATCCCGACTTTGGGTGAGTAGGTTCCGGATTAGGTCCGGCAGCTTGAGCGTTCTTTACTAGATCAAGAAGTTGCTGTGCAGACATAAAAACTCCATCCTGGGGAGTAGCACTTGATTTACCGGCGTTGGGACGGCCTGGTCTAACCATTTCTCTTCCTTAGAAAGAAAGAAAGAAAGAAGAAGAAAAAGGTTATTCACCAAATGAATATCAAGCAATCTTGATAGATAAAACAAGGAATCATAAAGAAAATAGGATGAATCGATACGAAGACTCGAATTAAATCCTAAAGCACGACTCCTTAAATGGACTTAGGACGATGATCCTTGTTAATTTATTCTACATTTTTCCGAAGTTTGGCTTTGATACCAAGCTCTGACGCCCCACCTCTATACCCACGCTAGACAAGAACACTACGGAGTAATGCTATCAACTAGCACGGAGAATAAGGCTATTGAGAAGCGACCATCTGCATAATTGCTTCGTGCGAGTACCGATATGCCAGATACAAATATAACTTTTCATATTAAGAGGAAATCCGACATGCCGATACAAACTCAAAGCTACTACACAATGGCTATATGTAATCTTCGGAAACAAATATAGAAATAAACATAACACGAATCAGTCACAGATAATTCATATCACAAAGGCGGAAATAGATATGAATATATATAACACATAAAAGTGTTCATCAGAGTAGTGGTCAACAAGATCCACACTATCACAAAAGAAATAGTACCAGTACTACACAAAAAAATAAGTATACATCATAGAGTCTATATCTTAAATGTATACACCAAAATAAACTACTAATCTAAGTAGTTAGCCAAAAGTCATAGAAATCAATCCCAAGTGAGAAGTAAAGCAGAAGAACCTGTAACATCTCGGTCTGACCCGAGTATTATTTCATAAGAAAATAATAAACGGATCAGTCTAGCTATAAATATCAGATGACATGATATAGAATAAGGGATATGGCATAAACATATAATATCCATAATGGCATACTACTATAAGTATGTAAATGATAATCAGCAAAAAGATTAATCAATATCACAAGAATCTTCTCAAATATAAAAAAGGGTATCATACCCAGAACTTGTATTCACAACAAGTCAATGACACACGAATTCACCAATGCACAAAAATTGATAAAACTTATCAATAGAAATCACGAAAATTGGTGAAGCATAAATTCCAGAGATCAACACACGAAATCTAGAAATCATAAAAGGGGGGAGGCCTATCACACGAACGGGAGCATGAAAACTCACCAACATATGTATCACACGAACGAGAAGCTATCTCATGGTAGCTAGCCATTCATTTTTGTCACACGAATGGCCCGAAGACCATGGGGTAGCACCCCACATGTGTGAGTCGAAATCACACTGAAACGGGGTCTAGTCTCCCTCGCAGACAAAGAGACATCGCACAATTGCTAGTCTAAATCACAAAAATGATCATCAATAATCATCAAAAAGTGTCAATTACACTAAGCTAGTAAATATATGAGTTTAGCCTCATGTCTCATAACCACTTGCTTAACTTAAATATTTACGAACAAACTGTAGATCTTCACTAGAAAATTTTCACAAGAGGTTCAAACGAACAAGTCCAAGAATTAACCGACGAAGCAAACGCAAGCGTTTCATACCACTCGTTTTACTAAGTCGTTTAATTAGATTTCTCATCCAAGTGAGGTAAAGGTTTGTATATACAAATAGATTGGAAAGTGGTTTTATAAACAAGTTTGGTAATAAAATAGAGTTGAAATCATTTTGATGAAAGAGTTTTGATATTTACTACTAGTATTGAAACCTTTATATTTTTAAAGTGACAAATCACAAAAATTATTATAGAACAATCAATCACCAAAATTCACATTCGAGGGCATGCATTAATTCCAAAGAAATCGATATCAAATCCATCAAAGTGGATATTTCCAAAAATTCCAAAATAGAAGTCATCATAGTCGAATAAGTGATAACAACAACTAGGAATCACAACGAATCGATATAAATTGAAAACCAAGCAAAACTAGGCTCAAATAGGCATAGTAGACAAATAGAAGCAGGTCAGTCGACTGGCTCACTGAGTTCAGTCGACTGAACTCAGTCCCTGAAAATTCACGGGATACTGGTCAGTCGACTGAACTCGGTGGGTCAGTCGACTGACTGCAGTAAACAGAGCCCCCAAGGCTTTGCGGGAAGTCTTCACCCTGCTTATTAGCTTCAGCCAGTCGACTGACCTAGAAGTCCAGTCGACTGACTGGAGCTAAGGCAGTTTTCCCTGCCTATCAACGGAAGAAGAAACCCTTCCCATTTCGCAACTGGTCGAGCCTCGGGCACTAAGGGATTATGCCGATCGGCAACCCAGCCCTATAGGCTCTTCGATGCATCACCAAAAACTTGTTCAAATATCCATAGAAGGATTTTCATAGAATTTGCTTTCAAAACACCAAAAGTTGGAATATAAACCAAATCAATCCAAACCAAAAGAAAATGCACATGAATAATTGTTAAGAATTCATACCCAACGTTCAAAAATAGTTATAGGCCTAGATGTGAGATTAAAAATCTCACCTTTTCACAAAAACAATGAAGGAGAAGCTTGAAAGCAAATGGAGAATCAACCACTCTTCAACACAACCCAAATGAGCTTGAACCTATGCTCAAAAGAAAAACATTCCCAAAGTTAGGTTTAAGAATGTCTGAAATTGATAAGAGAATGAGTTGGAGAAGAAGAAGAGGAGGCTTACCAAAGTATCTTCTATTAGTTTGGAGCTAGAGCTTGATTTGCAGAAGAAAACTAGGGCTTGGAGTTTTAATTTCCCCTTCCACTCTCCATTTTTGATGAAGCTTAAGTGTTAGGAATTAGAAGTGAAGTAATGAAGAGTTGGAGAGGAGTTGGGTTCATATGCTAGGTTAATGGGCTGAAACAAAACCAAAGCCCTAAGTGAAAAAGTGGCAAAATTCTACTATCTCCAAATAAATCGAAGTTTATACTCAAAAAGTTGTAAACGGCGTTTCGAACTCAATGGAAGTGGTCCCGGGTCCTAATTTGACCGTTTGCAAAAAGTAGCTTTTCAGACTAAATTCCGAGTATCGATAAAATATTTAATTAAAATATTTAAATATTTAATCGAAAAAATATGCGGGTTGTTACACATTCAATCTCAACCAATTCACAACAAATAGCCATTAAAGGGTCAATATTGATAATCGGTTATTTAACTATCAATCAATATTCATGACATAACCCAATTTCAAATAATTTTCCAAATTATTTATTTTCAAAAATATCTTTACAAGATATAATTTCCACACTTCAACCATTTGAAAACAAATTTCAAATCAAATTTCATCTTTACAACTTTCATTTCAAAACGGTTCATTTAAACCAATCAAATAAATCCTTACCGATTTATTAAATTTACGTCTAAATCCGTAAATTTATTTCCACACTTCAAAATAAATCAATGTTTATTTTTAAACAAACTTCCCTTTCTTTTATAAATTCAATAGTGAATTTACCTTTCCAAAATATCTACGAATATCCGATTTCCAAATCGATTTCTAATATTCATTTTCAATTTATCTTTAAAAGATAAAATCTCAAAACATTCACTTCATATTGGAAAACATTTCCATACTTATTTAATAATAAGTAATTCACCAATGTATTTATTTTCAATATTTGGAAAATATTCAATATACTTAAATCCAAATTAAGTATATATTTTATTCTTTAAGGAAAACATTCTCTTAAACACATTTATTTAAGTCAAAACGAATGTTGCGTAAAACATTGTTACGACAACTCAAAATCACTAGTATAGGGATTCGAAATTAAGATAGATATATATAAACCCCAATAATATACAAAACTTTTCCTTTCGAAAATCATTTACCATAACAACAGTGTTACAGTCCACCATTTCCTTCTATTTCTCGAAGACGTCTATTTCAACAATGAATGTTGAAATATATGGTTTTGATACTTAATACATTTTAAAACATTTTTGAATCATTTTAATTCTATTTAAAATATCACTTTCCCAAAATATTTCTTTAATATATTATTCACCGTCCAAAAATCGTGAATATACTTCGTTAACCAAATTCAATTTCTATATATTTTATTTAAAGGATTATCCACTGTCCCAAATCGTGGATATATTTCCTTTAATAAGCTATAATAATTAAACTTATTGAAATAAGTCGATTTCGGATTTATAAAACAACGTTTATAAATTCCATTTATACTTTATAACCACTTCAACTTATAAAATCGCTTTATTAACAAATTCTATCCATATTCTATTTACACGCTAAAATCCAATTTGTAAGTTAATTACTTATAAATCTTTTATTTTACAAAATCTATTCATTTTATAACTTCACAATTTATAAACCTATAGATTTTATCCACTTATGAAATCCATTTATACTTCACTTTTACACGTATAAAAGCTCATTTTATAATCCCAACATTTTAATTTATAAATATCAATTTTGTAAATCTTTTATATAAATCATTTATAATAATTCAAAAATTCCAATTTAAACCATTTTATAAATTAATCGACTACTTATTCCAAAAATCACATTTCAGTTAATTTCACAAAAATCATAATTTTTATAACATAATAATTACAACGTTTATTCATTAAAAATGAATCAATTCCAAAATTAAATTTTATTATGAATTCTCAACTTAATTTTCAAAAATCAAATTTTATTTATTTTCGGCATCAAACGATACCAAAAATATATTCGGCTAAAATTTAGGCTTTAACCATTTCAATCACAAAGATAATCACGCAGATTATAAATAGATCAATAAATAGATCAACACACAACATTGAAATAAATTCAATCATTTAAGGAATCCAGTTGGATCCCTCCAACATGTTTCCCTGCATCCAAAGATGTTAGCACAATACTAATTCCGCTTCGAGGCAGAATATCGCAGTATATGGGATTTATAAAATACTATCCGCTATTATGCGGCGCAATAGGGTCTCATCCGCTATATAATGCGGGAAATCAACTCCAAATACATATATAATACCAATTCCATACAAGTTGGAATTATCGCGGTATATATTTTTAATAAATAACATCCGCTTAATATACGGCGTATAGGGTCTATTTCAATACAATAGATAACAACTATCATCCAATCACACAATCAAGCAATTTTAAATTTAACTATTTAAAATTTGAATCGAAACCAATTCGATTGAGTGAGAAGTTCTCACCTTGAGTTTCCGATAATAGTGTTGAATATGCGCTTTGCGCTATATGATTTTTGTTTGATGATAATAAACATATATACATTCATTTAAATGTATTCGTTATTTTTCATAGAATAAATAAATATTTGTTGAATAAAATAAATTACACAGAATTGGAATTTGAATTCAAACAGAACAAGTTACACAGTTTTTGAATTCAAATAGAAATTTTATTCAAACAAATATTTATTACAATCTTGAATAGTACAAATTCATGCTCTCACTATACATATACATTTCTGATTACATCACGATTACATCACAAATATTTTTACATCATTATCCTCACTACATATCATTCACACTCGTATTTTGTCTTCAACTGCATTCCAGTTTAAATCCAGCATCTGAGTAATCTGCAAAAATATTCTCAAACGCAGTAAAATTGAAAGAGAAATATTTTTGAAATTTGAAAGAAACGATGATTTTGAAAACATTATTTGCCTCAGTTATTTGGGTTGTTCGTCATCATTTTTGATTGTGCAATATCTGTGCATATCAGTATTTTATCAGGAACAGGCAATTATAAGTGGCTGCAGTACACACGTGTACATTCGTATACGTGTGCACTGCCTCGCCAACTTGTGTGCAAAAATCAAACAAATACACAGAAATCAAAAACAAGGTCAAACCCAAGATAGGTTCAACACAAGGCAACGTGACATGAATGAAACGAAGACCAACGGCAAAATGGACTGCAACAATCATGGCAGTTCACATGTCAAAAACAATTGCAACATGGATATCACAAAAACAAAATTCACCGGAATGAACAATGCACAGTTAGTCCAAACTCGAGTGCAATAGAGAAGCTATGATGCATACAAGTACAGGCCACAACATGGACAATGCAAGCACAGCCACAAAAATGAAACACAAATCAGTAGCATGCTAATGAAGACTGCATCAGAATGCAATGCAAACACAATGGGACAAGTGATCAAATGCAACACATTATCAAACTGGAACGAAGTGATGAACCAACAAATGCAACAAACTCAAATGTCCAGTTACAATACAACAAGGCAACAGTGCAGTTGCAACATAGGTGACACAAGTGTTACAAGACAAGATGCAGTGGTACATGACCATCAAGATAAACCAATGAACCAACTGTGCATATATGAAAGCATGATACAAAGTGAACCAGTGCCAGGTCAAACAGTGTACAACATCAACTACAAATCAAATGCAAGCAGTGGCAAGCTACAGGCCAAACAATCCCAAACTAATCAAAATCAACATCATGTTGTACAATTGAATTTCAAGTTCGACCAAAGTCAACAAGACAAGTCACTGGAATGAACATACCAAATAAACCAACACAGCTGCAGTGGACAGCATCAGTATGCAAGAGAACAAAGACCAAGTGAAGCATCTGTGAAGTTTCTGAAGACTCAAATGAACATACCAAATGCAAACTCAGGTGGTACATGAACACAGTGATGGCCGAGCAACTGATGTATACAAATACACTGATTAAATGCAACACTGACTGCAACAACCAAATGAAGACATCAAGTTATACAAGTAACAGGTGCAAACAAAGTACACAAGTGCAACTACACAACTCAAGCTCACAAGAATGGTCAACAAAATGAAGTAGTGAAGAATACACAGTAGCAAGCTACAAGTGATGCAGAACAAACATGTCAGTGGCAAGTTACAAACTCAAGTACAAAAATGGAGATGCAGACCATAGTGCAACAAGATGAACCACAATGCCAACATGATGAATACAGATGCAAAGTACAACAGTGAAGCAAACAACAACAGCTCATATGAACAAGTGTGCAGAGGCAAGAATGAACAAGTGTAGCATCTGTATCAAAACAGAGGAAACAAAATCAAGTGCATCACTACAATACAAGACCAAAGTGCCAACATGAACATAACAGGTGAAGCATCACCAAAGACTCAACAGTTCGCATTGCAGTAATATCATATTACTGCAGAGAATATGGTAATGCAGTCAACAAAGCAAAAATGCAGAGAACTGATACAAAGAAATGGAGTGAATGCAAATAACTCGGCATTCAAATACACATTTAATCAGATGAATCACAAAATGAAGGCACAAATCCAAAAATATATGCATACACACATACAAATGTATATATGCACATATAAAGTAAACTGGTGAATGTGCAGTAGTGAATGCAAAGAAAATGGCAAGCTAAATCAAGTGCAGAGATCAAGCCGTAGCTAAATCAGTGCAGAAATCAAAGATTTCTAATTTTGGAAAGAAAACTCTGCAGCAATTTAGTCGATTTCAAATATGGTCAGTAATAATTAAAATGGGGACCGAGACAATCAAATACGGCAAGACGATTTCGAATTAACTAATTCGAATGCTAATATGGTCAGCAATTACTCATAATTGAATCAAGTAAGGAAAACCCCAAAACAATTTCAGGAAAATCAACAACGAGAAAAATCAAATCAGACACGTTAATTAAGGTTTCAACCCTATAAATAAACCCCAAAGAGAACATCACAGGCATTGAGTTCGAACAAGCCAAACCAGAAAAGCAAAAGGAAACAACACATACCAGAAAGTCATAATCAACGAACTCGATCAAGTAGCTGCAAACGAGCGAGAATTGAACATCAGAGAAACAACCGAAGCAAGCTACAAGGAGTCGGCCGATCAACCATCAAAAGCCCTAAATTGGATTGAAGGGACGAAGCCCTAAATCAGCAAGAGGAGCGGCCATCATTTTTTTCACGAACGAAAAATAAAAGAGACGGGCTGAAGTGAAAAAGGAAGTGGGCCGGCCTTAAAAATTAAAAAGGGGGTTTGAGCTTTTAAGTTTATAAAAAGTTTTTTATTTTTTTTAATTGAGCAAAAATTATGCATTCACATTCGTATTTTAATTTTTGCTCCTGCGTGTATTTTTGAAGTTTGTTTTTTTTTCTTTTCGTGCCAAAGAATTTGTAAATCACCACCTAGAGTTTAGGTAGTGTCAGATTGTCTGTTTTGAATTAGTTCAGTGAGCAGGGTGTGCGAGTTTGCAAAGCTCTATAGGCGGGAGCAGTGTTTGCGAGTGAGCGAAACTCTATAGGCGGGAGCAGGGTGTGCGAGTCTAGTAGAGTGTTTGTGAGCGGGAGCAAAAGGGTCTGCGAGTCGAGTAGAGTGTTTGTAAGCGTGATACTGTTTAATTCTAATAGAAATCTGGGAATGCAGCAGTAGGCAGGGGTTGCCGAAGCTGGGTAAATTTTGTGTGTGATTTACTTTTCAGCATATTTATTTCTGCAGTTTATTTCTGTGTTTAATTCGAGAAGATTTGCAATAACCCTATTCACCCCCCCCTCTAGGGTTAATCTAGATCCTACAAATAGTTGTAGCGTTTTGTTTCGAATAAAATTAAACGTGCGTTTAATTTTACCTGAAATTTTCACTAGCTCCAAACGACTCCAAACCAGCTTCATTGCGTAGTGATCGACAAAACGAAGCCAACGCAACTTGTTTCGTAATTTCTCGACCTCGTATGACAAAGTTATACACTTTTAAACATCGTACAATTTTATAATATAAAATTTAATAACAAATTTATTATAATTTTTCAACCTAAACGATCAGGGCCACACGTTTTTTTGAATTGCAAATCAGGCCGCTCACGACTCTCTTCTTCCATCAAGCAATTATCGCGTTCGAACCCATTTTGATCGCCCCCCTTCGAATTTTTGCCACCCAACAGAGCACCTAAAAGTTGATCGAACACCCTCAGATGATCGGCCATCACATGACACACGCTTGGCTCGAATATCGAGGAGCTTGTCCTCGTCTTTGCGTGGGGATTCGTGCTTGAACGCGCGCTTCAAACTCAAATTGCCGATGATCCACTTCGTTTTAAACGATCATAACCGTTGGATTCGTAGAGCTTGAGATGCTCTACGATATTGTAGTTGGAGATTTTCGACGATTGTTGGTGGATTGGAAGAAAAAGGAGGAGGAGATCAGAAGATTTCGGCCATTGGCGGCCGGCTCTTCAAACCCTAGGGTTTTGAGTTTGTTTGCAAATGAGAATATAGCAAGTCCTTTTATAGAAAAATTTCTGAAACACTATTCATCCAAAATTTTCCGAACACCAAATCTCGCATGGTGATTGGCGTTTCTATGGTTTACCCCGCGTGCCGGACACAATGGAATAGGTTTCGGAAGCCAATTCGATCATCTGTATGAGTTACAGCGATAAACGATCAAATTTAATTTAAATCGATTAAACCAATTTCTATGCGTTTTGGCTTGCTCCGGACAAACCGTAAATCCGATTGACACGAAATTTGAAACCACACAATAATATAGCATTACAGATCTGATGAAACTGGTTTCGTCAAAATCCGAGACTGTTTGAAAATGACTATTTTTAGTCGTCAATTAAATATTAAAATATTCAATTTCCACAATTTAACTTTTAATTTGATTTTAAAAGTTATATAACGTTATTCTAACTCCAATATGATAAAATATAACTTACAATTCATTTATAGTCATATTAAGCCCAATTTCCAGTTATTTCTGTAATTTGAAATATTAAATTATAGATTTAATTATCCAATTAAATCTAGATACTTGAAATAAAATTTATTCGACTTACAAATTTTACTTATTTATATTTAAAATAAATTAAATATACGAATTTTAATTGACAAAAATTCTGGCTCGTTACAACCTTATTTCAGATTAGTCATTTTTTTTAAAATTTGATAATTAATTTTGAATTTGAGCTTAAATCATTATATTAACTAATCTGACTCCCTAATGATTATCGAAAAGATAAATCGTGATTGAAAAAGTGGTGATTGTTGATATTAATCATATATTATAACTTGAGATGGTATATTTAGTAAATTTCTTTAGAAATTTAAACAAGAGTTATAAAAACCTTTCGTTAGTAAAAATTCAATGACCATCTCTATTTCTATCATATTTCTAACGACCATCACTCATCAAAATTCAATATAGTTTGTCACTATGTGGTATTTTAAACAGGAAATCATTCACTTTTAATTTTATATTTTTTTTAAAATAAAATAAAATAAAATCCAAAGTATTCACTCTCATTTAAATGTCCTTACAGTTATGCATGGGTGAACTACATGGAATTTTTGATTATGTGCTTCCATGCTCATTTAAAAGTCCTCACCGTTATGCATGTATGGAATGCATATCAAAATTGAATTATTAAATAAACAAGTTGATTCTAATCCCATTTAAAATTCCTCACGGTTATGCGTGGTTAGAAGAAACTTGAATTCATTTTTTTTATTAAAAAATTGAAATACGACTAATCTCATATAAAAGTCCTAACGGTTATGCATGGTTAGTAGATATTCAAATTCCTAAAATAAATATACCACAAATAGACACAACTGTATGGTTTTATATGATGATGTTATCCCTATCATTCTAGAGTGAATATGCGCCTAACAGAGTATTTATGATTTTTGTTTGATTTTTTATTGAAATTTAATATTTATATTTGATTGAGTTTTAATGTTGTATTAATGTCTATCGCTTTATCTCTATTTTCCTAACACTATTACTCTTTTACTGATAACAAAAAGGGGAGAGAAAAGTTAAGATTTTGACAAATAAAGGCCAAATATTTTCGATTTGCATCTAGGCTTATTTGCATATTTTTATTTACATGCATATACGAAGGGGGAGCTTTGTGTTGAGAGGGAGCATTTAAATAAGGGGAGCAAATATAGTCTATCAATGATCAAATACATTTAATATATTCAAAATCTTAAATATATCTTTGTTATCATCAAAAGGGGAAGATTGTTGAATACGCAAGTATATGATTATTATTATTTTATGAAAATGGGTAAGATTTTATTAAGGCATTTCTGCCCAAAATGTTATCCCAAAATGGACCTGTACAAGATATAGATAAGTTATACAACTGGATCCATACCAAATTAGACAACGCATTCTTCATCTTTCAACCATCAGCTTAAAGATCATGGCGGCCGATTCTGGCGACTCATACGTTGGGTTCTTGACAGTGGAAGAGTCTGATCCACTGCTTCAGTACGAATTACGACTTGTTTCAGCCTGGTAAGTTGATTGTTCTTGATTTTTTTCAACGTTAATTGCATGTCTCCAATTGCTATCTTGCTGACTTCTGTATGATTTCTTTGTTTGCTTTGGAACGCTCTTCGATTCCTCTCCTTCCAAATGTTCCACATAGTTATAGTAATGGTGATTTTGTGCAGTTTGGGTTTGATGTCTTTGCCATTATCTCGCAAAGTCAGGTGATTGATCTGTTCTTCGTGTTTATTTGAGTGCGGTGTTAGATTTGGGAAATTGTTGCACGAATTCCACACCGAGTTAGAGTAAGAGCATTCGAAAAATAGGTGTTCGTGCGTTTCTATATCTTGATTACATAAAATACAGACAGTGTCATTTATTAAGCCCCATTTCGATAATCTATCTTTCGTTGCTAATCTTTGCATTATCGCTTTGTATGCAGTGAATGCCATTTTTGGGTTGTTGACATGGTCGGTTTTATTTTCTTTTTTTCCTGGTTTCATTCCAAGTAGCTTTAGAAGTGAATTCATTGCATGTAGGCTTCCAAACCTATATGTCTTTTTCTCTACCATTATAATTTGGCATATACTGGATCTCTTTTTTCTATCTTGGTTAATTGGCAATGAGGAGTAGTTCCACATATTGTTATTTATCACCTCTTGAACTCTTTTGTTCGGGCATCCAAAGTCAGAAAAAGTCTGTGTCCCAAAATGTCAATCAAAGATTCTCCTTGGATCCAAGGATCTCTCCATAGGTCAGCTTGTCTTCCAGTTGCTATTTCACGAGTACAAAGGGAAGCTAAAATGTTTCTGACTTTCATTATTGCTTTCCAATTTTCTGAAGCATTATTATCTATGGCCATTTGCCATAAGTTACCCCTGATGTATCTTTTGCTCATCCATTTTCCCAAAGACCTTTTCTATTGATAATTCTCCAAGCCCGTTTAAGTGTGTGCACTGTTCTCATATCTTTTAATCTTCTAAGTCCTACACCCCCTTCATCTTTAGGCCTGCATAGTTTATCATATTTGATCTTGTGTAGACCACCTTTCCAAATTAAATCCGCACAAACCTTTTCAATTTTTTGAATAGAAGCATCAGGTAGTTGAAAAGTTTGCAACCAGAAGTTAACTTTAGAATGAATAACAGTGTGTACCAATTCTATACGACCTGCAAGAGATAGCAATTTGGAGCTCCAATCCTGTAAACTATCCCTGATGGAGGAGATAAGGACTGCACATTCTCTATCTGTGATTTTATTTGAAGATAATGGAACCCCTAAGTATTTGACTGGAAGGTTGCCCTCCTTTACATTCAAGATATCCAACACCTCTACTCTCATATTGCAAGTTTTGTTAAAGTAGCATTTGGTTTTTTGTTCATTCAGTTTTAGCCCGGTGTATTTTTCTAAGTTAATGAAAATGTCTTTAATTGCTGATGTTGATTCATTGTTGGATTTTATACAGATGAGCAAGTCATCTGCATAGAGTAAGTGACTCACAGTAGGCTGGAAGTTAAAAATAGTATGAATAAGCTTGTGATGAGTAGCAAACTCCATTTGTAGCACAAAGTATTCCATGGCGATTGCAAACAAATAGGGGGATAGAGGGTCACCCTGCCGAATGCCTCTGTTGGACCCTATGAAACCTTTTGGTATACCATTGACCAGAATAGAGAAGGTAGGTGTAGTTATACATTCTTTTACAAGGCTCACAAATTTTGAAGGGAATCCCATAGCAATAAGCACATGGATAATAAATTGTATATTAATTTTATCATATGCTTTGTGGAGATCAACCTTTAGACAAAATTTATATAAACCTGGTTTACTGAAATTCCTAACCAACTCATGTGCCATAAGAGAATTTTCAGAAATGCTTCTACCTTTAATAAAAGCACTTTGCATTCAGAAATGAGATCAGGTAATAACATCTTCATTCTGTAGCAAAGAATCTTGCTTAGGATTTTGTATATCACATTACAACATGCATTAGGCCGGTAATCCTCAATTTTTGAAGGATTAACTTTTTTAGGAATTAGACAGATAGATTTCTTTGATAAACTTTCCAGTTTGAAATATTTCTTGCATAGCTGATATTATGTGATATTTCAGGTCACTCCAATGGAGAGTGTAGAACTTGGAGTTGAGTCCGTCGGGTCTAGGACTGGAGTCAATGTGGATGGCATTTAGAACATTCAGGATGTCAATTTCAGTAATTTGTCTAGACAACATCCTTCTTCCTTTGGTATTTATCTGCCTCCTGCAATGAATGTTTGGTAAGTTATCACAGACTTCACCATTAAACATTTCATTATAGTATTTAATTGCTTGCTCCTCAAAGTCTACTGCATTGATAGTAAAGTTTCCTTCCTGGTTGATATTTTGAATGATATTATTCTTATTGCTGCGAATTGCCATTTTAGCATATAAGAATTTAGTGCATTCGTCTCCTTCAGTAAGCCGTTTCTCCTTTGCTTTTTGTCTGAGTTCAGTAGCTTTCAGTCTAAGGGCATCTTTTAAATCGCTTTGACTTGGATAATAGTTTCTCCATGTATTGTCATCATCAGTGTCATTGTCTATCATAGCTAGGAATTCATCACATTTTCCTTGCAACATTGCAATATGATCTCCCTCCTTGGGCACCTCTAGTCCAGTTTTTTATGTCCTTTTTTATTTTTTTGGTAATTTGTATTAATTTATAACATTGAGAGCCCTCAACCTTTGGTAGATTACTGAAATTAATGGCTTCTTTGTAGCCCTCTATTTTATGCCAATGGTTACTATACCAGAATGGTTTGCCTTTGACAACTATTCCTTTATCTACTAACTCAATAAGTATAGGACTATGATTTTTGTTTGATGATAATAAACATATATATATATATATATATTCAAATGTATTTGTTAACGTACTATTTTATTTTTCACATAATTAAATAAATATTTTCTGAATAAAATAAATAACACAGAGTTTAAATTCAAATAGATATTTTATTCAAATAAATATTTATTACAATTTGAACAGTACAAATTCAAGCTCTCATTATATATATATAATTTTGATTACAATACAAATTTCGATTACATCACAATTTATGATTTAAAAATGCACCTCACTACAATTCACTCATTCACTCATATTTTATCTTCAAATTGAATCCAGCATCTAAGCAATCTGCAAAAATACACATTGACGAAGTAAAATTGAAAATAAAATATTTTTGCAGTATAAAATAAAATGTATTTTGAAAATATTATTTGCCTCAGTTATTTGGGTTGTTCGTCATCATTTAAATTTGAATTCATCGTACATGAACAACTTGTGACATGCATAGTGTATCACTGTACATGCCACAAGGTCGTGCACACTGATATATACACTTGATAAAATTACAAGGACAGGTGAGCACAAGGTCAAACCCAAATCAAAAGCTGGGTTCGACTCAAGCGCAATAAAAATAATGTCACGGTATCAGCACAAGGTCAAACCCGAGCTTTAAAGCTGGTTTCAACATAGGTGCAGTCCAAAAATATAAGCCTCGACAAAAATTCAGTGAGAAAACAATGAACTGGTCAGAACAAAGGCTCAAAGATACAAATGACATGCACATGTCAACAAGTCCAGGAATGCAACATCTCTACAAGGCATATGTACAACTACAAAGTAAACAATTTGTACCAGCTCAACCTATTATGCAGACAGTGATAAATATGCAGTGCAGCGCAACTCAAAGCAAACCCAAATGAGCATGAACATGACTCGAGGCAACCACATTATATCCAAGCAAAAACAAGTGATTAACAACACTGCAACACTTCAATCAAAATTCAAACTACAACAAAAAGGACAGTGGACTCATGAAGAAAAAATGCTACAAAAATGAAGACCAACAGCGAGTGTCGACCAGACATCAATAGAGTGAAATCCAATAGACTCACATAGACCATGAACCAAGACCATATTCAAGTACATTGAACCAGCAAGCCGTGCACATGTAAACAAAACCAAGCGAAACACGGTGAAACCCAAATATGCATATATATGTGATAAACAAGTTTAAAACATTGAGACAACAAGGATATGAACGCAAACAGTACACTGAAGATTCAACCAGGCATACGAATGTACAACATGCAACTGGGTAAGTAGAAATGCTCGACAAATTACAAGACTGCAATTAAACAAGATTCTAATATTTTAACTTCAAGTTCATATATACAAAAGACCAACAAAGCATCCATGAAACATGCACTGATACATTTGCAGACACAACACAGCAAGCACTCAGGTTAACAGAGATGCGTGGATACACAATGAAAACCAGACCAAACAACATAAAGTACAGGGATGCAGGCATCAAGTAGCAGTTTTGATCAAAGACATAGAATACGAAGTCAAGCAGTGGACAGGAAAAACAAGCACAAACCAAACCAGTCACAGTGCAGTTTCCAACATCGAACAGTTCAAGTCAAAGCCGAAGTAAACAGAAATTCACGGAACTAAAAATGACAGTTCACAGCCGTGGCCGTCAAGAAATCGATCAATTAAAAATCGAAACCATGATGACCAAGGCAACAAGAAATTTGCAAAGTCAACTACAGTTCAAATCACCGGCCGAAATAAATCAATATCGTCACAGCAAAGTCAGAGCCGTGGTAGCCAAGAATCGAGCCATGATAATCAAGTAACCCTAAGTATACGAAATTGAACAAGTCAGATATCAACTCGATCATTTAATCAAAATCATACGGCCGAACAAAGTAATTGACAAATTCAAAAAATGTATACGAACGAAAACATAGGGGTTCGAACCCTGTATAAACGAACATCATCGGCAAAATTATGCATTCGAGTACGAGCTAAACAAAGGACAATAATCATTCAACTCGAATCAAGATCGAGTTCAAGCAATCAACCAGAAAAGCAAAAAGATAAATTACATACCGAACTCGACGAAATTGAAGTAGTCATATGCAAAATCGAAGAGATGATTATTCGACACAGCAAGCATCGCAAGATCATAAATTCGAATGATTAATTGAAGCAGCGCTTTCAATTTCAAAAAGCCCTAATTTTTTAGCAAAGGAAAAGATGAACGAAGACGAGCGACGTATTATTACAAGACAAAAGAAGTCGGTCGATATAATAAAAAGAAAAGGGGAACTCTCTTTAATTCTTCATTGGGCCCATTTTATATTTGGGCTTAGTATATTGAAATTAGGGTTTATTTATTTACTTTAAAGTGTTTTTTAAATTTCTTTTTTAAACTTGTGTATTGTCTAGTCGTGTGACTAGGGGACGAACTATGGTGGTGTAGTTCGAGAATTCGCAACTCAGTGGCTGAGTGGTGGCAGAGTTTTGAGCGTAGAGTTGAGGCTAGTGCGGGTGTAGGGAGTTTACGTGTGTAAGCGTCTGACTACTTAATTTCTAGTAAAAAACCTTGGGGCAGCACGTAGGCAGGGTTTTGCCGAAGGTGGGTAAATTCTGTGTCGTTATATTTCTGCATTTATTATTCTGCTATTATCTGTGCTGCTATAATTCTGGTATATCTGTGTTGAAAAAAATATTTTATAAACTTCCGCAATAATTTTTTATAATTGATAGCACCACCCTATTCACCCCTCTTCTAGGGTGAAATCGATCCTACACCTCCTAACAAATTTTGGTGCTTCTTTAGTGTTGAATCAAAGAGGTATCAACTATTATCTTGTCTCCATGGACGTCGACGATGTCTATCGTCGACGTCGTAAGGATAGATGGTTCGTTGATGTCGTAAAGATAGATGGCGACAGAACTTGAAGTGATGCATTGATAACAATTCTTTCCTATAAGGCCCAGTATCTTATGGTCTTTGATGTTGATTTTCGACATGATCTGAAGCTTCGAACCTCAACATGAGCTGTTAGTCTCGGCATTGATTCCTTGACACATATCTTTTGGAAATTATTGGGTTAACATTTAGCCCCTCCCCCTAAACTCCAATATTTGAGAAGCTTTTACTCTTTAGGACAAAACCAAGAATTCCCTTGTATTGGCCAATCCTCAATAAAAATTTCTATTGGTCTTGTTCTCTCGTAAAATGTGAAGTACATGATACTATTTGTTATCAATTTTTCTTTTGAATCTATTGATCTATGCTGCCATTCATTGTCTATATTATTTGTGTGAGTTAAAATTGTAATGTATTTATAAGAGATCAAGAAATAAATGATAATAAATTTTCAAATGGAAGCCTATAAGATTATTTAGTAATATCATAGGAGGGAGCATCCGAATTTTTCTTTGATAATGAATAACATGCGAGAATCCCGTATTTGTTAATAATAACTAGAGATCCATATCTGTTATTAGAAGACTAGAATTCAAAATCTGGTAATAATATTAGAAGTCCAGAAGCCTTTGTCCGGTAACAATAATAAAAGAAGATTGGAAATTTACATAATAATAATAGAATTCCAAAAATCATCATCTGGAAATTAGAATAGAAGACCAAAAATCCACATCTGGTAATAATAATAAAAGTCCATAAATCATCATCTGGAAATAAGAATAGAAGACTAGAAATCTGCATCAGGTAATAATAGAATTCCAGAACTCATCATCTAGAAATAAGAATATAAGTCCAGAAATCATCGTCTGGAAATAATATAGAAGTCCAGAATCCTCATTTGGAAATAATAGAAGAAGACCAGAATTCATCTAAAAATAGTGATAGAAGTTCATAATTTCATCATCTGAAAATAATAGTAGAAGTTTAGAATTCTTCATTTGAAAATAATAATAGAAGTCCTTTTTTTGCACAACCCTTTGGGCCTTGGATGTCTTAATCCTCTATTTTGCACCACTCGACTGGCTTCGGATGTTGTTAATCCTTTGTTGTGTCACTCTACGATATTTGGATGTTGTTAATCCTTTTTGTGTGCCACCCTCCGGGTAATAGATGTTGTTAATCCTTTTTGTATGCCACCCTTCGAGCTTGGACATCTTTGTCCGTTGCTTTGACCCCTTACCACAATCTTTGATGAATTAGGTCATCCGGTGTGTTTGGTTAACTTTCATCAAGCAGGATCAAAGACTCACCCGACCTCCCTCTAGAAGGCACTTCAAACAGGCCTTATAGGCGAGAGTGAAGGCTGGTTCAGTGCTCTGGCCAAACCATTCTTAGGCGGGACCAAAGGCTTACTCCATCCTTCCTCTAGGAGCGCTTTAGACAGGCCTTATAGGAGGGAATGAAGTCTGGTCAATGCTCTAACTCGACCGGTTAAATCAATTTAAAATGATTATTCCATCCTCCCTCTATGAGGTACCTTGGTCTGGCCACATAGGCGATATCAAAGGCTCGTAAATGCTTTAGCCTGGTCATTTTTGGCAGGACTACAGGCTTACTCTAACCTCTTATAGGAGGCGCTTTGATCTAGCCATCTTGGCGCGATCAAAAGCTTTCTCCATCTTAGGTAGTTCTATTATTTAAGGATAATTTTACTCCCAACCATGTAGATATTCTTGAGAAATTCCCTTTAATTCGTCCATGTTAAGAAATATGGTCACAAACATCTATGGCCTCCTTTTGTTTATCACATTACCTTCATATTGGAGTAGTTGGTAGATTCTTGATCAGTTTATTCCAAGCAAGAATTTTGGAATACCCAATCTCGTTTTAGTAGACTTCCCTGAAATTGTGGTCATTGTATTTTGATATCCTTTGTCAATATCTGAACCCTAGTTTGGCTTTCGATTATTAACTCTCCGGTCTCATTCAGAGATTTTCTTTTATCTCTTTTCCCTTTGATGGGATTTAATCTTAACATTGATGGAACCATTACTTATTATGCATTGGAAGTTCATTCTGTAGTGCCTTGATATGCCCCAAGTATGAATAGCAGTTATTTCATCCAACTTACAGTAAAAGTTTGGAAGTTCCATTTTATGTACGTAACCCTTTAGTGAATTCATGCTTCTCGTGGATAATTTTCTCTTCTATTACACTTTATGTTTTCATGGCAGTTGACATTTTTGTTCTTATGGATCCCATAATTGTCCTAGATACTCTTTATCAAAATTACAAGTGTTTTGGAATCCGGAGCCAGCTGTGATCAAGTCATAATCCGAGATATCTTTTAATAGTCCGTAATCTTATTACCTTTTTTTCTAATGATCTATGTACATCTAATCTGGACCTTGTAGCTTGAAAATTACAATGTTTGGTGGTGATTTTACTTCTGAGTTCTTGGGTTGCTTCCTTGTTCTATTTCAATGTACCAATCATCATGTTGATGATTCCTTATCCTTTGCTCTTATTGGCTAAGAAGACTTGTAAAAATCCTTTCTTTAATCTTCCTTTGTTTGGAATAAGAGTAACTCCTTTTAAGATTCCTTTTCCTCTTTAAATCAAGTATCTACTTGATTTGCTTGCTTATTCTGGCCATTTGTGATAATATCATTTGATGAATTCTTCGAAAGCTGGTTAGAACATCGTTATGGTTTGGATAAAAGACTTTATTTTTTATGTTAGATATCCAAAAGAAGCTTGCATGGTGCATATATCCTTACAAGAGAAATATGATCCTTGAATAGGGGGCTTAATGGTCATGAATCTTGAATCAATAGTTCTTCAACTGAAAGTAGACTCTTCTGGTTGGAGTGGTAGTGACGCAAATGGACCTTGGTAAAATATGTTTTAAAAAGCATAGTTTCAAATAGTTTATAATTCAAAGATTTTGTAAATTCCTTTTCAAAGTAAATAGACATAGGTAATAATCAGCATAACACTTTTGATTTGCAAAGAATATCTGTCTTAAAAATGTGTATGGTAAACCCTTTTGAATAAAATTGTTTGTTGGGATACATATCGGTGTGTATTATTACACCTTCCTAAGAAATAAACCGTATTTCATTAGGTTTTGCTTAATGAAATGGAATATCTTATTTATGAGTATGAAAAGTCATGATTCATGAACTGATAGACTCTATAAACAAGAACATACATACTCTTCTACAAGACATAATATTTCCTGAAAGATTATAATATCATATGAAGAATTGGAGCTTTATACATCAAAAATATACTAGTGTAAGAAAGTTTGGGTTATAGGAATTTGAACATATTATATTGTACATATTTGTATACAAGAAATTATGTAACCAAGACCATATCCACTAAGTCATTAAATTCCTTGGAGTGGCCATCATTTCCTGACGTTATCTGATGTAGTTGAAGTTATTAGCAATATTAATCCATCTTGTATTATTGATGCCATCTAGTATTGTTTCTGAAATACTCACGATTCCATAGTTGGAACCTTCCCTGAGTCTGAAACCATATACCTATCTTTCCTTTGAAAAATGGGTGTCTGTTTGAGATTCAATCATGTATGCCACCGCACTTTGCTTGAGCCTTATCTAAACCTGCCTATAATTTCCAAAAGCTCACGTATTCATTTGAAAAACTATATGCTTGGAAAGTTGACAAGTGTAGAAAGCAATTTATGATAAAACTTTATATATGTGAAATTCATGACATATGCACGAAATTGTATTCATGTGTTCAAAATCCAGTAATTTGGCCATATATACATAGTTAAGGTCACGCATATCCAAAGCTATAATTATACACATTCATGAAGTTTAGACTGACAATTTATATTCTTGCATGTGACTATGTACCAACAAGGTATGGTTGGTATGTACTTTATCACACTCTTTGACTTATGCATGAAACCACATGTATACAGCCTTATGCTCTTTCGATTACGAGCTTATTTAATTAAATTACTTTATACTAAAAGGAATTATGGAAGGTAGCCTGTTCAAAAGTTCATAGCTATTCAGCACGTGTGTACACACAGAACTCGTATATACATCGGATACTGTACATATTTAGAATCATAAATACATGAAGCATGAAATATATGATAATTTTCTATTTAGACCACATTTGCAAACATATTACAAATTTAGGTCAGTTTCAAAAGTTATTACAAAATTAGACCAGTTTTGACCACATAAGATGTCACGTGTACTGATGGCATTTCAAATGCCGTCAATACACGTTTTAGTGGCAAAAATAACTAGCAGCATTTGCGATGCCGCCAAGTAGCGGCATTTGATATGTCATCCAGTTGTTGCTGCTTTTAAGCCTATCCCTCTATCATTTATCACTCCTCCCTCAAAAAATCAAATCTTTAAAAATTCCAAAAACAAAAATATCATAAATTTTCCCAAAATATAGTTAAATCTTGATCGAAAGTAGCCGTAGTCGAGTAGCAACACCTATTTCTTCCTCTTGAACAATTTTGATATGTTATTTTGCAAACGCTAGTTCTTTTTCTGTTATCATATTTCTTTTGGTAATTTATGGAAGGATAGTTAAAAAGTTGATTAATTGACATGTAGAATGGCTCATAAGTGTGCACCAACGATTTGTTATTATGATGGTGAACTAGTTATAGACAAACTTACTTGTGGCAAATATGTGGGTGGGTTGTGTAAACTAACGAAAGTATTGAAAGGTTGTAATTTGGCGCGGTGAAAAGAATCGATTTATAAAACGACTAAGATAAAATCCGATGAATTTGATATAGAGTTAGTGTGTAACTGGCCTACAGATTCAAGATCGAAAGCCATTAAAATAGCCGATGATGACGATGTGGAGCTAATGTTTTCAACGACATCAAAATCAATAGAGCTGTTTGTTGATAAAAGTAGGCAGTTGTAAGAAGAAGAACCCGTACGAGAACAAGTAATTAACAGTGTAAATAAGGACTACGTAGAATGGTTGAGACATTAAGTGTTAATCATGAAACTGCATCTTCGAGTTTAATAATTCACCTATGACGGTGATTTACGATCAACAACAATCCCTATACGGATATCTGTTGTGTATGAGTTATCAACAAGGCATTCAGTATAACTATCCATATCCAAATCAATGCAGCTTTTCACATTTGCTTGAAAGGTGAAACATTTATTTATTATTTTTATGTCGTATTACATTGTTAGTTATGTAATAATTGAAAGTTTTGTCATTCTATATGCAGTTATCTTCTATATCGACCAACATCGCCAAGTACTGCTGGACCATCAAGCTGTCATATGTCTCCTTATATGTATCCAACTCCATCTGAGTTATATGATATAAGTCAAAGATATTTGTTTAGAATAAGCTAACTTTGTTAGCTATTATTTCTGATACGGTGTTTAAATTAATACCGATTTGTGAATTACAGATTTCCCGCACATGATATTGCTACACAATCATATTTCGAAGTGGAGAATGTGAACGTAACCGCAAACGAAGCAAATGTTGATATTGAAATAGATACGGTTGTAGGTGAAGATGTACATGACGATCCCTGTATAAATAGTATGGATGTAGTTAATATGGCGGAGAATGACGTGTCGTGGATCGGGTAGTATGCAATTGAACAATGATGCTTTGACCTATAATTTCGCGGTCGAAGACAATATTCCAGAAGACAGTGATGAGTTGAAAATGAAGGTACCTTTGGATGATGATATGTACAATGCACAAATAATGGCTAGGTCTATTGTTGCAAATCTTGAGTTCAACAATGATTTATTTTCAACTGTAAGCGTTCAGAGTGCATTTAAAGTTGGTATGATTTTCTCTACGAAAGCTAAATTGTTACAACGGTTGACTAAATGGTCAATTCTACATGTCGTATCTTTTAAAGCTATAAAATCAAAAAAAAAAACCAAATAAACTGCCGTTTGTAATATAGACACCAATTATCCATGGAGAATTCATGCTATTGTTTCCAAAAAATCCTAGCAGAACTGGTGGGTTATAAGAAAATATCTGAGTGATCACAACTGTGTTAACCCAACGGTGAACTCCACTCACAAGCAAGCAACTTCTAATTTTCTAGTATCAAAGATCTTACCTTTCGTGAAAGCCAATCTGAATATAATCGCCGGGATAGTGCAAGTATTGATGGAAGAATAATTGTTCATGAAAGTTAGTTATACGAAGGCTTGAAAAGCTTTCAGTAAGATGGTAAAAAGGATTTATGGTGATTGGGTAGAATCATATACCACTCTAGATAATATTTTGCTGAAATTGTTAAAACGAACACGGAAAGCGTTGGACACGTTACTACGGATGAATACGGATAGAACAGAATCATCAATCTCCCAATTGTCCATTATCAATCTATGAATAGAAGCAAAAGATACAACAACAAAAAAACCGAATGTTTGGATTTTGGAAGAAATTAATAGAGATTAATGTCATACTTACCTTATAGACGCCTTGTTGAAATAAATTATAATTTACGATAAATTAAAATTTTAGAGAGATCGAAAAGTTTGGGTTTTGATAAAGAAATCTGGTAAAGTAAGGGTGGGGTAAGCAGGAGTAGCTACTGTAATGTAGAGAAACAATTACAGGACGGCATTTGTGCACCATTTCATATGCCATAGGAAGGGCGGCATTTCAAATGCCTCCATGTTACTTAAACAATGGGTGGCATTTGAAATGCTACACAAGGGTAGCATTTCAAATGCCGCTCTGCTTTTTGCCCACTGCATAGCATCAGCAGTGTAACAACCCGCATATTTAACGATTTTATATTTAAATGTATTATTTAAATATAGCGTTGTTAGTCGGATTTTAGGTCCGAAATGTTACTTTTTGCAAATGGTCGAATTAGGACTCGAAACCACCTCCATTGAGTCCAAAATGGCGTTTGCGATCTTTTTGAGTATAAATTTTGATATGTTTGGAGTAAGTTGAATTTTGCTACTTTTTCTAGTTGGGTTTTGGGTTTGGGTTCAGCCCACTAGCTAACTAAATACCCTAGCTCGGCCCATCTCTTTCCATTCACACATTTTCACCTCCAAACTTAAGCTAAAACTGAAAATGGGGGAAAGGAAGAGGAATTAGAAATTCCAAGCCCTAGTTTCTTCTTGCAACTTGAATTCTTGCTCCAAAATCAAAGTGAAGATATTGGTAAGCCTCCTCTTCATCTTCTTCAATTCTTCTCCTCTTCAATTTCATAAAGTTTCCTAAACCTAATTTGAAAAATATGTGTTTTATCCTTAGATTGAAGCTTGTAGAGTGAAGCGAATAGTAGTTAGTCTCCTTCTTGTGTTTGTGCTTCTCATCTTTGTTTGTGTGTAAAAAGGTGAGTTTTGAACTCACATCTTTATCTCTTGATATCATGGGTGATGGGTATGAATTCCTATTACTTATTCATATGCATTTGATTTTTGATTGGATTGGTTTTATGAATATTCCAATTCTTGAGTTTCAAAATCAAATTTTTATGAACATTCTTTTATGGATGTTTTGATCTTGTTTTGGTGATGAATCGAAGTGCTTATAGGGCCGGGTAGCCGCTAGGCATGAACCCCTAGCGCCTGTGCTCGTCCGATTGAAAGTTGGGAAGTTTGCTCATCATTTGGATAGGCTGAAAACAGCCCAGGTTGCAGGGTCGGCCGACCGAAGACCCTGTCCGGTCGACCGAACCTGTGTCCCGAAAGTTTCAGGATCAGGTCAGCCGACCGACTAAGGAGGTCCGGTCGACCGACCTGCTCCTATTTTTCCTGTTTTGCCTATTTTTACTCATTTTGATTGGTTTTCCAAATTTTATCTATTCAAGTTGGTTCTTAGTGGTTGTTATTGCATCTTTGGCTTTGATAACTTATTTTTTGACTTCATACACGGATTTTCATAAATAATCTCTCTAAATCGTATTAAAAGCTCCCTTCTCCAATTCATAAATTCTATTTAAAAATACACACAATTTCGCACTCCGAGCGAAGTGGGAGGAGAATTAAATGATTAGATAAAACGCGTGCAATGAACACGTGCGTTCATCTTTTCAATTAATTCCCAATCTATTCGTTCGAACGTTTTGACCTTTGGGTCTGGTTTACCGATGAAACGAGGTAAACTTTGTACTGCTTTGAGTGTGAAATTAACTAACGGACAGTAAACCGTTTAGTGCGAACGAGTGGTTATGAGACTCACGTTACCACTTTTCGGATTCCTTTTTGAGAGTTATGACACATTCTGCCAGTTAGTGGTCTCCAGTATTGGGCCTCCGGACCTTCACCACTACGGTTTGTTGCCTTTGGGATAGTGTCTTCGTATTGTCTCCTTCAGGTTTGTTTCCTTCGGGTATGTTGCCTTCGGGTTTGTACCTTCGGGTTTGTGCCTTCGGGTTTGTTGCCCTATTGTATCGCTTTCGGAGTTGGTCTTTATGAGCCGCTCGAGTGATATTGGGTTTAGAGTCTTCGGACTTATGGATCGTTGTTTATACAGTACTGAGCTCGAGCAATCTTTTGTTTTCATTGATATGTATATTCCCTAAGTATCGCTCTTCGGTGTTGGTCTTTTTGAGCCGCACGATATATAGCGATTACCTTGTGGAACTTGTGTTACCTTCATTGGTATTTGTTATTGCCTTTTTGGCTTGTTTTGGGATATTCATATCCTTTGTTTGTTGTGTTGCCGATGATATGAGGCTTGTTATGATATGATTCATCTTTTTTTAGATGATTGTGTTATCTCTTTTAGAGATATTTGTTATACATTGTGACCTTGCAGGTTATTGTTGTTCAGTTTATCTAACTGATTTGTTTAGCTAGACTGACCCGTGTATTTTATACTCGGGTCAGACCGAGATGTTTCGGGTTAGGTGCATTTGGACTTAGCCTATTTTGCTTCCGCATGGAATATCCAGCTTGTTCCTTTTTGTTAAAGCTTTTTGTGCAGTCCTATTTTGTTGTAACTCTGATATATGTATTATTTTGAATTCGTCTGTATATTGTGGTTTGCTATACCACTTGATGTGTATCAGTTTGTAAACTCTGTTATGTATCAATATATGTGTATATGATGATCTACTATTTTGTGATGTATATTGCATTTGAGTTGTTATATTCTGTTTTGATAGATCCTCCAACCACCTATGGTTTTGTTTTAAGTATTCATTGGATATGTCGACCTGCTTGGTATGACTATTGTCGATGTATTCAATAGATAGTTGGAGCAAGGCTATAGATGGTCGCTCCTAACTAGCCTTATTCTCCGTGTTAGTTGACGGCATTACCCTGTAGTGTTCTTGGCTAGCGTGGGTATAGAGGTGGGGCATCACAAGCAGCCACATTACCTTTTTCGATATGAACTATATTCAATACGAACTATATTCACAACGAACTATATTCAATCCAACTATATTCATAAGAATCACAACTAAATTCAATACGAACTATACTCACAGCGGAAAAACAATACTACAATCATAAGTAGTTTTCAACCTAATCTCCAACACAAACATAAATACTACAATCACTACTAAAGACAATCCAAAGTACACTACCGTCTCAAATTTCTAAGTTCGTGAGGAGTTTTTTGTTTGATTTTCTTTGTTTGAGCATGAATTCCTCCTCTACAGGCGAAACTTCTTCACTACCCTCCTCGTGTTCCTTCCATAGGGGGTTGAGACAGCCTAACCGGATGTGTATGTTAGGAAGTTATCGCCCTGGAGCTTTTGGCCACACCTTTCTTCCGTCTTTGATACTTTCTCTTCTGTTCGGGAGCCGGTGGGGAGGATGCAATGTCCTCAAATGGTGCGGGAGGTGAATTGTCCTCAATAAGTGGTGGCACTACAGGAGGAGGGAGAAGCGGAGGCAGAATCGGTCTTGTCATCTTATTCTTCGACAAACAAGATCGTAGAATTTGTTTGAGCGACACACATTTCGCCTTGCTTTTTTCAGGAACCTTCTCCACAAGCTCATCGACTATATCCAACATACGATACATACCATCCGCTCGCATATAACATATACCATTATTGATTTTACAGCTACCTTAAAATTTGTCAATTTAAATACGTACCACATTCCATTCAAGTGGAGCCCTTGGAGTGTAAGGAGCAACCTCTTGCTTAGGCATTTTCTGTCGTCTTCTTAGCATATAAATTCGAGTGATATTCCAATACCAACTATTATATTCATCATCAGTCAGTGTGATCACATGCTCATATTCCGTAGCTAAGAAACAGTTATTTCATAACTCTATCATCGTTTCATACTCATCTTCACCATATGCAAGAGTATAATGTGGAGCAGGATACGGTAGGTGTTGGCGAAGACCAAACTGCCTCATCACTCTATTTGGAAGATGGTATGCTAAATCGCCAAAGCAAAATATCATCAGTCTTGCCCGCCATAACCGCCTCGCCTTGGTGCACAGAGCCGGAGGAGCATCAAGCTCCGCCTTAGTGTATGAAGTCCATATAGCTACGTTATAGTACAAGACACCAAACTCATTCTGGTATAACGCCAAATTCTTTTTGGGAGTCATTTTGGTATTCTTCGGTCCAATCAACCTAAAATAGAAAAAATTTATACAAACTATTCAAACTGTATAAGTTGATTTAACCGTACAACCAATAATATTTTACTCGATCCGTATGGTTTCGAATTGTCGATTATTGCTCTCGTCGTAGTTATACGACCGACCGGTAGATAAGTCCAAGACCATAGCTGCAAGAGGATAGGTTGTATTTAATTAATGTTTACGACATTCACAAATATATATTTTTACATGCACATCAATGTATACCTACAATATTCATTTCATCTTTATTGTAAAACTAAAAAGGTTTTTGCCCATTGATTTGGTCCATTATACCATAATATTCAATGACCAAAATTGAAATATTTTCTAGCCCATAAATGTATAAACATTGCATAAATTCATTATGGGATGGACACTTTGATCGTTTCAAATGCCTTAGGATTAAATATATTGCAAATCAATATGAATTTAAATAATGCGAGTACTGACACAAATCACTTGTCGACTCATCATCCATAAAACGTGGTGATTGTTGCTCGTTATATAGCCGAATGTAACTCAAAATGGACTTTAAGCAAAAAGTTAGAATATAAACTATTTGCTGACCTTTGAAGCATGCATGATCGTTGAGGTTGCTACCGTTTATTTCGTTTTGTATATCTTTACATTGTTAATAATCATATTGAATCTATTTTTCCGATCAGGTAAGCCAAGGCGCGCTTGGATTTCTTAGGACTCAAGCCGCAGATGTGGGTGAAACGCATTAAGCACAAGAAATCCGCTTTTTCCGTTTATTTTGAAAAAAATTAAAACCTTGGTTGGTTTATCGTTTTTACTTTTGTATTTTCGTTCATATAAAAATATGTAAGATGCATGTACAGTTTTAAAAATGTTAAATTTAGAAAACGAAGTTAACATAGAGAACATAAAACAATTTTTTTCTTTTTTTCGTGTCGGAAGCACGAGAAACAATTCGTCTTCTCCATCCTCTCCGTCGTCCCCTCTGCCGTCCTTCCACCCCTTCATCACCACTCCATCCTCCTTGTAGTTCATAATTAACATTCAAACTCAAAACACAAAAAGAACAAAACAAACCATATGGACCCTAAATATCTGGGAGTTCAGCCCATTGAGTCGAGCCAAACCGCAAAGGCCCAAAGTTATAATTCATTCTTCCCTCATCCGCTAACTCTAGAAATATCGCACCCAAAATCGACGCAGAAAACCCCTAAAACTTCTGCCACCTTGCGCCTGCCGCCGACTGGTC
The DNA here is from genome assembly GCA_030765085.1 of Allium cepa. Lineage (NCBI taxonomy): Eukaryota > Viridiplantae > Streptophyta > Magnoliopsida > Asparagales > Amaryllidaceae > Allium > Allium cepa. The sequence continues at coordinate 624,422,147 of CM060941.1, forward strand.
TGCCATCTCAGCTTCTCAGCCTTCTTCCGCCAGCCGATCTCGAGCTTCTTTACACCACCATCTCGAGCTCCTCCAGCTGAGTCAGTGGTATGCCTTTTTCTAAAAAAATATTTTAATCTTTAATTTTAATTTATTTAAGTTTACAGTTTAATAATATTGAAACTAATTTTTATTTAACATAATTTGAACTGATTTTTATATAACTGATAACACAATACAGTAATAAACTTTATTTATAATTTATTATACTCAATATAAAAACTGATTTGTGTAAAATTTGTGTGAAATTTTAAAACTGTGTTGATTAAAACTTTAATGTTAAAAAACTAAAATTTGTTTTAAGTTTAAAAAATAAATAAAACCGATCTGATTTTTTATGTTAACGTTTAAAATTTGCTTAAAATTAAAAATTTTAGATAAAACATTTTATTTTGAAACCGATTTGACTCAAACTTCATTTAAAAGAAGATTTTTTTTTAAAAAATCCATTTAAAACTTCAAACAGAAAAACTGATTTGTGTTGTTTAAAAAAAACGAATATATTTATTTTAGCTGTTTCTCAAAATTTTGCGCGCCAAAATTGCATGTTTAATAGCAGTTTTAGCAGCAGTTTTGACAGCAGGCCAGCAGGAAAAAGCGCAACTAAGTCTCATAGCAAAGCGGAAGAAAGCGGCTTTTTTGCGCTTTCTCCTTGACCACATTGGGTTCATTGTACTCTTTCTATTTTTGACTGCTAGAATATATTTATTATTGTGATGAACACAACTAGCACTTGGTTTTAATCCAAGTTTTACATTCTGTGCATAAGGCATATTGAATAATGAAAGAATATTTCTGACTTCTTTTCAGGCTTTTCCCTGTGCTTCTAGTTTAACTTGCAAAACTATGAAAACATGTTTTGACCTATGAGGTTAAGTGGTTGCTATGTGGACAAAGTGAAAATTGTGTCCATAAGGTTGTTGTTAATTTGTTATGATTTAGCGAGAAATAAACTGCATTTTTTATTTTGAAAAATACGCCGACCATTATTTAATTTTGCTGGTGGATAATTCCAGTTCTTTCAACTATGAATACCTACGTGCACACACGTGCGCACACACAAAGTAGAATAAACTGCAGGCTTACCAAACCAAATGTATTCTAATTACATTACTTCTGTGTATACATGTAAAATTATAATGTTTGCATAGATTGTGCTACTACCAAAAATTTTCTTCCTCATCAAAGGGCGAAGTTGATTTATAGTTTGTCAGTTTTAAGACTTCAGAGTTAGGTTGAGTTTCTTATCCACATCCGAAGATGATGTTATTTCGCTTATTTGTAGTGTTTATGTGTATTAATATGAAGGCTTCTTCAGACTCAACACAATCGATAAAATTCGAGGAAAAAATGCTGATATTTGATGTTGTTGTTAAACTAATCAATGATTTTGCTTTATTGGTTGCTTGGATCAACTTAACCTTGTTGCACTAGGGTTACTTCTTGTTGCAGGCTTACTGAACATGAATAAGGGAGTAGATGCATGATCTCTCATTTTCATCATACAACGTGTTATATATGTGTGTTTGTATGTGTATGTGTGTCTACATACATACTTACACAAACATATACATTAGTGTGTGTTCGTGTAGAGAAAAATGATCTTTATACTTAATTTATTATATTCAAAATCTTAATCTATATCTAACAGCTAGGATTAATTTATGACTTTGACCTCCTTGATTTCCACCTCATTTTTCTTCTTACAATAATTTTGACTGTACGATTGTTGTGATCTAAAGGCTAATAATTTGAGTATCAATTTGAATGTAAATTTTGAGTGTGAAGATTCTTCATCATATATGTATGTATGAAGGTGGTTTAATGGCACCCTGTATTTGAAGCATCTCTATCCACCCTTATCATATCTTGAGTTGCACTATTCCATATGCTATAAAAATAAAATTTTGTAGATGCTCAGTCTACATTATGAATATCATCTCTATATAATAAATGGGATTATTTTGAATTTCGTAGCCTCTTCAAAATCACAAGTCAATTATTGACGGTTAAAGGATTTCATTTAACCGTTGAATTTACACGTTAAATATATTATGTTACGGATACTCAAATGAATGAGTCTAAATTTTGTGGAGATGAGCTTGGTTATGAGATGAACGTATATGCAAAATTTTGCAGTGTTTGAAATATTATAGCTCAAGAATAGATATGATGTTTACTATAAAGTAGGGGTGTCATTGAATCTTTCTATGTACGTACGTATGTATATGCATATATGAATGTATGTATATCGTTTTCAGTACTTGATTGGTAATTGTTCCCGACTGTACATTTTCTGTAATCATTTTTCTTATATCTAATAATACAACTAATCTTTTATCGAAAATATAATCATTATGTGTTATAATTGAAATTAATGAAAATTGCAAAAATCGATTTTTCTTTTCTTTTTGAAACGATACAACCAAACGGTCGATTTTACACCTTCGTGCGGTGGTACTCGTATAATATTTGCTGCTATTAGCAATATGCTTTTATTTTATGAATAAGCCTGGCCGACTTTGAAAAGTTACACTAATTGGGTTCTCAAGGAATCTACTAACCCGATCCACTTTTTTTTGAAATGCTGCAAAACCTAAATAGGGGACGTCAGCAAAACAGAAACGGAATCGGTGAAAAGGCAGCAACCATGGCAGGAGGGAAAATCCGCAAGACTCGACCGAACCAAAGCCAGCATTTTCAAGGTGGAATTCCTTTTGAAAAGTCGAAAGGTCAGCACATATTGAAGAATCCGATGCTTGTGGACGCCATCGTTCAAAAATCAGGTATCAAGACCACCGATATTATTCTGGAAATCGGTCCAGGTACTGGAAACCTTACAAAGAAGCTTTTAGAAGCTGGGAAGAGCGTCATTGCAGTTGAGCTTGATCCTCGTATGGTTTTGGAGTTGAATAGAAGGTTTCAGGGCACTCCATATGCTAGTCGATTGAAGGTAGTGTTTTCATCCATCTTCGAATTTTTGCAGTATAATGAGTATATACTTACATGGGACGAGATATAATATGTTGTGGTATATCATTGGTTTTTGCAGGTGATTCAAGGAGATGTACTAAAATGCGACCTACCGTACTTCGATATATGCGTAGCGAACATACCATATCAAATATCATCGCCTCTGACTTTCAAGCTTCTATCCCACAGGCCCGCCTTCCGATGTGCAGTAATAATGTTCCAGCGTGAATTTGCGATGAGACTGGTAGCAAAGCCAGGGGACACTCTGTACTGCCGCCTGTCGGTGAACACCCAACTGCTTGCTCGAGTCAGCCACCTCCTAAAAGTCGGTCGTAACAACTTCAGGCCTCCACCCAAAGTCGACTCCTCCGTCGTACGTATAGAGCCCAGAAAACCGCTGCCCCCTGTCAGTTTCAAGGAATGGGATGGCATGGTGCGCCTTTGCTTTAACCGAAAGAACAGGACTTTGGGGGCCATTTTTGGCACTAAGAGCGTGGTTAATTTGTTGCTGAAGAACTACAAGACATTGCAAGCTTTGAAGGAGAACAACCCTCAAAACGAGGAGGATAAGAAGATGGAAGAAGAAGAGGAGGATAAGAAAGAAAGAAGTGAAGTGGAGGTGTTGGCGATTATGGTTGAAGACTTGAATATGGATTTTGATGAAGCTGAGGACGATGAGGACGAGATGGATATGGAAGATGCTGATGTCGCTGCACTGGAGAAGGCCGCCTTCAAAGCCAAGGTTTTCGGGGTTTTGAGTCAAGGAGATTTTGCGGAGAAGAGGGCAGCTAAGCTGTCCCAGGTTGATTTTTTGTATCTTCTTTCCTTGTTTAACAAGGAGGGCATTCATTTTTCATGTTGACCCTTATTTTTTTGTCTTATGAGTTTTTTACCCTCCCCTCTTATTCTCCAAATTTTGTAGCTTGGTTTTTGTTCCTGTAAGAGTTACTTTAATCTTATCTATGATTGAAATATTGCATGTTTACCTTAGCCTAATTACCCACAACAACTGTTGTTTTGGTAATGTGTAAATTACTTTTGCATTCTTCTGGTTATCAGGGAAGAGCAATTACTTATAATGTACGCACTATGTAAACTTATTTATGAGATTTTATGATGGATGAATTAGCCTATAATAGTTGCAAATTTGTATGTATGTGTTTCAGAGGTAGACGACCAGTAGCCGAAACCTTTCTTTGTACCGAGTTTATATACTGCATGAAAATGCATCTGATGCAACAGAATATGCCTGTCAATTGATCCAACTTTCATTACTAGGACACGATCTGAAGTGTCTTTTGAAACTAGGAACGCGGTACCTGATCTGAAGTAATCTGATAATTATGTTTTTTATTTTATTCGTTTGAATATCAAAGTGAAATCTTCGAGTGTATAACATATGTGTTGCACATGGTAATGTTGTTAAAAAATAGAATTTATATTTTAGTTGTTGCTAAAAATATATTTTATTATGAAATATATGATAAATTTATCATGATGTATTAATCATAATGACATACAATGTTCAGATATAAATTTTAGAGTATAATCTTCGTTAACTACATATTTCGAAAATTTTAATGTTCCAGCTCAAAAAAAATTATAAACTGAAATTGTTAATACCGCATATGTAAATAATTTATGCTATGTTACGTACATTTTCATATGTATAAGTTAATAAATAACTTTGCCATTTTTGTTAATATAACTGTTGTCTATATGTTTAATGTCATTTTTTCAAAGGATTTACAATTAAATTTATTTAAATATATTAAATTAACGATTAACGTAACTAATTAAAGATAAGGAGTTGAATGCAAAAAAAAAGTTGGAAAAAATTGGAAAGAGTTTTTTATCACCCATTTGTACCTAAGAAGAACATATTATGGTTAGTTTATCTATATGAACAATAGATTTCATGTTGTTGCAGAAGGGTCGTGCATACAACTTTGATAATTGCAAAATAATGTTACGTAGCATTTAGTTGGGTCATGAGTTGGGTGGTTTAATAAAATGTTGGAAGTGAGAATGCTTATATAATCCAGTTTTTATCGGTGTAATATGTGCCTTCACATTGTAATGTTGTAAATTATAAATCTATCTTTTAGAGTTGTTAAAAATAAGATTATGTTATGTAATGTATGATAAGTTTTTTGAGATAAATTAATTAGAAATTAAAAAAGTTGTTATCATTTATATATACGTTTTATGTTATATAACTTAAATATCTTTATCTGAATAAAGAAATGATTTATTACTTTTCTCATATATATGAGTGTTGTACGTACTGAAATTCCTATATATTTAAGATCTATTAGATGGATTAATAAATATGTATTAGTTAATCATATACATTTAAATAACTTTAATTTAAGATTACACAATTAGTTAAATTATGGACTTGAACGTAAAATATTAGAAGATAATTGAGATGAGTTTCTATGTAATTGTAAAAAATATATGATTTAGGTGTTTGAAGTTAATAATTTTTTTTTGAAATGGAACTTTATATACAACATGTCACCGGGACAACAATCATATGTCAATAAACGTTCGAATCACGCTATGCAAGTTTTGAACTTGTGACCTCTTGCACTAAAGCCGAATCACTTAACCACTTGGACAATGATACTTGTTAAGTTAATAAATTTTACATTGCAATACATGATAAATTTATTCGGTAAATAAATCGTAATATAATTTTTATTGATATTAATGTATATAATTTACGTTATGTTATTTACATATATTTGCATCCAAATATTTTTTTTTTATCAATTTGTTGATACACTTGTAGTATACTTATTGAAACTTGCATCTTTTAGGATTTATTAATAAATATTACTTGACTAAGTTTATCAATTAGTTTAAAGTTTGGATTATGTAATTCATTTATGTGTATGGACTTTAATGTAAAATTTTGAAAGAGAATCGTCAAAAATTGGGAAATAATTGTAGATTTTTAAAAAGTTGGTATTTGAATGTAGAATGATGCGAGAATTTTAGTAGAATAATTGTAATTTGGTAAACTATGGGATTTTAAAATAAAATATCTAGACTTGTAGAGAATTAAAGAGGATAAAGATAACTTCTAGAATTAATGGGAAAACATCAAATTCTTCTGCTTTACTATTATTTAATAGATTCCAACTGTTTCATCATATTCAATAAGGGCGGGTTGGCTCTTTTGAGCCGACCTAGGTTGCTCTGGGGATTCTAAGATCCGTCGTTTAAGTGCCGCAAGATTTATACAACATTTAAAATTCTAGATACTCGTACAAAACAGTGATATAACTTAATCTCGTTGTTTATTCATCCGACATTTAAAATGCTGGATAAGTGCAATGATATTAACTTATACCATTGTTTGTTTTTTCTTTTAACTAGTACCCCCTTTAATATCTATACTAACACCGTGTATCACTTATATTTTTACATAAAAATCCTCATTATATTGCTATTCAATATCAATTCATCGAGTACGAATGTCAAAAAACCAAAAAGGAAACAAAAGGCAAACTTTTCTTACCTTACCTTTCAACCACAATTTCAATCATAACGGTAGTATATGCAACAATCATAACAATAATAGTCATTTCAACAAATTGATTTTTACAATTTCTTCATTCTGTTTTAATTGGATTTCTAATCCCAAATATAAATTAGCTAAAAATAATCTATTTAAAGGGTATCTTAATAAGGTTAGTTACAATATTAACTTATTCAAACACAACAATTATATATTTAACATTAACAGTATTAACATTAATATTTTTTTCAAATTTATATGATGATCTAAATGTTAATCATAACTTACTTATGATTAAAGATTCATAAGAATCTTTTAAGTTTTGTTTTAATTATTGTTCTTGTCTTTGGTGATATTAGTTTATAGGTTTTTTAATTCTACTGTTTTTGTCCTGTTTAGTCTTATTTAGGTTTTATTTCCTACCTCATTTATACATACATATATATATGTATATTAATTATATAAATATACATATATATATGTATAATTCTTACTTTTTCCTTAGTCATCCTTCAGATACAGGTATGGGTGATAGGGTGTCAGGCTCTTTTTGCAGGTTCTCATGTCTTTAGATTGCAGGATTACGGATTGCAGAGAGGCCATCAGAGTAGAGTTTTCCACTCAGGATTAGTTGCAGTTCCACCACTGATGTAGGATACTTTCATCTCTATTGTGGCGTAATATCTTCAGGAGGATCCATTCTTCTTCTTGGCACTTCTTCCTTTGTACAGAGTCTCCGGAGCAGATTTTCATTCAGCATCATATTCAGTTCCACTTCAGAGTAGATGCTTCTTCATTCCTTCCAATCCAGATGCATGGAGCTTTCTTCTTAGTTTGTGATGCATATTTCTCCTGATTCATATGCATGAAGTATCATATTCTTTTGTTTCTAGGTACTTCTAACACCTTAGTATCGGGTGGTGGCCATGCCGAAACTCGATATCGGGGTGTGATGGGTGGTGGCTTGCCGGAACTCATCTTAGGGGTACCTGATTTTTCTTTGATGCTTATATTTAGTTTTATTACCTGTCAGGCATATTGGCAGCACCTTATTATTGTGATATGTATAGTTGCAAGTGTGCCCTCCTCTATTTACAGAGGATCACACATTTTTCTCAAAAAAACAACATTATCAACAATATACTCCATCCCAACTACATTCTTAGCGACAATGCTTTTCTAACAACAATCTCAATCATGAACTCATCAACATTCTCAAAATTGTAGCATGAATTTTTGTAAAGGCCAACCTTTTCAACAAAACCCAAATTTCAATCTTCACCATCGTTCTTCGAATTTTAGCTATCAGTCGAAAGTTAACTGTACCCACATCCCAGATTAAGTAGGAATCTAGATGGTCAATTTGACTCCACAGAGAGTCGTCTTAATCATCTTCCGTTTAATTCTGGGGAATATGTCGAACAAATAACATATGATCATGTTACTCTACTCAATCGCAAAGCGCCAATAGTAGGGGAGGATGGACTAATACTAGGGGCCCAACTTTCGACAATGACGAAGGATCAAAGAAGATAAACAAATGATAAGCAAGTAGGGCTAACTCATTGCTGGATCGAGCGCTCAAATAATCCACACAGATACGTCCTTGTTGGAATTGAGTAGGGCCATAATGGGGTTAAAATGAGTGAATTTCAATTTTTTTCCGTCTGTGGATCTTTGTTGGGCCTATGAATTTTAATTGATTTTAGATTCCATCTAAAATTATTTTAAATAAAATCTCATTTTATTTAATTTATATAAAAGAAGTTTTATTTAATTAAATTAAGTATATTATTATGAGCATATCAATTACATTCATTTGTGTATAGTGCATGTGCAAGTGCAACATGTATACATGATTAATGTGTACGTTTATAGGTACCGAGATTTAAACTGCAAAAGACACATTGGCCTTTAAAATAAAAATTGGTTGTCCAAAATTATTTATAAACTATATAAAAATATGATAATTTTGATTTTTTAATAAAACTTAATTATTTTGACCAAGTCAATAGAGAAATTTAAAAACCATTTCTACAATATCTAATTGCTGCCGAGTTAAACAATTTAAAACAAATCCAAATATGTAAACTAGTTATATATATAATATTAAATTTTAAAATAAAGTTACTATAATAATTGAGATAAGATATAATACAAGATAATCTTTTTTATGTGTGTTTGTATGTATGTATATATATATATATATAATTAATTAATTTTACATCGAATCAATTATTAAATTAAATATGACATATATAAAATCCTTTCAACCAAAATATTTTTTGTTATGTATGTATTAAACCAAAAAACAATTTATTAAATTAAAAATATTAATTTATAAATGTCTATATATATAAAAATAAATATATGTACATATATTATTTTAGAACAATATGCAAATTTATATTTATAAACAAAATTAAAATATGTTATGGAAATATATATTTTGATGTCCCAAGTGATATGATGTAATATTTAATTTGAAATGATTTATTGTATATGCATTTAAATCAAGTTTAAATTATTTAAAGCTATTTTAATGTCTAATAAATTTAAAATATTTGTAAAAATTTGCGTACACAAGCGCGCACGCACACACATATATTCTTATAAAAAAGCAAAGATTGAATATAAACATTGAAATTTATAGATTTACACACACACACACGTGTGTGTGTGTGTGTGTGTGTGTATGACAATATATGAGTACATAAATTCGTTCAATAGTGATCTAGATCTACATTGTTATGATAATATAGAATTGTAAACAAAAGGAGATTACCTTATATATGTAGTAGAAGATTCACATACTGAATGGTTGAATGACTCTGATATATGGATTAAATCAGCATTAAGATTTTGCTACGATCTTTATACCAACACCACCTTTTATCTATTTGATTTTATTTGGATTTTGTTTTTCAAAATTTTCGGCTATACCCCATAAACACTCATGGCTATGCATGGAAGAGGATGAGGCAAAAATAATAATATGTAGGGAGTGATTTAAGTGGCATTAAGAAGAGGCAAAGGAGGAGATATTATAATATCTTCTCCTTTACTCATTCTTTTATTATCTTTTATTTTTATTTAATTTTACACTAAATCAATTATTAAATTAATTAGGATATATATATATATATATATATATATGAAATGCGGATTACGGATCTTAAGGCTAGAATTAACACTAGAAGAGGGAGGGGGTGAATAGTGTTTTAAGGAATTACTAATTCTTTTTGAGTTTATATTAATTTGAACACAAATATATGCAATATTCAGACACAGATATGATCACAGAATCAAACACAAATGCAGATATAAAGTAAAAGCAATAAAGAAAAGAACACACCAGATTTTATACTGGTTTGGAGTTACCCTACATCCAGTCCCGCAACACAAGTACAGATTTCCTTTCAAAATAAATTCTTACAATTACACCCTCGATTTCAAGGCCACGAGGTACACCGCTCCAAATTCACAATCCTCTGGGTAGAAATACTTGATTTTACGGGTAACAAGTTCACCCAATTGATTTCCCATGCTACAATCACACATTTTCTCGCTTGATTGATTTTACAGGCTACAATAACACCTTTTCTCACTCAATTACTTAAAAAGAAGTCTATAACTCTGAATAGCACTGGGATCTTGTTGAGATAGAGAATCAAACCAGAAATGATCTAGTTAGATTCAATGGTGATTTCGGTAGAGTAATGGTAAAAATGTATGTAAAGAAATGTGAAAGAAGAAGAGGAGTGAAATCAGAGAAAATATGAATATAAATTCGTTTAAAACAGCCCATATTTATAGTAGAACAACAGCCATGTCCATTCGTGAAAGGATATGACGAATAGACACTTTCTTTGAAATTCAAACTTTTGAAATTCAAACTTTTGAAATAAACTGTCACCTTGTCGATAAGGGTATCTTGGGTTTGTCGACAGGCCTATGTTATTTTTGGTAATTTGTTTTTCTTTGAAAATAACTTCTATCTTATATTAAAACTATTTTAAACTTTACAAATATACTTAACTATAGTTAAAATACATAAATAAGTATAGAGAATAATATTTTGGTATATATAAAATTTTACTATAGTTTTATACTTAAATCTAAGTATAAATATTAAAAGTTGAATATATTATAATTAAAAGATAGTTTAAAACAATGATAATTTGATTTTGAAAATAAAGATTATTTTGAGGCTAGAAGTATTTTAAAAACATGATAGATGTTTTTGATTCTTTTAAAAGGAAGATTTTGAAATCATTTTGAAAACAAGATATAATTTTATAAAACATTTGAATAAAAGTTAGTGGATATAAAACAATGTTCCACTAGATTTTTCGTAGGTTCCATCCTACTTAGGGTTCCATCCCTTTGACGGGCTCGAAGTGGATACCATTCCACGAATAAAATGGATTTTAAGATGTCAGTGCTTTTCTAGGAGTTTAAACAAAATTCCTAATTAAATTACTTATATTGAAATCTTAAACTCTTGATAATCTTGATACTCATGAGTCTTGAATCTTGACATCTTCGATCTTGAGTTTATCAATTCTTGAATCTCTATACTGTACAGTCTTCATTCTTTGGTACCTACATGGTTATATCCTGCATATACATATATATATATCTAAACTATAATGTTAGTATTTATATTTTATAACAATTCCTAAGGTTGTTGTCATCAAAACTAACTTCTCAGGGACTAACAATCTCCCCCTTTTTGATGACGACAACCTTTGTTTATAAAATATTACTTCTATCCTAATAACCCCCCTAAAACTAATAACTCCTCCTTAATCTATGCCTAACTATCATATTTTATACTTCTCCCCCTTTGTCATCAACAAAAACTAACTCCAAACTATATAACTCCCCTTTATTCTTGTACTAAAGTACCTTTTTCTGAGTCTGTTTCTCTGAATTCGTTGGAGTCGTGAACTGCCGTGAAACACATATTTGAATTATCTGTCTTCTGATCATCATCGCTTGAAGATGAGTCTGAATCATCTAGAGTAGCAGTAAATGCAGGTTTTCGTTTCTTTACGGAATCATTGTTTATAGGAAGAGTTTGCCTATCTGGACGTAGACAGTCTCTTTTGATATGACCTGATTCGTCACAGTTGAAACATTTGATATAGTTTGACGCTACATTCTGATTACCAGAGTTCTTATATTTGTTTCTCTTGAGATTATTCATCTTTCTATATTTCAGGAATTTCCGAAAGTTCTTGGTCATAAAGGCTATCTCTTGATCATTATCGCTGTTTGAGTCTGATCCATCGGTCAATGCATTGAATGCAATTAATTTCTTTGCAGATGCTTTGCTTTCTCTTCTCCCAATCATTTGGACTTTAAATGACATTAGATTTCCAATTAATTCTTCTATCTTTAAGGTACTGATGTCATTTGCCTCTTCGATCACAAGTGTCTTTTGATCCTATTCTGGAGTAAGAGAATTTAAGATTTTTTTGACTTGATCTTCTTCCGAAAATTCCTTTCCCAAGGATATTAGAGAATGTACAATATTCTGAAATCTACTATACATATCTGAAATAGACTCATTAGAATTCATTTTAAATAATTGAAACTGATTTGTGAGCATGGAAATTTTGGTCTGTTTAACTTTGCTTGTTCCTTCGTGACTAATTTGCAAAGTTTTCCAGATTTCATATGCAGACTTACAAACTAACACTCTATTAAATTCATTCCTATCAAGTGAACAAAACAAAATATTCATAGCTTTAGAGTTGTTTTGTGCAGTGGTCTTTTGCTCAGCAGTCCACTATGCAAAATCAGTCGTGGGTTCAAAATATTCAGTCTGTGTGATATTCCAAGTGTCTAGTCCTACAGATTGTAAATATATTTTCATCCTACATGCCCACTATGCATAGTTACTACCATTAAAAAGTGGTGGTCTGACGGTAGACTGACCTTCTACAAATAAACTAGTAAAAGGAATAATAGAACCAGTGTTGGTAGCCATTTTGAAATTTTTTCAAAATTTAGATTATGAAACTTTGAAAACCACGCTCTGATACCAAATGTGAGAAATGCGGATTACGGATCTTAAGGCTAGAATTAACACTAGAAGGGTGGTGAATAATGTTTTAAGGAATTACTAATTATTTTTGAGTTTATATTAATTTGAACACAAATGTACGCAATATTCAGACACAGATATGATCACAGAATCAAACACAGATGCAGATATAAAGTAAAAGCAATAAAGGAAAGAACACACTGGATTTTATACTGGTTTGGAGTTACCCTACATCCAGTCTCGCGATACAAGTACGGATTTCCTTTCAAAATCAATTCCTACAATTACACCCTCGATTTGAAGGCCACGAGGTACACCGCTCCAGATTAACAATCCTTTGGGTAGAGATACTTGATTTTACGGGCAAAAAGTTCACCCATTTGATTTCCCAAGCTACAATCACACCTTTTCTCACTTGATTGATTTTATAGGCTACAATCGCACCTTTTCTCACTCAATTAATTATAAAGAAGTCTATAACTCTGAATAGCACTAGGATCTTGTTAAGATAGTGATAGAGAATCAAACCAGAAATGATCTAGTTAGATTCAATGGTGATTTTGGCAAAGTAATGGTAAAAATGTATGTAAAGAAATGTGGAAGAAGAAGAGGAGTGAAATCAGAGAAAATATGAATATAAATTCTTTTAAAACAGCCCCTATTTATAGTAGAACAACAGCCATGTCCATTCGTGAAAGGATATGATGAATAGACACTTCCTTTGAAATTCAAACTTTTGAAATAAACTATCACCTTATCGACAAGGGTATCTTAGGGTTGTCGACAGGCCTATGTTATTTTTGGTAATTTGTTTTTCTTTGAAAATAACTTTATCTTGTACTAAAACTATTTTAAACTTTATAAATATACTTAACTATAGTTAAAATAAATAAATAAGTATAGAAAATAATATTTTGGTATATATAAAATTTTACTATAATTTTACATTTAAACCTAAGTATAAATATTAAAAGTTGAATATACTATAACAAAAATATAGTTTAAAACCAAGGATAATTTGATTTTGAAAATAAAGATTATTTTGAGGCTAAAAGTATTTTAAAAACAGGATAGATGTTTTTGATTCTTTTAAAAGGAAGATTTTGAAATCATTTTGAAAACAAGATATAATTTTATAAAACATTTGAATAAAAGTTAGTGGATACAAAACAATATTCCACTAGATTTTTCGTAGATTCTATCCTACTTAGGGTTCCATCCCTTTAACGGGCTCAAAGTGGATTCCATTCCACGAATAAAATGGATTTTAAGATGTTAGTGCTTTTCTAGGAGTTTTAACAAAATTCCTAATTAAATTACTTATATTGAAATCTTGAACTCTTGATAATCTTGATACTCATGAGTCTTGAATCTTGATATCTTCGATCTTGAGTTTATCAATTCTTGAATCTCTATACTGTACAGTCTTCATTCTTTGTTACCTGCATGGTTAAATCCTGCATATACATATATATCTAAACTATAATGTTAGTATTTATATTTTATGACAATTCCTAAGGTTGTTGTCATCAAAACTAACTTCTCAGGGACTAACAATATATATATATAATTAGAACTTCCTTTTAATCAAAATATTTTTTTAATCCATATCTAATAAACTAAAACACAATTTTATTAAATTAGAAATATTAATTTATAAATGTATATACAAACTAGTAAATACTTAAACACACACACATGTATTATTATAAAATAAAATAAAATTTTATATTTATAAATAAAATTAAAATATGTTATGACAATATTATTTTTTATTGCCAAAAGTGATGTGATATTTAATTTAAAGTGATTATACATATATACATACATATTTATAAATTATATATGCATTTAAGAGAAGTTTAAATTAATTAAAGCTATTTTATTTTTTAATAAAATTAAAATATTTGTGAAAATTTATGTACATATACATACATATATATATTCTTTTTTTCCAAAATAGAGATTGAATATAAACATTGAAATTTTATGGATATATATATATATGTACTAGTATAACTACAAATATATATATAAATAAATAAATAAATATGTGTGTATATATAAGGGACAACATATGAGTATATAAATTCGTTTAATAATAATCAAGATTTACATTGTATGGTAATATGGAATTATAAACAATAGGAGATTACCTTGTAGATGTAGCCTAAGATTCATATATTAAATGATTGAATGACTTCGAGATTGGTCTGAATCAGCCTTTGGATTTGCTTGGATTTAGAGACTTAACACGACCTTTTATTTATTTGGATTTTGTTCTAGAAATTTTTTCAGTTATACGTCATGAAAACTCATGCTAAGCATGAAAGAGTCTGGATGTGACGACCTGGAAATTTTAACGATTTAAAATGGAATAATAAATTGATTTTTAACATTTGAAAGGTTAATTTTAGCTTGAGTTTCAAATATTAATATTTACTAGATAATTAAAGCATTGAATTTAATAATTGAATTGGGTAAATTGTTGAATCTGAAATTCTAAGCCTGTTTAAAGTAGTCCGAAGGCTCGTAAAATTTATAGTGGTGTTACTGAAGATAATGGGATGGAAGGAATTTAATTTAAAGTTAATTTGTTCAATTTTAAAAATATATTGTTTAAATTAAATTTAAAAGTAGCCTTCCGAGGCACAGTCTTGGAATTTGACGAAACCAGTTCCATTGGATCCGTAATAGTTAGTTATTATCGGATTTCAATTTTCGTAGCAATCGGAGTTGTCGTGTGTCCCTGGCAGCTCAAAACGCTTAAAACAATTTTAATCGATTTAATTTAAAATTGATCGTTTGCTTTCGTAATTCGCACATATAATCAAATTAGCTATCGAAACACGTTCCATTATGTTCGGAATGCGGGTAAAACCTTATAAACGCCCGTCGGCATGTCTGATTCGGAGTTAGAAATTTCGCGATATTTTAAACGAGATATTTTGGGAAATATAATAATATTAAAATATAAGCGTCAGAGATATTTTTACTCATTCGTACTCGAGAAGCCTCTCACCAATCTTATCTAACTCCCCCGTCTGCATCTCTAATTCTCAATCGAAATTGAACGAAACTTAAAAAAAAAGAACTAATGGCTGAAGCTTTACTTTCTAAATCAAGAAGAATACGAGCTCGAGAGAAAAATAAACAGGGGAAGCGAGTCTCACGAGACCGATTCAATCAATCGATTGCAATTTTGAGTCGCGCACGGAGAGGAGTGGATCGGCGCTTCTGGGCTGAGGGGCGAGACTTGATTTGTGGGCGAATCGGGTACCGTTGGAGATCACGTGGCTTGCGAGCATTCGAGGGGAGGTCGTCGACTCGAATCGCGGCCAGTTGCGACCTCGAATCGCGGCCAGTTGCAACGCGTTCAGGGTTGAAGTCGCGACTGTAGGGGGAGCGACTCGCGTAAATCGCATCAGGAGGCGGCGTAGTCATGCGAGCTTCGAGGTAGCTTATGCAATCGCAGTGGAAGTGTTCGACAATTGTGAGTAATTTTATTCTCCTTATTTTTATTTATTTCAGCACTGTTTATTTTTAAACCCTAGGTAAAAAAAAAAGTAAGTAAAGGAAATTGGGATTGTTTAATCATTTATAAATCCTTTAAATTAAATGCTTTTCAAAACTTAAACCAAGACAGTTTGATTGATAATTCATGAAATAAGTTAAAGATTAATTAAGTAATTGATTTGCAATTATTGATTGAGTAATTTGTAATTAGTGATTTAAAAAGGGGGAATTAGGTTTTAGAAATTAACAATGAAGGTTAATAATTAATAGTTAGGGAGTAATGAATTAAAAATCTCTGGAGAAAGAAATAAATTAATAATCACCGGATATAGTAAATTGAATGAAGTGGATTGCCAATTGTGAATCAAAGGTGAGTAATATCTCATTCTGGGTTCTATTTAAATTTTAAGAGTTAAATTAAATAAATGGATGGATGATTGAATTGTTTGGATGTGTACCGATGATCTAGTGATTTTAGATTTGGTTATTTCTCGAGTTAATTATGGTTTGACTCAAGGTATTTGGATTTTAAATAGTTGTACACTTAAACCATGAATAAGAAAATGGTTCTGTTTAAAAATCAATAAGGGTTAATGATCGATGATTCATTAATTAGGTAGGATAATTTAAATGAAAAATTTATTAATTAAATTTATTAATGATTTGGGTTAATTAATTAAGTTTATATTAATTTGGAATGATCATTTGATGGTCTAATAAGCAATTACTTAATGTAATTAATAAAATAAAATTACTGGTGTGATTAAACGAGAGATAAATTAAGATAATTTAATTAAGGAAAATTAATTTATTTAATGAAGTAAATGAAAGGGGTAGATACTCACAGGTTGGGATAAATTAAGAAGTTAATGTTTGCGGTTCAATTAATGATTGCTTATTAGATATAATTAATTTAGCTGAGGATAAATCGAAATATAATTGGAAGTCATAAGCTTATATAATTTATGTTGTAATCAAAGGTTGATAAATTGGAATTGATTAATCAATAACAAGTGAGATATGAAGAATTAATTAATATAAGTACTTAAGAATAAATGCAATTAATACAGTTAATTAATTCATGAAGAAACTGAGGTTACTTATTGATTTTGGTTAAGTATAATTAATATTGGTAAGTTAATTAAAGATAGATGATTGAATGGAATTAAAGGATAATTAATTCGGGTTGATTAATTAAGTTGAATATTGAAGGGATGATTTAATTATTTGATTTGAATTAAGTAATTGACAAGGTAAAGAATCTAAGTGATTGGAGGTTAGAAATTCAATTAGAATCAATTGAATTAATTTGGAAGTGATAAAATTTGCTTATGAACAATTGATTGGTATTGGACGCTTTGAATGAGTTGATATCCCTGACATGAAATGTTGTGTTTATTATTTGGATAATTTGGGATAGGATGGTATTAGACTCGAAGAGGCCGGGATCAGATATTGGAAGATACCCGAAACCACTTCGAATTTTTTTTATAAATTGATTTGAGCAATCAATAGGCAGGAATGAAATGATTTTAGTGAATTGGATTATTTTATCTAAGTTTGATACTTAGAAATGTATATGTGAAATAAGGGTTGTCTATAGCAAGTTGTGAATTGGTTAAACTGATATAGGTTACCCCGGGTTTCATTTAAGTTGTATGCTGTGGTATTCCATGTTTGTTGGGTTTACTCACGCTGGTTTCCAGCCTGACCCGGGTGTTACTTTGGTGTAATGCTCGGGTCAGACCGAGTATTATAGATTTTCAGGTAGGCACGTTCTGGAGCTCAGGAGGCGAGCTGGATGGCTATAGCGTATAAAATATTTCCGTTGTATTATTTTGCTGTGTATGTGAGACATGATAATTGTATATATTCAGTGACTGCATATATGTGAAAACTCTGATGTATATTAATGTGATCAACTGATATAGTATTCTTCTGTAAACTATTATTTATTATTATATTTAGTCCGCTGCGAATGTGAGTTATTGATGTTCTTCTTCCTTTTCTTCTTCCTCTTCTATTTCTTTCTTCTTTTTGATAACTATCTGGAATTTTCGAGTTCGAAAATTTCGGGTCGTTACACTGGAGCAAAAACAATAATGTGTAAGGAGTGATTGATGTGGCATTAAGGACAGGTAAAGGAGGGGATAATATCATCTTTCGCTCATTCTTTAATTACCTTTGCACAAAAAAAAAAATTAAACACTTAAACTCCCCTCCCTTACACCCTATTTGCCGACCATGTAAAGGGCCTAGATGGGCATTCAAAAATCTCAAGTCCATTTAGTAAATAATCGATTTTAATCAAATCTAAATATTCATTGATATCGTATATCGATGCACACATATGTAATTTTTATACACACACTTTATTAAATACTGATGACATCCAAAAATCAAATAAAATATAATAATTATTGTTTATAAATATTAATTAATTTGACTAAGTTTTTATTGAAATTAGGCACTTAGATACATAGTTGTATTACAAGTCTTAGATGATATATAACATACTACAAGTCAATATATGTCTAGTGGTTCGAATCATGCGCCACATGAGGTTCGAATCTGTCACCTCATGGACCAAAGCCAGGACGTCTAACGACTAGGACAATAGTGCTGGACTAATTTGATTAATTTTCAACGATTATAAATGAATTAAGTTGTGTGGTATTTCGAAGTATTCATCATTATAATTGTGCGAATCAAAAGTGCAAATAATCTCAACGACTAATACCGCTTCAGATATAAAAGTTCACTCATCACCTTAATCAGTAATGTGACAGTTTGGTTGAATTTATAGTTTATACATCTATTCGGTAAATATCCAATTTTACAGTTTTAAGCGGTACTTAGCACTAACGATTATTTACACCAATTTTCCTCGTCAAAACAACATTACTTTAGGACTTAAGGAATTTAGTTTTGGTCAAAATTCTAGTATCATCCATATTCAAGTTTGTCAGTCCAAACACAAAATTCTTGGTTTAATAATAACAATTATTATTAATCCTACTACTTTGACTATAGGTAACTGTGATACCAGCCTCATATAATCAAATAGATGAAATTTCTATTGGATAGTATTTCACTTTCAATGCATCAAATCCGACCCAATTATAGTTGCTTGAAGGTTGTCATTCCATTATTTGACTATAATCAAAGTGGAGTTTCCTCATTGAAGTCAAACAATATTCTTAGGTCGAGTGAACTGTGTATATATTCCTTTGAGATTCTTTATTTGACCTTAGTTATTAATCAATAGAATACCCTTGAGTGAGTCATTCCATACTTATGCAATAACTATCAGTATATAGCCCTTTGGCTCTCCCAATATCCATGGCTAATATACTACCCAACATTTAGAGAGCATTACTTACTCTAGTCTCAACGTATTTATCGATATTCTATCCTGAAACATCTTGACTATGATATTTAAAATAATATTTTACTTTTAACGTGATTTCTCATAGTTACAACATTTTGTAATTACTATCACATAGCATATAATTTAAGGATTTTCTATTTAATATAGCATAATAAAAACTAAATAACATATCACAACATGACAAGTATATAATAAAAAGAGAAACACCTTAATTTTAATATAGAGTTAATAATTCAGTCTTCCACTTGCACTTAGGGCCGATTATGGAATCTCAATTACATCACTTTGACTGGTTTGCTAACAACTGACCGAGCTAGTCCATTCATGAATGGATATGTTATATTGTCTTAATTATCTTATATGTCAATTAACTCTCTTCGATGTTAGTAAATTACCATTACCACGTAGGACATTCCGTAGTATGTTTTTCGACTTTTAGTGAGCTCTAGTTTATTTCGCAATCTAAATTACGGCATTGCTAGTTCATAACAATGTTATGTGATTCTCAATATATGGAATTACCCCTAGTATAGTTATAAATTTGTGCATTATATATATATAGAGTATTTTTTACAGCACTATTCAAGGAGATGTACTTGGCCTTTTGGAACATTTCCAACTTAAAACTTTTTAACTAAGACTGGTCATGAATTTAGGGTTAATATACTATACTCAATATAACTTTATGAAGTTCAGTCTGAATAGTCCTTCATAAGGATTTCATTGTTTTTTATAGACAATTCTCTAATATTTCGTAAATATTCAAGAACACTCTTAACTATCATTTAGTGATCTTAAATCGGATGGGGCCTCCGATCCAGATGATCGTAGACCTACTACAGGATACTGCGTATATCTGGGCGAAAACATAGTCTCATAGTGTTCGAAAAAGTAGCTAACTGTGTCACGATCCAGCACAGAATTAGAATATAGAAGCCTAGCCAGCACAACAGCCGAGGTAATGTGGTTAGAATCACTGCTCAATGAACTTAGAATCAAGAGAAATAACAAATCATTGATATGATGTGATAATTTAAGTTTTTAAGTTTCGTATCACTATCCGCAAACCCTATTCTACATTAAAGGACTAAACACACGGAGATTGACTTATATTTCGTCGGAGAACAAGTAAAAAAAAGGAAGACATACTTACTAAAGCCTTATCGATAAAGAATTTATGTCAATTAAGGGAGGATCTGAAAGCTAAAAGCCAGGGTGTTGGATTTAGGAAGAATACCAAAACCCTAGATCGAAATGAGGGAAGGAGTTAGAGTAAAGAATGAGTCAAATAGAGAATAATATTCAGATATATTACACAACGTAAGGATAAAATTGTAAACAGCCAAAGTACAGTTGTATATCATTGACAAAGTCATTTTGTAACCTATATATAATATAACAGTCGTGTATCATATCAAATGTTCAATTCAGTGATAACAAAGATAATTTTCTGCTATTCAACTTGTCTTTCTGCATTAAATACTTTTATGGTATCAGATCTCTAGAAGGCCTCATGGCATAAACATCCTACTAACTTTCATCAGTAAAATATCATCATCTGAAAGCTAGCAGGGCATAGCTTTCTCATTAGATTATAAAATCACCATTTGAGAAGGCTGAAGATCAAGAAGCAGAAGATCTGAATCTTAGTCTTATAGTATCTATCGGTATAAGTATCACCAACCTGATAGTACCGCTATTTATCATCCAAGATTCAAGGGCCTTTCCACTAAGTTCATCAAGATATTATTTGAATAGTAGCTGCCCATTCAAGAACAGAAACCTCGCCACTAAGTTCATCAAGACATCATTTGAACCGTAGTTGCTTCTATTCTTGTTCAAATTTCTAACAAGATCCTGATTTCAAGAACAAGAACCAACACTGATGGCCAGAGAAGATAATGCCTCTACAGCCACTTCACCAGCCCAGATAGCTGATCAGAAGCAACAACCATCATCTGTACATGAGTTGATCAAAACTATGATTAGTCCACAAAGTCAATTAATAACAGTACATCTAGACGAAAGCAACTATTTATGTGGAAATTTTAAATTCTAACAGCCATAAAGGGATATGGACTGGAAGATTTTGTTCTTGGCACAAAAACTACACCACCGAAGTTCATTCAGATAGTGAAGGCAAGTTAGTAAGCAATAAAGAATCCATTACATACCAAAGACAAGATAACATACTAAGTTCTTGGATTCTATCATCAATCAGCACAAAATTACTACCACATATCATAGGCTACAACTCCTTAAATGAAATATGGACAATAGTCGAGAAAATATTCAATTCACAATCAGCAACAAAGATAATGCACTACAAGAGACAAATGCATAATTTAAAGAAAGATAGTTTTTCAATGAGAGATTATTTGACCAAGATCAAGAATTATTGTGATTTGCTTGAGGCTACTGGGCATAAGATCTCAGATACAGAACAAATATTAACAATTATGAATGGATTGGACTGTGGTGGCAGTTATAAATCCAAAGAAGTTATACCATCAATACAATATGTTCATTCAACATTACTAGCACACGAGGGAGGGATTAAATAGAAAAAGTCTTTTGATTCAGAAATGTTGGTTAACTATGTAGCAAGCACAAGAAGCAAGGGATATGAAAGAAGTGTCAATAACAAACAAGAAACAGGGCCACGAAATGGAAAAAAATCATCCAAGAAATCAATCTGAAAGGTTTAGAGGCAGAGGATGTAGGTGGAACAGTAATAATAGATCAAAATGCTGAATATGTGAAAATGTGGGACATACAACAAATAAGTGCTACTTCAGATTTGACTCAAATTACAACACTTCACAAAACTCAAGAAATTAAAGAATAATGTCTATGAATCCAAATTTGGCTAGTATGCAACAAGATGAATAGAGAGTACACAAACTGAACACTGGTGAAGCAGCAAAACCAGAAGACATCATCAGTGAGAGCTGGTACCCTGATTCTGGTGCAACCCAATATGTAACCAGCAATTTACAGAATCTGAATATTGGAAGCAAGGAGTAAAAAGGTAAACAATCAATTTCAATGGGTAATGGCACTTGCATTAATATTACACACACTGGCAGCACACAAATTAAGGGCCAAAGAATTTTACAACTTAACAATTTATTAAGAGTGCCCAATATAACGAAAAATCTTATCAATGTGTCTGGATTTGCATAAGATAATAATGTATTCCTTGAATTCTACCCCAAATACTTTTTGGTTAGAGATATTCAGACTAAACAAATTCTGCTACAAGGTGAAACATATAATGGACTTTATAGATTTCAACTTGTCAGATGACAGTAATTCAAATAATTCAGGAAAATGTTGCATCTTGCTGAATCAGATTTACAGCAACCCACCAAAGGTGTATTTGATGTATGACATTGTAAGCTAGGTCATCCTAGTGTAAAAGTTGTAAAACAAATATTAGAAGATAATAAAATAGTAGTCAAGAATATACCTTCTTTTTATATGCATACTTATTGTCAGATGGGAAAAGCCATAAATTGGCGCTTCCAGAATCAAAATCCGAGTTTGATAAACCCCTGCAACTTATTGTAATTGATTTATGAGGACCTGCACCAATCAACTCAGATTATGGATTAAAATATTATATATCTTTTGTAGATGCATATTCTAGGTATACTTGGATATTCTTCTTGAGATCAAAATCTGAGGCACACAATGCAGTAATACTATTTATAAGGCAAGCAGAGAGGCAACCAAATCAGCAGGTAAAGATAACACAGACCGATAGAGGTACGGAGTATAAAACTTTAAAAGAATTATTTAAAATGAAAGAAATAATTCATATAATGATATATCCTCATACCTCAGAACAAAATGGTTTAGTAGAAAGAAAACGTAAACACATAGTCGAAATAGGTTTTAACTTTGTTAGCACAAGCCTCACTTCCATTGAAATTTTGGCCAGATGCTTTTGCAACTGCTAGCTATCTAATTAATAGATTACCAACCAAGGCACTGCAAGGCAAAATTCCAATGGAAGTGCTGCTCAAGCAAAAACCCGATTATCAAAGTCTTAAAACATTTGGGTATCTATGTTTTCCCCATCTATGACCATATAACTCACGTAAATTAAACTTCAGATCCACACCATGCACCTTTTTATGTTATGATGTGAATCAGAATGGATAAAAATGCCTAAGCACCAGT
This sequence comes from Allium cepa, assembly GCA_030765085.1. Taxonomy (NCBI): domain Eukaryota; kingdom Viridiplantae; phylum Streptophyta; class Magnoliopsida; order Asparagales; family Amaryllidaceae; genus Allium; species Allium cepa. The sequence goes on from CM060941.1 coordinate 624,445,838, forward strand.
GGAAAGGTGTCTAGACATGTTCTATTTAATGAACATGTGTTTCCCTTCGCTACTCCAAATATAAAAACTACTCAGAAAGTGTACAATGCAAGGACATCTATTCCATGAATACCTTTCTACTTACGCAATGCAAGTACAGAACATATGAAAAGTGAAAGTAGTTTAGATCATCGACACACAATGTCCTACAGTGAGCCAGGTCAAGATGAATAAGATTCACCTCAACACTTCACTGGCACGCCAGCTAATGAAAGTAATTCGGAGAACAACAGAAATAACGAATGTTAAGAGCCAAGCATGGATCAGTTAAATATATATCAGGAACATGCAACTAGAAGTCATCACATGATAACAAGATCAAAAAGTTGTATCTTTAGGCCTAATTTATACACTGCAAACATCATCTGTGATGAACTAGTAAACTTTGATCAAGCAATCAATAATGAAAAGTGGAGGAGTGCCATGGAAGATGAATATAATGCACTAATAAGAAATAAGACATGGAGTCTTGTTCCTCTACCTAACAACAAAAAGTGCAATTGGGTGTAAATGGACTTATAAACCAAAGAAAAATCTATAGATGGAATAATTCAAAAATATAAGACAAGGTTGGTTGCAAAAGGATATACCCAACAGCATGGTTTTGATTTTAGTGAAACTTTTTCTTCTGTAGCAAAACCATCAACTATAAGAGTAATTCTAACAATAGCATTGTCAAAGAAATGGAATATCATGCAATTAGATGTAAACATTGCATTTTTAAGTAGTGAACTTTAAGAGAAAGTGTACATGGATCAGCCACCAGGTTTCAAATAGTCAAGAAAAGACAAAATGGTATGCAAACTTCACAGGGGAATCTATGGTCTAAAGCAGGCTCCTAGAGTATGGTTTGATAAATTAAAAGCAACATTTGTTAAACTAAACTATCATCCAGCTAAGTCAGATTGTTCTCTATTTATCAAATTCAACAATAATATAATTACATATATTTCTATAAATGCGAATGATTTTATAATTACAGGTAACAGTGATGAAGAAATCAAATATGTAATTCAGCATTGGACATGCAGTTTTCAATTAAAGATTTAGGCTCATTAAGCTACTTTTTGGGCATAGAAGTCAACAAAATATCATACTCGGAACTACATCTATGCCAGAAAAAGTATATTAAGGAACTACTTATCAAAGCAAAGATGGACTAAGCGAAGCCATTACCAACACCAATGACAAGCAACTTACATCTCTCAAAGCATAGCGGTGAATCAATCTTAAATGAAAAAGAATACAAAATCATAGTATGAGCTCTGCAATACGCAACAATAACAAGATCAAAAATCATATACAGTGTCAACAAAGTATGTCAATTTATGCATCAACCAAAATCAGATCATTGGAAAGCAGTTAAGAGAGTGTTAAGGTACTTAAATGGAACACTGGACGATGGTATACCAATGAAAGCAAGCAGAAAACTCACCATAGCCGCGTTTGCCGACGCTGACTGGGCCTCTAATCCTGATGACCGTAGATCTATTACAAGATTTTTCGTATATCTGGGCGAAAACATAGTCTCATGGTGTTTGAAAAAACAGCAATCTATGTCACGATCCAGCACAGAATCAAAGTATAGAAGCCTAGCCAACGCAACAGCCGAGGTGATGTGGTTAGAATCACTGCTCAATGAACTTAGCATCAAGAAAGACAACAAATTAGTGATATGGTGTGAAAATTGAAGTGTCATATCATTATCAGCAAACCATATTCTACATTCAAGGACTAAACACATGGAGATCGACTTATATTTCATTAGAAAACAAGTAAACAAAGGAATAATCAGCATAAATCATGTCCTAGCTTGTAACAACCCGCATATGATTGAATATTTAAATGTTTTATTTAAATATAACATCATTAGTTGAATTTAAAGTCTGAAATGTGACCTTTTGTAAACAATCGAATCCGAACTCGAGACCACTTCCATTGAGTTTAAAACGACGTTTATAACTTGTTTAAGTATAAACATCGATATGTTTGGAGTTGATTAGTATTTTGGTATTTCCAAATAGGCTTTGTTGTGTTCTAGCCCACTAACCCAACAAGATAACCCAAACCTTCTACCTAATATCCCCCTCTTCCATTCCTCTTCATTCATTCATTCCACTCATAATTTCCTAACACTCAAACCCTAGGAAGAATGGAGGGAAGAGGAAACAAAAGTCCTAAGCCCTAGCTTTTCATAGCAATTCAAGTTCAAGTTATAAATCGAAGAGAAGCTTAGGTAAGATCCTCTTCATCTTCTCCATCTCAACCTCTCTTCAATTTTCAGAATTTCCTATAACCTAACTTAGGAAAAACTTTGCATTTGATAATAGACTGAAGATTCTAGAGGTATAGTGAAGAGGAATTGATCTTTTCTTGTTCTAGAGCTTCTCAATTGTTGTTTTTGAGTTTAAAGATGAGTTCTTGAACACACATTTATGTTTATAGCTTTCATTGTTGTTAGGTATGAATTCCTAGCACCTATTTCATGTTCAATTGCTGTCAATTTGAATTGATCTGATGAATTTTCCATTTTTTGGTTTTGAAGTCAAAATTTATGAAAATCCTACGATGGATGTTTGGACTGTTATTTGGGGTGTATCGAAGAGCCTATAGGCAAGTGTTGCCGCTTGGCGTAAATCCATAGTCTCCATCGCTCGTCCGATCGGTTTCAAATTGATTTGACCATCAATGGCCTAGGAAATTTGTTGTCCAGTACAGGCAACCAGACGTCTGGTTGAAAAATATAGACATCGGGTTAGGGCACCAGAAGAAAAAAAAGAAACGACACAAAAATAAAACGGCAGAGCCAAGAACCAGACGATTGGTTAAAACCAAATAGATATCTGGTAGGCTTCAGAAAATAAAAAGGAAAAGGAGAAAAAGTATAAAACTTCTAGAACCTCGGGTCAGACATCTGGCCAAACTAACCAAACGTCTGGTCCTGTTGAATTTTGCCTATTTTGGAGCGGATTTTCAATTTTTATCGATTTTTTTGATCCCATTAGTTATTGTCATTTATTATCGACTTTGATGTCTTCTTTTCTGGGTTTTGGGGAATATCCATTTGATGGATTTGATATCGATTTTTATGGTTTTAATTCACGTCTTCGAATGTGGATTTTGATGATAGATTGTTTTTACAACCGTTTATATGATTTGTCACTTTAAAATACCATGGTTTCTATACTAGTAGTAAATACTAAAACTCTTTCACAGAAACGATTTCAACACTATTTTTAATACAAAATTCGTCTTAAAACCGTTTTCTCAATCTATTAGTATATACAAATCTTTACCTCATTCGTATGAGAAATCTAGTTAAACGACTTAGCAAAACAAGTAGTATGAAACGCTTGCGTTTACCTCGTTGGTTGGTTTTTGGACTTGTTCGATTGAAATATCATGATAATCTTTGAGTGGAAATCTACAGTTTGTTCGTAAATATTTAAGTTAAGCCAGTGGTTATGGGACATGAAGTTAAACTCATTTATTTACTAGCTTAGTGTAATTTACACTTATTCTATGGAGCTTTGGCTCATTTTTATTGGCTAGAAACTCATGGTTTTTTTAACCATTTTATGGAGTTCGGTTCATCAGGCGTATCGCGGTACTAGGTCATTGTCCCGGCTTATTTGAGTTTCAAGTTCATCGGGCATATCGATGTACTACATTGTTGTTCCAGCTTATTTGAGTTTCAAGTTCATCGGGCGTATCGTTGTACTACATCGTTGTTTCGGCTTATTTGAGTTTCAGGTTCCTTAAGCGTATCGTTGTACTAAGTCGTGGCATCAGCTCTATGGGTTAGCGACCCATGGGATAGCATCTCGTTTGTGATACACGTGTTGGTGAGTTTTCATGCTCCTGTTTGTGATAGGCCTCCGCCTTTGTGTTTTCTGGATTTCTAATTATTGATTTCTAGAAATTGTGTTTCACCAATTTTTGCGATTTGCATTGATATGTTTTGTCAATATTTGAGGTTTGGTGAATAAGCTAAAGAATATGATATTCTTTTTGGATATTTAAGGAGATTTGAGATATTATATGGTTTGCATTGTTATCAAATATATACTTGACATAGTATGACATTATTGTTATTATATATTGTTGTTATATCTCTTATCCTATCTCATCTTATATGATATTTATAGCTAGACTAATCCTTTTATTATTTTTCTTCTTAAATAATACTCGGGTCAGACCGAGGAGTTTCAGGTGCTTCCACTTGAATTCTCAACAGGGACTATCTTCTAACTTTTGGCTAACTTCTTTAGCTTAGCAGTTTTTGTTTTTATACATTCGAGATAGTGACTCCTTGGTATATACTTATCCTTTTTTCTAGCACTTATACCTACTCGTTTGTGATGTAGTGCATCTTGTACGACCAATACTTTGATGTTCACTTCTATGTGTTATATTCATGTTTGTTTTCACCTTAGCGATATGAATATCTGTGATCGATTTTGTATTATGCTTATTTTATATTTGTTTTCGAAGGCCACATAGCCACTGTGTAGTAGCTTTGAGTTTGTATTTGATATGTAAGATTTACTCTTGGAATGAAATGCATGGCCTTCTATCTGGCATTTCGCTACTTGCACAAAACAATTACACGTATGGTCACTCCTCAACAGCCTTATTCTTCGTACTAATTGACAGTATTATCCAGTAGTGTCCTTGGTTAGTGTGAGTACAGAGGTAGAGCATCAGAACTTGGTATCGGAGCGAAAATTTGAAACAATATAGGATATTATGACAAGGATCATTGTCCTAAGTCTCTCTTAGGAATCGTGCCTTAGGATTTAATTCGAGTCTTAGGACCCATCCTATCCTATTTCCTTTTATGATGCTTTGTTTGGCAATCTAGTTTATTTGAATTCATTCTGAGAATAACCTTTTTCCTCTTCGTTCTTTCTTTCTTTCTTAAATAAGAAGAGATGGTTAGACCTGGCAGTCCTAGCGCTGGTCAATCCAGTGGTCCTCCTCCGGATGGTGTATTCATGTCTGCCCAACAACTTTTGGATCTTGTAAAGAATCAGAGGTTTTTCTGTGCTTTGAATAAGGACCCAAAAACGGTTTTACCTCTGAAATTAGAAGTTCCTTTCAATCAGCTTGTAGATATCACTCTTCGACTTGGAGAGGCCAATAAAGGAAGTGATAGTGATGTTGGAGGTTCCAAGAAGAGCCTCAATAACAATAAGAAGAGGCATATTAAGTTTAAAAGCCCTAATCCAACAAGAAAGGAAAGAAAGCAACTTCAGTAGCAAGGACCCCTACCCCTGATCGTAGAGTATGCTACAATTGTAGTTCTAAGGACCGCTATGCAATAAATATCCGATGTCCCTTACTTGTTGCTATTGCAAAAGTTTGGATCATCTTATATCTTCATGTCCCAAAGTTCAAAGTAGGAAAACAGGAAAGCTGAATGTTGTGAAAGCCTTTAGTAACACTTCTCTTGGTAAAGGTATTTCTCATTCCATCCTTGATGGCATTATTTTGTTTCGTCATCATCCTATTTGAAATGTTTTTGATACAGGTGCATCTCATTCTTTTATATCAAAAGAAATTGTTGATACTTTTCTTTAAATATTATAGGCTTGATGACTTAATTGAGAATTGCATATCCGGTTGGTGGATCTGCAACACTCAGTTTACTTTGTAAAGATGTCAAGGTTATTTTATGTGATTATTCTTTCCAATCCGACTTGCATGTTATGTGTTGCTTAGGTTTCAAAATGTTTCTGTAAATGGATTGGGTTAACCATTATGAAGCCCATATGCTATATCCCGAGAGGACTATCCATCTTCGACATCCTCAATCTGTTAAGAGAAGGATGAGCCTCAAGGCTACATAAAACAAGAGATAAACATGAATCGGATTCACGATCTCGAATCTCACAAGTGGACAAAGTCTCGAGATCATTCCATTTGGATATCATTATAGAAACATCCGCTTGTTGCTTACGAGTAAGGGCTTTGGCAACACGATTTCCTTTATGTTGGCTTGAAGCCGGTAAGAGGCTGGTTTTAGGTCTAGATTGTATTCATGATTCCACAAAAAAGATTGACCTTATTCGTCATAGGATGAAAGCTCAAAGTAGATAAAATCCTATGCCGATAACCGAAGAATCAAATTAGAATTTTTTATGGGAGATTTGGTATTTATTCGTGTTTCACCTATGAAGGGTGTTGTGCGTTTCAGTCGATCGGGAAAGTTAGCACCTCAATATATTGGCCTATTTTCCATCACCGAACGCATTGGTCCCATGACTTATCGCCTTTTATTACCGGCTTAATTTTCTACTATTTAAGATGTATTTCATGTTTCTCAATATGGAAATGCCTTAGGGATTCCGATTATATTCTTGAGCCTGGTGTTATTGAAGAAATTGGCGTTTCACCTAATTTGACTTACAAGTAACATCCTATTCGTAACATTGCTATGGAGGTTAAACACCTTTGAAATAAAGATGTTCCACTTGTGAAAGTTCAGTGGTCCTCAAATCCTAAGGATTGCTCATAGGAATCCAGAGAATTCATCGAGTGAACACATCCAGACTTACCCTCTCATGCTCCTTAAGTTGAACTTCTTATTTCCATTTTTCCTTTTGTGTTATTATGTCACAGAGTGGTAGTTACTCTTTACTTTCTTCTAAAGTATTGCAAGGATGCAATTTCTTTAAGGAGGAGAGTCTGTAACAACCCGCATATTTTACGATTAAATATTTAAATGTTTTATTTAAATATAGCATCATTAGTTGAATTTAAAGTCCGAAACTCGAAACTAGACTTGAGACCACTTCCATTGAGTTTAAAATGACATTTACAACTTGTTTAAGTATAAACATATGTTTGGAGTTGATTAGGATTTTGGTATTTTCAATTGGGCTTTGGGTTGTGTTTTAGCCCATTAACCCAACAAGATAACCCAAACCTTCTACCTAATAGCTCTCACTCCCCTCCTCTTCATTTATTCATTCCATCCATAATTTCCCAGCACTCAAGCCCTAGGAAGAATGGTGGGAAGAGGAAACAAAATTATTAAGCCCTATTAGGAATTCAAATTCAAGTTATAAATCAAAGAGAAGCTTAGGTAAGATCCTCTTCATCTTCTCCATCTCAATCTCTCTTCAATTTTCAGAATTTCCTATAACCTAACTTAGGAGAAACTTTGCATTTGATAATAGATTGAAGATTCTAGAGGTATAGTGAAGAGGAATTGATCTTTTCTTGTTTTAGAGCTTTTCAATTGTTGTTTTTGAGTTTTAAGGTGAGTTCTTGAACACACATTTATGTTTATAGCTTTCATTACTGTTAGGTATGAATTCCTAACACCTATTTCATGTTCAATTGCTGTTAATTTGAATTGATCTGATGAATTTTCCATTTTTTGGTTTTGAAGTCAAAATTTATGAAAATCCTACTATGGATGTTTGGACATATTATTTGTGGTGTATCAAAGAGCCTATAGGGCTGGGTTGTTGCTTGGCATAAATCCATAGCCGTCATCGCTCATCCGATCGCTTCTGAATTGATTTGGCCATCAATGGTCTAGGAAAATTGTTGCCCAGTATAGGAAACCGGACGTTTGGTTGAAAGATCCAGATAACTGGTTAGGGCACCAGAAGAAAAAAATGAAACGACACAAAAATAAAATGGCAAAGCCAAGAACCAGACGTCTGGTTAAAACCAACCAGACGTCTGGTAGGCTGTAGAAAATAAAAAAGGAAAAGGAGAAAAAGTATAAAACTTCTAGAACCTCGGGTCAGACGTCTGGCCAAACCAACCAAACGTCTAACCCTATGGAATTTTGCCTATTTTGCCTGTTTTTGAGCGAGTTTTCAATTTTTATCAATTTTTGTTGATCCGACTAGTTGTTGTCATTTATTATCGACTTTGATGACTTCTTTTCTGGGTTTTTGGGAATTCTATTTGATGGATTGATATCGATTTTTATGGTTTTAATTCACGTCGTCGAATGTGTGGTGGTAGATTGTTTTTACAATCGTTTCTATTATTTGTCACTTTAGAATACAAAGGTTTCCATACTAGTAGTAAATACTAAAACTCTTTCAAAAAAATGATTTCAACCCTATTTTTAATACAAAACTTGTTTTAAAACCATTTTCCAATCTATTAGTATATGAAACCTTTACCTCATTCGTATGAGAAATATAATTAAACGACCTAGAAAAACAAGTAGTATGAAACTCTTGTATTTACTTCGTCGGTTAATTTTTGGACTGGTTTGATTGAAATATCATGACAATCTTCGAGTGGAAATCTATAGTATGTTCGTAAATATTTAAGTTAAGCCAGTGGTTATGGGACACGAAGCTAAACTCATTTATTTACTAGCATGGTGTAATTTACACTTATTCAATGGAGCTTTGGCTCATTTTTATTGGCTAACAACTCATGGTTTTTTTAACCGTTTTATGGAGTTTGATTCATCAAGCGTATCGCTATACTACGTCGTTGTTCCGGCTTATTTGAGTTTCAGGTTCATCGGTCGTATCGCTGTACTACGTCGTTGTTCCGGCTTATTTGAATTTCAGATTCATCGGGCGTATCGCTGTACTATGTCGTTGTTTCAGCTTATTTGAGTTTCGGGTTCATCGGACGTATCACTGTACTACGCCGTTGTCCCAACTTATTTGAGTTTCAGGTTCCCCGGGCTTATCGTTGTACTATGTCGTGACACCGGTTCTATGAGCTAGCGACCCATGGGAGCGCATCTCATTTATGATACACGTGTTAGTGAGTTTTTATGCTCCCGTTTGTGATAGGCCTCCTCCTTTGTGTTTTCTGGATTTCTAATTATTGATTTCTGAAATTTGTATTTCACCAATTTTCGCGATTTGCATTGATATGTTTTGTCAATATTTGAGGTTTGGTGAATAAGCTAAAGAATATGATATTCTTTTTTGATATTTAAGGAGATTTGAGATATTATATGATTTTGATTGTTATCAAATATATACTTGACATGGTATGACATTATTGTTATCATATTTTTTTTTCATATCTCTTATCGTATCTCATCTTATATGATATTTATAGCTAGACTAACCCTTTTATCATTTTTCTTCTTAAATAATACTCGGGTCAGACCGAGGTGTTTTAGGTGCTTCCACTTGACTTCTCAGCAGGGACTATCTTCTGACTTTTGGCTAACTAATTTAACTTTGTAGTTTTTGTTTTTATACGTTCGAGATAGAGACTCCTTGATATATACTTATCCTTTTTTCTAGCACCTGTACCTATTCTTTTGTGATGTAGTGGATCTTGTATGACCACTACTTTGATGTTCACTTCTATGTGTTATATTCATATCTGTTTCTGCCTTAGAGATATGAATATCTATGACTGATTTTGTGTTATGCTTATTTTATATTTGTTTTCGAAGGCCACACATCCACCATGTAGTAGCTTTGAGTTTGTATTTGATATGTCAGATTTACTCTTGAAATGAAATGCATGACCTTCTATCTGGCATTTCCATGCTCGCATAAAACAATTACATAGATGGTCGCTCCCCAACTGTCTTATTCTTCATACTAATTGACGGCATTACCCAGTAGTGTCCTTGGTTAGTGTGAGTATAGAGGTGGAGCATTATACAGATCCCTACCAAAGAGCGGACATACTTACTAAAACCTTATCGACAAAGAATTTCTGTCGATTAAGGGAGGATTTTAAAGTTAGATGCCATGGCGGTTGATATGGGGAAAAGACCAAAACCCTAGATCGAAATGAGGGAAGGAGTTAGAGTAAAAGAATGAGTCAAACAACGAATAATATTAGAATATATTACACAACATGAGGATAAAATTGTAAACAGCCAAAGTACAGCTGTATATCTTTGATAAAGTCATTTTGTAACTCACATATAATGTAACAGCTGTGTATCATATCAAGTATCCAATTCAGAAACGACAAAGATAAATTACTCCTATTCAATATCTCATTCTTCATTAAAACACTTTTATTTTGTCTTTAAATTGATTATAGTTGACCGTAATATTGACCACATATAACCGAGGAGAAAAATCCTTATTGAATAGTGCTTCACTTTCTAAGCTTCAACGCAGACCCAACCATAGTTGCTCGATAGTCGTCCAACCATGATTTAACTATAATCAAAGTGGAGTATCCATGTTGAAGTTCCAAGGTATTCATAAGTCGAGAGAATCATGTAACATCGTCATATTGAGAATTCCTGTTTGACCTAATTATTATCAACCAACATAAAAACTCTAGGTCGATTCATTCTTTAGTTATCCAATAACTATAAGTACATAACCACTCGAAGCCTCTAGCAACCATGAGTAATACATTGTCCAACATTTGGAGTGCATTATATGTTTTAGTCTCAACATATATACTGATATCCTTTCTCAAAACATCTTGGCTAGGAATATTTAAAACAAAATATTACTTTATATTTTGATTAATTACTTATGGCTACAAATATTTGCAAATATAATCATGCAATGTTTCATTTATGGATTTTCTTACTTGCACAGTTTACACTAATTTTATATCATAATATAACAAAGTATACAAAAAACAAACACTAAATAACTTTTATTATGAATAATATTGATTACATAGTTATATATATAGTACAAATTATATAATTATGTTGAATCCTATCTTTTTGATGTTTTGATAACATAACTATTTATCTCTATAGATGTTCCATAAATCCATCTCTTATAGGATATTTCCAAAAAAAGACAACTGGCTGCTACAATCAAAGCATTAAAGACCAATTGTCAAGTATTATCGTCATAGTAATTCAAGAATATAATGTACAATATCCTTTGATGGTCACACACTCATATTTTAAAATGATTAATAATATTTTATACATTTTTAGAATGAAGTTTTCAAAATTCGTAGAATTCAGACATTAGAGTGTACAAAAATCATAAATTTTTAAAGGGTCTTGAAGTCTAACTTAAAATCCCAAGAGTCTGAAAAATTCAAATCAAGCCTTAAAACTCTCGAGAACAAACCCTATAAAATTCAAACGTCTAACCTTATTATTCAAATGTTTAAGGTACTTTAAAATTTTATTTTCTAAAACAAATCAGATGTAAAATGAATCGATCGAAGGTTTGATGAGGGCATCAAACGTTTGATCGATCCATTCAGACATCTGACCCTGTATAATATAATTGCTTTAACAAAAGAACTCAAACATCTTAATCTATGTGCTAAACATCTGAATAAGATCAATAAAGAACATATTCCTTTCTAGGATACAATCTGATGTCTGCCCATAATAGTTCAGACTTCTGACCTTGTTCTAAATTGTCTTTTTAAAGAGTCGGGCGTTTGACCTTTTTGGCTTAGGCATCCGAGAAAGAAAAAAGACTATATTTCTAAATGAATATCAGCTTTCTAAAAGTAACTATCTGCTTTGAAAAGATGTGATCCCTTGAACAATCACTACTCTTTAATAGATCTCTTTATTGTTGTAAATATGGACCATTTCATTCTTTGATCTCACCAATTTCTCGCTCTCTAATTGTTATTTTATTTACTATTTTTCAAAATCAAAAGTGATCAAAAATTACTCTTTGCTTCCTATAGCAATACATGTTCATCTCTCATACCATTGAATGATATTATGGGAAAGGTGTACTTAAGTGTGATTTATTCATTTAAAGAACACATCGAAGTCCAAAAATAAAGCATTTCCTTTATAGTTGGTTGATGTCCTAATCGTGTGTTTAAGTGGAGTCTGTAAACTTATTCCTTCAGGTAAAGTAAGGATCGTTGCTAGTGAAAATCCTAAATGGAGCTTAGGGACTGGTCGTAAGATGTAAGGTCCGAACAACTATAAAAATCCGATGTGATTTTTTTCTTTATTGTGCTTATCTACTTATTTGCTCAGGTTTATATATTGTTAGATATAATCCATATTATATTAGATCCTATAAACTTTCATTTGGTACCAGAGCAATGACTTCACTAAACCATTACAAAGATAGTGATATTCTAAGTAATACAAATATCACTATTACAACATTTGCTGAAGGTCAATCGACCACCACTATTCACTAATTAGAACTATGCATATTGGTCTACTAGGATGAGAATATATATATATATATATATATATATATATATATATATATATATATATATATGCATGCAAACCATTAGTTATGAAATATGGAATATTAATCAAGTAGAATATACTACACGTACTACTGAATACAGTACTTGGGCATTTTCTTAAAAAACTAATGCTACTGTCAATGCTAAAGCAATGAATGTATTATTTTGTTCATTAGATACAAATGAATTTGATATAGTCAGTGTATGCAAAACTACATATGAGATATGGCGTACTTTCCAAATTACTCATGAGGAGACAAATAAGGTTAAGCAAAGAAAAAATTCCATGCTAAAGAATCAATTTTCAAATTTTAGAATGAAACCATTGTTGACAGGTATTCAAGTTTCGAGACATTACTTATGCTCTATTAGCATTGAAGAAAATTATTCAAGTTTTGATATAGTAGAAAAAAATACTCAACTCTTTAATGGATGAGTAGAAGAGAAAAATAGTGGTTACTGAGGAGGCCAATGATCTTTCAACACTCAAATCGAAAGGGTTGATTAAAATCTAATGTTGTATGAAGTAAATTACAGGCAAAAGGAACACAAGCTTAGGAACGGAAAACCATAGCATTTCAAACCGAAGATGACTCCGATATTGAAGAAGATGATTTTATGTTTCTTACCAAAAATTTTAAGAAAATTTTGAAATATGGTAAGAACGAATGATTTGGCAAAAGCAACAACCACTCATTCTCCTTAAATGCTATGAATGCAACAAAACCGGTCACATCAAGAGAAATTGCCCGAATCTTCAAAAAGAAGAGCAAAATTAAAAAAAAAAGAATGATAAACAATTTAGGATGAAGAAGCAGGCTTTTCAAGTGATCTAGGATGATTCAGATTCATCTTTGTGTTTGTCAAAAACTGAGAGCGATACAGAGCAAGCTAACATATGTCTCATGACATAAGTGATGATGTAAGGTCTGATATTTCTTATGATGATTTATTTGAAATAAATCTAGAACTTCTTGAAAACTAAAATCACTTAAGAAAATAAATTAAAAACTATGAGAAAATTTAATAGAGGTGAATTACAAATAGATATGCTAAAGGACAAAAAAGTTATTTTAGAGAAAGAATTACAAAAGTCTCAAGTCTCATGTGAAAACTTGACTTCTCAAATTACTATATCGAACGATGAACTTCAATTATATAAAAACGAAAATGTCAAGTGGGCTAAAAAAAAATTGTGAATTGAATTCTTCCAAAAAAAATCCCTTAGCAATGGAATTGAAAATTTGAAAATATCTTTGAAAAACTTTCTTCTAATGTTACCAATTTTAATAAAGGAAGAGAGAATTTATCATAAATTATAAAATTTTCAAAATCATGATCTAGTAAAACCGATTTAGGATTTAATGGCGATAAGAAAGGAAATCTTCTAAAAATAGCTCTCTGATTACCAGATTTATAAAGGGAAACCCATGTTAAAGTCTAATATAAATAAAATTAAAATACAGGTACCACATTTTAGTTATAAAACTTCAAAAATAAGTATATAAATTTCTTAAATAATATTCATAATAATGATGACTTTATTTTAAAGGAAAAACCAAATCATTTTGGGTATGGTTTACTAAGATCTAACTTTTAGGACCATAATGTAGGAAGTGCGCACCAATTCTAATTCATATATTTTTATGTACCCGATAAGAAAAAGAAGTGATGGATTCTTGACAGCAGATGTTCCAAACACATAACATGAAATCTACAGATGCTTACAAATATCAAATATAAGGGTGAAGGCACTATCACCTTTGGAGGTAACTCTAAAGGGTATATCATTGGTATCAAAGAGGTCTGCAACGAGGATATAACCGATTCTCCTTTAATCTCAAATGTCCTGCTAGTAGAAAATTTAAAATAATTAGTTAGCATCAGACAACTTTGCGACAAAGGATTTATAATTCCTTTTTAAAAAGATAAATGTAACATTTTTGAATAAAACAAAATTTTAATTTTTTAGATAATAAGAAAAGAAAAATGTATATTTTAAATATGAAAGTAATAACGATAATAACATGTGTCTTTTAGCCAATGATCACGATCCATTACTATGGCACAAGTGATTTTGTCACATAAATTAAAAATATATTAACAAGCTTGCTAAAAATGAATTAGTTAAAGTACAACATAAATTGAGCTTTAAAGTTAACAGTTTTTGTGATGCATGTCAACTAAAAAAACTGACAAAATCTCTTTTAAGTCTAATATAGTTATTCCTACCCTATAACCTTTAGAACTACTCCACTTAAATCATTTTGAACCTACTCAAGTAAGATCTATTAACCATAACAAATTTTTTTTTATCGTAGATGATTTTTCCAGATATACATGGACTTTATTTTTAGAACATAAAAGCGATACATTTGAGGTTTTTAAAATATTTGCAAAAAGAATGCGAAACATAGAGAATCTAGAAATTAAAAAAAGTGATCATAGTGGTACTGCAACGAAATGATGTTATAGAATGGAAAAGTAGAATACTATAAGAATGTGCAAGAACATTATTTAGTAGTAACCAATTATCAAAGAGTTTTTGAGATGAAGCTTTGTCTTATGTCTTGTTGTCTTCTAAATCTGTCTCTATATGACCATTAACTAAACATACACTATGAATTATTTAATGGTAGAAAGCCAAAGGTTTCATATTTTAGAATATTTGTTACTAAATGTATTATACTAAATACAAAAGAAAATTTAGGAAACTGAAAGCTGATGAAAGTATCTTTGGCGGATATTCGGAAAGAAGTAAAGCTTATAGAATATTTATGAACAATCAAATACTATAGAAGATACTCCGTATGAATATTTTGATGAAAATTATAAGATAAGCAATGAGTAATAATAAGTTACTTCAATAAATCAACTAACTAGTTTTTAAAATCCCACTCAAAACGAAAATGTTAATGATTCACTAAAATCACCAACTCCTATACTAAGAAATCATGCACTCGACAACATAATATGCAAAGCTAACACTAGAGTAAGAACAAGAAACCAACTATCAAATGAGACATGTTGCATTTATATCTAATATAGAACTAAAAAAGATTAAAGAAGCATTTAAAGATTATTTTTGGATCTTAGTAGTGCGAGAAGAACTAAATCAATTCGAATTGAATAACGTTTGAGAATTGGTTCCAAGAGCAAATGGTCAAACCATAATCTGTGCTAAATGGGTATTTAAAAATAAAGTAGGTGAAAACATTGACATGATATGCAATAAAGCTAGATTAATAACATAGGAGTATAATTAAGAAGAAGGAATAGATTATAAAGAACTTTTGTCCTGGTCTCTAGAATAAACTCTATTACAATAATTTTTAGCCTTTGCATACCACTATAGTTTTAAACTTTTTCAAATAGATGTTAAAAGTGGATATTTAAATGGATTTATAAAGGAAAATATGTTTGCAGGGCAACCGCTTCTTTTTGAACATGAAAAATTTCCAAATTATGTTTTTAAACTTAAGAAAACCCTTTACAATCTTAAACAAGCACCACATGCTTGGTACAATCGATTGAAAAATTATCTTTTGGAATCAGATTTTAAGATTGGTAAAGTTGATTTTACTTTATTTACTGAAAAGCAAGGTTATGGTATTTTAATAGTACAAATATATGTAGAAGATATTATTTCTGGTTCTACGAATGAAACTTTGTGTAATGAATTTTCAAATATTATGAAAAAGAAATTTGAAATGTCACATATAGATTAGTTAAATTATTTCCTTAGCTTACAAATTAAATAATGGAAATTTTATTTATCAAGAAAAACATTGTACCAATTTATTAGAAAGATTGGGAAGGATAAAGTTTCTAATAAGCCAACGTCAATATGTACAAGTCGTCATCTTAAAAAAGATGTAGATGATAAAGATGTTGACCAAAAATTAGATAGAAGTGTGATCGGTTCACCGCTATATTTAAGGTTAGTCGACCCGACATATGTACTGATGATCGTATGTTTGTGTGCATGATTCTAAGCAAATCCCAAAGAATTGCACTTATAAGCGGTAAAACGAAGTCTACATTACTTAACTACTATAAGAGATTATGGACTTTTCTATCCACACGAATGTCATTTTGACCTCATGTCATATAGTGATGCAGATTTTGAAGGATGGTAAAACAGATCAAAAAAGTACAAGTGGCACATGTCACTTTATTTATCAATCTCCGGTATTACAGTTTAGTGAAAAATAGAGTTGAATCTCACTCTTGGCATGTGAAGCAGAATATATTTCCCCAACTTTGGCATGTGCCCAAGTCATATATATACAACAAACGCTTCAAGATTTTGGCATTTCTCTTAAAAACTCACTAATATTTTTATTTTTGAAAAGCAAGAGTAAGAACTCATTTTATTGACTTATGTAGTTTTACAAGAGCAGTTACAAATCCACCAATTTCACTCAAATACAACCATCTTGGCCATTACAATGATAATAAAACAAACAAATACAATCAAAGAATTCATTACAAGGACCAAACTGAATAAATCACTGCATACAGACTTGGGAATCCTATTGTATATAATAATCCAGAGAATAGCCATCTGCATGTAAGTAAAACTGCCATGAACTTCAAATATGATTAGCTTTAATGTCTCTGAGAATGCTACCATGAACAAAATTATATAGCTGTGCCAAATTCTTACATCTAATACCAAAAACTCTATTGTTCCTTTCAGACCATATTGCATATATCAATCTCTTTAGCAGTTTAAGCAGCAACCTTGTCATATGAGTCTTCCATCTTGTAGCTTTGAACACATTAAACCATTCAACCGAACTAAAAGGTGATGGTTTATAAAAACCACCATTAGAAAGCAATCTATACCAAATCTGATACACAAAGGTGCATTCAAAAAACAAGTGAGTATTATTTTTAGTTTCTGATTTGCATAGAACACATATATCATCTGAAATAATACTCATTTTACAAAGTTTATCTTTGGTATTTAAAGCATTAGCCATCACTTTCCATAACAATAAATTTCCTTTGCACTACCTCCAATATTCCATATTCTTGAATGCCAGGGGAATTGATAACCATTTTGACAGAGAGCATTATAAACAAGTCTAATGGAATGATGTTTACCCTTGTCAGACCAAATTAAAACATTGTCATTATTCTTAATGGGATTATTAGTGATGGCATTCCATAAGCTCCTAAGTTGAGAGGAACTAGAATATGGTAAAACTATACCATCATCATGTAAAAACTCTTCAACCTTTGCCTGTTCAGTAATACCAGAGCTTCTTCTCAAGTTATAATCCACTACAAAACTCAAGATCAACCCTTGTTTAGCCCAAGGTGAATGCCAGAAAGATAAACCCTTAATCAAAACATAGTTACACTGTACAAGAGGAATGAAAGTCTCCCTAAGCTTGAGAATACATCTCCAACCCCAACTGCAATTTTGTGGTATGGGCATAGTCCAAAAATTCTTTTTACCAATAAGATTATTATTGACCCATTGAGACCATAAATTCTTTTCAGAATCAAAGATCTTATTGAAGTATACTGATATAGCAGCCTTATTCCATAGAAAAATATTAGTAAT
Organism: Allium cepa; assembly: GCA_030765085.1. Lineage (NCBI taxonomy): Eukaryota > Viridiplantae > Streptophyta > Magnoliopsida > Asparagales > Amaryllidaceae > Allium > Allium cepa. The sequence continues at coordinate 624,463,587 of CM060941.1, forward strand.
ACCATGACCACCTTTCTTTTTGGATTCAAATAGTTTGTAAAAAGAAATAGGAATCAACTTTCTGGAAAAAGGGTCACCATGCCAAAGAAATTTATTAAGTGCACTAGATATCATATTAATAAGCTTAACAGGAAGTATATAATGTCTAGTCCAATATGTTGTCATAGATACTGCAATTGATTGAATGATAGTTAACCTACCAGCTTGTGACAGTTTATCCATTGGCCATATCCGAAGCCTTTCAATAATCCTCTCAAAAAGTGGTAGGCAATTTTGTTTAGTAATTCTAGAGCAAAAGATAGGCAAACCCAAGTAGAAAGTATTTTTGGATAATTCCTGTAGACCTGAGCACCTAATAATATCATTTTTCTGAAATGAATTTAAACCAGCAACTAATATATTTGACTTGTGAAGATCAATCTGAAGGCCAGTAATAGAATAGAAAAGCTCTAGGGATGAAATTATACACTGAATGTTTTGATAAGAAGGCTTAGTAAAAATGATAAGATCATCAGCAAAGAGAAGGTGAGTAATAACAGGTCTTTTACATTTGGGGTGAAGCTGAAAATCTCCTTTAGCAACAAGATCCATCAAAATAGGATTAAGAAGTTCCATAACTATTATGAACAAGTATGCAGAAATTGGATCACCTTGCCTAACACCTTGTACACTTTTAAAATAACCATACAACCCACCCTCTCTTGAAATAGAAAACATAGGTGATGATATACAAGTGTAAATCCATGCTAAAAAAGGCTTTGGGAAATTCATTCTGGACATGATTGCTAAAATTGAATTCCAAGCAATAGAGTCAAATGCCTTTTTAATGTCAAGCTTTAACATGCACCTTGGAGAAATATTTTTCCTTTCATAACCATACAATAATTCTTGGGTTAAGAGAATATTATCACTTATTGATCTACCCTTAATATATGCAGCCTGATTGTTGGAGATGATAGATGGCAAGACTGATTGTAATCTATTAGATAAAACCTTTGAAATAATTTTATAAATGATATTGCAACATTAAATTGGTCTAAAATCAACAACAGAAGATGGATTAACAATCTTGGGTATTAGGGCAATAGCAGTGGCAGCTAGTCCAACAGGGAGTTTATTATTAAGAAAAAATATATTGGATAGCCTTAATAATGTCAGACCCAATTATCTTCCAACTCTGTTGAATAAAATGTACATTATAACCATCTGGACCTCCACAACTATCACTGTCCAAACTAAAGACTGCAGCTTCAATTTCATTATTAGAAATAGCACTGATCAGAGAATTGGATTGAAGGGTATTTAAGGTTGGAAGAGTAATATCATAGAGAGGTTTAATGTCAGGAATGAATTGATTGTTTGGGGATAAAATTGATGTAAAATACCTCACAAAAGCTTCATTAATACCATCAAAAGTTTCCACTAAATTTCCAAACATATCCTTTATCTGAAAAATGCATTCACGATTCCTTTTAACTTTTAAGTAATTATGAAAATATTTAGTGTTCCTATCAGCCTCTTTATCCATTCTCAAATGAATTTTCTGCTTGAGTGAAGACACTTCCTTTTGAATAACTTGCTCAAGAATATTCTTTAATTGCAGTTCAGTATGAAGTAAAATAGTATCAAATGGTCTAGCACTCAGTTCCTCTTGTATCCTAATCAGCTGATTCCTAATTTGAGAAGAAAGTTTAGAATCCTTACCAAAAATTGCTGAAGACCAATTCCTAAGTTGAAATTTCAGAGCTTTCATCTTGAGAATAATATTTGTAAGAGGATCCTTGCCAAATTACATACTCCAGACCTGCTTTAAAATATCATAATAATCCACCTGCTTAGTCCAAAAATTAAAAAATTTAAAAGTGTGTTTCCCTCCACAAAAATCATCAACTCCCCAATGAAAAATTAATGAGCAATGATCAGATAAAGAAGGCTGAGAAATGTGATAGAAAGATTTTGGCCAAAGATGAAGAAAAGAAAGATTTAAGAAAATATGATCAAGCTTACATAAAGTTGGATTACCACTCCTATTACTGTTTGACCAAGTAAACTCAGAACCAAAGTATTTAACAGGGATAAGATTTGATTGAATTAAAGCACTGTTTAGAGGAGAAATATCCTTAAGAGATAAAGGGCAGCCACCAATTTTTTGGTTACTTGCAAACATACAATTAAAATCACCACCAATAATCCAGGGGATAGAAGATGAATTTAAAGAAGGAAAAAACTCACTAATATATCATGACAATGAAAACACTATTAATGTATAAAAAAATCCTATTAATCATTCTCGTACAAAACATATAGACATTCGATATTAACTTTCTTGCATGACGATGTTGAGAAAAATATAGTTAATTAGAGTTCATAAATTCAAAATATCAAGTAGCTCATATTTTGACTAAGCCACTTGTTGAAAATGTTTTTATAAATTTAAGAAGAAGGTTAGAATTTGTCCACAAATGAAATTCTTTGAATAAGCTAAAAATGACTAGTTTATTTATTAATTTGCTTTAATTAACTACAAATTTACAACATACAAACTTTGGAAAAATAGCTATATTTACCTTCTTTATAATCTTATTTATAGTTAAACCGTTCTTCACTTTAACATACTTTTCAAAATGGCTTATAAGCAAAGTTCACCTTCTTCAATCCACATAACTTCTTCATCTTCGTCATCGGAAGAATCAAATGATTACTCTCCTAAAGGAAAGAGAGTTAAAAATGCAATCACTATAGACAGATATTTAATTAGGCATGGTGAAAAATTCGACAAAACTAAAAATACGCAACTAAAATTATAACGACAACATGATGCTATTATAATGGAGCAAATGAGGATCAGGCAAAAGCAATAATGACAAGGTGAAAAGTTGAATATCATTAAACAGATGTTATCGACATTTTATGGGAATACTCAAACGAGAAAGATCATTAGCAGTAACCATTTGGTAAATTCTAGACCCCTAGAAGTATGTAATCCACATAAATTACCTCTATTCGAATCTGATTCAGTGACTCCATCTAGATTTCATGACTAGAGGAGGCCATTTGATAAGTGAGATTGCATCAATATATATATATATATATATATATATGTATATATTAATTTATTTATAAATTAATATTTTTTAAATAAAATAAATCTTGAGCACTTATCTAAATTTCTGTTGAAAATCATAAGTCCGACGTCTGACTAGCCTATTTAAATATCTAAAATATATTCAAACGTTTGAACAGACCATTCAGACATTTAATGGCTTTTAGAATTATAAACACACACACACACACACACATACTTTTGGACTTATTACCTTGTATGTTGAGCCAAGCACCCCATAAAGACCATTACTAACAATGAGCCTATTCACTTTCAATCTCCCTCTTCCTTTTGCACTTAGCGAACTAGTTACGCATCTAGATAACTTGTAAACTAGCCATGTACTAGATTTTTTGAAAAACAATTCATTTTAAACAACAGAGACTTCGCCGTTTTAATTCAAACAACAAAGTCTTTGCCTTTTTAATTCAAATGGCGAAGTCTCTATAATTTTAAATTATTAAATCCTAAATAGCCGCCGCCTCCTTTTCTTTCCTCCTCCTTTCCACTTTCATTTTTTGCTTAGCCAAGAGAGAAATGCACCCACTTTCACCATTTCAATACCCCGAAACCCCCAAATGCAAGTAACAATACACAAATTAAACATTGTGTTTGAGATCTACACATGTTAAAATGTCTAGATTGCTCAAAAAATTTACAAAAATATTTATGCATGAAGAAAGTAGCAGTGACGGCGGTGGCGATGGTGGTTGTCATCATGGAGAAGATAATGTGATTGTGCCATATGGACACTTGAAGGAATAAAAGAGCTACTTGAGGCCATAGAAAATACCGACAAGTAAGGCGGATGCGAAGGTGGTCACAGCGATCGGCGGGATCATGGAGGTCGTAGAGGTGGTCGAGCAGGCAGGAGTTACAAGGGAGTGGGCGGGTTTTGGCTAGAGTTGCTGAGCTTAGGGGTTTTGAGGATCCGAACTTAAGCACGTAGAAGGTTCTTATCGGGTTTTTGGATACTTTTAGAAGGGGAAGTGCACATCAGCACATAGACTAGCTTATTTATAAGTATCTTTTTTACGGTATAGTTAAAGTAAATTATCATTTTACAACGTATATTTACAAATTCGTTTAACTTAAATAGTCATAGAATATTCGTTCTCGGGTTCGTTAGCAAATACCCTAAAATATTTTCACAAGCATTTGACAAATATTTCTAGGGTTGTAGCATTTCAACATAAGCTTGGATTTCATCATTTCTTAGGTAATTTAATTATTCACTTAAATTTAAAAAAAAATTGTCAATTTATTATAGTTTAGTTTAACTTGTTATGTAAATTAAAATTCTAGACATCCATAATGTTATTAAAGTCGATGTCCAATTTTGCATTGCTATTGCTCTACGGTAAAACCAACCATACATTTCATTTTCCTTGTGGTGAGTTAGGGATTATACCATTAGACTTTTTATGGTCACTGGCATAAGCATAGGAGTGGTTGATTTTCTATCGATTCCATATGACGATAGGTGATGTGGTCCCACGCTTGTTCAGAACATTATTCTACATTTAAACACTTCTCTGACCTCTTATCAGGCCGCCACTACTATCATAGTCGGTGCGATTACAGCTGCACTAACAGCATACTGATAGCGTATTCACCAAAGCACAATTCGGAGCTTGCTCAATTGTTTGTTCTATACCTTATTAGAAACTTATTTTTCATACCTCTAGCAATGGTTTCAGATCGCCTATATTGAGGCTATTGTTGGTTTGAATTTTGACCGTACTCTCACGTATGACTGGAGTACTTCTACACTTGCGTACCTTTACAGATGTTTGGATGTATAGTGCATCATTTTTTGTTCACAAGTTTCATTATTTGGTTTCTTAGAGTCACTGCAGTACAAGTATTTTGAATATTGTAGGAACTTTTATTTCATGACAATGCCTATAAATTTATCTGGTTTTTTCCATCGTTTATTATTTTAGCATGCAAACAATAAGAGTGAATCCTGTCATGTATATTCGGTTGCACATAACCAGATAGACTTAAGGATATACAAAGGGCAGTTGATATGACATTTATTTGATGCTAGTGACTCGATCGAGCTTGAGTTTGTGTGATTAGCTAGGATGCTCAGCTTATGGTTCTGTATCATATCCCACAGTGTTCGGTTATTACTGGTACCTCAATGAGAGGTATTGGAGACAATTATATGACTTTTATGCCATTCCTGATGATCCACACCCTCATACATATCGATGTATGATTTATGACTCAAATCAGCTTGTTACCATAAGAGCGTAGGTTGGTGGGTAGCAGAGAGATTTGTTATTACCGGTCCATCGTACATTGATTTCTTCCATAAATTTTACAATGTATCTTGTGATACTAGTACTCATGTAGCATCTATAGATTTGGTTGGGCCAGCTGCTATATGTCATGGTATAGCACCATCGGTTGTCGAGGATCTTACCCAACTAAGTCAGGGGTATTGTGTACCAGATCACATGTCTACTACTACTTAATTTAATTGGAACATGGCACTGCCCACATCTTCTAGAACTGACCATTATGCTGACGTGTATCACCCTTCTGTATATGACTAGTAACAGTATCCAACCATGATATCATATGGCAATCTATTCGACATGCAGATGAGACTCCACCATACCGGATATGTAGAGCACAATTGTAGAATTAATTATTACGAGGATGCATTATGCTGATAGGTGAAGGAGCTGAACTAGAGGTAGAGAAAAAGATATTCGCCGACTACAATGTATACCATGATCACTTATCAAACAGAGAAGACGACGACAAGACAAGTCGCCACCGTGTTCCCTTTCCACGTTCAGATTAATGTCCATAGTTTATGTACTGACTCTGATTTATGTTATATTCGGTGTATTCGCTACTTTTCTATTATGACGTTTATTCGTTATTATTCATGTTTTTCATTCTAATTCATGTTCTATCCATCTTTTATGCATTTTGATTCATGCTATATTCGGTATTATTTGTGGTTTATGCACTATAACTAATGTCATATTCATTATTATTCATGCTTTTCATTCTAATTCATGTTATATTTACTGTCTATGCATTTCGAATATTTCTATAAGAATTTATTACTTTATGAGTATACTACAATAGCGATTTTGGAAGAGATCATTCACTGATTTATCTGATCACTACTGTAGCCATATTGTGCACCTTTGTCAACAACTTGTCTTATAATCACTACTGTAGACACGTTGTTCTTGTGTATATATGCTATTCATTTTATGTGAAATTTGCTTCATGATTTAGAATCAGTATTACTTTATGAGGCTATTACTTTAGCAATTTTGGCATATATCATCTAGTAACTTGTCCCATCGCTACTGTAGCCACGTTGCGCATCTATTCTCAACGACTTATCTTATCATTACTACTGTAGCTACTTTGCTCTTGTGTATATGTGCTATTCATTTTTCTATGCAATCTGCTCCATGATTTATAGTTAGTATTACTTTATATATATGTTGCTACATCAATTTTGACAAATATCATTCAAAGACTTGTCTCATCACTATTATAGCCAGTTTGTGCACCTTTTGTCAACTACTTGTCATATCATCACTACTGTAGCCATGTTGTTCTTGTGTATATATGCTATTCATTTTTCTGCGCACCATAGTATTATAAATAGCATCCTCTTATTGTTAGCACCAAAATTGGTCACTAACACCCCTGAGTAGAGTTATGTAGAGATATTGATGAAGAGAGTAAATTAGAACAGAAGAATAGTGTAATTCAATGCAAAAAGAACAACAAAAACGAGAACACCAGATTTATAGTGGTTCATCGTAATTGCCTACGTCCACTTTGAGTTTAATCTTTATTGCTTTCTCAATCACTTGAATATAGATACAATCCGTAAACAATCACTTGCATACAAGTTTGAATTAAAAAGAGGAGAGTATCAAAAATGGCAGGGTCTCCCCTGTGTTCTCCCAAAAAGGTCCCTTTCACTGTGCCCATGCCCTTCTATTTATAGACGAAGATGGGTTGGACTTCCCTCATGGGCTTAGGAACAAGGTACCTCGGCCACAGTAGTTGACTTCTACGCACTAGGCTAGGCATACTGAAACATTTCGATTGCATCAAACCCTTATACCTTCAGGCTCTTCTTGGTCAAAATCTTGTCTAGTGCTAATAATAATATCTTCAACTGTCGTTTGCAGTCATCCCAAGGTGCCGGGTAACACTTGCCCCCCAAAGTGTGTCGTGTGGAGCAAGATGACACGCTTTGAATCAACGTGTATTCCTCGTTTACAGAAAGAAATCCATCATGTTTCCTGAATAGTCATTATTCTTCAATTTTATCCTCCCAAGGTGTCATATCTTTCTTTGGTCGTCATGACACTTGGTCGATTCCTAATATTATAAATCCAGGGTTGTAGTTCATCAGTGGCCATCCGTGTCCGGTTCTACAGGGCCAGTAAGCTTCGGCTATTTGATCCAGTCTTTTCTTAATAACCTTAAGTGAGAATTCAATTCCCTATTGATTTTAAGAAGTCGAACTTTTTTCGGATGTACACATGCATGTTCGGGTACATATTCTTGCCATTGGCTGTCGGATGAGTTTTATATGCTCATAAGTCGTCGCCAATTCCATCTAGTATGATTGCAATTCAATTGCAATTCCTTTTTTGTGAAATAAGGGTTGTAATCAGCCACTTGATGGGAGGGGACTTCAATTTTATATGGATGACGACCTTAGAGCAGTAAGCAAGGGCGAATGGAGTACGACCAGTCATGGACTCATGGGTTGTTCTATAAGCCCATAATGCTGTTGGGAGTTCATCTGCCCATTTATCTCTAGCCTTTTCCAAACCTATTTTAGGTACAGACTTTATGATTTTATTTATAGCTTCAACCTGTCCATTTGCAATTATAATAGATCATGGAAGGTCATAAGGATAGATGACATTACGGGTAGTGAAGTTGATTATTTTCTTCATCTTGGTCGTGGTTAAGAGTTCTTCATCTGCCCATTTGGTGAAGTAATCAGCTACTATGATGGTGTATTTTGCACCACCTTTAGGATCGACAAGAAGATTATTTCAATGCCCCCAAGCAGCAAACGGCCATGGACTAGCCATTTGAGTAATGTCCATCGGCGGGGTATCCCGATTTTTTGCAAACATCTTGCAATCGTCGCATTGTCTAGCATGGTCAACCGCATCTGGATTGATAGTTGGCCAGTAATACCTGTAGCAGAGTATTTTCTTTATCATGGTTTTCCCCCTGATGTTATCGCCATATTCTTTCATAGACTTTGCTCAAGATATCATCATGGGCGATAAACCGAAGCATGGGGATGGATAAACTCCTTTCTACACATGATTTATTCTTGGATGATTTGGCATGAAGCTTTGAGGAGGATCTATCATTTTCCATTCCTCCATTTAGTAAGAATTTCTCATTGTAGATAGTCTTTGATAGGAGTCAACCATGACACCTTTTCTGGCTCTGTCTATAAGATCTAGCCGATCTCCATCCATCAATGCTTGGAATATTAAATATTTCAACCGAAACAATGTATGTCCATTGCGCATCCCTAAAATTGGCTAGCTTGGCCAGTGACTGGACTCTTTTCATTTTGTTCGCTGAGTACGTGTATAATGATGTAATACGTGAAGTCGGGTAGTAGCTCTTGGACCTGCCCGAGATAAGGGGCAAGACAATGCCCCCTAGCAAGATCAACTTCCTTAACTTTGCATACTACCAATCAAGAATCACAAAAGATATGTAAAGTTTCCACTCCATATCCTCTAGCAAGTTTGAGGCTGGCGGTCAAGGCTTCATAATAAGCATAGTTGTTTGTTACAGGGAAATCGAGCTTCATGACGTAGCAGATCGATCTCGGGAGTCATTAACATGACTCCTGCGCCGTAACACTGATCACTAGATGCTCCATCCACGTGCTTAATCTGTCAGTTGGTTCTCTACTACCCTTCGAGTAGTCATCTGATGCAGTGAATTTGGGTATGAGGTCCGCTAATTTTCATCCTTGGATAGCCCTTCGAGGGAAATAAGTGATATCGAATTGGCTTAGTTTGATATTCTATTTAAGTAGTCTTTCAAACGTCTCAGGTCGTTGTATGCCCGGTTGCAACGACTAGTAGGCATAGACGTTGATGGGGTGAGCCCAAAAGTAAGAGTGGAGCTTTTATGATGAAATCAATAGACATTGCGCTAGCTTTTGTAGCTTTGGGTCGATATCCAATGCATGGCTCACGATAGTTAGTGAAATCACATGTGCATGTCAAAATGAGTCCAAGGGAACATATCGTCATTTATTTAGAAAAATCCAACAAATTCTTTTATCATCACTGCATTGAGCTGTGTTCCGGTATTCAACACCCGAAAAGGGTCCCATGGCTGGCTGTAATGTCGACTATCAGCTTAGCAAGTGCAATCCCGGATTCTTTGAGTTCAGATGTAACTATTTTGCATAACATTCAATGTGAAATATGGTTGGGATGGTCAATGTTGATGGTTACTCTAGTCGAATCATAGAGTCTTATCATGAGTTATTAAATCTAATAGTGAAAGACTATGAATACCCTGATCGATTATCAGCAAATGGCCAAAGATCAGGCTTAAAAGCATGTTGAAGGAAATGTCGAGTAGGGGTCAGCCTCGAGTTGTGTGCAGCTGTATAGCTAGATCTTGCTATGAGTTTGAATTTTCTTGTATATTCGAGTAACGCACTTTCTATTCAGTGCATTCATGATCCTTTATACGTCCTTCGGGTTGGAGTGAAAGTTAGTTTCCAATGAGCTAAGGCATCGATTTAATGATTCTATCTCTAGGCATCTTTTCGGTCGTAGCCTTGAGTAGCTGTAGGCAGTATTTATAAGTTTCAACACCGAGCTATCGCATGTAGTCTTTGGATGACCATGTTGAAAAATGCACTACATGGATGACTGAGTCTCGCCCTAGCTATGTTTATATTCCCACCTAAACTCCAAAGATGTAGAGTTGATTGGTGAATAGTCAGTTCACATTCATCTTGCTTCTCGCTTGTTCCCCTAGGTCTGGGGCATATACTGTTAAGTAGGAAGACCAACCATGCCCACTTTAGCTTTACTCTCTTTCCCATTGAATCGTGTGATTAGGTAAATTGATGGGAGGTTGGGTCTCACCTATCTTGGATTGTATTTTTCATTCCAAGAGGAATACTTCGATGCCTCGTCAATTTCAGGGAATAATTTGGACACTGGATAGTCAGCCATGTCCACTTTGGTTCATGTTTTGTAATCAGATCTCGAGATAAAGTTGGCTAAAATGCAGTTGGGTCATGCTCATCCAGTTTCATACCCTTTCTGATGGATCAAAGGAGGGTGCTGGAGAATTTTTGACCAAGTCTTCATGGTTTACCCTCCTTTCCACACTTTGGAGGTCATAGTTTTGACCAAGTCATTTATACTCTAGTCCGCGCTCAGGGGACTTGGAGTACTCTAGTACGCACTCTGGGGACGTAGAGGTTTTTAAGTCTTTTATACTCTAGTCCACGCTCAGGGAACTTAGAGTGCTCTAGTCCACAATCTGGGGACGTAGAGGTTTTTAAGTCCTTTATACTCTAGTCCGCACTCAGGGGACTTAGAGTGCTCTAGTCCGCACTCTGGGGACTTAGAGGTTTTTAAGTCCTTTATACTCTAGTCCGCACTCAGGAGACTTAGAGTAATCTAGTCCGCACTCTGAGGACGTAGAGGTTTTTATGTCGTTTATACTCTAGTCCGCACTCAGGGGACTTAGAGTACTCTAGTCCGCAGTCTGGGGACGTAATGGTTTTTAAGTCGTTATATTCTAGTCCGCACTCAGGAGACTTAGAGTACTCTAGTCCACACTCTGGGGATGTAGAGGTTTTTAAGTCGTTTATACTCTAGTCTGCACTCAGGAGACTTAAAGTACTCTAGTCCACGCTCTGGGGACTTAAAGGTTTTTAGGTCATTTATACTCTAGTCTGCACTCAGGGGACTTAGAGTACTCTAGTCCGCTTCAAAGACTTAGAGGTTTTTATTAAGAGCAGCCATATTTCCACCCTTTATTTTATATTTCATTTACCATATCGAGGCTAATGTTGTCGAATAAATGATCGACCGACATTTTCTCATGGAATGGGATTCTGGCCCTAACATGAGGGATGAAAATTGAAAAATGGATGGTCAATTCTCGTCCGCTTGATAATTAAAGCTCTTCCAATCAAGTCAATGAAGGAGGTATATGACAGATGGTTAGATCACATCCATGCGGGGTTAGATAGTCAAACCTCACACAATTTGCTTCGTATCTCTTTCTAGAAAATAAGGATAATGGATTATTGAGTTGACAAAGCAAGTTGCATATGTTTCAAGGTGCAGTCGTGTCCATGTATTGAGAGCGATGGTTGGCGAGTAGATAGTCCATCACAGCTACTCCAAGTCAGGCTTTCGAACAACCTCTTGTGTTCAGGGTAGGATTTGATGTGTAGATGATCAAATCATGTCTACTGTAGATAGATCCCAGTGTCACTGAGCTTTAGGAGAGGCATTTGTATTTTGTCGAACTTTTTTTTATGACTCGATTTGAGTGGATGATCGGGCCATATTCATTTCAAGTCTTACTTAGGCCTTCAAATCAAATGTGGAGGTCGACGAATGAACGATCAATCGTGTTCACTTTGTATTGGGCTCTGATCGTGATGAGCTTTTCAATCTCTAGTCCATAGCCCCAAATCGAAGGCATATGTTTGATGGTGAGCGGTCGAATCATGCTCGTCTTGATGAAACTCCACAGGCTTGAACACGGTATGCGTGCATTGGTTGGTGGCCAAATCTGAGTACCTGGTCATCTGCATCGTTTTGAAAGTAGTTTAGTTCTAGTTAGTCATAGTTCATAGAAAATTGAAATAGAAATAGAAATGGAAATAATTCAAAGAAGATTGGGATAAATCTCATTGATAAGTGAAGTAGCATCATGTGCTCCCTATTCGACTTTGCCCCTGGCTCCTTTCAAAGGGATGTCGGCCGTTAGCAGTCCAATTGATAATCATGGCCCTTTATTAATAGGCATCGGATGTTCGTTGCCCGCCATTCTGCAGGACTTGTACATACTATTGAAGCTTTTCTTTCTAGATCGGCTTTTCAATCACACCTCGGAGGTGTTTGTAATCGCCCGTGTTAGGATCCGCGAGCATCTTGGAATATACAACATTCCCATGATTTTCTTAAGACTTTGGTGTACTCTCTCAAGGTTGGTTTCAAGTACCATTCTGAGTCGTGAGTCTTCAAGTAGAGGTTATCAATTGAATCTTTCGAAGAGCATATGAGTCGAATTTTGAGGTCTTGTTTTGTCTACTGGGATCAGCGTCCTTAGCCAACGGGCCTTCATTGTTATTTTTCCTAGTCTGTTCCGCTCCTCTACACTTTGGTTTAGATTCATTTTTGTCATAGAAACGACCCATGGTCGTTGGAGGCTCTCCAACTAACTAGCTGCAAAAATATATTTGGAGGCCGACTCTCCTCAAACGCGATTAATATGACATTCTTTATAGAATTTGGAATAAATTGCTTAGAGCCAAACGTTGGTCTGCTTTGAGTCACTAAATTTGAAGCGTTGGGTCAGTGAAGAATGGTGCTTGGAGTCATCTTAGCATTTTCCTAGAGTCATATCATCTATGTTCTCCAACCTTTGAGAGTATCGTTTGAGTGGCGGTTACTTGTCCATTCCCTTGTTGTCGTTCAGAAGCTGTTGCTAGATCGTCTATACCCTGGTTGATCATGGGATGTAAGGGAAGTGGATATAATGTTTCTTTATTAAGTTGAGTTTTGAATTCACTATTTGGAGAAAAAAAAATTAGCCTCTTTTTCGAAAATTTGGGTCTGTTACCCGGCACCTTGGGCCGACTGCGAAACGACAGTTGAAGATATTATTATTAGCACTGGATAAGATTCTGACTAAGAAGAGCCTGAAGGTATAAGGGTTTGATGCAATCGACATGTTTCAGCATACCAAGCCCAGTGTGCAGAAATCAACTGCTATGGGCCGAGGTACCTTATACGAGCCCTATTTTCAAAATTTTTTTTCTTCAGGTATGACCCTGATAGCACCAAAATTGGTCACTAACACCCTTGAGTAGAGTTATGTAGAGAGATTGATGAAGAGAGTAAATTAGAACAGAAGAATAGTGCAATTCAATGCAAAAAGAACAACAAAAATGAGAACATCGGATTTATAGTGGTTCGGCGTAATTGCCAACGTCCACTTTGAGTTTAATCTTTATTGCTTTCTCAATCACTTGAATATAGATACAACCAGTAAACCAATCACTTGCATACAAGTTTGAACTAAAAAGAGGAGAGTATCAAAAATGGCAAGGTCTCCCCAGTGTTCTCCCAAAAAGGTCCCTTTCACTGTGCCCCTGCCCTTCTATTTATAGACGAAGATGGGTTGGACTTCCCTCATGGCCTTAGGAATAAGGTACCTCGGCCCACAGTAGTTGACTTCTGCGCACTAGGCTAGGCATGATGAAACACGTCGATTGCATTAAACTCTTATACCTTCAGGCTCTTCTTGGTCAGAATCTTGTCTAGTGCTAACAATAATATCTTCAACTGTCATTTTGCAGTCGGCCCAAGGTGCCAGGTAACACCTATCATTGAGTTATACATAAATTATTCTTCCAAATTTAGATATTGCATATAAACATAGTGGAATACAACCGCATTTCTTAACCTTCTTCATACTCATACGAAGGTCCTTTAAGTCACGAACTCCCTCCAAATCCTTCTTCTCGTCGACCACTGATAGATTGATATATGGAAATGCAGGAAAGGCACTATGAAGACCTAATGAAGCATGGGGGAGAGAGGAAGAAGAACGTCGGTGAAGAGAAGAGAGAAGAAGACTTGGAGATGAACGTAGAATCCAGTGTAGAAGCAAAGAAGGAGGACATGAACTTCGTAATCAATGGACTGAAAGCGAATAGGAGGTTGACTTTCCTCTGATATTCTATGTTTGTGGAGTTATGGTTACTTATTCTATCATAAGAAGCGGAATTGGACGACGCCTCTATACATGCTCAAAATTTTCAGACGGTTGTGGATTATGGGAATGGATTGATGATTTATTCCCTCGTCAAGTCGTAGAATATGCAAGCGAACTTGAACAAGAAATAGCAATACTTCACAACATGCTAAGGTCATTGGAATTTCACGATGGTCCTAGAAAGAACTGATATCTATAACCTAGCCACTTTGATGTATCTTAATGTTTGTCTTTGTTTGCCCACTTATTCTTATGTGTTGTATGTTTAAGTATGTTGATGTGTGTGCTAATGTATGTTTATCCATGTTTAAGCATAAATCTATTAGATATAACTACCTGCTATAACTAACTCACATAACTAATAAAATTTATAAAATGACATAGAAACATATAAAATACATAGAACAAATATAACACATAAAAATACATGAAATAACGACATAGAAACACATAAAATTCATAGATGCAACACATAGAAATACATGGAATAATGAAAAAGAAAAACAGAAAATACATAGAACAAATACAACACATATAAATACAAGAAATAATGACATGAAAACATAAAATACATAGAAAAAATACAACAACTGGAAGTATATATAAATCACTCTAATTGTCTAATATAACTAACCCACAAATATACGCATCATGACTAACATAGGTTGTATGATGATCCATAAAATAGAGAGAGTCAAATGTTGATCTAGATACCTCGGACACATCTTCCTATTCCACTACGGCTATATTTTTCTAGTATCTTCGACATGCTCTAGTAAACGTAACATAAGTACTTCTAGTATCCATGTTTTTTCTTCTTACTCTATATTCTGGATGGTTATTATAAGCTTCATTAACAGTGAACCAAAAAATCTTTATCGACCTCCTCGTCCATGTGTGTTTGATCAGTCTATACATAAGTTTTAATCAACACTAAATATCATGGGGGTTCAAGTCTAATTTACCATTTGGAATCCTATTAATTTCTCATACCAACCCTTACATTATAAATAGTAATTTCATGATCTGTGTGACTTGCAACAACAATTCAAAATGTCTACCTTTCAATCATCCATGTACATAATAGAAACAAAATTGTCCTACATGATTATTGTAGCCATGCTGTGCAATTAGTGGCCATTAAATGGTTTGTCCCATCGTACACTGTAGCCATGTTGTATAATTAGTGGTCATTCAACAGGTTATCCCATCGTGCATTGTAGCCATGCTATGCAATCTGTAGCCACTTAAAGACATATCCCATCGTACACTATAGCCATGTTGTGCAATCCATTGCTACTTAATGGGTTGTTCCCATTGTACATTGTAGCCATGTTGTGTAATCAGTGGCCATTGAATGGTTTGTCCCATTGTACAATGTAGCCATGTTGTGTAATCAATGGCCATTCAATAGCTTGTCCCATTGTACAATGTAGCCATGTTGTGCAACTAGTGGCCATTCAATGGCTTGTCCCATCATACACTGTAGCCATGTTGTGCAATCAGTGGCTATTCAATGGTTTGTCCCATCATACACTATAGCCATGCTGTGCAATCCATAACAACTCAATGGCATGTCCTATTCTACACTATAGCTATGCTATGAAATCCGTAGCCACTCAATGGGTTATCCCATCATACATTATACCCATGTTGTATAATTAGTGGCCATTCAATGGATTGTCCCATCATACACTGTGCCCCATGTTGTGCAATCAGTGGCCATTCGATGGCTTGTCCCATCATACACTATAGTCATGCTGTGCGATCCGTAGCCACTTAATGACTTGTTGTCTCCCACACCTATATATTCTATGATTCTGAACTACTCAGAACACTACTATGGAAAGATAAGCAAACCAAGAATCAAATTACAAAGTTCTCTAAACAAAAATGGATCCTTTCCATTACTACTACAACCAAAATAGAAAACAAAGGTTCAACGAGGAAAAAGAGCGGGACAATCAAACTATCAAGTTTAAAATGCAATAGCTCACATAAGGATATTCTTATTTTTTCTAAAGGATCTACTAGCAACCACTGTGGTAGTATATATAACTTCCCCCTACTTGGAAGCCCAAATCTAACAACTACGAATGCTACAGTCATCCATAGTTATTAATCCTCAAAGACCAAATACGGCGATGTTAGGTACATTGAAATACAGAAACATAAGGATATGGAAAATAATTAAATAACAAATAAAATCCACATTCCATTTCAAGATATTTCAAATTGATTAAATAATCCATATTCGCAAATCACGTTCAGATAACATATAATAACAAAATACGCCAAGAGCGACATACGAAGATGCCCTCTTGGTGGATTAGAGTACATAATGAGGCATTAAAACAGTTTGCCTTTACAACCAAACATACAGTGGAAATAAAATAACTTTAAATAACTATCTACCTCATGCACGCCTCCGAAAGCTATATTCGTCAAAAGAGAAAACCTAAAAACCTTTATCTCTCAACCTACTCAAAATTAATTGAGTGAGAGTCAAGGGGGAGCAAAAACATCAAGTCAGAAATAAAGCTTGGTATAAATAATAATCAACCATCTCAAACCATTTGGATATTTAGTGAGAACACACCTCTTAGTGGAATAGGTTTTCCCCTCACTAGTATCCCAAAACATTTACAAATTATATACTGTGCTTCCTGCATCCACAATGGCTGAAAACATGGTATTTTGAAGCATTATGATGATATGCAGAACAAGTAAATCAAATTTGGATTACCCATCCCCATTCATTCTGACTATCTATCACAATTATAGTTTCTAGGATTACTATTAACATGTTAAATGTTTAAGGACTATCTGTCCAATTACTTAGTTTTCATGGGATTACTAAGAACCTATTGGTAACTCCAATATCATATTTCTTATCCTAGTTTTCATGGGCTAACTAGGAACCTATTGGTTGACTGCTAATATCTTAATCTAGATATAGTTTTCATAGGCTAACTACAAACCTACTGGCCCCTGCCAGTATCAAATCATAGTTTTCGTAGGCTGACTATGAACGTATTAGCACCTGCCAATATCATATAGTTTTCATGAGCTTACTGCAAACCTATTGGCCTCTGCCAATATCTTTAAATTAAAAATTTAACATCCGTTAAGTTATATTTACTACTGGGTCAACCTAACTGGTTATTCCGCCCTTTTCCCAAAATGCAGTCATGGGTTAAAAACAATGTGAATAACACACCAAAATCTTTATTCATTTATGCCATAGGTTTTTTCCTTAAAAATGAGAATGGGTTATTTGTTTTGAAACCTTAAAACATCACTTTCGAAACCCTGAATGAACTCCTTCGAAAGCATAAAAATCCTTTTTCTAAAACTCTAAATACATGCCTCTCGAAACCAATAAGACCTTTTGATGGTATCAAGAAAACATTCTTTAAAACAGAGGTTTCGAAACAAATAAATACCCTTTCTAAAGCATTGGGTTTTACTCTTAAAACATTATTTTGGATCAAGATGGTTGTATACAAAAGTATATTTTTCGAAACGAACAAAAACTAGAATTGGGGAAAAGTTGATGGTGTCGGAGCCATCTAGTTCAAAAGCAAAAGATTTTAGAATTAAAACTTCGACGCCTGAGTCTATACCCCCTTTCGACTCTATCTCATTTGAAACCCTGACCTTTTTAGAAAACAATTAGGAAATAGGTCTTTTTTAAGATAAAACAGGTGCAACCCTTCGAAAGCATTACAAGATAACACGATTGAAAGGTAGAGTAGTAGCTAGGCTTCGACTAGGTCGAAACCATCCCGCTTTCGAAAGCTTTTACTTAAAGAAAAAGAAATCCCTTTGAAAGCTATTTGTAAAATTCCTTTCGAAAGCCTAGCTTTCGACTATATTGAAAACTTTAAGTAAATCAAAGCAGGAAATCAACTTTAGAAAACAAGCTAAGGTTTCGACTCTAGAAGGTATCGACTTGATCGAAAGCCTCTTCAAAAACTAGGCAGGCATTAATCTTCTAAAGTTGAATCCTTGCTTTCGACTATGATGAAAGCATAGCTTTCGACACCCTACCTTCCGCTTTATTACCAACACACTTCATACCAATTTCCATTGATACCATGTGCCTTCAGATTTACGGGTTTCGGCACTGATGGTTTCAACCAAGATAGCGAAGGTAAAGGAGGCGAAAGGTATTCCTCCCGAAATAGGCGGAACCTCCCTTTTTCTTAAAAGCTGTTTTATATTCGAAAATGGTAATTACTTAATAGCTAATCCTGCCACTTGTAACTCCTTGATTTACTACTCTAAACTTTTCAAATACTTTTCCATTAAAACTGCCGCATTTATTCAGATATATCTAAAGATTTTAACTTTAAAGTCTTTCCATATAACAAAACTGACATTTGCAGAAAAGCCCCTCTTTCAGAATAATTTATTTCACCTAGTAAATCGAAAAAAATCCCAAAAAATCCAAGAAATTTGAATTAATCATGTAATCAAACATATTAAATTTTAGACCCAATTTCTTCCTGAAATTAATAAAATAATTATTTAACCAGATCGTGTCATATTTTCAATCAAAAATTCATAATAAAATTTCCATAGCTTGGAAAATTCAGAAAATCAAAAACCATCTCCAAAATCATGTTTTACTTAACATAAAATTTTTCCATGGCATTTCAAAATGAATATCTCATAGTTTTACTCTTAAAACCATATGAATTTGTCCATTTAAATAATTGTTCAAATCAAACAATCCTTAACTTTTAGCATATCATCATCCAATATATCAATGAAACAAAGTAAATTTTCAAATATGAAATCAAATGATTATAAAACCAAAAAGAGATGGTAAGAATTATTATTCACCTTAGATTTCATAAGAAACTTGAGATTTGGTGTTGATTGAACCTTCCTAGCTTGATTCTTAGCTTTAGATTAAAATTCCTCTTTTGCTCCTTGATAATGGCTGGCAATCTTAGGGTTATTTGCATTTTTGACCATGAGAAAAATGAAACGTGAATGGAAAAAATGAGAAGTAATGGCCGTGTATAATAAGGAGGCTATTTTACTAATATGCCCATGTGTAAGTTAATCAACTAATAACCCAAATTAAAGCCCATTTATCTTATGGTTAAGCATGACCCTATATGTTTTATTCAAATTTCAATCTCCTTATCAACATTATTCTATTTAATTTATCTAATTAAATTTTCTGAATAATGTTATCTAAAATTAGGAAGTTACAGGCTTCCCCTTAAAGAATTTCATCCTCGAAATTCAGTAAGGACTAAATACTAAACATAGTAATCATCTGTAACAACTCCTAACCACCATACTAATCTAACTGACTAGCAACTATTTATATAAATCTAATATAGACATACCCTTAAAGCAAACCAGGATAAGTATCTCTAGTCCTATCCTCTATCTCCCAAGTATAGTCCTTCTCGTTGTTGCTCCACTGAACTTTCACCAACTTGAATGTCTTTTTCCTTAATCTTTTCTCATCTCTTGCTACAACCAAACTGTTTCTCTAACAAAAATCAAATTAGGCTCTACTACTAAATTATCCAACCCTATCGGAGGAATAGCAGTCTCTGGATCATACACAAATTTTCGAAGATAAGACACATGAAATACATTATGGGCACCTAACAAACTGCTCGGCAACTCTATTCTGTACGCGAGCTTTCCAATCCACTCTAAAATCTGGAATGGACCAACATATCTCGAGGCTAATTTCCCTGACTTTCCAAATCTACCACACCCTTCATTGGTGATATTTTAATTAAAACCTTATCCCCAACTGAGAATTCTAGGTTTTTACGCCTTTTGTCTACGTAACTCTTCTATCTTGACTAAACTTCCTTCATCCTCTCTCGGATTAATTCAACCTTATCAGATGCCTCTCTGACTGATTTCGAATCTTAGACTAATCTGTCTTTAGTCTCCGACCAACATGCTGGAAATTTGCATAGACTTGCATACAAACGGTGTCATTCCTATACTAGTCTGATAACTATTGTTATTGGAAAACTCAACCAAATGTAGGTGATCTTCCCAAGATCCACCACAGTCCAATACACAAGCTCTCAATAAATCTTCAAGTACCGTATTGACTCTATCTGTCTGTCCACCTATCTGAGGGTAATACGCATTACTCATATTAAACTTGGTACCTATTTCTTCCTATAGACTCTTTCAGAGTTCACTAGTGAAAAATGCATCTCTATCACTGACTATACTACTAGGAACTCCATGCAGTCCAACAATGTTTTTCAGGAACAATTTGGTTAAAACAAATGTCATTCTAATTGACTTAGCTGGAATGAAATGGGCACTCTTGATTAATCTATCCACTATAACCCATATACTTTCATTACCTCTAGACCTTAGCAACCTGTCTATAAAATCCGTGGATATCGAATCCCATTTTCAAACTGGAATCTCTAAAGGCTATAGCAATCCACTGGGCTTTTGATGTTCAGCTTTCACTTGTTTACAGTTTGCACACCGTCTAACCCATAAGCCAGCATTCCTCTTCATGCCTTCCCAATAGTAGCTCTTTTTTATACCTTGATACATCTTGGTTCCTCCAGGATGAATCATACTTGGATCGATGACATTTTTCAAGAACTTCTTTCCTTAAGTCTTCCACATCTGGGACACACAAACATTCCTTCTTTCTTAGCTACCCTCTCTGGTCAAGGCTAAAATCTTTTAAATCATCAATCTCTGTTCCAACCTCAAGTCTTTTGTTCCTCTCAGCTAATACTGGATCCTCCTTTTGCTTAAAAGCAATCTTTTCAATCAATACTGGTCGAGCTTCTAAACAAGACAACCTGGTGGTACTCTGGCTAGAACCAACAGTCAATCTTAACTGCACACTGCAACCGGCTAAAGCTTCCAAATCTTCCCACTCCACCAACATAGCCAAAACCACATTTTGATGTTTCCTGCTAAGAGCATCTGCCACATTATTACCTTTTCTGGTGTATATTCTATACCAAAATCATATGCAGCCAAAAAATCCAACCACCTCTACTCCTTTTGAGAGAATAAATACCATAAAGACTTATGATTGGTATATAACACAAATCTCTTTCCTAAGAGATAATATCTTTAAATATTCAATGCAAAAATCACAGATGCCAGCTCCAAATCATGAGTAGGATATCTAACTTGAACCAGTATAAATTGCCTAGATGTGTAGGCAATGACTTTACCACTCTGCATCAACAACGCTCCTAATCCAGTTCCATATGCATCCGTATATACCACCAAACCTTGGTTTCCATCTGGAACTACTGACATGGGTGGATTGGTCAACAAATGCTTTAACTTAAGGAATGCCCCCTCATATTTGTTGGACCAAACAAATATTGTTTCCTTCCTAGTTAGCTTACTTAAGGGTGTTGCTATCTGTGAGAAATCCTTAATGAATCTCCGGTAGTAGCCAGCAAATCCAAGAAAACTCCTGATCTCAGTCATTGTCTCTGGTCTCTTCCAATTATTCACAGCTTTGATCTTATCTAGATCGACTGACAATCCTTTCTCTAAAACCGTATGACCAAGAAACTTTACCTCTTTCTTCCAGACATGACACTTGATAAACTTCGTCTTTAGCCGATTCTGTCTTAGCGTCTCAAGTACCACTCTAAGATGAACTTCAGATTCCATCTCATCCTTAGAGTATAATAAGATGCCATTTATAAATACTAGAAAAAACCCATCCAAGTACTCTTGGATAACTCGGTTCATCAAATCTATGAAGAAAGAAGGTGCATCCGTCAATCCAAACGGCATCACCAACCACTCATATGAAGCATATCTTGTTCGAAATGCCATCAAAGGAATACTGTCCTTCGCCACTCTTAACTGATGGAAAACTATCGCTATGTCCAACTGGGAGAATACTCTGGCTTCATTCAACTAATCTAACAGATCATCTATTCTGGGCAAAGAATACCTATTTTTAGTTGTCCTTTCATTCAGCTTACGATAGTCAATGCACGTCCTTAACGACCCATCTGGTTTCTTCACGAACACCGCAGCCGCTTCCCAAAACGAACTGCTTGGTCTAATAATATTCTGTCATTCTAGATCCACTAGCTACACATTCAATTCTTTCTTCTCAATTCATATCATTCTACTAGGTGGTCTACCCATAGGCTCTGCTCTGGATACAAGGTCTATTCAAAACTCGACAGCTCTCTTAGAAGGTAATCCGGTGACTGGCTCAAAGACATCTGAAAAATCTCTTGCTACCCGAACCTGGCTTAACTCATCACCTTTCTCCATAGCATTAAACAAAGCACTAACACTCTGGTCAGTATTATCTACTGAGAATATCATTCGGTTATGACTATCAGGGTGTCTCAGTGATATCTCTCTATCCTGGCAAAATATTCTAGCCTCATACCTACCCAACCAATTCATTCCCAAAATGATCCCGAGATCTACGAAATCAATAACATACAAACTGCATGCAAATTTATGACCTAACAATTCAAGTTCTAACCGGTTACATCTCAACCCTAGAGTTGCATATCCTCCTATATAATTCGCAACCTTTAAGGAAGTAACAAGGTAGGTGGGTTCTAGGCATAATCTATTAACCAAACACTAGGATATAAATGAATGTGATGCGCCGGTATCAAAAAGTACTCTAACTGAAATACTCTTAATAAAAAGCATACCTTCCATCACCGTCTTTCCCTTGTCTGCTGCAGTAGGCTTAGTAGATCCAATAGCAAAGCTCTTTCCTTTTCCTCCTCGACTGGCTCCGAACAATGATTCTTGTAATGCCCAATTTGATCACATTCTTCTTAACTGTAGCTTTCTTCCTATTTCCTGACCGGCATTCATTTGCTAAATGACCCTTCGTGTCACACTTATAACAAACTACCTCAACCTTCGACCTCTTGGTTATGTCTCCCTTTTGTCTTACCTTCTTTTTAAAGAACTTCCTCTTCTTCCCTTGAGCACCCTAGGATTCCATTGACTTCTCTTTAGCTAGACCAGCAAATAACTCCTCATGGCGAATAGCCATCTCCACCACAATATTACAAGGATCACAAACATGTGTCATGGTCAATCTAGCAAGTTCGGGGCTCAGTCCCCGAATAAGCTTCTCATTCCTTTTGAGGTCCGTATCTATAAGAGCATACCCATATCTAGACAGCTCTTCAAACTTAGTAACATACTCAACTACTGGCATGTCTCCTCAAACTAAATCCATAAATTTCCTTATCAACTTAGACTTGGCAAACTCAAATACAAACTTCTTGTCAAATCTCATTTTAAAATCACCAAGTTGACTACACTTCCAGCACTCCGATAGTAACACTGTTCCACCAGTGTAGTATTGACCCATGTAACTACCTAGAGGCCAACCTTTTCTTTTGTCCATCATTCAGACCCATATCAATAAATATTCACTCGTTATGCAACAGCCAATTCTAAATCTTTACGGCACTCTCTGTTCCCAAGAATGGCTTCCCACCCAAACTGGTGTAGTCTTTACTTAGTAAAGGAATATTCCCAACTAGAGCCACATGATTAGATCCTCCTACATTTCCTACAATACCAGCAATAGCTCCGGCTTGCATCAAACCAGCAAAGAACTGATACATCGCCTCTATATCTATTGGCGGATTTCTAGCACTCACATTGGCTTTTGCATTTTGGTTGCTAGCATTAGGCGGTCGACCTGGGTTTCTCCTTATAGTAGGACGAGCATTTCCATTAGTGGTGGTTCTTCCTCCACAGAGATTTCCTCTTCCATTTCCAGCTTCCATATCTCCTTTCTCGTAAATCTGCATATGAGCATTAGTAAGATACAGAAGAATGATCTAAGAGAGCGGGGTATACGTACTTATATATAACTATATATATATATATTTATATCAAATACAAGTACGTTATTATAGCGTTAACCCAAACCCCAATCTGTAGGATCGATTTCACCCTAGAGGGGGTGCATGAATAGGGTGATACTATTTATTATAAAAAATTATCATGGAAGTTTGTAAAATATTTTCAACACAGATATATCAGAATAACAGCAGTATAGATAATAGCATAATAATAAATGCAGAAATAGAACACACAGATTTACCCTGCTTCGGCAAAACCCAACCTACGTGTTGCCCCCAAGGTTTCTACTAGAAATTAAGCAGTCAGATGCTTTCACACGTAAACTCGCGACACCCACTATCGACTAACCTTAACTCTATGCTCAAAACCCTGCCACAACTCAGCCACTGAGTTGCGAATTCTTGAACTACACCGCCGTAGTTCGTCCCCTAGTCACACGACTAGAAATCACAAAGGTTTAAAAAGGAAAATAACAAAATTTATAAACAACTTAAATATAAAACCCTAATTTTAAACAATAAAGCCCATTTAATATAAGTCGGCCCAAAATAAATTATCGTCAAAAATTGTCGGCCCCATTATCTCTTTTATTTTGTTGCTCTACTTTGCTCTGTAAAAATTTCGTCTTCGTTCTCTGTGCAAAAACTAGGGGTTTGTGGGAATTGAGTCGTCGCTTCAATTGGTTGCTGATGCTTCGATCTCTTTTCTTCGATCAATTAGATTGTTCGCGGTTGTTAAAACAGGTATGTGCTTTTACTTTTTAATTTTCCTATGCTTGACTTGATTCGAGTTGAATGATAATTCTTTGTTGCTTGAAATCGAATACTTTTTTACGGCCGATGATGATTGGGATTTATAGGATTCGAATTCCTATATTTGCGTTCGTATTGAATCATTTGAATTTGTCAATTGCTATGCTTTGGCCATTCGATTTCGTATGGATGATAGTGATTTTTTCTGACTTGTTATAATCACATATCACCTGTTTCCTTGATTTGCACGGCTTTGAATTGCTTGTGATTGATTCCTTGGCTACCATGGCTTGATATTTAACAGTTCGATTTCGTTTATTTTTCTGTTGACTTCAGTTTCTTAATTTTTACTTTGTTTAGATGTTCCATGACTTCGGCATTGGTTCCTGTAAGGCTGTGAGAAAAGTTGACTTCGGACAGTTTGTTCATCCCTGTAGCATACTTGACTTATTCGATTGTCGTACCATGACGTTTGAACTCGTATGCATTTTTGGCTTGTTCGAATTTGCTTTGGTTATTAATTTTGACCTACCATGACTTTTGAACTCGTGTGCATTGTCCCTATGTAGTTTGGTACTCCTGCCTTGGTTCTGGTTGTATTTTCACCACTTTCTGTTGCAAGTGTTCATGTACATTTGGTAGAGACGCACTTGTGTACTTTCGTCAGATTTGTGAGCTGGTTCATTGAGATAGCTCGAGTTATTTCGAATCTATTCTCTGGACATCCTTTTCTGTTTTGTTTCTTATGCCTTTAATTTGTAATCTCTGGTTGGTTTGACCTGAACTGATCATTGAAGTGCATTACCTTGCCTTGGTACTTGGATGGTTTGAACTTGATGGTTGGACCTGTTGTGTTCTTACTTTTACACCTTCTGTTTTGTGCTGATTTTGTTTACTGGTTTGTAACCTCACTTGCATACTGCTCCATTTGCCAGACCCTTGTGTACCTGTATTTGCATTCACCGTTTTGCACTGTGGTTTCTATGACTAGTCTGGGTTGAACATTTTGATTTTTTGGCCAGCTCATTGAATATGTTACATTGATGTTGAGCTGGTCTCTTTCACTGATGTAGTTTTGTTTCTTTGACTTGTATGTGGTCAGTGGTGGTCTGCTGGCATTTGAGTTTGGTCTGCACTTCTGTTGAATCCAGCTAATAGCTCGGGTTTGACCTTGTGCTCATATCGTGACTTTATTTGTATTGCACTTGAGTTGAACCCGACTTTTCATTTGGTTTTGACCTGTGCTCACCTGTCCCTGTAATTTTGTCAAGTCTATATCGGTGTGCATGGCCTTGTGGCATGTACAGTGATACATTGTGCATGTCACAAGTTATTTGTGTTTGACGAATTCAAATTGAAATGATGACGAACAACACAAATAAATGAGGCAAATAATATTTTCAAAATTATATTTTATTTTACACTGCAAAAATATTTTATTTTCAATTTTACTGTGTCAGTGTATATTTTTGCAGATTGCTCGGATGCTGGATTCAATCTGGAATAAAGTTGAAGATAATTATGAGTGAACAATTGATATGTAGCAAGGCGCAAATGTATAGTGAAAAATATGACTGAAATGAAAATTGAAAATTGTATATAGTGAGAGCTTAAACTTGTACTATTCAAAATTGTAAGAAATATTTGTTTGAATAAAATATCTGTTTGAATTTAAATTCTGTGTTATTTATTTTATTCAGCAAATATTTATTGATTATGTGAAAAATAAAATAGTACATTAACAAATACATTTAAATGAATATATATACATATATATGTATATTATCATCAAAAAAAAAAAATCATATACTCGCATATTCAAAAATCTCCCCCTTTTGATCATAACAAACATATATTTAAGATTCTGAATTTATTAAATGTATTTGATTATTCAATTTGCGCCCCTTATTTTTATGCTTCCTCTCTACACAAAGCTCCCCCTTCATATATGCATGTAAATAAAAATATGCAAATGAGCCTAGATGCAAATAGAAAATATTTGACCTTTATTTGTCAAAATCTTAACTTTTCTCTCTCCATTTTGTTATCAGCAAAAGGGTAATAGTGTTAGAAAAGTAGAGATAAAGTGATAGACATTAATACAACATTAAAACTCAATCGAATATAAATATTAAATTTCAATAAAAAAATCAAACACAAATCATAAATAGTCTGTTTGATGCATATTCCACTTTAGAGTGATATGGATGATGTCATCATATAAAACCATGCAGTTGTGTCTATTTGTGGTATATTTATTTCAGGAATTTGAATATCTACTAACCATGCATAACCGTTAGGACTTTTAAATAAGATTAGTAGTATTCCATTTTAAAAATAAAAATGAATTCAAGTATCTTCTAACCACGCATAACCGTGAGCACTTTTAAATAGAATTAGAATCAACTTGTCTATTTAATCAATTAATTTTGATATGCGTTCCATACATGCATAACCATGAAGACTTTTAAATGAGCATGGAAGCACATAATCAAAAATTCCAAGTAATTCACCCATGCATAACCATGAGGACTTTTAAATGAGAGTGAATACTCTAGATGTTTTTATTGCTAAAAATATAATAAAATGAAAAACAAATGAATCCTATTTAAAACACCACATATTGACATACTATATTGGATTTTGATGGATGATGGTCGATAGAAATATGATAGAACTAGAGATGGTCTTCAATTTTTACTAGCAAAAGTGTTTATAACTCTTGTTTAAATTTCTAAAGAAATTTATTAATTATATCTTTCTCAAGTTATAATATATGATTAATATCAACACTCATCACTTTTTCAATTTATCTTTCCGATAATCGATAGGGAGCTAGATTAGTCAATGTAGTCATTTAAGATCAAATCCAATAATAATTATAAAATCAAATATTTTAAGATGACTCTAAAACAAGGTCAACAAAAAATATTTTCTGGAAGGGGTTTTTATAAGAAAAATGTCTGCTAATTTGAAAATGATTTGAAATGAAAAATATGCAGATTTTTTCTTTGAAAAATACGATGCAGCTAATGAATGTTTCAACATAAATCACGTTTCACTAGTAATTTTTCTACCAACTATATTACCAATGTAATCTGCATCTGAATTTTCCTTTCACTCGAAATTATCATTAGTTGGATTTGATAGACCAGACCATGAAATGTGCACCAAAATATCATATAATCATTTTTAACAGTTTTAAAATGAATTTCTCTTCAATTTGAATTTTAAGTCATGTATACAACCAAACAAAAAATACACTGTCAAGTCAAATATATCCACATGTATCTAGAGTGGTCAAAAATCAACATTTTTCCACAAATTAGTTTCAAAAATAAGAACAAGTCAAATTGGAATGTATCAAATAAGAATAAGTCAGAAACAAGATCAACATTTATTTCTTTATCACATAACCGATGATTAGATTATGGTGTAGATTTTCACATTAAATATATCATTCAAAATAAATATATAGTTACCACTTTTACCTTTATGATAATTTTTCGTTATAGCCCACTGTGATTCTACCACCTTTATACTAGGCTAAGGAACTGTGATTTGTCGCCCGTTGTGTCCCTGGAGCAGCCAGAATCCAAGTAACACTATTATAGTTCCTTAGCCTGCAACCACATTTACACGATAAAAGATTTTTGTAAGCTATTTGTTTTTATAGGTCCATGGTTGTTAGTGGCAACAGATTTTGAAAAATAATTTTGTGGCGACCCAAGCTATTTATATATGTTTCTTTCGGCACCCGGATTTGTTTAACTTTGAGGGATTTTATATTTATGCCTTTTGGAACCCAAATTGAAATTGTTTTCACATGTTTGGGTCTATACCAACAAATGTTTTGATTGTGCCCAATTTTTCTACAATTTGTGCACTTGGATTTTACTTGATTAATTTTGCTTTTAAAATGTTCAGAATGATTATACCCAAGTCCTTGTCTAACAATATTAACAGTTTGTTTATTAATAGCATCTTCAATGATTTTTCACTTTTGGAGAATTTTCCTAAAGTCATTGACAGTTGTTAGACTTGTGTTTTAAGTGATTCATTTTCGTTCAATAATTATGTGCACTTTTTAATAGAATTTTCTCTCCTAGTATTTTCACTCACTTTCAAAGTCAGAATTTCATTTTCAAGCGATTTAGTTTTAATTTTTCATTTTTAGACTCTTCTTCGAGTGATGGACACTTATCACACTTATGGATCTTACTTTGATAGTTTTTAACTAATTGATCAAGCTATTTATTTAAATCTATCAAAGTATCTCTTTGTGATTCAAGTTTAGCGTATTTCTTCCTAAATCTTTCGAAACAGCCATTTACTTCGTGGAAATATATAAGTGATTCTGTGTGAGTGAGTTTTGATAACTCGCTTGGCTTGTCATCGTCACTATCGGTTATATCTCCTCGTAGGCACAATTTTACTTTTTCACTCTCACTGCTAGTGCTTTTACAATCATCACTTTTATTCCAGCTATAAAACTTTTAATTTTCTTGGCCGTGTTGAAGTCGAGGACAATTAGGCTTGATGTGTCCAGGTTTGTTGCACTTGTGATATAAGATCTCCCGTTCTTCTAGGTTGTCGAGTGCTTTGAATATTCTGGTTATCAATTTTTGATTTAGAGCTGGATTTCTGCATTTGTGGTTCCATTTTTTGAATCTCTTCATTAGTAATGCTAGCTCAGTTGCTCCATCATCACTATCATCACTACTTCCATTTTCAAATCCTGCTAAGCACGTATCTTTAATTTCTGATTTGATAATGGAGGATCTCTCATGGTTGTTGACTTTTGCACCATATTTTTGCATCAAAAGTATTCCAGATTTCATATGCACTTTCAAAATAAGAGATAATGTTAAAATTATCATGATTAATATGAGAATATATTATATGCATAGCAAGAGTATTAATCGAAGTATTTTTCTCATTTATTATATCACACCCATTTTAAATATTATCCCAACATTCATAAAATTAACAGATTTTAAATAAAATTCCAATTTTAATTTCCAATTCAAAATCTCTGTTCCGTCAAAATTAGAAGAGATAATACTGGACCGACCCTCTGCAAAGGCATTATTAAAAGAAGCCATTTTAAAAATTCAAATTTGTAAAAAAAAATTGGTCTTTGAAAAATCAAACTTTTTAAAACAAAAATGGCTTTTGAACCTAGCTCTGATACCATTTGTAGAATCAATTTCACCCTAGAGGGAGGGGGTGAATAGGGTGATACTATTAATTATAAAAAATTATTGCGGAAGTTTATAAAATATTTTCAACACAAATATATCAGAATAATAGCAGCACAGATAATAGCAGAATAATAAATGTAGAAATAGAACACATAGATTAACCCAGCTTCGGAAAAACCCTGCCTACATGCTACCCCTAAGGTTTCTACTAGAAATTAAGCAGTCAGATGCTTACATACGTAAACTCACGACACCTGCTATCAACTAACCTTAACTCTACGCTCAAAACGCTGCCACAACTCAGCCACTGAGTTGCGAATTCTCGAACTACACCACTGAAGTTCGTCCCTTAGTCACACGACTAGAAATCACAAAGGTTTAAAAAACAAAAATGCAAATTTAAAAACAAATTAAACACAAAACCTTAATTTTAAACAATAAATCCCAATTAATATAAGTCGGCTAAAATAAATTGTCACTAAAAAATGCCAGCCCCTTTATCTCTTTTATTTTGCTGCTCTACTTTGCTCTATAAAAATTTCATTTCGTTCCTCTGTGCGAAAACTGGGGCTTTGTGGGAATTGAGTCACCGCTTCAATTGGTTGCTAATGCTTCGATTTCTTTTCTTCGATCAATTAGATTGTTCGCGGCTTCTTCAATTTAGTCAAGTATGAACGTTAAAACTGGTATGTGCTTTTACTTTACAATTTTCCTATACTCGACTTGATTCGAGTTGAATGATAATTCTTTGTTGCTTGAACACGAATACTAGTTTACGGCCGATGATGATTGGGATTTACTCGAATTCCTATATTTGCGTTCGTATTGCATCATTTGAATTTGTCAATATCTATGCTTGGATGATAGTGATTTTTTATGACTTGTTCATAATCGTATTTCCTGTTTCCTTGATTTGCATGGCTTTGAATTGCTTGTGTTTGATTCCTTGGCTACCACGGCTTGATTTTTAACTGTTCAATTTCGTTCATTTTTCTGTTGACTTCGGTTTCTTAATTTTTACTTTGTTTAGCTGTTCTATGACTTCAGATTGGTTCCTGTAAGGCTGTGAGAAAAGTTGACTTCGACCAGTCTGTTCATCCCTGTAGCATACTCGACTTGTTCGATTGTTGTACCATGACTTTTGAACTCATGTGCATTTTTGGCTTGTTCGAATTTGCCTTGGTTATTGATTTTGACCTACCATGACTTATGGACTCGTGTGCATTGTCTCTATGTAGTTTGGTACTCCTGACTTGGTTCTGGTTGTATTTGCACCACTTTCTGTTACAAGTGTTCATGTACATTTGGTAGAGATGCACTTGTGTACTTCCGTATGATTTGTGAGCTGGCCCATTGAGCTAGCTCGAGTTGTTTTGAGTCTGTTCTCTAGACATCCTTTTCTGTTTTGTTTCTTATGCCTTTAGTTTGTAATCTCTGATTGGTTTAACCTGAACTGATCATTGAAGTGCATTGCCTTGCCTTTGTACTTGGATGGTTTGAACTTGATGGTTGGACCTGATATGTTCTAGCTTTTACACCTTCTGTTTTGTGTTGGTTTTGTTTACTGGTTTGTAACCTCACTTGCATACTTCTCCATTTGCCAGACCCTTGTGTACCTGTATTTGCATTCACCACGTTGCAATGTGGTTTCTCTGACCAGTCTGGGTTGAACATTTTGATTTTTTGGCCAGCTCATTGAATATGTTACATTGATGTTGAGCTGGTCTCTTTCACTGATGTAGTTTTGTTTCTTTGACTTGTATGTGGTCAGTTGGCATTTGAATTTGGTCTGCACTTGTGTTGAATCCAGCTAATATCTCGGGTTTGACCCTGTGCTCGTGTCATGACTTTATTTGTATTACACTTGACTTGAACTCGGCTTTTCATTTGGTTTTGACTTGTGCTCACCTGTCCCTGTAATTTTATCAAGTCTACATCGGTGTGCATGGCGTTGTGGCATGTACAGTGATACACTGTGCATGTCACAAGTTGTTCGTGTTTGATGAAATCAAATTTAAATAATGACGAATACCCAAATAATCGTGGCAAATAATATTTTCAAAATTACATTTTATTTTACACTGCAAAAATATTTTATTTTCATTTTTACTGTGTCAGTGTATAATTTCGCAGATTGCTCAGATGCTGGATTTAATCCGGAATAAAGTTGAAGATAATTATGAGTGAACAAGTGATATGTAGTGAGGTGCAAATGTATAATGAAAAATATGATTGAAATTGTAATTGAAAATTGTATATATAGTGAGAGTTTAAACTTGTACTATTCAAATTGTAATAAATATTTGTTTGAATAAAATATCTGTTTGAATTTAAATTCTATGTTATTTATTTTATTCAGAAAATATTTATTGATTATGTGAAAAATAAAATAGTACATTAACAAATACATTTAAATGAATATATATATATATATGTTTATTATCATCAAACAAAAATCATATACTCGCATATCCAACATAATCTTATTATCTGATCCATTGGAATACGTTTAAAAAATATTTTAGGTTTAAATTTATTTTAAAGTTTCATAAACCATGCTCTGATACGGACTTGTAACATCCCTCTACTTGGAAGTCCAAAACTAATAGCTACAGATGCTGCAGTCATCCATAGTTATCAATCCTCGGCGATCAAATACGGTGATGTTAGGTACATCGATATACAAAAACACATGGATATGGAATTTTTTTAAATAACAAATAAAATCCACATTCCATTTCAAGATATTTCAAATTGATTAC
The DNA here is from genome assembly GCA_030765085.1 of Allium cepa. Lineage (NCBI taxonomy): Eukaryota > Viridiplantae > Streptophyta > Magnoliopsida > Asparagales > Amaryllidaceae > Allium > Allium cepa. The sequence continues at coordinate 624,496,312 of CM060941.1, forward strand.
ATAATCCCTATTCGTGAACCAAATTCAAATAACATACAGTAACAAAATACGCCAAGAATGACATATGAAGATGCCCCTTGGTGGATCAGAGTACATAATAAGGCATTAAAACAGCTTTCCTTTACAACCAAACATACAACGGAAATAAAATAACTTTAAATAACTATCTGCCTCCTGCACGCCCCTGGAAGCTATATTTGTCAAAAGAGAAAATCTTAAAACCTTTAGCTCTCAACCTACTCAAAATCAATTGAGCACCCGAGAGTTTAACGGGGAACAAAAAATTTGGTCAGACATAAAGCCTGGTATGAATAATAATCTACCTTCTCAAACCATTTGGATATCTAGTGAGACCACGCTGCTTAGCAGAATGGATTTTCCCCTAATTAGTATCCCAAAACATTTACAAACCATATAATGTGCTTTTTGCATCCACAATGGTTAAAAACATAGTATTTCAAAGCATTATGATGATATGCTGAACAAGTATATCAAATCTGGATTACCCATCCTCATTTGTTCTGACTGTTTGTCCCAATTATAGTTTCTAGCGTTACTAAATGCTTGTGATTATCTGCCCAATTATTTAGTTTTCATGAGATTATTAACATCCTATATGTAACTCCAATATCATATTTCTTATCCTAATTTTCATGGGCTAACTAGAAACCTATTGGCTGACTGCCAATATCTTAATCCGGATATAGTTTTCATGGGATAACTATAAACCTATTGGCCTCTACCAGTATTAAATCATAGTTTTCATGGGCAGACTATGAACCTATTGGCCTCTGCCAATATCATACAGTTTTCATAGGCTTACCGCAAACCTATTAGCCTCTGTCAATATCTTTAAATTAAAAATTGAACATCCATTAAGTTATATTTACTACCGGGTCAACCTAACCGGTTATTCTGCCTCTTTTCCAAAATACAGTATGGGTTAAAAACAATATGGGTAACACACCAAAATCTTTATTTATTTATGCCATGGTTTTTTTCCTTAAAAATGAGAATGGGCTATTTGTTTTGAAACCTTAGAACATCACTTTCGAAAATCCTGGATGACCTCCTTCGAAAGCATAGAAATCCTTTTTCTAAAGTTCTATGTATATACGTTTCGAAACTAATAAGACTTTTCGATGGTATCAAGAAAACATTCTTTAAAACAGAGGTTTCGAAACAAATGGAAACCATTTTTAAAGCATTGGGTTTTACTCTTAAAACATCATTTTGGGTCAAGATGGTTGTAAAAGAAAGTATCTTTTTCGAAACCGAAAAAACTAGAATTAGGGAAAATTGATGGTGTCGGAGCCATCTAGTTCGAAAGCAAAAGACTTTAAAATTAAAACTTCGAAGGTCTGAGTCGAAACCTCCTTTTCGACTCTATCTCCTTTGAAACCCCGACCACTTTCGAAAACAATTAGGAAAAAGGTCTAGTTTAAGGTAAAAAAAGTGCAACCCTTCGAAAGCATTACAGGACAACATAGTCGAAAGGTAGAGTAGCGGCTAGGCTTTGACTAGATTGAAACCAATCCCCTTTCAAAAGCTTTTACTTAAAGAAAAAGAAACCCCTTCGAAAGATATTTGTAAAATTCCTTTCGAAAGCCTAGCTTTCGACTGTGTTGAAATCTTTAAGCAAATCAAAGCAGGAAATTAGCTTTATAAAACAAGCTAAGATCTCAACTCTGTAGGGTATTTACTTGGTCAAAAGCCTCTTCAAAAATTAGGCAGGCATTGATCTTTTAAAGTTGAATACTTGGTTTCGACTATGATGAAAGCATAGCTTTAGACACCCTACCTTCCGCTTTCTAACCAACACACTTCATACCAATTTCCATTGATACCATGTGCCCTGGTTCCAATTTTGTGGGTTTCAACACTGATGGTTTCAACTGAGATAGCAGAGCTAAATGAGCCGGAAGGTATTCCTCCTGAAATAGGCGGAACCTCCCTTTTTCTTAAAAGCTGTTTTATATCCGAAAATGGTAATTACTTTATAACTAATCCTGTCACTTGTAACTCCTTGGTTTGCTACTCTAAACTTCTCAAATACTTTTACATTAAAACTGCCGCATTTATTCAGACATACTCAAAGAATTTTGACGTTAAGTCTTTCCATATAACAAAACCGACATTTGCATAAAAGCCCCTCTTTCAAAATAATTTATTTCCCTTAGTAAATCAATTGGGAAAAATCCCCAAAAATTACAGAAATTTTAATTAATCTTGTAATCAAACATATTAAAATTTTAGACCAAATTTCTTCTTGAAATTCACAAAATAATTATTTAACCCAATCGTATCATATTTTCAATCAGAAATTCATAATAAAATTTCCATAGCTTGGAAAATTCTAAAATCAAAACACATCTCCAATATCATGTTTTACTTAACGTAATAAATTTCCATGGCGTTTCAAAATCAATATCCCACAATTTTACTCTTAAAACCATACAAATTTGTGCATTTAAATAATTGTTTAAATCAAACAATCCATAACTTTTAGCATATCATCATCCAATATATCAAGGAAACAAAATAAATATTCAAATATGAAATCATATGATTATAAAACCAAAAAGAGATGGTAAGAATTATTATTCACCTTAGATTTCATAAGGAACTTGAGATTTGCTGTTGATTAATCCTTCCTAGCTTGATTCTTAGCTTTAGATTAAAATTCCTCTTTTCCTCCTTGATAATGGCCGACTATCTTAGGGTTATTTGCATTTTTGATCATTAGAAAAATGAAACATGAATGGACAAATGAGAAGTAATAGTCGTGTATAATAAGGAGGCTATTTTACTTATATGCCCATGTGTAAGTTAATTAACTATTAACCAAAATTAAAGCCCATTTATCTTATGGTTAAGCATGGCCCTATATGTTTTATTCAAATCTCAATCTCCTTATCAACATTATTCTATTTAATTTATCTAATTAAATATTCTGAATAATGTTATCAAAAATTAGGGATGCTAAAGTATGCCTGGATGAATTGACCTTCATTATAATAGAGACTATAAAGATGGATATGAAAGGCTGATGAAGGACTACTTCATTGACAATCCAACCTATGATATTACGTTGTTCCATCATCAATTTCATACGAGTCTGGATATTTTCAGCAAACTTTATTTAAAACTCCATGAAACAACCCTTATTTTACATACTGCTTAAATGGAGCACTTGAAATAAGAATTTCACCATATATCAAAACCCCAGCTACTTTACAAATGTTGAGATATAGAATAGCTGGTGATCAATTAGATGAATATTTAATGGTTGCATCATCAACAGTGTTAGAGTGCATGAAAGAATTATATAAAAAGTTGATCGTATAGTTCTGTGATGAATACTTAAGTACGCCGGGTCCAAATGATGTTGCTAAATTGCTAACTAGAGGAGAAACAAGGGGGTTTCCTGGTAGGCTTGGTAGTTTGGATTGCATGCATTGGGCATGGTAAAACAGTTTGAGTGACTGGAATGGAATGTTCACTAGACATAAAAATATGCCAATAATGATTTTAAAAGCTGTAGCAACCGATGATTTATGGATTTGGAATGCATTTTTTGGAGTACCAGGTTCATTAAATGATATAAATTTTTTAAAGCAATCATATTTTTTTTTTGAAACTAGCCAATGGACTGTCAACAGACGTTGAATACAAAGTTTGTAACGTCATGCAATGAATGGGATACTACCCTTTAGATGGTATATATTCGAAGTGGAGAACAATAATACAAGGGTATAGGGTCCCAAGCAACAATAAGGAGAAGTATTTCATAAAGAAATTAGAAAGCTATAGAAAGGACATCGAACGTACATTCGGTTTTTTGTCAAGTAAAGTATCAAATTTAATGAAACCCTACCCGATTTCATGAGAATTCTTTTTAAGATTAGTTATACATATATCATAATCCACAACATGATTGTGGAGTCTGAAAGAGATGGGTACAAGAACCAAAAAATAATTATCCAGACATGTTTAAGGGTTCAAATACCAAACCCTAGTGAAATGTTAACTCGATGGAGGAATATGTTTCAACAGTAAAGCATATTAAAGATCAAGTGGCACATTCTGAATTACATGACCAATTGGTTGACCACTTATGGGCACATAGAGGAAGGAATGTTAGGACTACTTAGTTATAAACTACTTAAGAATTTATAGAAATGTCAACAAAACAACTTAAAATCAACTTAAGCAAACCACTTCACAATGGTAAGAATCTTGAAAAATCCGCATTTCGTTGCTTTAAGTGGGTTTTTTTGTTTCCAACAAGGAGATGACCGTCGGCGTTTTCAAATAATGGCAATCTTTCTTGAGTACTAGGACCGCTCACTAGATCGGAATTAGAGTAGTTCATTCTTCTAGCCTTATTCTGCTACTCAAACATGAAGTTGTTTGGGTTCTTCGATCCAATAGAGAGAAAATAAGATCAACGCATTCCGAAAACTTGAATGGATGGTCGTACCACACATGGTAAGCCTTGCGTGCTGCTTCTATCTATTTAATAGTACCAAAAGTTATGAATAAATTATAAAATTTGAAAACTATACAAGAAAACTAAAAACAAACTTACAATTCATAAGGAGCAACACCACGTTGTTGTCTGTTCTTAGGTCTAGTAATTATTACCAAGTAGTTTTGTCATCCAAGGTTCATTATCTGATACCCTCCTCTTAGAGAAGCCCAAGTCACCTTCATCGGCTCTAGAATATTGTGGAAGTTTGCAACCTTTTGCCAAAAAATTTTGCCTTTCGTAATTTTGCCCATGATACTATCATTTGAAATACTTATCCTAGATTTAGCAAGTGATATATATATCGTTGTGGAGTAAACTTAAGTTGCTTCTTTCTGGCATCATCAACTCCTACATCATCCTCAGTAGATTCAGTTTTAATGTCCTCTATTCCATTGTCAAATCTAGCTGAAGTTGATCCCCTACGAAGACCGCCAAACATACCGCTCAATGATTTTTGATTCTTTTTATTTTTGCTATACTTTGGGCTTTGAGACACTTGCATCTCTTCAACAGCTTCATCGTAGCCTTTTTCAGTATTTTCCGCATCTTGATCTTCTTCCTCTTCTGAACTGCTACCGACACCAACATTGGTAGGTGTGCTATGCACATACAAATACTGCCTTGAAAGATTCTACATAGCATCTTGGTCGCGAGTCTCTAACTATTACGCACTAAGATGATGTTGTTGTTGTTGGTCAACTTGCATCATGAATGACATATACAATGAATGGTCTTCACACGCGCCAACTTGATGAGTGATGATGTGGTGTTGGTAGTATAATTAAGGAGCGGTAGAATGGTAGTAAGGTTGTTGATGATAAGGGAAGCTAGCAAGGGTGTGGGAAGGGTAAGGTTGACTGCAGTATATATTTGAATACGACATATAGCCATACTTGTGTTGCGCTAGAAGAGTTTATTATTGGTTGAGGGGACAATTGTAGGGAAAACCGGTAGAAGGGTATGATTTATCAAACGACGAGTTTGTGAGGTAGAGATGGATTTTTTGCTTATTATTCTTTTGCTCGATCATTTAGCCATAGAAATCATTGTGAAGTGAAGGAGTTTTGTTGTTGAGGAAGGAAGAAGGGAGTAATGTTATACATAGGTATATAACCATTGTAACTTGCTGTTTGACAGTTAAATGTTGGAGATTTAGAATGGCATAGTCTTTGCCATTTTAAATATAAAATGGAAAATGCTACGCCATTTTAAACATAAAACGGCAAATGCTACGCCGTTTTATACACAAAATGGCAAATGCTATGCCGTTTTAAAAAACAGTCGACTGAACTAGCCATGAAATCACCTAAAACTAGCCATAACCAACTAAATAAGAAAAACCTGGTTGTGTGGTGATTAGTTTTTCAGCTAAACTAGCCATTGCTGGTTTTGCTCTAACTTCACATCTATTCAATTTTAAATAGACTTTCATCTTCGTCTACTTCATTTTCTACAACCCTATTTTTTTTTCAAAACCCTAAAACAAATTCCATGGCACCTAAATCTCAAGCACAACCAAAGAACCCTAAAAAGAGGAAGACTAATGGATCATCTTTTGATCAACCTCTAGTCATCACACAAGATCAACTAAAGGCTTGGTTTCGTCATGATCCAAAAAGTACGCGAAAATACAAAATTTTAATGGAAATGAAGCTTTTTAACAATGTTTTTTTATTAGATAGATGATTTCCCTACTTACAACATTCGTGCTTTAACTGAAAGAGCTCACATTATTATTAGATAGATGATTTCCCTACTTACAACATTCGTGCTTTAACTGAAAGAACTCACATTACTTCACTATTTGAATATAGCTCTAATAATATCCAAATAGACATGCTACGCTATGCCGACAAGGGAGAAAAATTTGTTCAAATACATGATGATGAGGGATATCTTTGGACAAATGTTTATGGCAATGTTATTAAATTTCACTGTAATCACAATGACCAAATTTTAGAAATCAGTTATAAAGGGATTGAATTAACAGACATAGATACCAAACATTGTAGAAGAAATCAAATTGGTCATCACTAATGGTAAAATCTTGTCACTAAGGGAACCTTTAAGGATTTATGCCATAGACCTTGTCTATTGGAATGTATGGTTATCAACACTTATTTCTCGTGCCGGTAGTCACGAACAAGTTTATGACAAAGATTTTAAGACATTGTATGCTATTGTTGGTAATATTGAAGTGAATTGGGCTAAACTTCTTCAAGGTTAGATGTTGTCTTTCTTTGAGCACTCGAGAAAAATAATTTTATATGGACCTTACTTAACTAGCCTTGCGATATCTGAAAAAGTCCTTCGTACTTAATAATGCAGAAAATGTTGCTTACACGAGTAAGAAATTATTCTCCCTTACGAAACTTTTGACAATTGCCCCTTCGTATATTTCCTATGATGAGTATTTTCAACGTTTAAAACAAAAAACCTCATCAATAACTCGAGGTAAACCAGTAGAAATTCATAAAGAAATCGAGGAAGAAAGAAGTGGCGAAGATGAGAGTGATGATTCAGTTAAGGTTATCTCTTCCAACATTGCTACCTTTGAAATGATGAAACTACATAAAACCCAAATTACTTTGTCATAAAACCATAAAATTCTTGAGTGACGCCTTTCCAAAAGTAACTCTAAACCGAAACTATAAAAAACGAACTATCAGGGATTAAGAATTTTTTTCTAAAATTTGAAAGAAATTACCAGGCAAATCAAGGTCCCCATCTCCTACCCTTCCACCATCTACTCCACCACCATACCAAGGTGCTGGACCATCCAGTGAGAAACCATCAAAACAAGGTACTAAGGAAAGTGGCGATGAGTATAAGATGGAAAGCGAATAGGGTAAAAAAGAGTTGTCCCCACTTCATGGCTTGGAATAAAGGTAATACTACATATTTTGTTACTATTACTCTGTTCATCTCATATTTACAATGTCTTCATATATATATATATATATCTTAGGTTCCCTTGGAGTTTGCATTGTTCTTGGTTGTTTAAAGTGTTGGCTATGTGCACTGGTCATTTCTTTCTTTGCCTTTGGATGTTGCTTTAGTGAAGTCTTATTAGAAGGTTGTGTGCTGTATATTTACTTCTGGTTTTTAAGACTATTATGTATTGATGTAGTTTCAAAACAATTTGTGGTAGGTTTGTGTTTTGGTGTGTTGTGGATAAGTCAAACATTTTGTGTAATATGTAGTATGCTTTGTATTGGCATGGAAGTTTTTATGTAATGAATCGTATGGTCTTATGCATAAATATGTGTTATTTGCAATCTTTACTTTTATTTATGTATCATCAATATGTTCTATTATGTTTTGAAGGTGCATATACTTCATTCCGTCCTCATTTGTTTTTAGTCTTTTTGACATTTTTGATAATGACAAAGAAGGAGAAAAATATGGGGCACATTGATGTTTATAAATATTATAGACATATATGGTTGTCATCATCAAAAAGAAGGAGAATGTTGAATCCTACATTTTTGAAGTTTTGATGACATGACACAACTATACATCTTTATAAATATTGCATAACTTCATCTCTTATAGGATATTTACAAAAGAAAACGACAAGCTGTTGCATCAAAGCATTGAAGATCAATTGTCAAGTATTGTCGTCATAGTAAGTCTAAAATATAATGTACAACATCCTTTGATGGTTACATAAACTCAAAATTATTAAAACAATCAAAACTATTTTATACATCGTTAAATGACAAAACTCAAACGTATGACTTCATTTACTAGAAGTCTAAATGTACAAAATCATAAACCTTTTAAAGGATCCAGACGTTTGACTTAATATCCCAGTTGTTTGAATAATTCAAATTAAACTTCAAAACTCTCAGGAGCAAACTCTATAAAAAGTCAAATGTCTGTAAAAAGTCAAATGTCTAACCTAGTTATTCAGACATTTAAGGTATCTTAAATTTTATTTTTTTGAAGCAAGTTAGACGTTTAAATGAATCGACCAAACGTCTGCTGAATGTATCAGACGTTTGGTCGATCCATTAATTTAACTTTTTTTTTACAAAATAACTCAGATGTAACCTATGCGTCAGACGTTTGAACGTATTCCTTTTTAGAACTTTTAGAATACATTCAAACTACCAACCTTATTTCAAATAGTTTATTTAAAAGAATCAGATGTGTCGCCTTGCTGCATCAACGGGGACTACGGTTCCTTTTCATTTTCTTCCGCCGTCGCCGTTTCGCTTTCTCCTCTCTGTCCCTCGACTTTCTCTTTCCCCAATTCTTCCACATCTGCTTCTATGAACCTGGCTTTTCTTGTTGCTACAGCTCAATCGCATCTCCCAGCCTCCTATTCCATTCTTCTCATTGATCATAGATCTTCTTTGGGTTTGGGGCTCATTGGTACTCTACGATCTTTCTCTTTCTGTCAGTGGGGAATTTTCAGCGTCTAGCCTAGGTATTTGAATCATGGTTTTGTTTCAGGTGCTTTGGAGTTTTTATCAGGTCTGAGTTATTTTGCCTTGTCGGTCTCTTCATTACAATTGTTGCTCTCTCGGCGCTTACTTTGGCTATGGAGGAATCCCAATCGGTTGTCACTAGCAAGGCTTCAAGTGGAGTTTGGATAGCAACTCTGTGTATTTAGTAACTTCCCTTCGCTTTGGTTACTGTTTTTCCTGGCATTTTGATACGGGTGCTATTCAGAATACAAGGCCTCAGAGGAACATTAGAGTGCCTAGAAGGTTCACAGACTAATAACAACCTGGAATCTTTCACTGCAGCGACATGGTGCACAAGTTAACAAATAGTAGCTTCTTTTATTTTCTATATTTCTGCAAAATAATAAATTTGTTACAAAGTTATTTACAGCTTTTTATATCTTCAATCATGTAGCGCCAAGTGGCAAGGTATTAGCCAATAGCTTGTATTGGCCCATCTATGTATGGAGACAAAGTTGTTATGAAAAAGGACAGAAAAATTAGTACTGCGTTTCTCTGCTTTCTTCTCTCTCTTCTGTCTATCCTTTCTTCCTCTCCTCCTCAAAAAAAAACTTCTTCTCTTTTCTGTTGCATTGTCGAATCTGGTGTTAGTTGCTTTCATTTTGGTGCTTCCACTGACTTCCTCACCTCCCCGCAAACCTCCGTAACCTTCCATTATTTTCTTATCATGACTCGCCAAGTCGACGAAGCCATTGCCCAACTCCGTGATTCATCTATTCAACACCAAGAAACCATCAACACCATACAAGCCACTCAAACATCCCACACCAATTTACTACAAACCCAGCAAACCCAGATCAATGAAATCCAATCTTCTCTACAACAACTCATCAAAACTGTTGCAGATATCAATACCAAAATATCCACCAACCCTGCACACTCGCCACAATCTTCCATACCCTCTTCAAACACTCAACAGTATCGTCAATCACCATTATTACCCAACCCAACCTACACATCACCTCGTCCTCCCAAATGCGAACTGTCCAACTTCGATGGATCTAATTCATTCGATTGGCTATTTCAAGCCGAACATTTTTTCGCTTACCATAATACACCCGACGAACAACGCCTTGACCTAGCAAGTTTCTCCATGCAATCCCAAGCCCTCACGTGGTTTCAGTGGATGCATCGAAACAAACAATTGTCTTCATGGAATGCATTCACATTAGCCTTGGAACAACGATTCGGCCCCCCTCACACACCAACCCTCAATCCGCTCTCTTCAAACTCAAACAACACTCCTCCGTCGAAGAGTACCAATCAAAATTCGAAAACCTAAGCCACAGAATCACTACCTTACCTTCCGAAGCCTTCCTTAACTGTTTCATATCCGGCCTTAAGCCTCAAATTCAACATGAACTACTTCTCCATAAACCCACCACATTATCCAAAGGTATCGATATGGCTAAACTAATCGAAATAAAGAATAACGAACCCAGAACAGCATATAACCGAGCCACTTTCCACCGCAATATCCCACCCCCACTTCACACCTTATCCCCAATCCCATCTCCACTTCAAATTCCGACCAAAACCATACCAATAAAGCGACTAACTCCTTTCGAGATGCAACAGAGACAAGCTCAGGGATTATGCTACAACTGTAATGAAAAATACCAACCGGGTCACAAATGCAAAGCTCGTCAACTGCTTTTGCTTCAGCCAGAGGATGACGATGATTCTGCTCCAATATTTCCTATAGACCCAGATCCCCACCACACAGACCAACCTGAAATCTCCCTTAATGCTCTCTTCGGCACCACCAAACCGACCTCCATACGCCTTCCAGCAACCATTAACAACCACCCTGTCTCCATACTGATCGATTCTGGCAGTTCACATAATTTGCTACACCCTCGAGCTGCGTGCATTTTAGGGATTCATTGGGATCCCCGCCCCCTCTTCTCCGTGCTGGTAGGTAATGGCGACAAACTGTACTGCGAAGGCCTATGCAAAGATGTCCTTGTCCAAATAAACGGTACTGATTTTTTTATTGATTTCTATCTCCTTCATGTTGTGGGATCGGATGCTATATTGGGAGTTCAGTGGCTGCAAACACTCGGCCCAATTACCACTGACTTCCTTCACCATACTATTTCCTTCACCTACAATAAAAACCCAGTCACCCTTAATGGCCTTCACACTACACTCCCAGCCCAAATCTCCCTTAACCAACTAAAAAGACTACACTCCACTACAGCCATCATTTTCTATTTGCATTTGCAGCTAGACCCTTCCTTCATTGAAAGCCCACAAATTCCAATAGAAAATACCCACCCACAAATACAAACCATACTAGCCAAATATAACCATGTCTTCAATACTCCAACAAAACTTCCCCCACACCGTGCACTAGACCACCATATTACTCTCCAACCGACCGCCCAACCGATTAATGTCAAGCCATACCGTTATCCTTATTTTCAAAAAAATGAAATCGAGTCTCAAGTGCGAGAAATGTTACAAGCCAATATTATCCGACCATCTACAAGTCCGTTCTCCTCGCCCGTTCTTCTTGTCAAAAAAAAGATGGATCATGGCGGTTTTGTGTCGATTACCGTGCACTAAATGCTATTACTATTAAAGACCGATTTCCCATTCCTACGGTTGATGAACTACTCGATGAATTTCATGGCTCAACACACTTTTCCAAATTAGACCTTCGAAGTGGTTATTTTCAAATACGAGTTCAACAACCAGATGTACACAAAACGGCGTTCCGCACACATGAAGGGCATTATGAATTCTTGGTCATGCCATTTGGTCTTACAAATGCCCCTTCCACCTTTCAAGCCACAATGAACAACATTTTCCGGCCATACCTTCGCAAATTTATTTTGATCTTCTTTGACGTCATATTAGTTTACAGCAATTCTTGGACATCTCATTTACAACACTTGGAAACCACACTAGCCATTCTTTCCAGCAACCAATTTTTTGCCAACATATCGAAGTGTGCTTTTGGCCTTCAAGAGATCGACTACCTGGGCCATATAATTTCATTTGATGGAGTTCGGGTAGACCCGCGGAAAATTTCAGCTGTCCTTGAATGGCCCGTTCCAACTTCAACCACAGCAGTACGAGGGTTTTTAGGCCTAACCGGCTACTATCGCCGTTTCAAAAAACATTATGCTCACTAAGTAGCCCCATTGTCAGATCTATTAAAAAAAGAAGAAAAATCTTTTAAATGGACGGAGACAGCCCATAAATCATTCAGGTTGCTTCAACAAGCTATCACCCAAACACCAGTTTTAACCCTACCCAACTTTGCTCTTCCCTTCCAGATTTATACTGATGCTTCAGGACTTGCTATAGGTGCTGTTTTGTCTCAACAAAATCATCCCATTGCATTTCACAGTAAACGCCTTCCTCCATCAGTTAGAAAAGCTTCAACCTATGTTCGAGAAATGTATGCAATCACTTCGGCAGTACAAAAATGGCGCCATTAGCTATTGAGGAGCCGTTTCTTGATAGTCACCGACCACCAAAGTCTCAAACAGCTGCTGACCCAAACTATTCAAACTCCGGAACAACAATGTTGGTTGACCAACCTTCTTGGGTTCGATTTTGACATCATGTATCGACCTGGATCAGAGAACATAGTGGTTGACAGCTTGTCTAGATGGACCTCCGAAGCTCAGGTGATGGCTTTCTCTGGGCCGCAGTTCCACCTCATCTCTGACATCAAACATATCTTCCGTCAGGACAGCACAACCCAAACCTTGATTCACCGCATCAAGTCAGACCCTAATTACAATGGGGATTATGCTTACAGGGATGATCTGCTTTTTAAAGGCAAAAGAATTTATATTCCAGACAACTTGGAGCTACAACAACATATTCTCAATGCATTTCACTGTTCGAATACTGGAGGACACTTTGGCATTAAAGGTACTCTGTCGCGTATAGCTGCAAATTTCTATTGGCCCAAACTTTTTCGCTCTGTTAAGAATTTTGTTACTCGGTGCTCAACTTGTCTACAAGCTAAGTCTGAAACAACACCACCTAAATGACTACTACGACCATTACTAATTCCTGCTCAAATTTGGGAGGATATCTCTATGGATTTTATCACGCATCTGCCTCCATCATTTGGTAAAACTTCTATTTGGGTCATCATCGATAGACTTTCTAAATATGGTCACTTTTGTGCGCTTCCCACATCCGTTACCGCGGAACAGCTAGCTAGTCACTTCTTACAAGAATATGTTCGCTTACATGGCTTTCCTCGTTCCATTGTCTCCGACCGCGATAAGCTATTCATGAGTCACTTTTGGAAAGAGCTTTTTCGTCTTCATGGTACCGAACTTCGGATGAGTAGTGCTTACCATCCTCAAATGGATGGCCAAACGGAAGTGGTCAATCGTTGCTTAGAAACTTATCTTAGAGCCATTATAGGGGATTTTCCAAAAAAAGGGACATGCTACCTACCTTGGGCGGAATGGTGGTACAATACATGCAAACATTCCGCCATCGGGATGTCACCCTTTCAAGCCGTTTACGGTCGCCCACCACCGGTAATTTCTGACTACATTGTGGGGACCGCTCACCACCAACAACTCGAAGAGTGGGTGCTCACTAGGGACCAAATTTTACACACCATCAAAACAAATTTACAAAGAGCTCAACTCCGCATGAAACAACAAGCCGACAAACATTGTTCGGACAAACAATTTCCTGTTGGTGCATGAGTCTTTGTTAAGCTGCAACCCTATAGACAGTACTCCATTCGTTCTCCACAAAACAAACTCTCCAAAAAATATTTTGGACCATTCCAAATCCTTGAGAAAGTTGGACCAGTAGCCTACAAACTTCAACTTCTTCAAGAAGCTCGCATACATCCCGTTTTCCACATCTCAGTTCTAAAGCTATGCCCTAACCCACAAACTACAACTCTAACCCCTCTGCCCAAAGAACTTACTGCACTTCATGACCTTGAGGGCAAGGTCACTCTTCAGGGAGGGGGTAATGATATGGGTGCTATTCAGAATACAAGGCCACAGAGGAACATTAGAGTGCCTAGAAGGTTCACAGACTAATAACAACCTGGAATCTTTCACTGCAGCGACGTGGTGCACAAGTTAACAAATAGTAGCTTCTTTTATTTTCTATATTTATGCAAAAAAATAAATTTGTTACAAAGTTAGTTTTAACTTTTTATATCTTCAATCATGTAGCGCCAAGTGGCAAGGTATTAGCCAATAGCTTGTATTTGCCCATCTATATATGGAGGCAAATTGTTATGAAAAAGGACAGAAAATTTAGTACTGCGTTTCTCTGCTTTCTTCTCTCTCTTCTGTCTATCCTTTATTCCTCTCATCCTCAAAAAAAAAACTTCTTCTCTTTTCTGTTGCATTGTCGAATCTGGTGTTAGATGCTTTCAGATTTTTTTGGCTTTCCTAGCTGGCTTGTTTTGTTTGGGTATCATTGCTGTTTTGCAGAATCCAGGTTTGGCTTAGGGTAATCTGATTTATTAGTCTGTTGCCAGAATTATTATGGATGAAATGCAGAAATCGCTCTTGTTGTCCTGGTGCTATTTGTAGCAATTAATATGTGGTCAGTTTTGGCCGGAATGTGATTCTTGTATGGGGCTAAAATCTAAGATTTCGGTTCGTTCATGTTACATGTCTACAATGAATTTTGTGTCTTGAAATGCCTTAGTTCTTTGTTATTATCGGATCAAGTTGTGGGTGATGGATTTTTATGAACGGCTTCTTTGAGCTACGTTAGTGCTGCCATCAAGCTTTTTACATCCTTACCATTTTGCTCCATTGGGATTGTCCGGTGTAGTCGGTGTGAGCTCTTTTAGTTTGGTTTGTTATGATTTATAGCCTTCTTGGTTGTTGCTCTTAGTGTCTTTCTTGAAGCCGAGCTTATTTTGGTTGTCCCATATGCTAGATCTTTGTTTTGCAATATATGCTTTATCAATATCTCTGTCCTGATACAAAATTTTAGGGAGCTTTTGGCTACCTTGTAAGTTGGTAGCTTCCGTTCTTCCATTGCAATATTCAGAATTTAAGATGGTGATCTTCATCTTTTGGAATGGTTAACGAGCTCTTTTAATTTGTTGCTGGGTCTTTTGTATTTTGGGCTTGTAGTTTATAATCTATAGTCGTTGAGGCTCTTTTGCCTTACACCTGTGCGTTTAAGTATGCGGGTGTGGTCGGTCCACGTTAAAACGGATGGGCTACTGACCAAGCCTTGATTGGTCGCTTATTTATGTATGCTATATATTTATGGCCATATGGCCCTCAGGTCATACATCCTATCAATAAAAAAAAGTGTATCGGATGCCCGACTTTTTAGCGCATACGTCCGAGAAAAAGAATGACTTTTTTTTTGAATGAATACCAACTTTTTAAAACGAACTATCTGCTTTGAAAAGATGTAATCCCTTGAACAATCACTACTCTTTAGCAGATCTCTTCATTGTTGTAAATATAGACCTATTTCATTCTTTGATGTCACCAATTTCTTTCTCTCTAATTCTTATTTTATTTATTATTCTTTAAAGTCAAAAGCGATCAAAAATTACTTTTTTCTTCCTATAGTACTGCACGTTCAACTCTCATACCATCAAAGAATATCATAGGAAGGGTGTACTGAGGTTTGACTTATTTGTGTCATTAAGAACGCATTGAAGTCGGAAAATAAAGCGTTTGTTTTATAATTGGTTGAAGTCCTGATTGTGTGCCTAGGCAGAGTCTGTATACCTATTCCTCCGGCTAAAGTGAGGATTGTCACTAGTAAAAATCCTAAACGGAGGTCAGGGACTAAACGTAGGATAGAAGGTTTAAACCAGTATAAAAAATTTAGTGTGATTTTGCTTTTTATATTTACTACGCTTATTTTCTTTTTTTCTTAGGTTTATATATTGGTAGATATAATCCATATTATATTAGATCCTATAAACTTTCAAATTGCCTATAAGGCATATCGCTAACTCTCTCAATCTATCACTTGCACTTTGGGCTAATTATGTATTCTCAATCTCATTCCTTCGATCAGTTTGCTTAAAAGTGATTGAGCTAGTACATTCATGAATGAATCTACTATGTTGTGTTTACTATCTGCTATGTTAATGGTGGCATTTTTATCGCTATACAATGTCATAGGATTCTTAATGTTTGGAATCAACTCTAGCTCAGACATAAATTTATGCACTCAGACCGCTTCTTTTGTTGCTTCATTAATTGAATCTTTTTAATAAAATAGCATAAGATGAGTTGGAGTGTGAAAGCCACATAGATGATTGAATAGTTAAGTTTAATAGAAGAGCATAGAATACAAAGAAAGTTTAGGGTTTGAGTTGTATATGACGTTCCCTTTAGGGAATTGCGAGGACATAATTTCCTTTAAGGGGAAAGTCTGTAACAACCCTCTTTTTTACGCTTTAAATAAATAAATTTAATCAAAATAAAAATATCCAAATTTGACTTTTAATAATTATTATTTGAAAATAATATTCATATTTATTTGAACTCCATTTAATAAAAGATTTTGATTTATTAAATTGAATTAAAGCAATAAATTCTTTCAGATCATATATTAAAACTGAATAAAAATGTTTCAATCAATACAAAATATTTTGAAGCATAAATAATTTCGATATGATTTAAATAGTTGAAAAATAAATATACTTTGCGTTGGAACAATGAATAACTAAATTAAAAATAAAATAAAAATAAACACGTATTGAAACGAATAAATTTATCTAACTATCAAAATATTTTTCGTACAATGTAGTGTAAATTAATTTCAAATGGATCAAAGTATAACTATAAATAAATACCTAGAATTAAAAAGTTAAATTTGAATGGATAATTAAAATTCGATTGAGTTTGAACTTAGGCCCAAAGCAAGCCCAAGCCCTCTGCCCCTTGCTCTATCTCATTCTAGACATTTACTTTCGACCATGGCTGTCAATTTCAAGCACGACCCGAAAGACGATCCGAAGATTATATGGAAATTAGTAGGTTAATATGACCCGTTTAAGTGGCCGGGTCATTTTCGGGTCAACTCGATTTGACCCATTTATATAAACGGGTAGGTTTCAGACTGATCCATGAACCTGAATTTGATCCGTTTATACCTATATGGGTTGACCCAACCTGATTCTAACCTAGCCCTACCCGTGAACTCGAATTTGACACATTTATAACCTGTTTACGACCTATTTATAACCTGTTTATATCTTATATGGGTTGATCCGACCCGTTTGTATGACCCGACCTATAATCGGGTTACACATGTCATGTCGAGTTAACCCGTTTATAATCGAGTCGGATTCGGATTGAGCTATTTCTGACCTGTTTAATAAATGAGTTGACCCGACCCATAGACATACTTTCAACCCATGCTCGTTCCCCAATTTCAAAGACCGAACCCATTACCATATTTATCCCTACTTCATCAAAAGAAGGATCCTGACTCATATATCTTAAAAATAATAATCGAGAGAGCTCATACAAAGTCGCGGTCAAGGCCTTCCGTCGATGATTCTAGGTGGATACGAAGAAAGGTGCAGGTGTGTGCAAATATACACCGAGGGCTTGCGATGTGGTGCAGGCAGCTGTAATTGTTGGTCGCGATGTGGGTCACGATGAGGTCGACCTGGTTTAAGAGCATGGAAGTGGGAGCGCTCGTGCGTGCACATGCTAGTGGCGTCTGGGGTAGTGCATGACTATTTTAGGTAGGAATTTCAATAGGAGGATGACGATGATGATGATGGTTATAATGGATTGGTTTGGCAAATTTTTGGTGCATTTGAAGATGAAGCAGTGACCTAATGTTAAAGTGGAAGCGCTGAAGTTGCTAGGAAAAAATGGCATGTATTGTTTAGGTGAGTAAAATTATTTTTACTCACAACTATCATCTAATTCTATGAGCATTATCGGTTGATTGATATTGTTTAAATTGTGAATTAGTATCGGATAGTTAATTGGGTATATTGGCATTGTTTGAGTGAGTTATATTTTGATAACTCCCTAATATGATATGGACCTTATTTTCTATAATTTGTTGATTGCTTTGTGATGTGTTGTTTGTTGATATGAGATTGAATTGCATATTTTTTTTCCGATTATTATGGTGACGAGATCACATTAGTAAATGATAGAAAGAGAACTAATTGATAAAAATGGAAGGTTTTGAGAAATGAAATACTTTGTGAACATACAGTGGATTTTATAATGATTTTCATTTAAAATTGAAAATATTATCGTTCGTGATAGAAAATTATTTAAATGTATAGTTTTGAGTATTTTATGGTGGAATCCTGTGAACGAGGCTCCCGCATGATAGCAGACTCTGGGATGTCGACAATGTACGTAGCCTTTCCCTCACATTGCTTGTTTGATGATTTTGTATAATTAAAAGTTTTTGATAATATTTTCGAAAATGAATTTATTTTGTAAAGTGTGCTTAATAGATAGAATTAAGAAATATTTTCGATATGGGGTTTTTGAGTATGCAGTTTATTTTGAAGAAAAAGCGACTGTGAAATATTATGGAATGGTTTTAAGTATTTTAAAATACAAATCCTTTTTCGTATATATACAGTTTGATTTGAAATTCATTTATATCGATGATCATTCAATTTTATATAATGAGGATTTTAATTAAACCCCTTTAATTAGTAATTGGTTGAATGGTGTGGAGTTCTTAGAATTTTAGGAAAGAATGTAAATTATAATTTAATTTTCTTTAAATTAAAATATTAAAATGTGAAATTTTATTGAAGGTTTTGGAAAAGTGTATTTTATAATAAACCCGAATTAATATAATAGAACCGTATGTTTTGATTGACTTATATTTCTGTGTAATGAGGAATTAGAATAAATAGTGTTATAATACTGTCTGGTATAGGACTTTCGGTAATATTTTTTTTGAATTATTCTCAGACTTGTTATATAGAAAATAATGTGACGTTGAGTGCAATTTACGAGCATCAAGTAAATGGGTGAATAATACCATATGGTATGAGATGCCTAAACTAATATTTGTTCGATTACTTTTTGTAAGTAGATGTCACTCTACAGGGTTGAGTATACGGGGTATTATATCTATGGCTATGCACATAGAGTGTGTAGGCTGAGAGCCATAAGAGTGTATTTATTATGTGTACTCTTATTATACGTAGAGGGGTAAATAAGATTGGTTACTATCCATCCTAGTGTCCTAATTGCGATGTCGCTCCCTGAATCCATGACACACTTGTTGATGTATATAGCTGAGAGTCATTGCTCCTATGCTGCTTAGGCCAGTAGTTTGTTACCATTTTGGTCTGTTGTAGGGTCGTGACCAATGCAAAGTATAGTCTTGCCGTCAAGCTAACTAAGACTATAGGAGTAGCGCTGGGAGCGTGTGAGGAAGGCTCCTGGAGTAGGTTGAGAGCTATCAATCTCCCTTATGGTTTGTATTGATGTGATAATTGGAGATGCTATCGACATCTAGTATTCACCTGTAACGACCCGCAAATCCGTACCCCTTGAGTCAACACTATTCTACCGAAATCAACTCAAGTGGTACAAAAATACGAACCATTTGGGTTAAAGAAGAAGAGGTAGAAGAAGAAAATAGAAATCAACAACAGAATCTAATCATCGCAGCGGAATAAAATATAATAGATAATAAATAATCTTTTCTCAAAAATCAAATATCTCTGTTTATATATTACATCATCAGAGTACATCAATCACAACCCAACATCAATATCATACAAATGGATACACAACTATACAACACAGCGGAATATATATATATAACCAAGTACGGGAGTACGTATCGTCATCCAACTCGTCTCCTGAGCTCCATAGCATCATATCCTGTATCCTATAATACTCGGTCTGACCCAAGCATTATAGTTAAATAACACCCGAGTCAGTCTGGAATACCAGCGTGAAAAAATCACACTTAATTGATTATTAAAGTTTCAAAAATCCTTTGAAAACAAAAGCATCTCGTAAGACCACGCCACAAATAAACATGTCGGGTTTTTAACCTTACGATAGCTAAAACAATTTTTATAGAAATCCTCTGATATTATAATAGGGTCTATATACAAATACTTGTAAAATAGCCGAAATTGTTACATTCATTAAATTCCAGCAACTAGCCACAGAGTGGGTAATACAAACAATACTCGTACAAGGCTCGTAGGGACAATGGATTTCCAACTAATGACTAGGCACTGGGGTACCACCTGTCACAGTACGTGGCCTAGATCACAGTACCGAGGAGTACGCCCACTCCCCTGCAACACAAGACCAGGACTACCCCTTACTGGATAATCCCGAGTGAGATCACCCCGCGGTTGGGATCAGCAACCGCCCGCTAAGCCAAAATAAAAAGGGACATCTAGGCAGGGATGACCTCACCCTGCTTGGGTGCTACCCACCTGGCCTTGCTGCATAACCCTTGATTTTTAGTCATTCCCATTTGATGAGACTTGAAGCTAAGCGTTACCTTTTTAGAACATATCCCTTAGAATGCCCATCGTCCACCTGACGATGTTTCACAAGCATTCATCCATACAAGTCCGTCCCGGGTTCGAACGGAACCGAAGGCACTATTCCTACTACATCCATTTTGAAAATATCCTCAGGATTAGTAGCGACTAGCCCTTGCACTTCACTGCTCCATCTTCGAATCCAACTCGTTTCCACAAAACGTACAAACCGGATCGAAGTTGTTTTCGAGAAATAAATCTCGATCCTGGTCTCTTCAAAACGATCAACGCATTTGTCCAATATTTATAGGCGGTTATTTAACTATCAATTAATATTCACAAACATCCATCCAAAAATAAATAATTTCCCAAATTATTTATTAACCTCAAAATTATCTTCATAAGATATTATTTCCACTTTTAAATCCTTTGAAAAACAGTCTCAAACCATCTTTCTTTTCAAAACAAACTTTCCCAAATATTTTTCTGTCTCCTCTGGGATCACCAAGCACAAAACTAGATTTTTCTAAAATAATTCAAAACACTTTACTTTTTAAAATATACTTTAAAACATTCAAGTTAAAACTACTTCAATAATTTGTTAAAAATACATACTATATGAATATTTGAAAATAAGGCTACTTAATAAAATATAAAACTAGATTTTCACTTTTAAAAAAACAAAATACTAAGTCACTTTTTAAGAAATTACTACTATAATAGATTTGAGAAAATACTTGCTTTAGAATTTAAATATTAGAAATAAGAAATTTTCCAAAACTTGCTTTTTAAAACAACTTTAAAACTTTTAACTTATATTTAAAAATATACTTTAAAAACGTACTTGGTTATCCAGAGAAAAATTCCAACTTCAATCACTTAAATCAATTTCCCAAATTGATCTCCAATTTATTCCATTTGCAATAAATATCTTTACTTTCTTAATTCATTTTCAAAGTTCGTTAATCATGGACTTTATTATTATTATTATTATTTTCCGTTTGATTTTAAACCTTATTAACTGAAATATACGAATTTCACCTTTTCCCAATTTCTTCTTTATCCTTTTCAATAATTTAAATCTTAAATTTTAAATAAATGTTTTGTTCTTTTAAATAATATCACTGAAGATTAAAATTCATTAACTTTCTGTTTATACAAATTTCCTTTCTATACTTAAGATTTATTTATTAGAATTTTAAAGTCACTTTATTTCTTTTCCAATTCATTCTTAAATTTATTCTATAATTATTTTACTTACAAATTCACTTCTTTTATTTTCTTTCAAAAATCCAATTTATATATTTTTGGTATTTCATTATACCCAATTATATCCAATCAAACCATAGCATTCAATATTCCAATATAATTCGTCATAGAATATCACATAATCACAACAGAGGGTATTAAATAATTTAAATAAATGTTGAGGGGTCCAGTTGGATCCCTCCAACCTGTTTTCCCTGCATCCACAGACATTAGCACAACATATAATACCAATTCCAAAATATACCATATTATAGCACATCAATCAATTCAACCATTCAAACAATTATTTATTTTAATCATTTAAATTTAAATTTAAATTCAACCGAGTGAGGTCAACTCACCTTATTCCGTTTGCAACCCATTTCCAAACCAGCTTGTTTCGTCACAATTCTTCACAATTAACCTTGTATAAACATTTTACATTTTATTAATATTTGAACTTACTGAACAATTACTTCTCTTTGATAATTTTACTTAGCTAATTATTTATTTAAATTACCTTTCCTTTAATAAAATATCCTTTGGTAACGAAAACAAATAAATGAGTTTTATTAACAAATTAATTACCATTAAATAAATAACTCAACTAATAATTTAGTTAAACCAATTTTTCTTTTACAATTTCTTTTAGTAACTAAATAATTTAAATACGTTAGTAAACTGGTTAATCACCAACATACACACCTTTTAGTATATGAGATAACTGTGTTTATGGCTAAGAGCCGATCTGATCATTTAGTGTAATGACCCACCTTTTCGAACCCTAGAATTCGACACTAATACATTCACGATACTCACATGTCGAACAACTATGTGCCGGAAAGACGGATTGTTAAGGGAAGAAAGGAGATAGAAGATGAGAAGAAACTAAACAATCATGGAACAACATATATTATTCAACATAATGCCTTACAAAGTCGTTTTAAAAATGATACATTAGAGTCATACTAATACAATTCTACCCTTGGACAGTTATAACAGTCTGTCCCTACCTAACGATACAAGATACATATAATATAACGGAAATAAGATAATAACTAGCTATCGATGAAGCCTTCTACTCCAAGCTCCTCCTAAATTCATCCATGGGAAAACCTGAACTACTTAGCTGCCCACAAAAATTCGAGCACCCAAGTGTTTTTGAAAAAGAAAATAAAAATCCGGGTACATAGGTATGGTGTAATTGAACTCAAGCAACTGAATTATTATGTTTAGAATCTTTTTAAAATCAATGGTATCTCATAAGATCATGCCGTACATAAACACAGACGAGTTTTTACCTTATGATAACCAAAACACTTTTTATAGAAAATTTGGTGATATTATGATAATGTCTAAAGGTTCAAAGTAAATATATAAAACAACTGAAATGCTTGGATCTCACATTCTAACTTATTTGGACATAACAGAAAACATACGACACTTATTGGAGAATGAATTCCATAAAATGACTGGGCTACTATGGTACCACCCACCACAGTGCATCACTAGGTAAACACACCGAGAACCTCATCTGGATTCCCTCTTAACACAGGACTAGCCTACCCCTTGCTCGATAGTACCGAGTACATTACCATCGCGGTTAGGATCAACAACCATACCGAAGCATACAAAATATGTCAAATATTGATTCTAGATTTGGTGATGACATACCGTAATGAAGTGGAAGAAAAAATGAAGAAGGATAGTTTTAAAACTAAGTTTTAAAAACATTTAAAAAGAAGCAAATTTCAAATTTGAATTCTTAGAATTCTAAAGGAAGCCATTAAAGTGTTTTGTTATTAAGAAGGACGAAGATAGGGCTATTGAAAAATTGAAATGAAAATGGAAGAAAGAAGAAAGAATATGTTTTTATATGAAATGAAATATTGAAAATTACTAAACTACTCTTGTCCTTTTACCCTCCACTTCCTTACGCCACTTTACCATGCCATGTCTCCTCCTTAATTTCTAGACTCTCATGCATAAACATGAAAAGATGGTCAACATCCTCACGTCCCCCTTCAAGTTGCCAATATGTCACATCTTGTCTTCTGGATGTGACATTTGTTATTTATTTTCTAAACTTAATTAACATAAATATATTTACATATATACTATCCCAAAGCCTTATTTTATCTTAACTAAGAATGTTTACAAATATTTACATACTGTTTCCAAATATAAACTAAGGTCATAACATTTCAAGCAACTTTTATACGATGAAACGTCAAAAATTCGAAAAACGGTTTTTGGTCACATTTTTTGTTTTTTCATCGAACTAAACAATTTTGTCAAAAAATTTGAAAAACTATTTGAGCATCATTATTAATTTTTAAAAAGAGTTTTATTTTAATTGTAAAATCTATTATTTGAATATTCAAAATTAATTAAATATTCGCAAATCAAAGTAGTGAAATTCCGAGTCGTTACATTCTTCCCTCTTAAAGAATTTCGTCCTTGAAATTACACCTCAACCCATTCTAGAAAACACTTAACATTATATACCGATTCACATGATGTATATAGATTATTCTTATACAAAAATCTGATTCTATCTCTACTCGAATACATTACTTTATTTCCAAATTAGTATCGCTCACCTGATTGTCTACTGCGGACTCCGACCGAGTTTCTTGAATAGGAACCTTTGTTCTCCTTACGTAGTCAAATACTATGATAGAAAACTTTGGTCTCATACCAAAAATCATCGTCAAGTGCTTGCCGTAAAAAATCGAGTAATAGATCCTTATTTTGGAATGGTTTAAAACACCTCAAAGTCATGTTCTCAAATTTTAGATCAAACTATATGAAAATGAAAGATGATCTACGCCAAACCTACGCACTTCTTTAATTAGTTCCCTATAATACCAATTCTATTTTCATTAAATTATTTATGAAAACATTTCGTAAAACTAAACTTAGGTTCAACTTAGATATTACTCCACTACATCCTAAGGCTATATACCTCTATTTGATTCAACTATTCCATTTTACATTTATTTTTCTAAGAAAACTCAAGATCTAAATACCGGGTCTTATTTCCAAAAAAAATTGAATCGAAACTTTTATATATTGACATACATACGTACGTACGTACGTACATGCATACATACCAAGTAACTCCAAAATGATACTAAGGAACCGGGTACTACCAAATGTTATCATGCATTCTCTTACCAAGAAGGTAATACTCAAGACAAGTGTTTACCATCCGAACACATATCTTTTCCAATTTTTAGTTATTTTCGAGCCACTCGAACTAGTTAACTTAAAATATTACTTTTATTTCAAAATCTCATTTTTAAAACAATACTTTTCATTTTTCCAACAAAACATTTATCACCAACTCGCTTTGGGTTCGTTCGGATTTGAACTTGTTTCAACGGTACAATGATAAAGAGAATAATTTACTAAGTGCATCAGAACGTTTGCCTGGACAAACATCCGATCATCGCTTAGAAGATTATTTAGATCATCACAAAACAATCAAGATTCATTCCCTATAACCAATCCAAAGAAAACACTTCTTACTTAACATGTTCATCCCTCAAATTTTATTCTTGAACCAAAATTGCTTTCAAATAACACTATTATTTTCTTTCAAAACCTTGAAACATTTTCTAAAAGTCCCGGGATTTAAGTTCTCAAGTTTTCAACTAAAATTCTTTTTAATCCAAGACACATTCCTATAAATCCATTATATAAATTAAATTTTATAAAAAAATTTCCAAATATTTATTTCAAATATTCTAACTTTCAATAAACATCTTTTATTAAATCAAATTTAATCCTACAATATTAATTGGACGCCTTATAATCAAATTGTGAAACTTAATTCACATGGTATTCGCTTCAGTGTTATCCCTATTTCTACTTACCCAACCTAAATCTTAAAAAGGAAAGCCATTTATACACACTAACAATAGTCAATGCTCAAACTGGACAAGCATGACTAAAAAAATCCTAAATGATAGAAATAGATATTATTATCTCCTAACAACAATACCTCAAAATACTATACCATTTTGAAATCATTCTTTATATATAAGATATATCTCTAGGTAAAATTATTTTATATACCCAATTTCAAAACAATACCGTGTCAGTTTGCCTTATTCAAGTGTTTAGGAACCTCTATAGACACCATGGTGTTCCACATCTCGATAGAGTTCTTAACTGATGCAGCACGATCTACAATTCCTCAAGGGTTAAGTCGTTCACGAGCTAATAAAGAGGCCTTAAGTCGTTCGCGACTTAACAGGGTGAAGGATAACGAGTTACGACCTAAGGAAGAGGAGCTACGAGTTGAGGCAGCCGCGTTGAATTATCTGCGAGCTAAGGACTCAAGTCGGCTACGACTTAAGAGTTTAAGTCGGCTACGACTTAAGAGTTTAAGTCGGCTACGACTTAACAGAAGAGGAAGCAGTCACGACCTAACTAAGCCGTTGAGGAGATATGCGCAGGGAGATTGGGGCTTGAGTCGGCATGCGCTTAAGTCGGCCATATGAGCATATGTGTTGTAGTTTGTTGCCTTTGAGTCGTTAGGTCGTATACGACCTAACTGTTGTATCCATGTGGTGTTGAGTCGGCCTTGTGTTGTAAGGTCGCGAGTCTTTGAGTCGTTAAGTCGGTGTGATGTTGGGTCGGCCGAAGGCTGTGTAATGTAATGAGCTGAGTCCTTGAGTCGGTCTTGTATGTAATGTGTTAGGTCGCGTACGACCTATGATGAGTCGGTCGTGTTGAGTCGTTTACATTGGGCTGTATTGTAAAGGGGTTGAGTCGCGTGTGTTAAGTCGGTCACGACTTAAGTTGGGTCGTAGGTCGGCAACGACTTAGGGACTGGGTTGTAACTCCTATAAATACGCGTGTGTTGTATATTTTGAGTTTGTTGATTTTGGAATAAAATTCTCTTTTGTTAGCTTTGTGCTTTCATACCAATTGGTAGTTGAGTGTAATCTCCTATCTCCACTTACGTCATTCGAGTGCGCTCGAATCCACGTTTGTTGAAGCCGATTCACGGAATCTAGTGCGCTAGATCAACGTGCGAAGAATCGTAGATCTTTGAACACGGTATAGTGCGCTATCAACGTGTTTGAGATAGCTAGAGTTCGGTATCTTTGGATCAACGAACTTGGGCATTTTGGTATCTTCAACTCACCGATTGCTACATTTCATCGATTGAAGTTTTGTTTGATTAATCCGCTGCGTCAGTTTGGTATCAGAGCCATACTTAGCCAATCATAGCTAAGTTTGATTCTTGGAGCCAAGTTTTTGAAGTTTGAAGTAGTTCATCGTGTTCATATTGAAGTTGCATCAAGTTTGGAGAGTTTGATCCATTTCATTTTGGATCGAGGAGTTGGATTTTGTTTGGATTTTGAATTGGTGATTTGCGCGCCAAAGTTTTGAAGGTTTTGGAGTGAGCCGAGGCAAGTCTTGACCGAGCCAAGCAAAGTTGTGAAGAGTCAAGGCCGAGACAAGCATTGCCGAGACAGTTGAGCCTAGATTGCCTTATCGTGTGAAATTTTGAAGTATTGTGTTCAATTTGTTGAAGTTTGTGAAAATTTTAACCATGCCACCAAGGAGAGCTAATCGTCATCAAAACGTTGAAGCTTTGTATCGTAGAGAAGAAGCCGAGCTTATGGAACAACGTATTAATGAAAAATTTGATGAAGGCATTGGTAAATTGGAGAGATTGATGAATGATTTGAATCAAAGGAGGAGATCACCAAACTCGAACCATGGAGGAAACCGAGTTTCGCCATTGGTTACGGAAGCGAGGAGGGTATCACCACATTCTTGTAGAGATAGAAGAGAAACATCAATTTCATCACGAAGAGATCATCATGACTATGCACATGAAGAAAGAAGAAGTCATCGAGAATTTGACCATGAAGTATATAGAGATGAAGAGGGACATAGTCAAAGAAGCATGCATGAGAGAAGGGATGATGTTAGTCGAGATCGATGTAGGCGTACCTTTGATTTTGTTGAAGAGGGTGATAGAGCAAGTATTCATTATCGAGATCGAGACCAAGTTCGAAATTCTTACCGTGATGTGGAGGATGACCGTCGTTGGGAGTCGGGTATGAAAATGGAGATTCCGGAGTTTAAAGGCGGGATGGTTGCTGAGGAGTTCTTAGATTGGTTGTCTAATGTGGAGGAAATCTTTGATTTCAAGGAGGTGCCGGAGAATCGAAGGGTGAAGTTGGTTGCTACTAGGTTGAGGGGGAGAGCTTTGGCGTGGTGGCAGCAAACTAAACTTACTCGAGAACGAATGGGGAAGTCAAAGATAGAATCTTGGGAGAAGATGAAAAAGTTGATGAGATCTACATTTTTGCCTTATAACTACCAATCACTTATGTACCAGAGGTTGCAGAATCTGAGGCAAGGGACAAAATCTGTTAGTGATTATGCTGATGAATTTTACCAACTCATCGCCAGGAATGATATCATGGAAACAGAAGAACAGCTAACTGCTAGATTCATTGGGGGCTTGAGAATGCAGATCCAAGATATGGTTAATATGTTTGATCCTAGATCAGTAGCAGAGGCACATCAGAAAGCGTTAGCTTGGGAGAAACAAGGAAGGCGTGGAGGTGGTGTGTTTACTAATTCCAATAATCAAGCAAGGGGTGTTGGCGGAAGTTCTAATGTTCCTAAACCTGTTACAAAGCCAGTGGTCAAGGAGGTTGAGAAGGCGAAGGCTAGTAGTGTTTTCAAATGTTATAATTGTCAGGAGTTGGGTCACAAAAGCAACGAATGTCCGAAGCCGAAGAAGAGAACCATGGTTGCAGAGGTTGAAGCAGATGATGGTGAGGAGGCAGAGTATTCAAATGTACCTTATGTTGAGGAGGAAGAAAAAGTGTCGGGTGATGAAGGTTGTAATCTTATGATGAGGAGAAGTTGTTTGACACCTAAGCAAGAGGAGGATTGTAGTTGGCTGAGAAGCAATATTTTCCAATCGACATGTACTATTCTGGGAAAGGTCTGCAAGTTTGTTATTGATGCAGGAAGTTGTGATAATATTATTTCTACAGAAGCAGTGAGAAAGTTGAATTTGAAGACCGAGAAGCATCCTAAACCATACAAGCTAGCATGGTTAAGAAAAGGAGGTGAAGTGAAAGTGTGTCGAAGAGCTTGTGTGAATTTTTCGATTGGGAAGAAGTACAAAGATGAAATTTGGTGTGATGTTGTGGACATGGATGTTTGTCACTTGTTATTGGGCAGGCCATGGCAGTTTGATAGAGCAGTTCAGCATGACGGTCGTGCCAACAGTTACAGTTTCATGTTCGAGGGTACTAAAATCACTTTGGTTCCTAAGAAGCAACAGCAGAAGGAGAACAAACTGGAGGAGATTGAAGAATTGAAAACTCTGTTGACTTTGAAGGAGTTTGTTAAAGAAGTGGAGGAAGAACCGGAAGTGTTTTTGTTGATTGGGAGAGAGAGTAGTGAAGAAGTTGAGATTCCCGAAGAAGCAAAGCCAGTTTTGGAAGAGTTTGAAGATGTCTTTCCAGAGGAGTTGCCAAAGGAGTTACCACCACTTAGAGACATTCAACATCAGATTGATCTTGTTCCGGGAGCAGTGTTACCACACCGACCACATTACAGAATGAGTCCGAAGGAACATGAGGAGTTACGAAGGCAGGTGGAAGAATTACTTGAACAGGGTCGTATTCAGGAAAGTTTGAGTCCGTGTGCTGTACCTGCATTGTTAGTACCAAAGAAGGACGGAACTTGGAGAATGTGCACTGATAGCAGAGCTTTGAATAAGATCACTGTTCGTTACAGATTTCCTATGCCGAGGTTGGATGATTTGTTGGATCAGTTGAGTGGGGCAACTATATTTTCAAAGATTGATTTGAAGAGTGGTTATCATCAAATTCGTATCAGACCTGGAGATGAATGGAAGACAGCTTTCAAAACTAGAGAGGGGTTGTACGAATGGTTGGTTATGCCATTTGGTTTGTCTAATGCACCTAGTACATTCATGCGGGTGATGAATCAAATTTTTAGACCATTCATTGGAAAGTTCGTCGTGGTGTATTTCGATGATATTTTGATTTATAGCAGGAGTACGGAGGAACATGTTCTACATCTGAGGGAAGTGTTGCTTATTCTTCGTGAAGAACAATTTTATGCTGCTACAAAGAAATGTGTGTTTATGACACCTAGTGTTTTATTCCTGGGGTATGTTGTTTCAGGGAAAGGTATTCAAGTTGACCAGAGCAAAGTTGAAGCAGTCAAGAATTGGCCACAGCCAAAGACAATTACAGAAGTGAGAAGTTTTCATGGGCTAGCGTCATTCTACCGAAGGTTCATACCACACTTCAGTAGCGTGATGGCTCCAGTGACTGATTGCATGAAGGGTAAACAGTTGGTGTGGTCAGAGGAAGCGGGGGTTGCCTTTGAAAGGATCAAGGAATTGTTGACGTCTGCACCAATTCTTGTTCTACCTAATTTTCAGTTATTGTTTGAATTGCATACTGATGCTTCGAAGGTTGGAATTGGAGGAGTTCTGAGCCAGAATGGAAAGCCAGTTGCTTATTTTAGTGAGAAACTGTCAGGGGCAAAGATCAGATACAGTACATATGACGTTGAATTTTATGCTGTTGTACAGGCTGTTAAGCATTGGAGACATTACTTATTTCAGAAGGAATTTGTTCTGTACACTGATCACGAAGCTTTGAAACATTTACAGGGGCAAGATAAGATTTCTGCGAGACATGCGTCATGGATTGCTTATTTGCAGCAGTTTACTTTTGTCGTTAAGCACAAATCAGGGGTGACGAATCGAGTAGCAGATGCTTTAAGTAGGAGGAGTCATTTACTGACGACAATGAAGGTGGAAGTGACGGGGTTTGAAATGTTGCCAGAGATGATTGAAGAAGATCCTTACTTTGTGAAATATGTTGAAAAAGTGAAGGATGGGAGTACCGATGAATTCATGTTAGTTGATGGTTTTCTGTTTAAAGGAAATCGTTTATGTATTCCGGACTGTAGTTTGAGGATGAAGATTGTGAAGGAATTGCACGAGGAAGGACATGTTGGCCGTGATCGTACTTTACAGTTGATTTCGCAGTCTTACTTTTGGCCGTCGATGAGGAAAGAGGTTGAAAGATTCGTGGAGCGATGTCATATTTGCCAAGTTTCAAAGGGGACAGCAACGAATGCAGGGTTGTATATGCCGTTACCAGTACCATCTAAGCCATGGGTTGATATCAGCATGGATTTCGTTTTGGGTTTGCCGAGAACTCAAAGGGGAAATGATTCGATATTTGTTGTGGTGGACAGGTTTTCAAAGATGGCACATTTTGTTGCTTGCAAGAAGACAGCAGATGCAGTTCGAGTCGCACAGCTATTTTTCAAGGAGATTTATCGACTTCATGGTTTACCAGAATCTATTGTTTCTGATCGAGATACTCGTTTCCTGAGTCACTTTTGGCTGAGTTTGTGGAAGATGGTCGGAACAAAGCTGAATTTTAGTAGCGCTTACCATCCACAAACTGATGGGCAGACAGAAGTTGTTAACAGGTCATTGGGAAATTTGTTGCGTTGTCTTGTACAGGATAATTTGAGAAGTTGGGACATGAAGCTATGCCAGGCAGAATTTGCTCATAATCATGCAGTGAATCGTAGCACAGGATTCAGTCCATTTCAGATTGTTTATTCAATTTTACCCAGGGGACCGTTAGATTTAGCGGTGGTACCACAAGCAAAGGGGACGGTTAAACGAGCTGTTGATTTTATTGAAGGATTGACGGAGTGTCATAAGATCGTTCGGGAACGATTGGAAAAGTCGAATGAGAAGTATAAGCAAGCTGCAGATTTAAAGAGACGAAATGTTGAATTTAATAAAGGTGATTTGGTGTATGCTGTGTTAACAAAGGATCGTTTTCCAATGGGCGCTTATAATAAGTTGAAAGCCAGAAAAATTGGTCCAGTAGAAGTTGTGAAACAGATCAATGAGAATGCTTATAAGTTGAAACTGCCGGAGGATGTATACACTTCTGACGTATTCAATGTTAAACATCTTGTGCCGTATTATGGAGATGGACAATCTGATGGGAAAGAATTTACAAATTCGAGGACGAATTTTTCTCAACCAGGGGAGGATGATGCAGCACGATCTACAATTCCTCAAGGGTTAAGTCGTTCATGAGCTAATAAAGAGGCCTTAAGTCGTTCGCGACTTAACAGGGTGAAGGATAACGAGTTACGACCTAAGGAAGAGGAGCTACGAGTTGAGGCAGCCGCGTTGAATTATCTGCGAGCTAAGGACTCAAGTCGGCTACGACTTAAGAGTTTAAGTCGGCTACGACTTAAGAGTTTAAGTCGGCTACGACTTAACAGAAGAGGAAGCAGTCACGACCTAACTAAGCCGTTGAGGAGATATGCGCAGGGAGATTGGGGCTTGAGTCGGCATGCGCTTAAGTCGGCCATATGAGCATATGTGTTGTAGTTTGTTGCCTTTGAGTCGTTAGGTCGTATACGACCTAACTGTTGTATCCATGTGGTGTTGAGTCGGCCTTGTGTTGTAAGGTCGCGAGTCTTTGAGTCGTTAAGTCGGTGTGATGTTGGGTCGGCCGAAGGCTGTGTAATGTAATGAGCTGAGTCCTTGAGTCGGTCTTGTATGTAATGTGTTAGGTCGCGTACGACCTATGATGAGTCGGTCGTGTTGAGTCGTTTACATTGGGCTGTATTGTAAAGGGGTTGAGTCGCGTG
Organism: Allium cepa; assembly: GCA_030765085.1. Taxonomy (NCBI): domain Eukaryota; kingdom Viridiplantae; phylum Streptophyta; class Magnoliopsida; order Asparagales; family Amaryllidaceae; genus Allium; species Allium cepa. Next base: position 624,528,746 of record CM060941.1, read on the forward strand.
TGTTAAGTCGGTCACGACTTAAGTTGGGTCGTAGGTCGGCAACGACTTAGGGACTGGGTTGTAACTCCTATAAATACGCGTGTGTTGTATATTTTGAGTTTGTTGATTTTGGAATAAAATTCTCTTTTGTTAGCTTTGTGCTTTCATACCAATTGGTAGTTGAGTGTAATCTCCTATCTCCACTTACGTCATTCGAGTGCGCTCGAATCCACGTTTGTTGAAGCCGATTCACGGAATCTAGTGCGCTAGATCAACGTGCGAAGAATCGTAGATCTTTGAACACGGTATAGTGCGCTATCAACGTGTTTGAGATAGCTAGAGTTCGGTATCTTTGGATCAACGAACTTGGGCATTTTGGTATCTTCAACTCACCGATTGCTACATTTCATCGATTGAAGTTTTGTTTGATTAATCCGCTGCGTCATTAACCCACTCAACAGATAAATCAACACGATATAAAACATTTATGTCATTAACAAATACACGCTCTTATATATAATACATCATACTCATTTTAGGGCGACATTTACCTAATTTAAAATTAGTTTACCCCACCAGTGCTAAGATTCTTGCTTAACCTTGCATTTTGGTACCATGCTGTAACGACCCGCCTTTTCAAACCCTAGAAGTCGACACTAATACATCCATGGTATTCACGTGTCGAACAACTAAGTACCTAAAAGACGGATTGTTAGGGGAATGAAAGGAGATAGAAGATAAGAAGAAACTAAAAAATCATAGAATCTCACAAAGTAACGGAATAACATATATAAATCAACATAATACTTTACAAAGTCATTTCAAAAATGATACATCAGAGTTTTACTAATACAATTCTAGCCATGGACAGTTATAACAGCTTGTCCTTACCTAACTAATGCAAGATACATAAAATACAGCGGAAAAAAGATAATAACTAGCTATCAATGAAGCCTAATGGTCCAATTTTCTTCAAAATGCATCCGTGGAAAAACCTGAACTGCTCAGCTGCCTATAAAAATTTGAGTACCCAAGCGTTTTAGGAAAAGAAAATAAAACTCCAGGTCAGACCTTGGCCTGGTGTGGTAAACTTAAACTCAAACAACTGAATTATTATGTTTAAAACCCTTTTAAAATCAAGTGTATTTCATAAGACCACACCGCACATAAACGTGGATGGATTTTTACCTTACGATATCCAAAACACTTTTTTATAGAAAATCCAATGATATTATGATAATTTCTAAAGGTTCAAAGTAAATATACAAAACAGCTGAAATGCTTGAATCTTGCATTCCAACATATTTGGAAACAACTAAAAACGTACAACATTTATTGAAGAATGGATTCCATATAATGACCGGGCTACTGAGGTATCGCTCGCCACGGTTCATCTCTAGATTAACACACCGAGAACCCCGCCTGGATTCCTTGCGAACACAGGACTGGCCTACCCTTGTTGGATACTACCGAATACATCACCACTATGGTTAGGATCAGCAACCATACTGAAGCATACAAAATTGTGTCAAATATTGATTCTAGTTTGGTGATGACATACCTTAATAGGTGCGACCCATATGGCCATGCTACATCTCCTCTGTTTTAGTCATTCCCGGTTGATGAGGTCTGAGGCTACGTTTTTACCATTTATCCCACTTAGAAATGCTAACATTGCCTTTTAAGCAGCAATGCAATGTCAACATTCATTCATACAAGTTATCCAGGATAAGGACGAACCGAAGGCACTACTTCTAGTATATCCATTTTGGAATAATCCTCAGGGTTAATAGCAAGTAACCCTTGCACTTCAATCGCTCCATCATTGGTTCCATACTCTTTAAGATGTCTTTTTTCGAAGCGCTTGAGTTGGATCAAAGTGGTTTTTATCCGATCCCAGTCTCTTCAAAACAACTTTAAATAATTTCTGGTAAACTCAACGCCGGTTCTCTAGGAAATAAGCAGATAAAATATAGGAGCGGAGTTCACCTCCTAACCGTTTGTAGATGGATTTCCTTTTCATTTACTCTAGAAGAATGAAACAAGATTTATATGCATAGTACATCATCATTAGGGATGATTGTGCCATATAACTCACGTATTTTGTAACGATCCTGAATTTTAATTTATTTTAAATTGATAATTTAAATTATTTTTGATTTAAAATTGTGAAATTAAATGATAAATTGATTCATGTTTTTCCAAATTCAAATAAATTATGTTATTTATTAAGAAAGAAATGGTTTCTTTTGTAAATTTTTATTTTATTTTATATTGAGTTATTTTTAAACAATGTTAATATAGAGATATTTGAATTCAATCTTATGAAATGGATTTTTAAAGTCGTGTAAATATAACAAAATTTTTGAAATAAATATTTAAGTTAAAAATAAAAGCAAACGTACAAAATATAAAGTAAAAAATATTTGACAAATTCTAACGTCAAATTAAATATAGAACTACATCCATATTACAAAGCAAGAAGATAATAATAATATACATAAGTATGAACAAATAAAAGACAAATGTAAGTAAAATAATAAGTATAAGACATACAAGACAATTAAATATTTAGGCTAGAAATAAAAATAAATGTATATATATAATAAATTTTGAAATATAAAATTAAACACATAGATAAAATTATAACAACTTATTAAAAATAGAACTTCATTTATACTATAAAGTAAACAACATATTAAATTGGAATGCAAAGTAATATGCAAAGCAAAAAAGAAATATCTGAGCATAAGTTGGATAAGTATGGAAGCAGCGCTAAATTAAAAAGAAGTATGTTATGAGTAAAGTAGTGCAACGCAAAGAAGTACACATGCATTTAATAACCCATCTTCTCTTTGCTCAAATATATCATCTCAGCATATATAAAATGTAATACATCAGCCTCCATACCAAGAAAAGTCTCTGGCCAACAAAAGATGGAAGGTATCTTTGATCCTACTTTATACAAACAAATAATATTACATTGTACAAAATACATCACCACCCTGTACAACCACCGTATACCCCATTTCCATAAATTATCATCAGTTCGTCCATAAGCTATGCAAAACTGAAGTGAATATATTTTCAAATTTAAACAATAAAAACTTCAACTTAAAACAACTTGAACCAATTCAAATCAGAGATCAAAAGAGGAGCTGCAGCTAGTATAATGTCAAGCCTGGTTTAACATTTCAAACTCTACTATGTTCTTCTTCTCAGACTAATGTGAGTAACATTTTTTCTTCAAAATTTAAGGGCTTGAATCCGTGCAAGTATATCTGAGAAGTATATGTTTGTGCATATACAATTATCTGTATGTGTGTGTGTGTGTGTGTGTGTGTATATATATATATGGGAAGATTGAAAATAAAGTATACAGACTGTTTTTTTAAATTTGTATCTGTTTCCAGTTTAAAACTCAAACTGTTGATTCAAAAAAAAATCATTTCTTCCCAATCTATTCGATATTTGGACTTAGAGTCAAAATAGATATTGTTTGTTTAACCCTGAACTGAATTTTAAAAATAAATTCAAATTAAAATAACTTGGTATCACCTCTGGAAAGAAATATGCCTAAGCACAACTCAAATTTATCAAAAATTTGAATCTCTTAATTTACGAATTCAAGTATCTAAACTGAATCCCCATACAGTAACAAGATTTTTAAACCTAATTTGATTATTTTTAATGGTGTGGTATGAGAGCTGTTTGGGTTCGTTCGATTTTTGCATTTCGAGTCGCTGTGGGCGATCGCGATGATGGGAGAGGTCAGGGCTGAGGCTGGAGGTGTGGGGGTGATCGAGGGGTCTGGGAAAAATACCCGGAGGTTGAACAAAGCCTTGTGGTGGCGGCGAGTGGCGTTTGAACTCCGATGACCTAGTTTTGCAGGGTCGAGTACTTTTGATTCGTTCACCCTATTGGATGCATCGAGTTCGACGCAGTTTGGAGGGATGGTGGATGGGTCGTAGGTGAAGCTGCGGCCGGAGTTTGGTGGCGAACGGTGGTCGGAGCGTCGAGCGGTTGGCGTTGACAGGTTTGGGTTGGAGGTTGGTTTCGAGTTCCAGGTTTCGAATTTTACTCGAATTCGCGTTCGAGTTGAACTGGCCGGAGTTGGGTGGTTGGAAGCGGCGCTGGGGATGACTTTTGACTTGCTCGAAGCATGGGTGGCGACCGGAAGTGGCGAACGATGATGTGCACGCGCACGGTGGGGAAATTTATGGTGAGGCTATGTGACGCAGCGGATAATAACAAATCGATTTAGATCGATGAAAGTAGCAAACGTTGGATTGAAGATACTGAAATGCCCAAATTCGTTGATCACAAAGATACCGAATTCTAGCTATCTTCGACACGTTGATCGCGCACGATACCGTGAAAGAAGATCTACAATTCTTCAAACGTTGATCAAGCGCACTTGATACCGTGAATTGGCTTCAACAATCGTTGAATCGAGCGCACTCGATTAACCGAAAGTGGAGATAGGAGATTACACTCAACTACCAATTTAGATGAAAGCACACAGCAATCAAACGAAATTTTATTCAACAATCAACTCCCTTCAAATGTACAACACACTCCCTATTTATAGCATTTTTACAACCGGCTCCTTAAGTCGTACACGACTTACGACTCACCCTTAGGTCGGCAACGACCTATCAATAAACGCGACTCAAACACTTAAGTCGTACACGACTTAAAACATACGACCCAGATTACCTACGACATAACAGACACATAGCGCCTAAATCACAAACGACCTATGACTTATGGAATTACAACATATTACATCACTTAGGTCGTAGACGACCTAACTACTCACGACATAAGATTCAAACAACTTACGACTCAACATTCAACGACTCAAGGAAAATACAAACAAATTACAACATAACGTCACGACTTACGACTTATGACTTACTTAGGTCGTCAACGGTTTAACACTTATGTGACTTAAACTTCCGCGACTTATCATGAGTCATAACTCGTGGGCGGCTTGAAGGATAGTATCTTCACATGACTCAACTAAGTCGTAACCCGCTTCCGACTTAAGGACTTCAGCCACTGGAGCTTCTTCCTGCTTCTTGTTAAGTCGTGGACGACTTATAGCCGTGCCGTTAGATCGTGTGCGACTTATCAAACCCAAATGATTTAAGCCTTGGTTAAGTCGTTGCTCCTTCCCATGTGACCTGTTAGGTCGTTCCACCTCCTCACGTGACCCGTTAGGTCGGGGACGACCTTCATTAACTCGTGAACGACCTAAGCCTTGTGCTTCCATAGGTAGTGCTGCATCATCCTCCCCTGGTTGACAGAAATTCGACCTCGAATTTTCACCATCTTCTTCCACAACAAGTTCAGCTCCATGGTATGGAATTAAATATTTGACGTTGAAAACATCAGAAGTATGAACATCTTCTGGTATCTTCAATTGATACGCATTCTCATTGATTTTCTTTAGAATTTCAACTGGACCAATTTTCCGCGCCTTCAATTTATTGTACGTTCCCACCGGAAAACGATCTTTTGTCAACACTGCGTAAACCAAATCACCTTCATTAAATTCAACACTTCGTCGCTTCAAATCTGCAGTTCTCTTATACTTCTCATTTGCCTTCACCAATCGTTCCTGAACGATTTTATTGCATTCAGTTAATTCATCAACAAAATCAACAGCCCGTTTAACCGTCCCCTTCGGTTGTGGTACTACCGCCAAATCCAACGGTCCCCTTGGCAAACTTGAATATACAATTTGAAATGGACTGAATCCCGTACTACGATTCACTGCATGATTATGAGCAAACTCTGCTTGACATAACTTCACATCCCAACTTCTCAGATTATCTTTCACCAAACATCGTAACAAATTTCCCAATGATCTATTAACCACCTGTGTTTGCCCATCGGTTTGCGGATGGTAAGCGCTACTAAATTTCAGCTTCGTTCCAACCATCTTCCACAAACTTAGCCAAAAATGACTCAAAAATCTGGTATCCCTGTCTGAAACAATAGACTCCGGCAACCCATGTAAACGATAGATTTCTTTAAAGAACAACTGTGCTACATGAACTGCATCCGCTGTTTTCTTACAAGCAATAAAATGTTCCATTTTCGAAAATCGGTCAACCACTACATAAATGGAATCGTTTCCCCTTTGAGTTCGAGGTAAACCCAAAATAATATCCATACTCACATCAGCCCAAGGTTTAGTTGGTACAGGTAACGGCATATATAATCCAGCATTGGTCGCTGCTCCCTTCAAAATCTGACAGATATGACATCTCTCCACAAACCATTCCACCTCTTTCCTCATTGACGGCCAAAAATAAGATTGAGAAATTAACTGCAAAGTACGATCTCTACCCACATGGCCTTCTTCATGTAGCTCCTTTATAATCTTCATTCTCAAACTACAATCCGGTACGCATAAACGATTTCCTTTAAACAGAAAACTATCCACCAATACAAACTCCTCAGCACTCCCATCCTTGACTTTCTCAACAAACTTCATAAAGTAAGGATCTTCTTTAATCAACTCTGGCAATAGTTCAAACCCCATCACTTCAACTTTCATTGTCGTCAACAAATGATTCCTCCTGCTCAATGCATCAGCTACACGATTCGTCACTCCTGACTTATGTTTCACAACAAACGTAAATTGCTGCAGATAAGCAATCCACGATGCATGCCTTGCTGAAATCTTATCCTGCCCTTGTAAGTGTTTCAACGCTTCATGATCAGTGTAAAGAACAAACTCCTTCTGAAACAGATAATGTCTCCAATGCTTCACAGCTTGAACAATTGCGTAAAACTCAACATCATAAGTGCTATATCTCAACTTAGCTCCAAACAACTTCTCACTGAAATAAGCATCTGGTCTTCCTTTCTGACTCAAAACTCCACCAACTCCAACCTTTGACGCATCAGTATGTAATTCAAACAACTGAAAATCCGGTAAAACTAGAATTGGTGCTGTCGTCAATAGTGTTTTGATCTTCTCAAAAGCAACCCCTGCTTCCTCTGACCACTCAAACTTCTTTCCTTTCATTCAATCGGTTACTGGTGCCATTACACTACTAAAATGTGGAATGAACCTTCGATAGAAAGATACCAACCCATGAAAACTTCTCACTTCAGTAATTGTCTTGGGTTGTGGCCAACTCCTGACAGCTTCTACTTTACTTTCATCCACTTGAATTCCTTCTTTCGATAGAACGTATTCTAGAAACAAAACACTGTGTGTCATGAACACACACTTCTTCGTTGCAGCATAAAATTTCTCCTGCCGTAGAATCAACAGTACTTCACGCAAATGCTGGACATGCTTTTCCATACTCCTACTGTAGATCAAAATATCATCAAAGTAAACTACCACAAACTTCCCAATGTATGGTCTGAAAATCTGGTTCATCACTCTCATAAAAGTACTCGGTGCATTTGATAAACTAAACGGCATAACCAACCATTCGTATAAACCTTCCCTGGTTTTGAAAGCAGTCTTCCATTCATCACCTGGTCTAATACGAATCTGATGGTATCCACTCTTCAAGTCAATCTTCGAGAATACAACAGCTCCACTCAATTGGTCGATCAAATCATCAAACCTTGGCATAGGAAATCTGTATCTCACAGTGATCTTGTTCAGAGCCCGACTATCCGTACACATCCTCCACGAACCATCCTTCTTGGGTACCAATAAAGTAGGCACTGCACAAGGACTCAAGCTCTCCTGAACACACCCTTGTTCTAACAACTCCTCCACCTGCCTCCTCAGTTCCTCATGATCCTTAGGACTCATTCTGTAATGTGGCCTGTGTGGTAATACTGCCCCTGGCACAAGATCTATCTGATGTTGAATATCCCTCAACGGTGGAAACTCCGTTGGCAACTCTTCAGGAAACACATCACTGAATTCTTCCAATACTGGCTTTACTTCCTCTGGAATTTCAATAGATTCAGTCGCTTCACGTCCAATCAACAAAAACACCTCTGGACTCTCCTCTACTTCTTCAATAAATTCCTTCAAAGTCAATAAAGTTTTAAGCTCTTCAATCTCTTCTGACTTGCTCTCTCCTTGTTGTCTCTTTTTTGGTACTAAAATAATCTTAACACCTTCAAACATAAAACTGTAGCTATTGGTCCGACCATCATGCTGCACTGCTCGATTATACTGCCATGGTCTTCCCAAAAGTAAGTGACAAACATCCATTTCCACAACATCACACCAAATCTCGTCTTTATACTTCTTCCCAACAGAAAATGGTACTCGAACTCGCTTATCTACCTTCACCTCTCCTCCTTTCCTCAGCCATGCTAACTTGTAAGGATTAGGGTGTTTCTCCGTCTTCAACTTTAGCTTCCTCACAGCTTCAGTAGAGATAATATTGTCACAACTTCCTGCATCAATCACAAACTTACAAACTTTTCCCAATATAGTACATGTTGACTGAAAGATATGACTCCTCAACCAACTACACTCATCTTCTTGCTTGGGCGTTAAACAAGACCTCCTCATCATTAGATTACATCCTTCATCCCCTGATGCGATATCTTGTGCATCCTCCTCAGCTGGACTAATTTCACCTTCAATAGCATCCTCACTTTCAACTTCAATAATCATAGTTCGCTTCTTCGGCTTCGGACATTCATTACTCTTGTGACCTACTTCCTGGCAATTATAACATTTGAAACTGTTGTTGACCTTTGCCTTCGCAACTTCATTCACAACTGGTTTACTGACAGATTTAGAAACATTGGAACTCCCACTAGCACCTTTGTTCTGAATATTGGAACTTGTAAACACACCGCCTCCACGTCTTCCCTGCTTCTCCCAAGCCAACGCTTTCTGTTGTGCTTCTGCTACAGATCTTGGATCAAACATATTCACCATATCCTGAATCTGTATTCTCAACCCTCCAACAAACCTAGCAGTTAGTTGTTCCTCGGTCTCCATAATGTCATTTCGAGCAATCAGTTGATAAAATTCATCAGCATAATCATTAACAGTCTTTATCCCTTGTCTCAGATTCTGCAACCTCTAATACATGAGTGATTGATAATTGTAAGGTAAAAATGTAGCCTTCATTAACTTCTTCATCTTCTCCCATGATTCAATCTTCGACTTCCCCATCCGTTCTCGTGTAAGTTTGGTTTGCTGCCACCACGCCATAGCTCTCCCCCTCAACCGAGTAGCAACCAACTTCACTCGTCGTTTTTCCGGAACTTCTTTGAAATCAAAGATTTCTTCAACATTAGACAACCAATCCAAAAATTCTTCTGCTACCATTCCACCCTTGAATTCTGGAATTTCCATCTTCATACCCGACTCCCATCGACGGCCATCTTCAACATCCCTATATAAATTTCCAACTTGGTTTCGATCTCGATAATGAAAACTAGCTCTATCACCCTCTTCATCAAAATCAAATGTATGTCTATACGATCTCGACCATCAACATCCCTTCGATCACGCATGTCTCTTCTACTATGTCTCTCTTCATCTCGATATGGCTCATTTTCAAACTCATGTGGAGTTCTTCTCTCTTCATGTCCATAGTCATGGTGATCTCTTCTCGATGAAATTGATGTTTCTCTTCTTTCTCTAAAAGATTGTGGCGATACCCTTCTCGCTTCCGTAACCGATGGCGAAACTCTGTTTCCTCCATGGTTCGAGACTGGCGACCTTCTCCTTTGAATTTGATTCAAGTCATTCATCAATTTCTCTAACTTCCCAATACCTTCATCAAATTTCTCATTAATGCGTTGTTCCATCTGCTCGGCTTCTTCTCTTCTATACAACGCTTCAACATTTTGATGTCGATTAGCTCTCATTGGTGGCATGATTGAATCAACACCAACACTTCAAAACTTCACAAATCTTCCACAAATCAAACTTCAACTAGCTCGCACAAGCTCCTTAGTTCGGTTCAACTCAACTCAGCAATAGGCAACGACCTAAGTCTTAGGTCGGCTCGGCTTCAACAAAGCACGATTTCAATATCAAACTTTGGCGCGCAAACTCTCACGGCCAAATTCAAACAACTTCCACACTTTGATCCAAAGTGGAATGGATCGAAAGTTCTCCTGACTTGTTGCAACAAACTATGAACACGATGAACACCAACTTCAAACTCCTTGGCTCCAAGACTTGGCTTTGCTATGATTGGCTAAGTCTAGCTCTGATACCAAAAACTGACGCAGCGGATAATAACAAATCGATTTAGATCGATGAAAGTAGAAAATGATGGATTAAAGATACTGAAATGCCCAAATTCGTTTATCACAAAGATACCGAATTCTATCTATCTTCGACACGTTGATCGCGCACGATACCATGAAAGAAGATCTACAATTCTTCAAACGTTGATCAAGCGCACTTGATACCGTGAATTAGCTTCAACAATCGTTGAATCGAGCGCACTCGATTAACCGAAAGTGGAGATAGGAGATTACACTCAACCACCAATTTAGATGAAAGCACACAGCAATCAAAACGAAATTTTGTTCAACAATCAACTCCCTTCAAATATACAACACACTCCCTATTTATAGCATTTTTACAATCGGCTCCTTAAGTCGTACATGACTTACGACTCACCCTTAGGTCGGCAACGACCTATCAATAAGCGCGACTCAAACACTTAAGTCGTACACGACTTAAAACACACGACCCAGATTACCTACGACATAACAGACACATAGCGCCTAAATCACAAACGACCTACGACTTACGGAATTACAACATATTACATCACTTAGGTCGTAGACGACCTAACTACTCACGACATAAGATTCAAACGACTTACGAATCAACATTCAACGACTCAAGGAAAATACAAACAAATTACAACATAACATCACGACTTACGACTTACTTAGGTCATCAACGGTTTAACACTTATGCGACTTAAACTTCCGCGACTTATCATGAGTCGTAACTCGTGGGCGGCTTGAAGGATGGTATCTTCACACGACTCAACTAAGTCGTAACCCGCTTCCGACTTAAGGACTTCAGCCACTGGAGCTTCTTCCTGCTTCTTGTTAAGTCATGGACGACTTATAGCCGTGCCGTTAGATCGTGTGCGACTTATCAAACCCGAACGATTTAAGCCTTGGTTAAGTCGTTGCTCCTTCCCATGTGACCTGTTAGGTCGTTCCTCCTCCTCACGTGACCCGTTAGGTCGGGGCCGACCTTCATTAACTCGTGAACGACCTAAGCCTTGTGCTTCCGTAGGTCGTGCTGCATCACTGTGTTTTTGGGTGGGTTCGAATTTGCGTAGTGGAGACTCGAAGCAGATCGTGGTTTTCTCGAGGGGAGACTCGCGTTTACTCGAAGTAAACTAGGGGGAGGCTCGAGTAGATGTTTGGGGACAGGTTTCAAAACTGTTGCTAGTTTAAATTTTCAAACTGTTTTTTTTTCAAAGTAGAAATTTTTGAAACCTAAGTTTGATATAATTCCAGTTTTAGGTTTAGTCTGGAAATAAAAATTCAAATTGTCTAATGATTTTAAAAGTGTTAACTGAATTTAAATTTAAATTCAAATTGCTAAGAAGTATGTTTTGAAAAATAATGATGAGGTATAAAACTTTAATAAATCAATGTTCTTGTATAGAAATGTTTTCAAGTGTTTAAATTAAATAGATTCAATTAATTAAAATTAAGTAATCGGTTGAGATAAAATGGTTATCTCAAATAATTTTTGATTTCTAATTGACTTAAAGGTTTTAATGATAATTTCTTAAAATAACTAATGAAAGATTGATTATAAATGAGAGTAATTAAGGTTGGATAATTAATGATTTAAAATTGATTCATCAACTGTTTAAGAGTTAATTAATTTAAGGAAAAAAGATTAATTATTGTAATTAATTAAGGTTAAGTAATTAAAGGATTAAGTAATTAAAGGATTAAGTATAAAAAAGGGTAATTAATAAATAATTATAGGTTAATTAATTTAAATGGTTGGAACATTAATCAATAATTAATTAACCAGGATTTGTAATTAAATTCATAAGTAAATGATCTGATTAAATAAATCAGATAATTAAATTAATCCTACTTACGGATGTTTGAATTGTATTGGATGTTGAATTGTTTGATACCCTAATATGTGATGCTTCGTGATGTATCTTGATTTGTGTTGTGACCTGTAATGAAATTGATTCTCTGTGATGTAAATTGTTATCTGTGATACATTGGTATATTATCCGTGAATCTGTATATGGAAGATAAGCGTTATAGGTTATACCGCTTATCAATTATACTTCTGTGTTTGATCTGTGATGATTGAAATGATGTTGCACTATTGTGTTAAACCCCTGGACCACACTTTTACACACATCAATATGGATTTCACGTGGAAATCGGTTAAGTCACAAGTGATTTAAATTTAAGGTTTTTGAAATTGAAATTCGATTTCAATAAATTTTTGAAATGGATTTGGGGTTTAATATGAAAAGCTTTGGAAAGAAGTTTTAAAGAGAAAAGTTACTTTAATAACTTGGTAAAGCTTCCAATTTGAATATTTGATTTAAAATTTGAATTCAATATTTGAAATTGAATTCTATAATTTGAAACTAGGGATTAAAGATTTTTATATATGGGTTAAACTATTTTAAATATCTATTTGGGAATGTGGACGTAATTCAAGAACCTTAACTCGTATAAATAAATCGGATTTCCAAAATAAAAACTGTTTGTTTTAAAAGAATAAAAGCCTCCAGATAAGAAAAGGAATTCCAGTTTAATTAAAGGAATTTAAAAGATTGAATTGAAAAAAGGGTTTTCCAAGTTATGAGTGAATTCTTTTTGAAAACTATGAATTGAATTTGTTTATTTAACAGATTTAAAATGGTGATTTGTTAATCCAATCGAAACGGAATTGTTTTGAAAACTATAAGTTGAATCCTTGTTTAAAGATTTTATATTTGTTAATCCAATCGAAATGGAAATTGATTTGAAATCTATGAATTGGTCTTTGTGAAATAAATCTTTTTGTAATATAAAGATTTGAAATGGTAATTGGTTTAAACCATTTGAAAAGGGAAGTTTTTGGGTTTTAAGTTGTGACTTAATTGAAATCCCAATATCCATATGCTTTTGAAATACTGCGCTCACTGTTTGGTTTAGCCGGGAGAGGACCTTTGTGTCATATATCCCATTCCGAATATGTGATACGTCGTTATGGATAGCATTTGAAGACCGGTGGTGAAGACCGGATATTTTCGAAAACGAGAGGACAACTCGTCGAATGTCTTTGCATCGACTGGTCCCCGGTATAGAGACTCCATATGTGATGGGAAGTCCGAACGCGATTAGTGAATATCCGAATTGCAAGGGCTTCTTTGGAAGTGCCTTCGGTTCTGTTCGAACCCAGAATAGACTTGTATGGATTTTGTGTCTGACATTACAAATTGAGATATAAAGCTGATTTCTTTCAAATATATTTCTGTTGGTGGCGGAGAATTTATTCTCTTAGCTTAACACCCTTCTCTAAGACGTACGAGCTCAGAGGTTATGTAGTTGATGGTTATCAGCGATATATTCCTAATTTGGTAATGTGACATGCTGAGTGTTGCTGTGAAATGATCATTATTTGATCATTTGTGATATGATCATTTGTTTGGTCATTTATCTTTGTGATCATTACTTTGATCATTTGTTGACCCAAAGCATGGCTTTATACCAAAGCGTGGCTTTGTGGATGAGACTTTGTCGGACCTCACACCCCGAAATGGTCGAAACAGGAAAGATGCGACAAGGTTATTGGGGGTAGCGCCCCTTAGGGTATGTTCATTTCCTTCTGGAAAAGGGTGGTATCATGGTATGGAGCCCAGATACTTACTCATGTTGAAAACACTTTATTTAATACTGTGTGATGTTGGTTATCGAGCGCTCGGATAAAGGTCCTAAAGGACCGGGGGATGACATACTCGTGTCAGTAGTTACCCAGTTAGGGGTAACCCGGCCTTGTGTTGGCAGAGATCCGGTTTGGTTCTCAAGACGTCCTTCCAGAGGCGTTTCCATGTGGCAATGGGAAGTTCCTTGGCCTGACCATTTGTTGGAAATCCAAAGAAACAATACGAGCCTTGTACGATATTAGTTGTAGAACCTGCCATCTAATATGGTAGCTATAATAGGCATAATATAATGGTACCTATGCTGGCTAAGATTTATATTCTGCTTTCGAAATGTTTTCTACATTATACACTAATAATAATAATCAAATGATTTGATTTTACGTAGTAAGAATCTTTGACTAACATAAGAAGAAATCTCCTCCAAGTCTGCGTTTGCATTATGTGTGTGGTGGGAGGTCTTATGGTAGTTACATTTTCAAAAAGCATTGCGAATTGACTTTGAAAATCTTTTGTTAATGTTTTAAAAGATAAACTGTTTTTGTTGCTCACGCCAGTCCCACGACTGATCCGGAGTTTATTGTTTCTTTCCTAAACTCTGGGTGCTCATTATTTTCTACACGAGCAGTCTAGAGTTGGGTTTTTCAAATAGTCAGGTTTAGTATATTATCTGGAGTTAGTTCAGTCTTTGGATCACACCAATCTTGCTTAGCTTGGTGCATCGTTATTGGGAGTTCGAGCTATTGCTGGATTGGTTCTTGGAGTTGGGAGTTGCGGTTTTGGAGTTCTTCCTTGAAGACTATCTTAGAGTTATTTGTTCCACCGCTGGTGTTACCGTTTTCTTTTCCGCTGCTATTTCTTGTATCATATCTCTGATGTATATTGATATTCATTGTATCACTCTGTTGTATCAGATATTGTATCACTGTTGTATATTAATGTATTATTCTTTTTATTCCGCTGTGTTGTTTACTTAATGTTGTTATAAGCTCCGGCGAATCGGATTTGAACGGTCGAATCTATGGCATTCGAGTACGAATGAGGTATGGATGTCGATTTTCGAGCGCGAAAAATCCCTCTCGTTACATATTTCTTCAACATATTTTCAAAGTTGCATTTTGGTCTAGATTTGATTGTCGGTTATTTAACTTTCAAATAAACAATCATTCAACATTGATTCGATTCCATATGGGGTTCATTAAGCCTTTGTTAATTAATTTTTCATCAATTAAAATCACTTTATAAACATTCAATCAAAAGATCTTTTACAAAACACTATTCCCAAAACCTCTTACATCTCTTCTATACTTGGAAAACATTTATATACTTATCTCAATGATATAAGTACATTACTAGAACATTTGGAAAATTTTCTCCTTTCAAATTCCCTTTTTTTCACAAACATTACTTACTATAAATCGACCCTCTTATTCTTAATAACAATTCCCTTTTTAAAAGCTAACTTCTTAATTCAAATAACTTTTAAATTTCCAAAATAAATTTATAACTCATTTTTATAAATTCCCATGTTAATTTGTATAACTCTTGTTAATCTCTAATATAATTTATAAATCCTTCCTTTATTTTTGAACTCTTTATAAAATTTCCTTTATAACTCTTATATAAAAATTCCCTTATAAAATAACATGCGTGAAACACTTTAGGAAAACCTTATTATTTAGTAAAAATTCCTCTTATAAACAAGTTATTAGTTATATATAACTTTATAAAATAATAACACGACTTGAAAATCATTTATGAACTTTAACCCAAATTGATTAAAGAATTGAAGTTAATCCAAATCATACTTTATAAATTCAAAACGAAGCTTAGCAATCCTAATGTACCAGTTAAAGTTATTATTTAATTTCAATTTCACTTTAAGACATATAACAATTTATTTACATAAGTCAACATATATGTAAATACGTTTCATATCCAAATCAGGAAAAAACGTGTCAATTATAAACTAACTGGCATATACATGTCCAAATAACATAATAGCAGGGCGGTGATTTGTCCTGTTAAATAGGTGTCAAACAATCAAACAATTAACTTATAGCAAAACAAGGATTTATTCAACTAATATATATGTCCATAAAATCAAACAACCAATCTATAGAAGAATTGGGATTTATTCTACTAATCTATGTCCACAACAACCAACTCACTTACGTTATAGCAGAACGGGAATTTATTCTGCTATTAGATGTCCATACAATCAACAATTTACGTAACTCATTCATAGAGGTTGGCTACTTATTGGTATTGACACTTGCATTCCTTATATTCAACACTCCTTTGTAAAAGAAAGTTCCCTTTTAAACAAATTAATTCTTGGAAAAACAAGGCGATTTTTAATTTGAACCTCTTTAAAAATAATTAATTACAAGTTAAACCCTTTATTACATCATAATTAATATTAGTTAAATCTTTGTTGAATTTAAACTTAATTTAATTGTAAATTAATAAATAATTATGCCTTCAATAAATAATTTATTTATAAATTAAACCCTTAGTTGATCCTTTATTAATCATTAAATGATAATTTAAAACCTTTATTAATAATTAACTATTAATTAATCTTAATTAATTAATCTTAATTAATTAATCTTAATTAATTAATCTTTTAATTAAAACTTAAATAATAGATTAAACCTTTAATAAATAATTATTTAAAAATTAAAACCTTAATTAATTTATAATTAAAAATAATTTAACACTTGATTAGTTAAATGAATAAATAATTAACTCTATAATTAATTACTAACTATTAAAATTTAATCTTATCTTTAGAAGATAATGAATTAGAAACTAAACCTCATAATAAAAGTTAATAAACCTGATTTAATACTTAATTAATTATTAATTTTCAAAAATCTAATTAATTATCAAAAATGTAATTAACTTTCAAAAACATCACCATTAAGTTTTGTGAAATATTTACAATATAATAATTTTAAAACCAAATTTTCTAAAAATCGGATTTTTAAAGCGAAAGTGCATCCATTGGGACTATCGCTATATGTGCCATAATGTAAAAATGTTTCCATAATTTCTTCTTTGAAAACCTTACACTTGAATACTTCTTGACCTTTCAAACCCCTAAGATATTTTGAAACTAACAAAGTTTCTAACTTAAAAAAAAAATATAATTTGCTTTTTAGAATCAAAGCTCGTATTTTCATAAAAGAATTCTTCGTCGATAATCTAAACAAAGTGCTAACTTTCCTTACCAAACAAATATATAAACATATCAATAACAACATTTACATACTCCAAAACATAGCTAACCTTTAACCTTCATATCACAAATCTAACTTACTAATTTCAAGTAAACATCCACATAACCAATCAACCAACACAATAGCACATCAATTCAACCAATATCTCACCATACAATAAGAAATGACTAAAGATCACATCTTTCCAAAAAGAGTTAAAAAGTTTACTCACCAAAATATTTTAGAATTTGAAATGCTTTAGACTTGCAAAGCTTGGAAACCATAAAAATCCACTCGAAAATTGGTCATATGCTCACAGATTTTTAATCATGTTACTCTTGGAGTTTTAAAAAGTGGTCAAAATAAAAATTCTTGAAAATTATTTCCCTATCCTTTCAAAAAAATAATCACCCAATTAGGATTTTTTAGGGAGATATGGTCAAAAGACGAAGTGTTATTTATATGCTTGAAAATATGGATCCGAAAATGATTCGGAAAAAAATAATATTTTTGACCCAAAAATATTCAAAATTTGAAAAAGCGATTCAAATAAAAGTTGTCCCCACCGAATTTCTACTTGGTCTGAAAAAAATAAAATCTTGATTTGGAGTAGCTTATGTGAAATTATGGTCGAATGAAGTGGAAGAAAAAAATAAAGAAGAAGAAGTCAAAAACTAAGTTTTAAAAACATTTAAAAAGAAGCAAATTTCAAATTTGAATTATTAGAAATCTAAAAGGAAGCTATTAAAGAGTTTTGTTCTAAAGGAGGAAGATAGGGCTTTAGGAAAAATAGAAATGTAAATGGAAGAAAGAAGAAAGAATTTTTTTAATAAAAAATGTAATATTGGAAATTACTACACTACCCTTGTCCTTTTACCGTCCACCTCCTTGTGCCACTTCACCATGCCATGTCTCCCCCTTCTTAATTTCGAAATTCTCATACATAAACATGAAATGATAGCCAATATACTCATGTCCCCCTTCAAGTTGTGAATATGTCACATCTTGTCTCCCTGATGTGATATTTTATATTTATTTTCTAAACTTAATTAACTCAAGTATATTTACATATATTATCCTTAACCTTATTTTATCTTAACTTGGAATGTTTAAAAATTTTTAATGTTGCTTTCAAATATAAACTAGGGTCACAACATCTCAAGCCACTTCTATACGATGAAACGTCAAAAATTTAGAAAACAATTTCCTGACACATTTTTCGTTTTTCATTGAACTAAATATTTTTTCAAAAAATTTAAAAAATCATTCCACAATCATTATTTATTTTTAAAAAGAGTTTTATTTTATGTACAAAACCTATTATTTTAGTATTTGAAATTAATTAAATATTCGCAATTAAAGCAGTAAAATTCCGGTTCGTGACATTTGTCGAGACCGATACCAAAATAATTATTTATGATGTCGAGAGCACATAGGACCAAGAGTCCTTATATTTGTCTGCAATATTGAGAGTTCAGTGAATTAGTAGAGTTTTGAAAAACCTTATGATTATTTCATTGGTTGATAGCTAAGTCTAACACTATAGGCTTGAAAGTCTAGATGATTATTATATAGTCATCAGTCTCTTATGCGGTTATGTAACCCCGTACACCTCGATTGTATAGCTATAGAGGATAGCTGGAAATGCTGAGAGCATGGAGTTGGACCCTATACCTATCTTTTACTTGGTTATCTAAGATATGTCCCGGGCTACCATGGGCATACCATATTTATATTTTGTATTTGTTCAATTTGGGTGATTGTTATGTGTTATATATATATATATATATATATAATTTATTGAGTGAGTGTGATGGACCCTGGATATGTCTGCACTACGATTACCTAAGAGAAAATTTAGGTTATAGCTGAGAGCATGTCCTGTATCGTAGATGAGATCTTATGCTTGATTATGGTTATTTAATCCACTTGATTATATGCCCGTTTGATGTGTTGATTGCCTTTATGTGGAGCTTGGTTATCTTTTATACGTGCATACTTTTGAGATATGTGACATTTGAGATATGCACGTGCCACTTGTGTTAGACTTGTACATACCATACCCGTTGTTATTTTATATTGTCATTTACATTCTAGACAGTCTAACCTGTGTGTTATTTATATAATACTCGGGTCAATCCGAGACATTTCAAGTTCAAGGATAGATGACCAATATGTGGATGTTGAGCATAGATGGAGGATATGATATTATTGTATATCACTGTGTCTTATATTGCTTCATGATTGTATGATTGTGTTGTAATGGACATACATTGTATAGTTTCGAGATAGTGGGTAATTGACCTTTTTTAAACCCACTCAGATTTGTGTATATCTTTGTATTATATATGTTATCGCCATGTTATTAACTCTGTGTTCTTGTGATTTATTTTATATTGTGTATTGTCCTATCCTGATGGCACATATGTTTATTTCTTTATGCCAATACTGTGTGTATATATGTGAGTTGTTTATTATTTTTGAAATACGTACTAGTCTAGCCCGAAGGAATTTACACATGTGTAACTCAATATCACCTCATTTCCTGTATTATAAGATAGTATTAAACATTAATACTCTTTGGTAGTATGGATATAGAGGTGGGGTGTTACAATGTCTTCTTTATTTAAACTCAGATTGTAAAACTTTATATATGAAAATTGATCAAAAAGTCGCCACGAACACAACAATGCTAGTTTCATAGCCAAAGTCCGATGCTTAAAAAAATTCTAATTTTTAGCATTAATAATTAATTTATTGCTGCTTATTTTATGGGGTGTTACATAAAGCTTCAAAGCCGAAGACTCTCTATAACAATCATGATCAATGACTCAGTTGGCTTAAATTACCCAACGCACATGGATTGCCACATCAAGAAATTATGTATAAGACGCTAGGTAAGTAATCCATGTCAATTTGCATGCAACCCAGATATCAATATATTTTCCAATCTTAACTCTACAAGTAGGCCAAATCAGCAATCTAATAGAGAACTCTACACCAATGATGGTGCAATCAAATGCCTATAAATACATGCAGATCCTAATGCATTAAGGATCTTTTTAGGGGCACCAACATAATTCATAACTGAATAAATTGTACTTTCCTATATTATAGCTCATATAAAAACTCTTTAATAGCCAATGCAGATAGATTGTCATTTTAATAGCCTCCCTATTATATAATTGAACTCTAAAGAAAGAAAGGATAGTGGAAGTAGCGATTTTAACCAAAACCACTATAACTGCTAGTGTTTTTACTTTCAGTACCTTTACTCTAGGTTTTATTTACTACCTTTGGTCTTAGCTTAGTTAGAACCTATATACCTATAGTGTCAACCCTTAAAAATTCAACTTAGCTTTTAGCTTTCACATAAAATCTTTAATAACTAGCCTATCGAAGCAACTAGCAAATAGTCCAATCGGAGCTTGTCCTTAGGTATTTGGATTATTGGTGTGAGACAAAAAATCCAACCAACATCTTTAGGGATTGAAGGAGGGCTTGAACCTCCATTACTTCATTTCCCTCTCGAAAACCGACGGTTTTCTACAGCTAGCTACGCCTAATTCTAGCAATGAAAGTAATAGTGTACAAATCAATTCGGAATTCCCCATAAACCTTTGGATTCAACTCATTGAAGAAGACAACAATGAGCATCTCATTATTTTAATCGCGGAAAATATAATGGCGGGGAGTATGACCCAGTCTATGAACTTCAGGCTCTCTAAATTTGACAGATTACAGGATATCTTCACCAGTCACTTCAAGAATCAACTCAACTTTGAAAAATGAATAAGGCCAGCGATAATGAAAGTAAGGGACTTGAGTATCAAGCTTGTAATGACCTAACTTTCGGTGTTTTGGTATTAAATTTTATTAAAATAAATTATTCGAGTAGTTTTTTTAATAAATCTAGTTTAGGGCTATTTTATTGAGTTAAAATTTTCAAATAAATGAATTTTATTTTTGATGGTTCAAGTTAATTAATTCCTGTTTGAAATAAAATGAACTCGGATAAAAGTTTGTGATGAATGTGATAATATATATAATAAATTTTTTTGTTTATGGTCGAAATTAATGATAATGAGAATCTAATTTTTGAGAAATAAAATATAGCAAACAAATAATGGAGTTAATAATCTATCTAGTGCATTTAATGTTTTGGAAATAGTAAATAATTAATTTGAGCAAATTATCATATTTAAATTGTTCGGTATATCTAAGGAGTTAAGGACAATAATTTATATATTGAAATGAATTCAAAAAGAAGTTCAAATGATGATTTTCATTATCGATAATGTTTAAAATAAATATACTAAAAGTATTGGTTAATATCAAATAGATCAATACTTGATGAGTTAAGTAATTAAAGATATTGTAATATATTTTGTAAAAAAAAGCATTTAGAAATATAATTGGAACTGAAATTCATACACTAATTTGAATTGGATTTTAATGTAAGAAGAATGAAGATGGAAAAAAATTGAAGTATGAATATTATCCAAGCGCAGCTTTACCCTTAATCCATGTACATCAAACAAAGAATGTTACGTACACAATTACACTTTATTACCTGAAATCGGTCCCCAATTCTATTTTATCTGAATCCCCATGTTACCTGGCACCTTGGCTTGGCTATAAGATGATAGTTGCAGATTTGATAGTTGACACCATATAAGATTCTGATCAAGGAAATGCTGTAGTTGTAAAGCGTTTCGTGCATTCGATGTACTGTGACAATTCTATGTAGCTCGGTCAAAGGAGGGAATGCCTCATTCGATCATGATGGTTCGACATTTCTCGTTCGGTCTCGAGAAGTTCTATACAGAAACCATTCGGCCAGTTTGAGGAGAGATTTGTGTCACATGGTCTTGTGAGATAACGTATGTCGCTCAGCTTAAAGGAGAAGTTCGTCACTCGGCTGAGGGATATATTGTTTTTTTGGGACTAGGTAGTTCGGTATATGTTGCTCGATTCAGATGCTTCGACACGCACCGCTCAGTCAAGGGAGTGAAGTCACACATGGCTCGGTTAGCGACATAAGTCACATGTGGCTCAGCCTAGACGGGTTAGCAGGTATTGTTTGTAAAAGGTGAGTTGTTGCCGTTCGAAAAAAGTGGTTCAGTGTGTGTGATCGGTGTATCTAGTTCGGTGCATGGTGAGGAAGTTAGCCTATCCGTGGAGCCAACAGTGAAGTGAGAAAGCAGGCACTGCCTTACTTCGAGGTCCACTGTTAGTTACTTCGAGTCCTTTAAGAGTTCGCTTCGAGTCAATTACCTGATGACAACTGTTCGACTATCCTAGATCGACATGTCGTTCGGTGTATCCACCTGGCATGCCCGGTTCGGTCGACTCGAGGTTCCCGTATATGGGCCAAGGTACTTTACATCAAGGCCTGAGTAGGAAGTCCAGCCTATCTTTGTCTATAAATAGAGGGGCAGGGGTGCAGTGAAAAGAGACCTTTTTTGGAGAACTCCATGGACACTCGGCCATTTTCTGCGTTAGCTATCTTTCAGTTCAAACTTGTATTCGAACTATTTGTTTACTGATTGTATCTATATTCAAGTCTTAGAGGAAAGTAATAAAGATCGTTCTAATAGTGGATCTAGGCAGTTATGCTGAACCACTATAATTCTGGTGTTCTCGTTTCTGCAGTTACTTCTGCATACATTCCTCTGTTTTAATTTATTTTCTTCATTAATCTCTCTACATAATTCTACTCAAGGGTGTTACTGACCAATTTTGATGCTAACATTTCAGTGCTTTCATTGAGAGTAGCATTCTCAGGTCGTTAGGATCTACTTTGCCGCTACTGGATTGAAGAAATCCCCCAAAGAAGATCCAAGTTCCTTCACAAGAAGTTCATAGATTCTACTCAGAGTTCCTACCAATAACTCTACAATGGAAAGACCGCGTAACAGATCAACCTCCCACAATGCGAATGTCAATGAGATCGCTAGCGTCCAATAAGTAGGACCTAGCAATCAACAAGTTAATCCAGGTGCAGGGACCGCCACCGCCGTAAACCAAACAGAAGTTGTCACCAGAACGAAGTTCAACGAACTGATGAGAGAACTCGTGGAAAGAAGGAGACAGCTTAATGAGCATATTTAAGCTAACGCCAATCTCATGACCCAATTTACACAACAACAGCATCAAAATGCTGGAGGAACTCCCGCTACTTACTCATCACACGACAGCTCCACTTCATATTATGAACATCCCAGGCATAGACGCCACAGATTTAAAACAACACAAGAAGGCGTAGTAGATCAATCCAGCAGTAATGGTCCAGGTTCCCTACCTCGAGCCGTGACCCCTCACTTGCACCTAGGAAACTGCTTTCAAGTTGGAATAGGATACTTAGGATTTGGAGCACGAATGGAAGCTAATCAACCGGCTCACTAGGTACGCAATGAAGAAGTCTCCAGGACGCTCGTTTGGGAGATCACCAATCCAAGGGGCACCAGCCGAGACGGTCATGCAGGATGGAGTCTAACTTGCCATCTCCCATCCAGACCTCGGACTTGTCAGCCATGGTCAGACAACTAATGAGGGAAAATCAGGGCTTATCCAACGATGATTGGGGCATAGATAGAAGTCATACTCCATTCACAGATGCTATCCTACAGGCTAAGTACCCCAGAAGTTTAGTATGTCGACTATTCTATCCTATGAGGGGAAGACTGATCCCCGTCAGCATGTAGTGAGATATGAGTGGATGATGGACTCAGCAAGGGAGAATGATGCGACTAAGTGTAGATGTTTTCCAATAACATTATCTGGAATCATAACCATGTGGTTCACGAGACTTCCTCCACGATCAATCTTCAGATTTGATGAGGTAGTAACAAAATTTGTAGAGCAGTTCAGAATCCATGCCACTCTTCCAAAGGACGTGATGTCTTTATCCAGTGTAATTCAGGCCCCAGGGGAGTCCTTAAAGGAATATTTACAAAGATTTCATGTTGCGGCTACCGACTTTAGCAACCCGAATGATCATGCTATTCTTATGGCCGTGATGCGAAGAGTAGATCTAGACTCAGAGTTTGGTGATTGGTTGGCAGAAAAACCTCCGGCTACCGTAGAACATTTTTATTCAAAGGCACACCAGTTCACGAGATGAGAGGAAGCCAGGTGGACGAGGCGAGGCAGTGCACCAGGGCCTGGCAAGGAGGCGGTGCAAAGTAACATTGCGATAAAATAGGCTGGTGAAAATTCTGGAAAGTTCAATGTTAATGTTCAAAACATGCCCGAGCAGTCTAAAGCATATGAAAGAGAAAATTCCGGAAGAAAGAGGGAAGCCGGAAAGTGGAAGCTAAGGATCCCGACCTACAACGAATACACTCCTCTAAACGCATCTCTAGAGAATATTTATTTGTCAACTTGTAACACCTTCCAATACCGGATGCCGCGCCTAAAGGAGTCCACTAAGGAATAAAAGAAGTCTAGGAAGTACTATCGATTTCACGAAAACTACATGCACAACACAAAGGAATGCAGACACCTTCATGACGCTACAGAGAAACTGATTCGACAAAAGAAGTTACAGCAGTTTGTTAATAATCCACAAAAGGGCGGACAAGGAACGTCAGACCCCGGTCGCGGGCAGGCTTCATGCCATCCTGAGGAACCTGCTTAGAATGTAGGTAGACTAATCATAAACATGATAGTTGGTGGGCCTCATCCAGTAGACAAGAGTTGGCAAGAATTGGAACGCTATGCTAGTTCATTGAAACATGCAGACTTTGATTGCTGCTCGAACTCGGAAGATGGGATTCCAGTGAAACAGTAGAGAATGATGACGGATGATATAGTGTTCAGAAGTAGAGATGCCGATCAGGTGGGGGCACCTACCATTGACCCGATAGTCATCTCAGGCACTATTGGGCCAGCGTTTGTGAGAAGAATATTGATTGACTGCGGAAGTTCTGTTAACACGTCTTCAAAAAAGCACATGTCCAAATGAAGATGGAGACAAAGGATCTAAAACCATCTAAAGCCCATAGTCATGGCTTTAATGGTGTAGCTACAGATGCAGTAGATTTTGTTGAATTTCCAGTTGAACTTGAGGAAGGTGAATGTAGGAGGATGCAGATCCTACCGTTCATTGTTTTGGATGTTGATTCCCTGTATAATAATGTGTTTCTGGGTCAACCGGCCCTGGCGAAGTTTAGGGCAGCTTTGGCCCCATGGTGTTTAATCTTGAAATTTTCGACAGATAAAGGAGTTGGTGTAGTGCATGGCGATCAGGCGACTAATCGTGCATGTTATATGGCCGAGCTAAGAGAGACCCAACGAAGAGAGAAAGGAAAGGTTGTGGACAACTCCGTCAACATCCAAGTTACTAAAAATTGACAAGTAATGCCTAACCCTTAGCTTGGGCAACATGATCGGATCTATAGAGACATAGATTCAAGGGACGATGATGAGGAACCCAAGGAGGCAAAAGCAGCACCGACTAAACTGACAATTGACATTCTAGTCAGTCATGATGACCCATTGCAGGTACTAAAGATTGGATCACAACTCAACCCCTCGATGATCGAGGTTCTTACTGATTTCCTCCAAGCGAATCTGGATGTTTTCGCTTGGACACATTCCGATATGTGCAGGATTTCTCCCGCCGTTGCGAGTCACATGTTTAACATAGATCTGAAATACGTACCGGTGAAGCAAAAAGGAGAGGCATGGACCCGGAGAGGTCCATTGCTCTCGGAGAGGAGGTGGACAAATTTAAAGCCAATGGGTTTGTCCACGACGCCCTCTACCCTGAATGGGTGTCTAACCCCGTGCAAGTGGGAAAAGCGAATGGCAAATGGAGGACCTGTGTTGACTGCTCAGACCTGAACAAGGCATGCTCTAAGGATAGCTTCCCTTTACCTAGAATTGACCAACTGGTTGGCTCAACGGTAGGACACGAGTTATTGTCATTCATGGATGCGTATTTGGGATATAATCAGATCCCGATGCGCATTCCAAATCAGGAACATACTAGTTCTGTCACGGATGTTCGACTGTATTGTTATGTGGTTATGCCTTTAGGCTGAAGAATGTAGGAGCGACTTATCAGCGCTTGGTGAATCGGATGTTTAAAGATCAAATTGGTAGGACAATGGAAGTCTATGTGGATGACTTGCTCATGAAGTCATGACAGTCAAACGACCACAATCAAGACTTAGCAGAGGTGTTTGATATACTTAGATACTACGGAATAAAAATCAATCCACTAAACTCTTCCTTTGGTGTTGCATCGGGAAAGGTTTTAGGTTTTATTGTTAATGCACAGGGAATTGAAGCTAATCTAGAAAATATTCAAGCTATCCGAGACATATAAGCGCCCTGAACTATAAAGCAAGTACAAAGCCTAAATGGGAAGTCACTGCGTTGAGTCGGTTCATATCCGGAGCGACCGATAAATGTGCTCCTTTCTTCGATGTGATAAAGAAAGGAAAGAGAAATTTTGAATGGATGCCCGACTATGAGGACGTATTCTGAGCTCTGGTAAGACATTTAGAAAGTCCCCCGGTTCTGTCAAAGCTTGTGGACCATGAAGTGTTATATTTATAACTAGCCGTGTCTCAACATTCCATCAGTACGGCCTTGGTTCGCAAAGAGAACTGAATTTAAAAGCCAGTATACTATGTCAGTAAATGTCTAACGAGAACATAGAGAAATTAGCCTAAAATTGAGAAGCTAGCCTACTGTTTGGTGCTTGCATCACGCAAGCTTCGTCTATATTTTCAAGCACACCCAATCAGTGTTTATACCGATCAACCTTTGCGACAGGTACTCCAACGACCCGAAACCTCTGGCAGGTTGTTGAAGTGGAACGTTGAGTTGAGTCAATTTGATATCCTAGGGCAGACGCTAGCAGACTTTATTGCAGAATTCACCATATTAGACGAGCTAAGCAGTGAGGATGTTATTTCCTCCATTCGATGGAAGCTTTACACCGATGGGTCATCCAATGACCGTTGTTCTAGGGCAAGTATTATTCTTGTAACTCTCGAAAACCGATCGATTTGTTATGTTTTGAGGCTCAATTTCTCAGCTACGGATAACGAAGCCGAGTATGAAGCATTGATTGCTGGCCAAAAACTTACCAGGGAACTTGGAGTTAAATCGGCTGAAATCTTTTGTGACTCACAATTGGTGGTGTACCAAGTACGGGAAGACTATCAAGCAAGGGGCCA
Source organism: Allium cepa (assembly GCA_030765085.1). Taxonomy (NCBI): domain Eukaryota; kingdom Viridiplantae; phylum Streptophyta; class Magnoliopsida; order Asparagales; family Amaryllidaceae; genus Allium; species Allium cepa. The sequence continues at coordinate 624,555,998 of CM060941.1, forward strand.
GAGACTTGCCCCATGCCTTGCACGGGTTCAAGAGCTGTTGGCAGACCTTGAATATTTTGATATTTCAGACATCTCGTGTGAACAAAATTGGAAAGCCGATTCATTGGCAAAATTTGCAAGTACCGGTGATGCACATCAGATGGATTAGTTCCCATCGAAATCATACATGCTCTGAGTATAAATGAGATGGAAGCAGATTTTGTATTAGAAACATAAATCGAGAAGGAGTCATGGATAACCCCTTTCAAGAAATACCTACTACAAGGGGTTTTTCCCGAAAGAAAGAACGAAAGATGACAAGTCATTCGCAAAGCTTTGCGATATGTAATGCATGATGGAATAATGTATCGGAAGGGATTCTCGGTCCCCTTACTTCGGTGCATTTCCCACGATGAGATAAAATGGGTCTTAAAAGAACTTCATGAAGGAGAGTGTAGCAACCATATTGGGGGCAGACATTAGCGAAAAAGATCCTTCGCTATGGATACTATTGGCCAACCATGAATTGCGACGCTGGGGACTATGTGCGAAGATGCGACAAATGTCAAAAATATGCAAAAATCCCTAGAGCTCCAGCAACAGAACTCACACAAATGGTTAGTCCTTGGCCATTTGCAATATGGAGGATCGATATAATCAACTCCTTGCCAATCTCTATAAGTGGTGCAAAGTGTTGCAGTCGATTATTTTACCAAGTGGGTGGAAGCAGAGTCCTTAGCTACAATCACCACCAAAAAGGTCATTAATTCCGTTGTGCGAAACATCATATACCGTTTTGGCCTCCCACGAACTATCATCACGGATAATGGAACTCAGTTCGAAAGTAGGGAGTTCAAAGAATTTTGTCAAAAGTATGGCATTGAGAAAAGGTTTGCAGCAGTTGCTCATCCTAAAGAAAATGGACAAGTAGAAGCCGTAAATAAAATAATCAAATCCATATTGAAAAAAATGTTTGGAGAAGGATAGAGGCAAGTGAGCGGATAAGCTTTCGACAGCACTCTGGGCTTACAGAACCACCCACAAGTCCACGACTGGCCGCACTCCATTCACATTGGCATATGGCACGGAAGCTGTTATACCCATGGAACTTGAAGTTCCTTCACATAGGGTAACTCATTATGATCTTAAGATGAATCAGGATCTCTTAATGGAATCACTGGACTTTGTTGACGAAAAACGTAAAGAAGCTGATTTAAGGGCAGCTGCATATAGGCACCGAGTCGTTCGATATTATAATGAAAAGTCCGACCGAGAATCTTTGATATAGGAGATCTCGTTTTGAAGCGATTTTTTTTGATCCCATCGCATATGAATCCCACATGGGAAGGTCCATACATCATTGAAAAAAAGCTTGGAGAGAGAACTTTCCAGCTAGCGACCGTCGATGGCATGACATCCCCGGAGCATGGAATAACGAGCATCTGTGTCGTTATTACACTTAGTTGTTTCCTTTGCATTTTAGTATTCCAGTATGTACTTCTTTTTTTTGGCGTGTAATAAGACAATTCAGTTGTTCCTATTTGATTATTGATAATAAAGGCTTGAAGCCGCTTTTCTATGAACTATCGATGTTCCGTGTGTTGTAATTCAATGGCAAAAATTAAATCACGTTATTCTGTCCGGCGTATGAACGTATGAGAAAAATTAAAAATCAATCAATAAAACAAAAAATCTCTAAGTCCCCAAAGTGCGGACTAGAGTACTCTGAGTCCCCAGAGTGCAGACTAAAGTATAAACGATTCAAAAATCTTTGAGTCCCCAGAGTGCGGACTAGAGTGCTCTAAGTTCCCTAAGTGCGGACTAGAGTATGAACGATTTAAAAAATCTCTAAGTCCCCGTAGTGCGGACTAGAGTACTCAGAGTCCCCTAAGTGCGGACTAGAGTATAAATGATCCAAAAGTATCTGTGTCCCTAAAGTGCGGACTAGAGTACTCTAAGTCCCCAGAGTGTGGATTAGAGTATAAACGACTTAAAAATCTCTATGTCTCCTGAGTGCAGACTAAAGTACTCTAAGTCTCCTGAGTGCGAACTAGAGTATAAACGATTCAAGAAATCTCTAAGTCCCCAGAGTGCGGACTAGAGTACTCTAAGTTCCCTGAGCACGGACTTGAGTATAATCGACTCAGAAAATCTCTAAGTCCCTAAAGAGTGGATTAGAGTACTCTAAGTCCTCGGAGTGGGGACTAGAGTATGAACGATTCAAGAAATCTCCAAGTGCCCAGAGTGCGGACTAGAGTATAAACGACTTAAAAAATATCTAAGTCCCCAGTGTGCGGATTAGAGTACTCTAAGTCCCCAGAGTACGGACTAGAGTATAAATGACTCAAGAAATCTCTAAGTCCCCGGAGTGCAAATTAGAGTACTCTAAGTTCCCAAAATGCGGATTAGAGTATAAACAATTTAAAAACATCTAAGTCTGTGGAGTGCGGAATAGAGCATAAACGATTCAAACAATCGCCAAATCCCTGGAGCATGGGCTAAAGTACTTTAAGTCCCTAGAGCATGGACTAGAAGATTTGCGATTCAAAATTTTTTCGAGTCATGTGGAAGCGGACCAGGGCTTGTGCGACCCACAAGATTTTGAGTTTTGACTACAAGTTAGATAGTAAGCTAAACAACGAAAATCATCGAAAATAAAGAAACAAAAATTTGTTTAATAATCGAAGATTCAGTTTCACAACAACTTCTTCTTAACTCGGAGCAAAAAGTCTACTTACAACGACTATGAAAATAAATAGAAACAACTACATAACTTAGACTTATTCAGGTTGGATGAGGCATGATCGGATGGCTACCATTTGATTTCTTTTCCTTCCTCAGCTTCTCTGAAAGCTCCTCACCCGAGCGTTTCCTCTTGGACGCTTTACTTCCTAGTGAGATGGTGCTCGGGGAAGGAGGAGAAACTTCCAGTGGCTTGGTCCCGCCGGGGAGAATCAAGGGACTGTTTATGGGATCATCCAGTTCCACCACTTGGGGTTCAGCCTTAATTTTAGCTTTCTTCTTCCCCTCTTCCATGATTTGTTCCTCCATGCTCAGTTTCAAAGTATGTTGGGAGACGCCCATGATTTCGACTTCATCATGTTCTTTTGTAGGTGAGGGGTTCTCGAGTTTGTCTTCATGGAGCACCCCGATCAATTGAGCATCGGGTCAGAGCGTATTCCCAATGTGAGATGCCTCTCCCAATTTCTCTTCCTTCTCCATGGCGGCATCGCTCCTTGGAGTTGGTTCGTGGTCAGAAAGGCCTACACGAAGTCATAAAAGACAAATGTTAGAATACATTTATTGCCTACTAAGAAGCGATGGTTATTTGAACTTTAGAAAGGAAGGTTAAGTACCAATCACTGGCTGACTCTCTGTTGTTTTGGGAGTCTCATCCTCTAGGATAGGGGACATAATGTGGATATCAAGCCCGAGTTTCTCTGGATCATAACCAACAGGCTGTTTAAAAGGATCGAGTGGAGAGCGCCCGGTCGGCCGAACAGAGGAAAGAACTTGAAATTCAGTCCCGGATGGACCAGCAACTTCGTCCTTCCTTTTTGATGAGGAAGAATCTCTTTCACAAAGGGCTTTGGCTATAAATAAGTCGGAAGGCTCATTTCCTCGCAGCACTTCCTTCACGAGAGAATCCACATCAACCTCCTCAGTGCCCAGCTCTACTCTTTGATTTTTATCAAGGTGTCCCATGCCTCAGCTAATATCATTGTGAATCCTCTTGAGCAGTAGTTCTTTTCTTCTTTTTCTTTAAGGAGTAGCTCCTCCAATTCCTTAACTCGCTGAGCGAGGACATCCTTTTCTTTTTGGATGGAATCCTTTTCTAAGGCTAAAGCACCACAACGTTGGACCGCCTCATCAATTTCCTTTTTGTGTGTGGCCTCCAGGCGATTGACTGCTTCAGGAGTATCCATGGCATTTTCTGGGCAGCTTCAAGCTGAGATTTATACAAGGAAAGCTCTTTATCTTGGGCTTTGATGATATCTTTATCATGGATGACCTCAATTTTCAGGCGATCGATTCCATGCTGACGTTCCATAGAAACTTCTAAAACTTTTTCTACCAAATGAACGAATGCATCGTGTTGGACATAGACATCATTATCGTAAGCAATGACACTTTGTTTAACATGCCTCGGAATAGGATGTATCGCAAGAAGAAATTTTAATCCATCAAAGCATATTTATGGAAACGTAGCTTTAAGCTCAGCTAGCTTTTTTGCTATCGATTGATCGAGTGCATGGGATGAGGAAGTTTGTCTATCGGAAACCACGAACTTCTTGTGAGGCTCGTTAGATTGCCTAGTTCTTTATGAAGCAGAGTGTTGGACACGAGGAGCTTTAGATTGAGGGCCCCTTTGAGAAGATTTCTCCCTACTTTGCTCTGGTTGAGGAGGAGGATCATTGGGGTATGAAGAGTGGCTGTAAGTATTCCTTCGAGATGACGATGAATCTCGGGGACGATAGTCTCTATCATTCTTGTCATCTTTATCTCAACGTCTACCGGACCTTGAGTCTCGGTTGGAGTGATGGAAGATAGACCAGAAACCGAGCAAAGATAAGTTAGTGGGAGTGGCATGACAGTTAAAACTTAAGTGTGGGGTGAAGTGTAAGTGTTCGTGTGTGTCCTAGTGTTTCCTACAGACAGACCAGTTTCTTTAGCTTTACTTATCGGAGTTTTTTCTCCTCGATGATGGGTTTGAATGCGTTCGTCGCCTCTTGGTAGCGAATCAAGTCTTAGGGCTTCTGGATTGTTAAAGCCGTAATAAAGCAAGGCTTCGGGAGTGGTAAGATCTGATAAGCCTTTTAGCGAGCCCTCTAAGTGTTGTGGAGACGGCTCTTTCTCAACTAGAGTAATAGTCACTTTCTAGGTTCCGCCTACTATTTTCTTTCTCAGTTTGTAGGCTGATTTCTTTTTCCCCTTTGAAGGAGGAGGTGGCTCGTCAATGCTAGGTGCATCAACCACCGGTTCTGAGACTAGGCTTATATTCTCACCAGGCGCTCCTAGCACCCCCGTTTCTCTAATCTCACCCTCCTCAGATGTGTCGGGGTCCCCACCTATAGGGGCACTGAAGGCCCGGCATGTTCTTTACCCTTCTCCGTCGAGGATCTGATTGTAGTGACGCCGGATGAGAGACTAGTTTGAAGACTTTCGCTAACAACCCAAATTTTAAAGTGACTCATTGGAAATAACAAATTTGATCTCCTAGTCTTCCACGGGAGCAGCACGAATGTCCTCAACGGCTTCAGAATACCCAGCACCTTCGGGACATGGGCTGATGCTTGCAAAAGAACGAAGGAAGTTTGGAAAGAACAGACTTCATGCCTTAGATAAATAATGAGTCCAGAAATGGAACTTACTCCCTTCTAGCCATCTTCTTGCAAAGCCGGGGGGCAACGTACATAAAATAATTCCTGCTTATCTTGGGTGAATTTACTCCAGCCCCCATCAGGATCTGACCCTTGGAGTGTGGCTCAAGGGATATGAAAGATGGACTATCAGACCATCTTTTGAAACGATAGATTTAGCGATATCATTGGGAGTGGGGAGCCTGAATAGGATGCTCATAAAGAGAATACAAGTGCCGTAGATGAATGTGTGATTTTTGGGATGTTGCTGTGCCGTGGCGATCTGGATATACTGTAGTACTTAACGAAGAATGAAGTTGAAAGGTGGCACGCTACTGATCCAGCACATGAATTTATTGCACGCCGTATATCTAGCTGGGGACAGGTAAGGCCGATCTTTCCCCGATGGAACTAAAACATCATCAAAAGGGATTTTTTGAATTATACGCAATCAACGAAGACCGGCTTTGCCGATTTTTGAAGCTTGTGAATCGATAGGATCATCCAAGATGACTGTTCCGTCTACAGCATCAGGGGCTGGGCCAATAATTGCAGCGGATGGATTTGGAATACCCTATGTGGTGGTTGTCGGCAGGTCCGAGGTACCTACTACCTCCTGTTGAGAGCCTGGATCAGGCTTATTGGAAACTTTAGCAGAGCTTGATTTTCTAGACATCTTTAAAGAGCAATGGATGTGGATAAAATCATGTTTAAGCTATACTTGAAAGACAATCGATATTAGATATAAAGATAAAAATATTCCTCCCATGTGGTATGTGGATTAGTGCAATCATTCAATCATGAGTATAAAAGAATTAAAGCTTTAAAAACCGATGAAGTGTGATTGAGCATTAAGCTATCATCTTCAAAGACCGTCATCACTGACCGTCTCCGAGAGCTTGTCCTATGATTCGGTAGTAGGGGTTTTGAAATTGGACAATAGCATTATATATTGAAGGCTGTTGTTTGTTGTTGTTAAGTTGAACTCGCAATTATTGTTCTTGAAAACTATGAAATCGTTAATCCAAGCCAATTCCATATGTTCATGTGCTTATGTTCTAGTCATTATTCGTCGTTCTATGGTTAGGCGTGGAGGTATGTGATCTTAACATGTACTATGTTTAAGTGGAGAAGATTTTGGTTTTCAATGTCGAACCAAAGTCCGAGGCCGATCGCCTTTCAGAAACTACGTACCGAACCACCTATCTACAGACTACCGAACGACCACTAGACTAACAAGGCCATTCCACTCATTCTCTAATCACCGAACGACTCCCTCGCTCGGTATACCAAAACCTCCTTGCGGTCTTTCACTTGGCCGTAACATCACACTCAAATGGTTGAACCACCTTCTCTTCATCAATACTGAGCGACATTCCCTTTTAGGGTATCGACCCTCCCTCTCTCTAGCGCCACTTCCATAAAATGTTACCGACCGACCACACGCTTTCCAACTAACCCAGACTTCCATAGAGTGCCTACAAATCCAACCTTACCCTATGAGCCTAATGATTTCTCTTAGTCGACCGGTGTGCTAAGCGCAAGATTGTAGCCTGAGAACTGAACCTAAACCTACCCACCTGTCTCTCTCTCTCTCTCTCTCTCCTTAATAATGCATATGTCAAACTCCCTCTCAACTACCTTTTCCTACCCTTTCGCTCCTCGTTTCCCTCTCTTCGCCTACACGCCGTGAAGAATCATATGCATATACGGCTCAAACTCAGTTCAAGTCCAGATAGACAAGCCCTAATAACCCAAAGCGGAGTGGAGATCCTTACTTATGTAGGAGTTTTAAAACAAGGCAAATAATTTCTGGGGTCTAAAGTCAAGAATGGTGGGGGAGTGTGCCGAGGGAGATGACCAAGCAAAGGAGTAAGACGGTTCCGTGGAAGAGTGGAGCTTAGGTTTTAAGTAGGCTTGAAGGAAAAGAATGATAAAGTAAAAGTAGGAGGAGAAAGTAAAGTTTGGGGCTTTTATATGGGGAATGGAAGGTGAATCGTTTTTCTCCAAAAGACCCGGTCGTCATGTTTCACGAAGTCGGCATGCTAAACCAAATCAAATAGGGCGACCAAGTAGGCCAGTCCTCGTATGCTGAACCCTTCGTTAAAAAAAAGGAAGAAGGTGGGATTTAGACGGCATATGATTGTCATTCTAGATGAGCTACCTTTTTAAAGCAGGAACTGATTACCGATTCAAAGCGTGTCGTGTTGTTTCACACGACACCTTTTGGGGGGCAAATGATACCTGCCACCTTGGCCTGGCTACAAAATTATAGTTGCAGATGTGATAGTTGGCACCATATAAGATTCTGACTAAGGAAAGGCTGGAGGTATAAACGGTTTCATGCATTCAATGTGTTACGACATTTCTGTATAGCTCGGTCAAAGGGGGGAATGCCTCGTTCCGCATGATGGTTCGACATTTCTCGTTCGATATTGGGAAGTTCTATACAAAAACCGTTCGTCCAGTATGAGGAGAGACGTGTGTCACATGGTCTTGTGAGATAACGTATGTCGCTCGGCTTAAAGGAGAAGTTCGTCGCTCGGCTAAGGGAGACATTGTTTCTATCGGACTGGGTAGTTCGATATATGTCGCTCAATCCAGATGCTTCAGCACACACCATTCGGTCAAGGGAGTAAAGTTACACATGGCTCGGTCAGCGACGTAAGTCACATATGGCCCGGCCTAGATGAGTTAGCAGGTATTCTTCGTAAAAGGGGAGTTGTTGCCGTTCGGTCAGAAGTGGTTCGGCGTGCGTGATCGGTGTATCTGGTTTGATGCACGATGAGGAAGTTAGCCTATCTGTGGAACCAACAGTGAAGTGAGAAAGCTGGCACTGCTTTACTTCGAGGTCCAGTGCAAGTTACTTCGAGTCCTTTAAGAGTTCGCTTCAAGTCAATTACCCAATGACAACCGTTCGACCATCCTGGATCAGCATTTGTCGTTCGGTGTATCTCGCCCGGCATGCCTGGGTCAGTCGACTCGAGGTTCCTATATATAGGCCAAGGTACTTTGCTCCTAGACCCGAGAACTAAGTCCAGCATATCTTCGTCTATAAATAGAGGGGCATGGTTGCAGTGAAAAGGGACCTTTTTTGGAGAACTCCGGAGACACTCTACCATTTTCTACGCTAGCTATCTCTCAGTTCAAACTTGTATTCAGACTATTTGTTTATTGATTGTATCTGTATTCAAGTCCTAGAGGAAAGCAATAAAGATTTTTCTAACAGTGGATGTAGGTAGTTACGCCGAACCACTATAATTCTGGTGTTCTCGTTTCTGCAGTTACTTCTACATACATTCCTTTGTTTTAATTTATTTTCTTCATTAATCTTTCTACATAATTCTACTCAAAGGTGTTAGTTACCAATTCTGGTGTTAAAACCCTAATTGCTCAAGAAAAAGATAAAGTAAAGAAAAAAATGAATATCATGCACGACTCGTAAGCCGAAGCTACTTGAAAGAGGAAGTGACAACATAGGAGGGCAAGCTTGGCGCATGGATGCATGTGTGGATTTGGGTTGTGTACACGAGGGAGATAGGCTATAGGTGGCGATGCAAGCTCAGATGAAGGAAGATGGCATGGTGAGGGTTTTGAATATGGTGCGATCCTGGCTTAGGCATGAGTTGATGGCAAGGTCGAGGTTAGAAGGGAATGCGTCGATGGTGGATAAAATTCCATTTTCTATATAGATATGCCCGCTTTTTATAGAAGAAAACTTATAGGGATTAAACATTGAAACTGATTCACATTCCTTGTGTGAAATAGTGATATAAATGTGATGGTAGGAACTAATAAATAGTGTGAAATTTTTTATCGATGAATTATGTATATAATAAATGGAAAAGAAAAATAATATTGTTATGTGTTGATTTTTTGAAGTTTGGATTTTATTGTGATTGAAACTCCAGTTTCATCTTATACATTGATATACAAGAGTAGTCATAAATCAATATAAAATAAATTTTATATTATCTTAAACAATAAAGTTGATTAGCATCCCCTAAATGAAATATTGATTGGTTGGAAAATATATGATATATATTTTATGTGGTTATTGATTTTATGAAAATAAATGTATAATTGTGTGTAATTAAATGTGTCTAAGATTAATAAGTAAAAAACCAATATTAATTAGTTGAATATGTTAATTGATTGATTTGAATTAAATCATGAACAATTAAATAAATTGATGAATGGTTAGCAAGTGAAATCATTTAACTCCACAAATTTCTCATATATATATATATAGTTATATTTATATGTTTATTCCACATTGAAGTAAATACATGCCGTGATTTAAAAGAATCAATAATGAATGAAATTGTACGTCTTTTTAATGAGTTAAAATTCAATATATGATTGCATGCTATGGTGAATGGATATTAGTTTATCGAATTTAATGCATGCCCATTCAGATGATGAAATTGGTTACAGTTGGGATTCAATGATTTTGTTTGTTAATTTAATTGATAGTAATGCATTGTTTAAATAAAAATAAAAATTATTTTTGAAAATATATAATCTTATTTTCATTAAAAATTTATTTCAATATACTTTTATATTTTTATAGGAAAAAATAAGTGAATAAATTTTTTGTTGAATGTAAGTTATTGTGTAATATGCAACCTTATAATGAAAATATAATTAATTAATGATATGACAAGAATGAACTTGCATCCATTTGTGGTGTTTGTTATTGTTGTTTGTATGGTTGAATAATACATTCTGCTTGGATATCATCGAACCCAATATATAGTTCTTATGTATGATATGTTTTACGCCATTTAAGTAATGTCATAACATAAATGGATGTTATGTTTAAGCCATGGAAAGACTAAGATTATACAATATCATATAAAAATGCTGCATTGATTATGTTTGTGATAATGCTATATATACATCCCACATATGATATTGATACTAAATGCAATTTATATAATGGTTTATGAATGTTAAATCCTATTAATAACCCTTAGTGACATCCAGTTAAATAAATTAGTAGGGATTACTATCATAATGAGAACACGTAACATATAACGAATTAATCAAATAAGATGAGATGTTAGATAGACCAGATCCATCCTAATTCAAAAAACTGTAGGTTCGCTGCCTTGGTCATATCTTGGCATATTTGTCATAGGTCCAACGACCTATATGGGCACACCAATGATGACATGCATAAAGTTTATTTGATGGAGATGATGATGCCGATGTAGTAGAAGGTAGTACAACAAATAGGTCATGTGGGGCCATCCATAATTCTAGGTTGAGGAAATGATGTCATTCCGTAGTGTCGACTCAACATTTGGTAGAGTATGCACTACAGTCAATGGGTTATATAAAAAAATTATTATCAAACCATAGTGACTAGATGTTAATAAATGTGACACTTAATAATTGTGATTAGGAGTGAATAATAATTGAGTGGAATTGAGATTGTGGTCACATTAAATGAAGACTATCTCATATGTTATGACATTATGTATGTTATATGATAGGGATTGGGTTAATATTAAGTGTGTATGACATATATTCTATATGTTATGAGACTCGTTCTGCTTATCATTCTTTGTTATTGTTATATGTACGTTGTTGTACTCATAGCTAGATTCTAGCATGACCCAAGGTGTTTTATTTGTTTAAAAACTTCGGATCATACTAACGTTGTTTTTGGCAGGATGTCTTCCTATGGTTTTATACCTCATGTGAGACTCGGATTGGTGATGGTATAGAGGAAGATGATGATGTTAATTGTTTTTTACTTAGTAATGTGTGATGGTGTTATATATAGTGTGATGTACTTATTGTGGATGATGTTGTATATCGTTTTAAGTAGACATGATATATATCATTTCATGATGTCCATGAAATTTTTACATCAATTACATATATGTATAAATTTTGATCGCTTTCAATTGTGTTAGTTCAAAATGTTTTTTTATATGTAATATGTATATTATTTCTCATTTTTTTTTCCTGAAATTACTCATGTATATTGCTTTATGCGGAGATAGGATACGTATTTCTAAGCTGAATTATTATTTTGAAACGTGTTTGTGTTAGCCTAAGGAAACATAAACGATAGATCATTCATATCATGTTCTTTATTCCGTGCTTTCGGATGGTCAACTCCCTTTGATTGCATGAGTACTAAATTGGGGTGTTATGAACCTAATGGCATACGAAGACCCTACCCAACCTACAAAAAGGCCTATTCCCACTATTCCAACAAATAAGCCCTAAAATAATCTCAAGAAAGATAACATTCTTACTCCACTCAATGAAATCTTGCCTCAAATCTTTTGGAAGACTTCTGAAAAACTTTCCTACTCGAACCATCCTTTATAAAAAAATAGTGAGTCTGAAGGGTGAAAATTACTGCATTTACCATCTTGCCAATGGAGAAAAACCGACAAATGCCTAAAGCTATCTATGTCATTAACTAAATGATATATAAAGGGAAACTTTCTGGATATATTAAGAAATAGTTTAAATGTTCTATTTTGATTTATTGTGTACCTTCATCTTGTTTTCTCTTTGTATAGAAATCCTATGTTCATCTATTTCAACAAACATATGGAACTTTTCATTTTGGAAAACATAAGAGTTACTTTTGGAATTCTATACTTAAGCTCAAGATAAATTATCAAGGTCTCCCGGAAATCTTCCCGCTCTCGACTAATGGGTGTTGGTCGGTTTTTGCATTATAGATTATCTTCGAGCTTTATATTCGTTCTCTAAAAAACCTTTCGGTATTCTTGAATTCGTTCATATGCTCTTTAGCAATTGCTACTTCTACTAATTTTATACTAGTGGGTGGGCACTTATTAACTTCTTAAATTCAAACTTTTGGAATTTCAGATTTTAGTATTTCTTTTGGCAATTTTCCATTCTACCAAGTTTATGCTTGGTGGGAATTATTAGAGTTTCTTCATTATGCCTTCGAGTTTCTTCAGGGTTCTTATCTTATAATTTCAAGTTGTATGGGAAATTTCCCGCCTTCTAACCCTCATTCTTTTCTTTTTATTGTTAGCCATGAGATTTGTTTCATGCCACTAATTTACAAAACTTCTTATAAAACGAAAGCTTTGGTCTTGATTACAAATAGTACACCATACCGACCTCAACCTGAAAAGTTTTCAAAAATAAAACGTTTTAAAAATACCATGTAAGAGTACTACCTTGTAAAAAAACTTCAAATGCAAAAAGAAAAACCGAAATATAACCTCTATATTGCGGCTATTTCTTCTTAGAATAAAGACAAAAGCCTCTCTCATTTCAACACACTGTGATAATAAAAGATGCGTTATTCCACCAGAACCTACTACATAGTAAATACAAATTATTTAAATGGTCAATTCCCACCACAAGTGAATGTCTTTCATTATCATTATATTTTCATAAGTATTTACATGGCCCCAACCCTTTCTACTCACTCATAAAATCGGTTCGGTGACCTCGACGAAGAGAGGGTTATCCTTTGAAGGGATTTGTTCCCCACATACATCACACTGTGATGCACCCTTGGAAAATTTCTTACCATGGCATATAAGAGAAAGATATACCACTTAATGGATCATAAATGGTCGATAATGCATGTGAGAGAGAGCCATGGTTGTAGTACCATGCACTAAGAGAAGTCTTGAGGAGAAGTCACAAGTACTAGTTGGTAAAGTCCCAACAAAATAGAAAACTCTCGGAGTTCGAATCTAAGTACTCAGTGGGTGAAGTCCCAACTGAATAGAAAACCCATGGAGTTCAAATCCAGGTTCCTAGTGGGTAGAGTCCAAACCAAACAGAAAACCCATGAAGTTCAGATCCAAGTACCTAGTGGGTAGAGTCCCAACCAAATAGAAACCTTTAGAGTTCAGATTTAGGTACCTATTGGGTAGATTCCTACCCAAATAGAATATCTTGGAGTTCAGATCTAAGTACCATGTGCATAGAACCCTATTTAATTAGAAAAGTCTTAGGCAGTAGTCCTAAGCCACTATAAATATTGGGTAGACTCCCAATTTAGGCCACAAGGATAGCAATAAACAAACAATTCTAAAAAGACTCGAAAGACCCAAGATCTTTAATAAGATATACCAATATGCCAAAAATCGAATGCTATAATACCTAACTGTGCACGCACAACATAGAAAATTTATTATGAAAATAAAATTTAGCAAGACACCAAAAGGAAAAAGTACCCTACTAAACATAATATCCATCTCGGTAAATATCAAAACTGAAAGCGCTATAACAATGACAAAACTAAACCACAAGCTATGAAAGATCTTATGATTTGAGACCAAACTTGGTACAACTCAAGAATATCTATTAGCTATGATGCCTTTGAAATGAACTAATACAAGAAATATGAGTTCTCATTATTCTAACAAAGAAAAACTTGATAATAGATATCCCTCAACAACTCTAATCTCTAACTCGAAAGTAAAACGTCGAGAACTATACGATGCTGAAAGTATTAGAGCTCCTCAATAATATGTGAATGAATATCAAGTATCCAAACAACGTGATGGTGAAACAATATCAATATGTTCATAAAAAATATTATGTTACAAGCAAAAGAATGAACTTAAAATCAATGATACTGTAACCTAAATTATTACAAAATACATGCTTAGTCGAAAGCATACAAAAGCTTATTCCTCTACTACGGCCTTTCCATGGTCTAGTACTTCTTCTTCTATACTGGAGGAGAGTATCCCAGAATCTGGAGCTCTCCAAGGTCTCGTATAATCATCGTTCGACTCATCCTTTAGGGATGCATCATAATTAAGAGAGGGGTAGGAGGTACAACAATATGATGACTCATGTCACGTACTATTCTCATGATATGATCGAGCTCTCCCTTATTCACAATGAAAAAAGGTCCAAAGAGATCCCATAAGATACTAATGACTCAAGTACATATTCGTAATAACCTTCAAGCTTAAAATAAAGATCCATTATTCAACTTGTTTGGTTTTCGACTTCAGCAATAGCCTCGTCTGAAAGCTTTTCAAAATGCCTTTCTAAAAGATCATATTTGTTACCAAACCATTCTTTTTTATATTGCTTAAATGGAAACCCTCTTTCATCTTTAAAACGGGCCTTAAAATCATTTGAACTTGCACTGGGAGCCGACGAAGAACTCCATTCACCTTGTTTCTAATCTTGAATAGGACCACGACCTTGTGTGACCACTTTAATTTTATGAGAACGGTGAAGTTTGAATGAACTCATACCTCGGCCAGTTCCCCTTCCCCTAGAATGGGGAGTAGCTACTATAACTGCATGATATTTTTCTTCAGTCACAATGTCTTTCAGCTTAATCATAGGAAGTTCTTTGTTAGCCTTATCCAACTGCTGTCTAAGATCAGAAGCTAAATCAAATAGGTCCAAGATAGATTTTTTTGAAGCTTAATCGAGAGTAGAACTGCTTCTAGAACATATTGTAGACATCTGTACCTTCTACCTTTAGGTTCAGAGCTTCGTTCTTATTAATTAGATCGAAAGTAGCATCATCTAATCCTAGCTTAGATTGAAAGAAATAAATCTGATGATTCAAGGCCTCAAGCTCCATATGGAGCATTACATTTAGGAAACCTTATCATCATAAGTTATTTGAATGAATTGCAAGCTTGTTTTTTGCTCTACAAATTTATGCTTAACAATTTGTTAAAGAATGGAATAAAGCATAAGTTCAAAATAAGAAACTAAGAAAAAAGGTTCTATTTCATCATAACAAAAAATACAAACTTTAAAAGCAAAAGAAATTACTAACCTTACAACTTCGTGAAGACAAAACTTCTATTTTGTACTTCAAACAAACCTAAGACCCTTAGACCTAACTTTGTCAAGAGCCTCCAAAGGTATAGCCATATTACATGATGAAATATTCTTGTCCAACCTCACCTTTGGTACCAAAATCTCTAAGGGAGAAGAATCCCTAAGCTGCAACCTAGGGATAACTTCTAGAGCATGCCAAGGAACATACTTAGAAACATAATCACTCTTAGCTAACTTCCCTTCGGTAATAGCTAAAGGAAATGAATTACGCTTTTAAACCTAGGAATTTGCCTTAGGGGTTACATTCAATTCAGGAACATAAAGTTTGCAAAGAACTTCAAGTTTTTTTTCTTCAAAATCCTATTTTTTTGCTTCAAAACCGAATCTAAGGTGTTGCTTTGTTAACTTTGAAAATTCTTGAAAGCACTCAGCTTGGTCATAGATAACAAACTTACACTAATCTATCAAATTTAAGATTCAGTTAGGTAACCAAAAACCCTTGTTCCCATAAGACTTGATAAGTTTTGCATAAGACTTATTATTGTTATCTTTTACATCTTCAAAACATTTAACAAAACTAGTGTTCATAATCTACTTGCGTGAAGATGACTTTAAGAGTGTTGATAGTTTTCAAACATTGATAGTTCTTAGTCTTGCTACAACACTACAAAAATTTATGATGAGAAATAAAAATCAAACTTGCCTTCTTTGACATAATTTAAGTAAAGACAAAACATTTCAGACAACATAGTAAAAAATAAAATCGATCACGGTTAAAAAAAAAATCATCTTTCCCCTATCTCAGTGACCACATGTACAATGGCAATCGATCCATCTTTGGGTTTCCTGTCCGCTTCGTATCGTTGGCCAAAGCTTATCTCAATTACCGAGGTATTCTCACCAAGGAAATCAAAGGTAAAGATATGGACTTTGTAATGAATCTTGGCATATGCATTGAATTTAACATCAAGAGCCTATAAACTAGATGCTTTTTCTACCTTCTCTTGAAATCTAGACAACTCTTAATTTTTCTTGGCCAACCCTTCTCCTTGGACTCTAAAACCTCCTTAAGGTTGAGCAGTTCGACAATGGCAACTTTCGAGTTGTCCTTAGCCTTCTTTATCTCCTTCTTGAATATGTCTTTGGCTTTCACAACCTCCCTTTCTAACTCTTCAATCCTCTACCGAAGGCTGGTAGCATCCTCTGTATTAGCATCTAACTCCTGTAAATTCTCTTTAAGCTTTCATAATTGCGGTAGGACTGAAAGTTCAGCCACGATCTATAGATCCAACATATGAAAAAAATTTCGAACATAAAAAAGGAAAATTAAATATCCTATATCTTGATATTTTTCTGAAGACTGTACTCCAAGATTTTCTTGAAATCATATGATGTTTTGGGAACCACTACCTAACCCTGGACAATAGTGGTAGAAATACGAGAGTCGAAAGCCTCTTTAGCCGCTTTGACTACTCGATGGATTTCAATGAATAGGAAAGAAAATCTAAAAGAGGAAGTGTGGGATATTTTGATCGAGAGCAATCATTAGTAAGAGCTTCGGAAGGTTCACTCTCGATAACATCCATCTTTTGTTTTTGGTAACTTTGTCAGTGTCTTCAGATTCAGGCTTGTTCTTAGGAAATAAAAAAGACGTAATTATTGCATGGTTTTAAGGTCCATATCCATGATACAACAAAGAAAATAAGTATAAGAAATTAACCTAAGGCCAATGAAAAACATAAATGCAGAATATTTCTGAATATGAAAAACTCTAAAACTTAAGGGTTAGGCTCGAGGTCTACCCTAAGCTCAAATTTTAGAGGGACTAACATGATTAGAGGTATGAGAATTATCCCTTTTCTTTGAAATTTTGGAAACCACAACCATCGAAGATGCTTTAGGTGCCTACGGCTGTGAATACCCCCTAAACAAAGCATTTAAAGGCATCAAATCACATGCTTTCAAACTATTTTCCATCAACACCCAGTGATGTTGTCATTAATCGTTTGCAAGGTTCAATACATTATTAAAACGAGGCAAGAACCTATTAGTATCTTTTGTCCTCTAGGGTTTCTTTGATAAAAAATAAATACCAAAGTTAGCCCTAAATTCTCAATTAACAAATATAACTATTTAAGTGAAAAACCAACTTATTGGCTTTTGAGAAAATAGTGACAATCTAGGAGTTGTTAGCTTTGATTTAGAACAATCTTTTCGTAGCAATTTAACTAATAGGATAGAGTAAAGGCTACCTCTTTCTAATTTGTTGAAAATACATCGAAACGGGGGCAGTGGACTTTGCAAATTTTAAATCAATTTTTTTGTATCTCTATCATCGATACGTTGGTATAACCCCTTCGGAAATACATTATTTTCAATGCCGGAAGTGTATTGTAGGACACCTATGGAAGCTGATATGGATTTAGGTTATATAACTCAAATAATTCAATGAAGAATGAGGCAAAGGGAAAAGACATTCCATTTGACCAGTACTCTATAGCTCTAGGAAAATATTTCTCCGGGGGTGCTTCCAATAATCATTAAGGCCCGAAGCTATAACTTCTATGTCCAAAACACCAAGCTCATGTAGAATTTTATTAGTAGCATCTTGTAATCCTATAGGAGAATTTATCTTTCAATCTAAGAAGACCAAGCCCAGTAATAGTTTATTTTAAATTAGAAAGGAAAATAAGACCCATTCTCATGATATAATTATCAAAATCAAAGTAAAAAGAATTAACAAGCAACAAATAAAGCACTCCTTCGAAAACAAGGCCAAACTCAAGCTTATAATCCAAGCAAAATTCGGTTTTTAACGTTACACATCACTACGGTGATCTATAAACACCAGATATTCAATTATGAGTTCAAAGAATATCCATTAATCAATTCTTAAATAACAACTGCAATTCAATTATTAATTTGACAAAAATAAAATGACATGTAATAATGGCTTCTACATTAGTCAACATGCCTATAAATTATTTTATGTCAAGAATGCCATAGAAAGAATTAGAAACAATCATGAAAATCAGATTATTATTCAATACAAGCATGAGTAATCATTATGATTGAAGTATAAGAAGAAAATATTAAAGAACTTGCTAATTTCATTGAATAATGAGATTCAAGTTTTTTATAAAATTTTAATGGGGACAACAAAAGAATTCAACCAAGGTAAATAAAGGAAGAGGAAGAAAGAGTCTCATATATGTTACCATCCAATCCAATAAAATAAGGGTTAAAAAAAATCTCAACCACCCGATCAGAACTACCGTCATAAAATAATAGTATTTTCAAAAGCTTCAAAAGCCAGAAAGCAAATCGCCTCTACAAAGTAAAAGTGGAAGTGCCTTGTAGGAGGCCTAATTAGATAATATCATGTGCCGGCTATTTTAAATGCATACCATATCCATCATTTCGCTCTTAAGTGTTTGTCTTCGATTATCAATCTACAACACCGACAATCAATCTACCACGCCTTACGTCACATTATCAAGTACGCCTCAGGATACATTATAAACCATGCCTGATGGCACGTTATTAGCTATGCCTTATAGTATTCAATCAACTAAGGCTTAAGGCAATGAATTTATTATGCCTTGCGCCATTCAATCAACTATGCATTACATCATTCAACTACTAAGCCTTACAGTACAATTCAAATATTATGCCTTAGGACATCCAATCAGTTGCGCCTTATGGTAAGTTATTAGTTAAGCCTTGCGACACTTAATCAGCCGTGCTTTACAGTACATTTTCAAAAAAGTCCTACGTCATTTGACTATTAAGCCTTTCGATGCCAAACCTATTACGCTCGATACCATTCAATTAACTATACCTTACGGTATGTTATTAACTTAGCCATATGGCACTTAGTCAACTGCGCTTTATGGTACATTATCAACTACTCCTTGTGGCATTCAACTATTAAGCCTTCTACGCTCTATCTATTACACCCGATAGTTTTCGAATTACTATGCTTATGGTATGTTATTAATTAAGCCTAATGGAACATAATCAACTACTCTTTATGGTACATTATCCACTAAGCCTTATGACATTCGACTATTAACCTTTGAACGTTCAATCTATTTCGACTTATGACATTCAATCATCTAAGCCTTACGGCATTCAACTACTAAGCCTTACGACATAATTTAAATACTACGCATTACATAATTCAATCCACTTATCTTGCGACATGCAAAGAACTTAGCCTGCAGCACCAAATCCTTGTTATACAATAAGGTTAGAATACCAATTTTATACTATATGATATGGCTGGATTCTCCAATTCCAAGGTTCAAACCTTCAACTCCTCACTAAAACGATGAGGCAACTCTTGAGGTTCAAACCTTCAAGTCCTCACTTAAATACTGAAGTTTAGACCTCTAATTTCCCACTAAACGATGGGGAAAAGAATTTCAAATTCATTTTCAAAAGCCCTCATCATGAGAATAGATTTACAATTACTTTTTCCTTTACAGTATTCTAATATACACAGCCTTTAACATCTAACTATTTTTGCATTTACGACACTATACTATACATAGCCTTCGGCATACAACTACTTTTGTCATAAGGGGACCCTACTATACATAGCATTCGACATACAACTACTTTTGCCTTTACGACTCTCTACTGTGCAGAGCCTTTGGAATACCATTTATTTTCACTTTTATGACACTCCACTACACATAGCCTTCATTATACAATTACTTTCGCCTTTACGGCACCTTACTATCCATAGCCTTCGACATCAAAATTATTTTTCCTTAATGGAAGCTTACTACCTATAGCATTTGGCATACAATTGCTTTAAACTTTACCGCACTCTACGACATATATCCTTTGGTATACAACTACTTTCATCTTACGGTACCAACTACACCTAACCTTTAGTCTCCAAGTCCTCTCTATGCAATAAGATCGTCACATTTTTATCGAATATTGACCAAGTTTAGTAATTACGGTAAACTAAAACAAACTAAGGAAAAAATGGAATAACTAAGTAAACTCCACATTCATCATATAAAGTGAACTTTATGGGACATGTGTTATACCATCTACTTAGTTATTTCCAATTCCAAAGCATATAAGTTTGACCTTGTATTAATCTTCCCATGAATATTAAAAATCAATTGACATATTGTATATACTTTTACATAGCGCTCTTCGTCACATAAAACCGAAGGATGAGTCCATATGCTGAGGTATAGATAATATAAGAGAGGAGTGGTCCCTCAACTAGCTAAACATTAAGGGATTAAGCCATCCAAGATGCACCAACCGAAAGCTAATTATAAGGCAAGACTTCAAGGTCAAAGATTTTATAAAAAATAATCATGATCAATGGCTCAAATGAGCAAAAATGTATACATCGCACATGGATTGCCACGTCCAAAAACTTTATATAAGATGCCAGGTTAGTAATCCATGTCAATAGGCAAGCAACCCAGATATCAACACATGTTCCAATCTTAATCCTACAAACAGGCCAAATCAACAATCCAAAAGGAGAGCTCTTCGTTAGTGATGGCACAATCAAATGCCTATAAATATGCATAGATTCCAATGCATCAAGAATCTTCTTGGGGGCACCAATATAATTAGAATACTAAATAAATTATACTTCTCTATATTAAACCTCATATCAAAACTCTATATTAGAAGATTTAGTTAAATCATCATTGTAACAGCCTCTCGGCTATGTAGTAGAACTCTAAAAAAGAACAGGACGTAGGGATCTTAACCTGAACCACTATAACTCTTGGTGTTTTTAATTTTAGTACATTTACTCTTGGTTTTATTTACTGCCTTCGATCTTGGCTTAGTTATAACTATAAAAATTCGACGTCAACCCATAAGAATTCAAGCTAACTTCTAGCATTTGCATAAGATCTTTAGTTATTAACGTATTAAAGAATTTATCAAATAATCCAATCGAAGCTTTTCCTTCGACCTTTGGGTGTTTGTGTGTGATGAGATACCCGACCAACATATATAAACTACAAAGAAGTTGTAACAAACCGCTCTGAATCAGACCTAAATTCTAACCCAAAAAAGCCTATCGAAACTTAGACCCATTTCAAAGCTTGTTGTTAGTTGGTATAAATAACAATACAGAGTTATTTAATTATACATTCAGAACTCACAGCGGAAGGATAAAATATAATAACAAAAACAATCCATGTTTTATTTAAAATCCAAATGTCATAAAATCCAATAAAAATCACCACATATTAGTATTACACCATTTGCAAAATATAACATAGTTTTCAACGGGTACATAAGAAAATAACATGTATAGATAAATAGATAACCGCCATAAGTTTCCTTCTTGCCTCCGCCTTCAGGATCGTCTTTCCTAACCTGTGTTAGAATGAGGATGGGGTAAAAACAACACATGTCTGGTGAATAAGAATCTCAAGCCTTTCTATTATAATACTTAGGCAGTAAAATTTAAATTGGAATATGCTTTTTGTATATCAAAATTATTCTATATTTTTTGACTTTAAGCCCTAAGGTTTTCCCAATCCAATTATATAGCCTTTATGCTTTCAGCCTAATAACGCATATCTATTGTCAATAATATCCCATCAATGTAAGAGATAGTACCCAAGTCAGTTAATACCTTTTAATGAAAACTAGGCAGACTCTAACCATTTAATACCTTTATTTAAGGCTGGTCCCCGTCATTTAATACATATCCTAAGGCGGACTCCTCAGTGGTACTTATCTAGCTGATATTTTATGGAATCTCTTTTGCCACTTAACACTTCACGTCGAAGCGGACCCTTTCTCGAGATATCCTTTATCGTTCCAAACCAATAATCCCAACCATTTACTACTTCCTATATAGGGAAGAGGCGGGAACTTACATAACTACTTAATACCTTCAATCCCTGAAGCAGGTCCTTTGTATTATGACTCGTACTCTACAATGACATCTCACGTTATTCTGACTATTCATATGTACGATAGCTAGATTAGCTATGCAGATTTAACCTATATAATTTGGGACTAACCTTGCGTCATCCGTTGTTACTTATTATAGACGATGTCTTACATCAGCTCTAAAGTCACACTGCTTGTAGTAAGATTAGCTGGGCAGAATTCTATGTTCTTTTGAATGATCTTGCATCCCTTAGCCATAATCTGCAACACTATATATATATTATCACGCGTCTCGACGCATTTAATTTTTAGGCCTTATAAGAAAACTTCTTATTTTGCCTCTATAATTAATTTCTTTCCTAAGAGGGATTTAACAATAGTTAATAACCTATTAACTACGCAATTAATATGTTATAATTTTATGTCATTTACGCACATATATATATATATGTATGTATATATATATATATGTGTGTGTGTGTGTGTGTGTGTATGAACACTTAGTAAATTCTAAGCATGTAGAGTTTACTTCCAACACTAACGTTTAAATATCAAATCTTTAAAATTATACAGGTCCCATTTCCATATTAACACATATATCATAAATCAAATATCCAAAATCTAATTAATAGACTTGTATAAAAACCAAATCTAAACCTCTTATTTTACTTTAAAAAAATGGAAAAAATCAATAACCAAAACTTATAATTTACATACTTTTACGCTCTATTCAACTTCTTTTATTATATGAAATTAGACAAAGGAATTTCTATTCAAATTATGGAAATAGGCGGTGCAAACTACAAATAAGGATTCATACCTTACAAACCATTTTCTAATCAAAACGCTTAATCAGGTCCAAAGAAGAAGGTAAGAAGTGGAATAGAAGGTAAACTATTGAAATTGGAAAATATACACAAATTCTATTATTTTAATATAAAACGATAAAATTCCAACCTAAGAATTAACATTCACGTTAGGGGAATTTTGGGTGTTTTAATGTGATGTTTACGTAAACCAAAATTCCCCAAGGCATATATCAAATCCAATCTACACTATTCATTTTCTAAAACAGAAAGACTAAAATTTCCACTTATTGTAGGCCCTTACATTTGCTCCTTTTTGGATTTGGCATGCCTACAATAATTTCCTTTAGATCTCTCTTGTTTAGAAATACGCAATAAAGGAATTACATAATAGACATATATATAATTTCTTACCTGAAACACAAAAGAATTTTTTTAAATCTTTTGAATAAAGATACTAACGGAGCTTCGCTAGACTCCCAAAATAATTTATGAATGAAAGTGAGGGGGATGGGCTCTTATTTATAATGGTTGGAATGCACCAAAACCTTCGAATTTAGGTTAGTGTAAAATAATAAAAATATGAACATTCAAAGTGTAAAAACCCTAGCTTCCACCGATCGATCGCCGCTACCCTACCAGTCGACTAACCTAAGTAGGCAGTCGACTGGTATGCTTACTTTTAGGATATTATTTTATGCCATTGTTTTTATTTTTATACTCCTTAATTATCACTTATTGTTAATTTTCAACGATTATTTAACCCCCAAGTTTAATTGCTATTAACTTTCAAATTTAAGAATTATTTATTTATTTGAATTTGAATTTTGTATAAGTTATTTGAATGTAAATTTTTCAAACGTCCATAATTTTTCCGCTTGAGCTCCATTTTCAACATATTATGTATGGAAATTTATCAGAAAATCTCTACAAATGCAAAAACATAAATTTCATGGTCAAATTTTGGCTTTTGCAAAATTTCTATTTTTAGCCTTATCTTATTTAATTAATATATCTTATCGTATTTTATTTATTTCTTATTAATTTTATGGGGTATTACATTCTCCACCCATCAAAAGGATTTCATACTCGAAATCTTTCCAAGAGGCAAACAACATAATGCGCAATAAACATCTATGTTATACAACAAATTTATCGACACAACCGTCTACTCAATCAAAGTGTAATGTGATTATGTGTACATACTATAGGTAAGCTTAATCCTAGCGTGAGTGTGTGATCATGACATATAAGTATGCATGCAAACATTCTAAACATGCATTAAATTTCTATATGATTACGAAGTGACGGTGAAAAAGTATAGCAACCATCTCATACCATCCTATCTAGCAACCATGATGCAATCAAAACCTAGTTTTTGAGAGAGAAATTTACCAGTGAAAAGCTCAGGATAAGTGATCCTCATCTTCTCTTTAGTTTCACATGTGCTTTCCATCGGATTTGTAACAATTGGTTCTTTAGCCCTCTAAAATCGACACTAATACACCATCGATATTCATGTGCCATAAATCCAAGCACCGGAGACCCGATTCGTTGAGGGTAAAAGGAAAAGAAGATAGAATAGAATCTTACATGAATGGAATAACATATATTATTTCAATATATATAACCTTTACATCAAAAATTTTAAATACATTTATCAAAGTTAAACATGGATAGTTATAAACCTCTGTCCGTACAAAATGAAGAATACAATAGGACACACGTGTGGTGGGAATGGATAATAGTCTACTGAAGAATCTTCTAACTCCATGCTCTGAGCTCTTCTAGATTTCTTCTAACTAAACCTGACTGCTAGGCTATCCGCAAAAATAGGGCACCCCGAGTTAAAGGAAAAGGAAATAAGCTCCGGGTCAGTCATGAAACTGATGTGTGAACTCAAAATACGGGTATTGAAAATAAAAGGGTATCTTGTAAGACCATGCCGCACATAAATATGGAATGAGTTTTTATCTTATGATAACCAAAATCTTTACTACACAAAATTTGGGATGTTATTTTTAATGATGTTCATTTTTAAAACACTTGCAAATTAAAGACTTATCAATCTTAGCAGAAATCCTTGCATCTCACATTTCAGTACATTGCACAACTAAGTCCGTATAGCACTTAATGGATATTGTGTTTCCAACTGAATAGTGAGGTAAGAGACTACCTTTCGTACAGTGCATTTCTAAAGGAATGCACCCGAGGCCTCTAATTGGTCCTTATGTGAATTAAGATTGGCCTATCCGAAAATTACACAAATAGCACCGAGTACTACATCACATGGCCGTCACCAACCTATCCGAGATGTCTCATAGCGTACACCACATAATTTAAACCCGACGTTATAGTGGGTAGAAATTTCATATATCTAGAAGGTGATTTATAACCTGATTGGTTGCGACCCACTTTAACCTTAAAACATCCCTTATTTTACTATTCCTTATGATTACCTTTTTATAGAACATATTCCACTTTGAATGCCACTTTGCCATTTCATAGTCACACCACTGATTTCAAAAAACGTATAACTCTTGAGCACGTACATCTTAGGAAAGGGTGTTAAGCTAAGAGAAGTCGCCTCCCTCACCATCAAACAGATGATACTTCCATAGAGATCAAACCATATGATCTAGAAATGCAACATCAGACATTCATCCATACAAGTTGTCTAGGAACAGGAAAAACGAAGGCACTTTCCCACCACATCCTATCGAACATTACCCACAGGATTAGTAGCGAGTTAATCCTAGCAAACGAAGATCCAAGAACGAAGGGGCCACCTCTATTTATTTAACTTGGGAGAAAATCCGAACACTATCAATAAGTAGCCCTTCCGTTGTGAAGATCCATGACTTCAAAATCAAGTTCTTCAATATATATTTTCTTCACTTTCGAAACGTAAAATGGTTCGAAGTGGTTTACGGATAGGAATCACCCAAATCTGACCCCGGTTCCTTTAAACCAATTACCGATAAAAAGATGTTTTATAAACAAGTATTTATCATTTGATTTATTTATCTCTTTTTATTGGAAAAAAATCTTCGAGAGATATGTATCTTAAAAAAAATTCTTGTTGGTATATACGAAATCATTAAACCTCTCTTAGTTAACTTCTTTGGTTTAATTAAATAATTCTAAATCATCTTACTTAAAACTTAACCAAAATTTCTTATTCGTAAAACATAACTTTTTTAATAAGTTGAAACCATTTTATCTAAGTTGGTAAATTCGAATTGTTTAAACCTGGAAAATTTAATCTTTTATCCTTAACTTGTTTTTGACATTTCGACCTTATCTATCCCTCGCTTAGGAGAGGCCAAATGAGCTAGGGCACTAATTACTCTTGAACATCTCCTTAGTTTAAGCATCTCACCCAGATTTCATGAATAGAAAAATTAGGTGTACTCGTCGGCTTATTAGAGCCATGATTAACAATTTGTTTATAATAGCTTTTCTTTAAATCATTTATTTTAAAATCTTTTGAATTATAAAGTCTTTAAATCATCTTTAAAACACTTAGGTTACTCATTTAAAAGCATTTATAAAAGATTTGGAAAAGAATTGTTAAGTTTAAAGTTATATTTCAAAAGTTATTGAAAACCACTGCAAACAATGCTGCGAGTAGTGTTTTTAAAGTTATATTGATCAAAACGGCTTTTCTATCTTTTGAAAACTTATTTATAGAACTCCAATATCTTTTAATTTTTTTTTAAAAGATTTACATAGATTTTTCCATATTTTTAAAACATTTAAAGATATTAAATTTTAAGACATCCCTTTTTGTATTCCGAACTGCAAAACCACGATTATTTAAAAACCTTGTTTTACTTATATTTCAAAATCAACTTATTGATATATCGATCTTTTTCCTTTCTTTGAAAACTATGGATATAATAGTATTAAAAATTCTTGTTACAAATAATTCCGAGCTATATTCCACTTTATATGCTCATTTAACTTTTGCGGTGCGAAATCGCAAACTACCGTTATGGATGCGCCTAGTTTTGACTTGATTATCAATTTTCATTTAAATCTTGTCGAGAAAATTTTAAAAAATTCTAATCATTTTCAAGGGGTTTAATGATTCCATATTTCGAAAAGTGATTTCCTTATGTGATATCGACATGTATTTAATTTGACTTGTTAAAATAATCATATTAAACAATCAATACTTGATGATCAAATTATAAACAAGCAACCAAACATGATTAACAATCATCACAACCCAACATAGCAAACAATATATATCATCCAATATATATATATATATATATATATATATATATATATATATATATCTGTGTGTGTGTGTAGTTTCTCACCCATTTCCAAACCGATACTTTCTACCAACATTTAAACAAATCAACGCTTCACTAAACATCTTCCAAATACCCAAAGCTCATGGCCATGCCTCCTTTCACTTGCTAATCATGCTTCCCATGATGACTTGGGCTTAATACTAGAGTTTAGAAGAGATTAAAGAAGATTTGGTTAATTTTTGGAAAAATTAGAGAGTAATCAATGGATTAGTGCTTAAGCACTTCCATTATTTTTAACTCTTCTACTTTTTTTCAAGTTTCAAGGAAGAAGAGAGACTTCCAATGGAGCCATTAAAGAGTATAAGAAAGATCAAGAATGAAGAAGGAGAAGCAACAACAACAACAACAAAGCTATTTTTCCCAAACAAGTTGGGGTTGGCTAGAGATGAAACCCGAAACTAAGTGACGAAAGTAATTTAAAGGTTATGATAATAACAATAACAATAGCAATAACAAAATAAAGTCAAATAAGTAAATTAGTAAAAATAGCGACCAAGTAAAAATAAAAATAAAGATAGAAATACAAATGTAAAATAATAATAATAATAAGAACAACAACAACAACAACAACAACAACAACTAGTAAATAAATAATATTAATAATAAATAATGATGATAACAGTACAAATAGTAATAATGGTGTTGATAGTAATATTGATCAAAAACCAAATGCTACGTCTTAGGATCTCTTTCCTTAGTCCTATAATCTAAAACTTAAAAAAATCATAGCTCATGGTTCTAGTATGCTGATCGCTAATTTCCACGCGTTCCTATCTGTTACCAGCTCTTCGGATATATTCCAACCCTTCATGTCCCTTTTAACTACTTCCTCCTATGTCAGTCTTGGTCGACCTCTACCTCTCTTTGAGCAAATGATGCGGCATATAATTCCACGTGCACAGGTGCCTCGAGCGGTCTTCGTTGGAGGTATCCAAACCATCTTAAGCGATATTGAATTAGCATCTCCTCAATTGGTGCTAATCCAAGTTTTCCACGTATATCAACATTTCTAATTCGGTCTCTTCTTGTATGACTACAACTCCATCGCAGCATACACATCTCTGCTACGTTTATCTTCTAGACATGCTTGTTTTTAGTAGGCCAACATTCTGCACCATACAACATCGCAGGCCTAATTGTCGTTCTATAGAACTTTTCTTTAAGCTTCTGTGGGACTTTCTTGTCACAGAGAATGCCAGATGCCTGTCGCCACTTCATCCATCCCGCTCGAAATCTAAAACTAACATCTTCATCAATCTCACCACCATACCCTTACCCGCCCTAGAAAATTCCTCCCCTTCCATCTTGGCGCACGGCAACCCCCTCCCCCCATATAGTAATGAGGTGCAGGTGATGGTGATGATGATAGTGGAGGTGGTGATGTGATGTGGTGTAAGGTTGATTTGACATTTGCTTTCTAAAGTAATTATTACTTTATATATTTATTTTATTACTCTATGTAAATATATTTTTACTTTTCTATTTTTTATTAGTTGCATATGTATATGCTAACATGTATATGATATATATGTGTTCAATTTATGTAAAGAACATTGTACGACTTATATACGTCAAACCGTTACGAATTCTAATTTCGATTCCCGTTTATATTTTTACTCCTTAGTTAATATATATGTAAATGTGTGCGTGTGTATATATAAACAAAGTTTGAAAACTAATTTCTTATCACTATAGGTGAAATAAAACAATCCCAATTGAATTATAATATCATATAAATCAATATTGAACAATTGTTTACAAAAAGTGTATTATATCGATAAACCTATATCGATTTTTCTTATATTTTCAAATCAATTATATATATCTTTATAAAACTATATAAATGATTTATCATCACTTTATTATATTATAAATAAATTATTATCATTTTAAAACAATTATTTGGATAATTATAATAATTATTAAATCATTTAATCTCAATCTAAAATTATTAATTATAATGACATTACTGATGATGTTATAAATTCATTTTATTTTTCAAAAATAAAATAAATTATTTTAATTCATATTCTTGTTTAAATATAAAAACGAGTGTATAAATCGAGTTCCATTCGTGACTTTGGATAATTATAGAGTCATTTATTGATACAACGATTTTCGATTATTTTATCTATTTAAATCCCTAGAAAGATATTTTTTCTAAATTTTCGTTTAAAATAAGACTACCATTATTATCCATTCTTCAAAACAAGATTATTATTATTATTAATTATTACTCAAAATAATTTTATTTATATCATTAACCTTTTATTTGAATATTATAAAAATAAATCAAATTTATCAAAGTGATAAATTTACGGGTCGTTACAGGATTGTTCCACATTGTACTCAAAACCAATTTAATTTCTTTGTTGCGAGCTTCCTAGTTTCATGCTCCAAAATTCGTGCGGTGGCATAGGATGCTATTAACTCTGTCTCATCATCCCCCAATTGATCAAGCTCTATAACCGTAGTTGTACTATGAAGGCATTTCCTTAAGTGCAAAACATGAAAAATTTATGGTAACTTAACGCGGTAGGGCAGTTTTCCTATTCTTTCCAAAATTTGAAAAGGCCCAATATCTCTTGGTGCCAATTTTCCCAATTTTTTGAATCTCATGATTTTCCTAAAAGGGGAAACTTTGATAAACATTACTTCCCCGACCGCAAACTCCAATTTTTCTTCTCTTATCTGCATAGGGTTTCTGGCGGTCTTACGGTGCCTTCATACGTTGCCTAATCAACCCTACCTTATTCGAAGTTTTGCAAATCAAATCTAGACCGAGTATAATTTTTTCGGTGGTTTCCACCAATAGTTTGGCGATTTACATGGCCATTTATAAAGTGCTTCAAAAGGTGCCATACCAATCCTTGATTGGGCACTATTATTATACACAAACTCAACTAATGGTAGATGCTGCTCTCAGTGTCCTCCAAAGTGCATGATGTAACCTCTCAACAAATACTCCAAGATCCTATTAACTCGTTTAGTATGTTCACCGGTTTGTGGATGATAAGCAGTACTAAGATTCATTGAAGTTCCTAAAGCCACTCGCAAACTCTTCCAAAACTCACTGGTAAATAAGGGACCTTTATCACTAATGATACTACTTAAAATTTTTATAAAGTCGAGCCACCTCTGTGATATAAATATATGCTAGAGATGCCGCGATCCTATTGCTCCTAATGGGAAAAAAAATAGGCAGTTTTGGTGAGTCTATCCACTATGACACAAATTGTTTCATTTCCACTTCGACTCATAGGCAACCCATTTATAAAGCCCATTGGTATATGTTCCCATTTCTAGGTCAAAATTTCTAACGGAAATAATAATCCTCTAAGCTTCCCTTGGTCAGCCTTTATCCTTTGGCATGTTAAACATCTAGAAACAAATTTAGCTACTTCTTCTTCATTCTTGGCTAAGAGAAGATTCTTTACATATCCCTATACATCTTATTTCTTTCGGAGTGAATTGACATCCTTGAATGGTGACAGTCCGCAAGCACTTCCTCCAACACAATATTAATCTTTAGAAAGCCAAACATCCATCTCTCCTCAAACATCCCTTCTCGCCAACTGCATATCTATTGACGTGTGGAAATTGTTCTCCTCTACTTAGCTTACCCAAAATATCAACTATCTCCTCATCCTTCTTTTGCTTTAATCCAATGCGGTCCATTAATGTTGGCCTGACCTCCAATGCTACCAAATAACTTTAGGTGGATTTCGTAGGC
This sequence comes from Allium cepa, assembly GCA_030765085.1. NCBI lineage: Eukaryota > Viridiplantae > Streptophyta > Magnoliopsida > Asparagales > Amaryllidaceae > Allium > Allium cepa. The sequence continues at coordinate 624,586,887 of CM060941.1, forward strand.
CATTGGAAGCTGAAATTTAAGAGGAACTCCAACCACCTTCACTCGTATATAGCCCCTAAGGTAGCATGCCTCCGGCTAAGGGCATTGACGACAACGTTCCCTTTTTCGAGGTATAATGTATCCTAAAGTCATAGGATGCTATAAACTCCATTTTCCTCTGCTTCCAAAGATTTAAATCCTTCAGGGAAAATAGGTATTTGAGCAATATATGATCAGTGAATAGCTCAAACATTTCACCTAAAAGAGAGTGCCTCCAAATTTTCAAGGCAAAAGAAATTGCCGCCCACTCCAAGTCGTGAATTGGGCATCTCTTCTCATGGTCCTTCAATTGCTTGCTAGCATAATCTATTGCCCTTCCTTCTTGCACAAGAACTGCTCCCAATCCTATGATATATGCATACATATAAACTGTAAAAGGATTCTCAAATGCTTCCATGCATTTCTAATCCCATGAAAGACTAGAATCTTCTTAGTTATGCGAGTTAGAGGGACTGCTTTCTTTGCAAAGTCCTTTACTGATTTCCTATAGAAACCGGCTAAGCATAGGAAACTTCTAACCTCCTTGGCATTCCTCGGAATCTTCAAATTTGAACAGCTTCCACATTGCGGGGTCCACTGCTAATCCATGCTTGAAAACACCGTGACCAAGAAATCTCACCTTCTTTCAAAAATTACATTTTGAGAATTTGAATTTAAGTTGGTGCCTTGTCAAAGTCCATAGTATCTCCCTTAAGTAATTTTCATGCTCTACTTTACTCTTGGAGAATACTAAAAGGTCATCAACAAAAACTACGACAAACTTATTCCACTGTCCCTTAATTACTCTACTCATCAAATTTACAAATTATGTAGGGAATCATCAATCCAAAGGGCATTACTTCCCATTTATAGAGTCCATCTGGCATGAAAAAAGAGGTCTTTGGTTTGTTATCCTCTACAATCCTTAAATGATGAAACCAAGTTGCCAAAGATTTTGGCTCCTATAAGATGATCAAATAAATCGTCTATCCTAGGTAAAGGATACATATTCTTCCTCATTAACTTATTGAGTTCCTTATAGTCAACACATAACCTTAATGATCCATCTGCCTTAGTAGCAAAGACAACAGGAGCTCCCCACTCTGAAGTATTCCATTGGATGAATGCCTTATGTAATAGCTCTGAGATCTGCTTGTCTAACCCTTGCCTTTCTTTAGGGGCCATATGTCTTAATGGCAGAGCGATCGCTCTAGCTTCTTTCTCCAAATCAATCCTAAACTCGATCTCCATTCGAGGTGGAAGACATGAGACTTCTTTAAAGGCATCAGGAAATTATTGAACTAGGGGTATGTATGAAAGCTCATTTTGAGATAGGCTGAACTAGTGTAAATAGCTTAACTCGACCGAGTATTAGGATATACAATGAATCTCTATATCTCGTCCTCTACAACTCTTTAAACGTACAACCCTTCTATTGAAATCTAAGATTGCCCCATAGTACAACAACCAATCCATTCCTAAGATAAGTACATACTCTTGAAATTAAGAACGTATGTATTACAAATGAAATCAACATCGCATATGTCTAACACCAGGTCTTTAAAAATTAAGAAAAGATATGTCAACCCTCCAACAGGATTTGATACAACTATTGGGTTAACAATTTAGGTTTGATTATTTAAGGATTTTATCACATTCCAATCTATAAATGAATGCGATGCTCTAAAGTCAAATAGGGATGAATTATATTCCCAAAAATAAGAGTTATACCTTCCATTGCCGCCTTCCCTTGGTCTCTAGAGGGTAGTCTACTCAAAATAGGGACAACCTCAATAGTGTAGGCTTGTCCACTCTATCCTTCATTCTCCAGCTTCAGACATTGATTCTTGAAGTGCCCCTCTTTATGGTAGAGATAACATTTTCCCTTAAAATCTTCCTTCAACAAATTCACTTTACAATCTTTGGCAATATGTCCTTTCTTTTAGGATCACTTACACACCCTACCGTCTTTCCTGAATTTTCCTTCGACTTCTTATCTGCCTGAAAATTTCCCTTTTTTTGGCTCCCCCTTTGTTTTTAGTAGATCCTGCCTTCTCCTTCTCCATCTCTTTATCCTGTGCACTAGTCATTTGCAGCAAAGCCATTTCAACTAGTGTTTCATATGTGGCGCTAATGGGCACTCAGGTAAATAATAATTCTCTTAATGGAGAATTTAGGCGCTCGACAAACTTCATGGCCTTTTTCATGGGTGTATCTATAAAATTCATTCTAAACTTAGCTTGCTCTGTGAATTTACTATTATACTCCTTCATAGTAGAGTCTCTTTACCTAAGTTGTATAAACCTCTCCAATTTCTAGCTCACTTCTGCATTCGACATAAACCATGATTCAGATTGGTTCTTGAACTCATACCAAGTGACATTATCATCATTCTCCTTAGCCAAAATATTCCACCAATCCAATGCCTCTCACTTATGGTGCCAAGCTATCATTCTCCGCTTCATCTGATTCTCCCAATGAAGCTCTCGAAATATCCTCTCATGATCATTTATCCATGCCTTTGTTTCCTCAAAACCTTCTATTCCCGAATATACTCTTCCTCCCATGTTTAGAAAATCCTTATAAATTTTAGGGAAGTCAAAAGGGCGAGATGTTGTTTCAGTAGGTGAGGCAGTGGGTGCCATCGCTGTAGCTTGTTGAGGAACATGGACTTGTCCTATGTGTTTGAGGTATTGTTTAAACCATTTGGGCACCCTTTGAATGGTGGGCATTCCTCGACCGAGATTCCCAATTTTAAAAGAAGAAGGGTTTTCAGCCATAATCTCCATCTGTAGGTTAAACTTTCAGTTACAATAGCCTAAGATAGTATTATATGCTATAATAATGTTTTTCCTTGTGTGTTTGCATGTATTCAAAAATGGAGTGAGTGTGTGCGTGTGTGTAGTGTGGGTTTTTGAAAAATTATTTCAAAAATAACAAGTACGCTTCTTATATGTACATTTATCCCCATTGATGGGGTAACCTAAGCTCTGATACCAAATATAACAATCCACTCTGAAACGGATCTAAATTCCAGCCCAGAAAAGGCCCATCGAATCTTAGACCCATTTTCAAAGCTTGCTGTGATTGGTATAGAAAGGGCTATTTATTTATAGCTTCAGAATTCACAGCGAATGGATAAAATATAATAACAGAAACGGTACCCATTTTATTTAAAATCCAAACGTCATAAAATCCAATAATAGCTATCACATATATGTAGTACAACATTTACAAAATATTACATCATTTTCAATGGGTACATCAGAAAATAATACGAAAGGATAAATAGATAAATGCCATAAATTTCCTCCACGCCTTCACCTTCAACATCATCTTTCCTAACCTGTGTTTTAATAAGGAGAGATTTAGAATGACATATGACTGGTGAATAAAAATCTCAAGCCTTACTATTATAGTAGTTGGGCAGTTTAATTTAAATTGCAATATGTCTTTCGTATATCAACATTATTCTTTTTGACTTTAATCCTTAAGGATTTCCCAATCCAATTCTATAGCCATTATGCTTTCAGCCTAATACCTATATTTATTGTCAATAATTTTCTATCAATGTAAGAGATAGTACCCAAGTCACTTAATACCATTTAATGGAAACTACGCAGACTCTGACCATTTAATACCTTTATACAAAATAGGTCTCTGCCATTTAATACCTATTCCAAGTCAGACTCCTCACTGGTACTTATCTAGCTGACGTTGCATGGAATCTCTTCAACCATTTAGTAATATCGAAGCAGGCCCTTTCCTAATATATCCTTCATCATTTCTGACCAATAACCCCAATCATCTACTACTTCCTACATAGAGAAGAGGTAGGCCCTCACATAGCCACTTAAAACTTTTAATACCTAAAGCAGGTCCTTCGTATTATAACTCGTACCCCATAGTGACGTCTCACAGTAGTTTGACTGTTCATAGGTATTGATTTCCAGATTAGCTGGGCAGATTTATCCTACAGAATTTAGGATTAACCCGCGTCATCCGTGGTCTCTTATTATAGATGATGTCTCACATCAATCCAAAAGTTACATTGCCGATAGCCAGATTAGCTAAGCGGACTTCTGTGTGCTTTTGACTGACCTTGCATTCCTATAACTTATTCATAATTTATAACACCACATTCAATATTTAGGCCTTACAAGAAAACCTTCTTATTTCGCCTCTACTATTAATTTGTTTCCTAGGGAGGATCCAACAGTAATTAATTAACTATTAACTATGCAATTAATATGTCATAATTATACGTCATTTACGCTAATACACACACATACTCTCTTATATATACACACACGCGCGCGTGCGCGCACTTTGTAAATTCTAAGCGTGTGGAGTTCATGCCCTAATGTAATGATTAAATGTCAAATCTTCGAACTTATACAAGTCCATTTCCTTGTTAACATTTATATCATAAATCAGATATCCAAAATCAAATAAATTGAGTAGTATAAAAACAGAATCCAAACCCACTTATTTTACATTAAAATAGCAGAATAAATCTATTGTAGAAACTTACAATTTACATACCTTTATGCTCTATTCAACTTATTCTTTTACATGAAATTAGAGAAAGAGAATTTCTGTCTAAATTGTGGAAATATGCAGTGCAAACTACGAATAGGAATTCGTACCTTACAAACCATTTCCTAATCAAAACCCTTAATTAGATCCAAAGGAGAAGTTAAGAAGTGGAATAGAAGGCAAAATATTGAAATTAAAAAATTTGTATAAATTCCATTATTTTAATATATAAAACAATTAAGATTCCAACCTAAGAATTAACGTTTCGCTTTGTGGGAATTTCGGTTGTTTTAATGTAATGTTTATGTAAACTAAAATTCCCCAAGGTATATATCAAATCCAAACTACACTATTCAATTACTAAAATAGAAAGACTAAGATTTCCACTCACTTTAGGTCCTTAGCTTGCTCCTTTTTGAGTTTGACATGCCTACAATAATCTTCTTCAGATCTCTTTTTTTTGGAAATATTTAATAAGGGAATTGCATACGGATTAGATTCAAAAATTTAGAAGTTAGAGGAGAAAAGGATTAGAAAGTAAATAATAAACACAAACGATTTCTCACTTGAAACACTAAATTTTGTTTGGAATCTTTTGAAGAGAGGAACAAACAGAGCTTCGCTAGACTCCCAAACTAATTTGTGAACAAAAATGAGGGGACTAGGCTCTTATTTAGAGTAATTGGAATGCACCAAAACCATTGAATTTAGGTCAGTTTAAAATAACAAAAATCCAGACGTTCAAAGTGTGAAATCCCTTGCCTAGTTGATCGCCTCTAACCTACCGGTCGATCGCTAGCGGTTGGCCGGCCCCTTGGATAGGTGGTCGACCAGTATGCTTATTTTTGAATATTATTTTATGTCATTATTTTTCTTTGTTATATTCCATTATTATCACTTAACTTTAATTTTTAACAATTACTTAATCCTTAAGTCTAATTGCTGTTAACTTTCAAATTTAAGAATTATTTATTTGTTTGAATTTGAATTATATTTTAATTATTTTGAATCCAAAAACTTCAAATGTATATAACTTTTCCATTTGAGCTCTGTTTTCAACATATTATATATGGAAATTGATCAGAAAATTGTCACGAATGGAAAGACAAATTTATTGGTCAAATTCTAACTTTTGCAAAATTTCCATTTCTAGCCTTATCCTATTCAATTAATTCATCTTGTATTATTTTATTTTATTTATTTCTTATTAATTTTACATGGAGTTACACGACATCATGCCTAAAAAGTCAGCTGAAGACAAAAGCCGAAGAAATAATCAAATAGAGGACAAGTTATGTTAGCGAATATAGAAAGGTACTGATAGCCAATGCAAAAACATGTGTAGCTTAATTGTTTGTATGTCAAATTTCCAACGTATAGGTTAGGAGTTTGACTCTTGTCAAGTGCAACTTTCGATATTTTTAGACAATTCATATCATTTGAGAAATCAACATATAAAGCCAACGAAGCAAAGACTTAAAGACTTGTTGAGTCATACACACATGCACACACACACACGTATAACTATAGACAAACTTTTCTAAAACCACTCAAATTCAAATATCTGCATTTCAGTCGTTGAATTTTTATATTTTTCAAAATATGACCATTGCCACTTTCTGAACTAATTTTTTTTCAAATTCAAAATATGACTACGGTAGCTTTCTTTAATTGGTATATCTCTCCAAATATAAAAACCTCTTCATCTCAAAGAGTGGAAAATTAAACACTTAAACCTTAAATATTTCGTCTATACTCTAGTATACATTCTAAATCTCCAAGCTCATACAAAAAAATCCCAAAACACTTATCATATCGAAAGATCCAATTCCCATAACCCATTCTCCTCTTCTATATTTATTTGAGTGGTTATAGGAATATGTAATGGCATAAACTAGAAATTTTGTATTGTTAAAGAACAATACATCATGTTAGAGTTGTATATGCTATTTGTAGAGGGAAGTCTTGTGTTGCATCATAGGTAGAGTCGAAGTCCTATTCGAGAAGTTTAAGCGAAGTATGCATGATACCTATTCGTCTGGGTTAAGTGAAGGCTGTAGAGAAAATCCAAAAGTGGAGTGTAACATCCCCTATTCTAAGGCCCAAAACATACTGCTACAGATTCATCCATAGTTATTAATTCTTAGTGACAAAGTGTGACTATATTAATCATATCAATAATCAGAAGCACTTGAATATGAAAAACAACACAGTTTAATAATAAATTTTCATATTCATTTCACAAATGATATTTCATATTCATTACAAAATCCCAACCGTAATCTCATATTCAAAGAAAACATAATTATTACAAAATACTCAAAGTGCGACATATGAAGATGCCTCCTTGGTTGATCATAGTCAAATACTTGGCTATTATACAACTTTGTCATTACATCCATAGATAAATCCAAACTACACAACGAAAATACATATAGATCTTAATAGCTAGATTTCCTCCTGCATGTCTCTGGAAGCTCATTCGTCTAGCCGGAACTTGAAAGCCCTTACTCCCGACCTACTCAAATGAGTACCCCGTTGTTTAAGGGGAAAAACAAGAACTTCAGTCAGACAATAGTCTTGTGTAAATAATAACCTATCATCTCAAACCAAATAGATATCTAGTGAGACCATGTCGTAGAGTGAAATGGATTTTCCCCTCACTAGTATCTTAAGAAAAATATACTAACCACAAACTGTGCTCGTGCATCCACAATAGTTAAAACATAATAATATATGATGATATGCAAAAACGCAATATACTTTGGATTACCCATCCTAATTTATCTGACTATCGATAAAAATTTACAGTTTTTCTAAGTCACAAAGAACCTATTAGTTTTTATGGGCTAAGTAATAATCTGTCTCAATTCTTAGAGATAATCTGTCCGACTCATAGTTTTTATGGGACCACTAAGAACCTTTTAGTTTTCATGGGATAACTAATAACCTTCCAATCATAGTTTTCACGGGCTTACTATGAACCTACTAGATTCTATAATAACATCTCTCAAATCATAGTTTTCATGGGATTACTACGAACCTAATGATTTCTATCGATAATACCTCTTAATTCATAGTTTTAATGGGATCGCAATGAACCAATTGATTTCTACCAGTAACATCATCTGGATATAGTTTTCATTGGGATCACTAGGAACCTATTGGATTGTTCCAATAACATTTCTTGTATCATAATTTTTATTGGATGACTATGAACCTATTGGACCCTTCTAATAATATCTAAGTCAATAATTTTTTGATCGGTTCTAAGCATCCTATACTTCTGATCTACCTAATCTTCGGGATGCAATTCTACTCTCTCAGGAGTTAATTCTATTTATACTTACTATTAGATCAACCTAGCTGATTATTCTGCCTCTAATACCCTAAAATTTAGTTATAGATTATACATATGATGTGAGAATGACAATAATAATGCAATAATAACTAATCAAATAAACACAAAAACATATAGCATCCATTATGCAGTATGTTCCAATTACTTTAGCTTAAATAATATTCACTTGGAAATCTTCAATTCAAAACTTTGGCAATTTCATAGTTAAGATCCTTGAAATCATTTTCATAATGATATATGATTAATCCCTTTAAGTCATATTTAAAACAAGGAAACATATAGGCTTTTAAATAGGTTAAAATGTATCAATGTTGATGTCATTTATAATGTCGACATGGTAGCTTAAGGCTCTCTGCTTTATATATAAAAATAGAGTCTAACACATGAAGTATTAACCACATCAACCTTCATCTAGGTCAAAGACAAAATACTAAAACCATTATAAGTTTTGTGGCTTACAGCCGAAGATATAGGGTCATCGACCATTATAAACATATGCTAATTTGCCCTTCTAAAATGCAGTTTTAATTAACTTTGAGAACAACCCTCTTTAACGTTATAAAGACAAGGTGCAGCATCATGGCCAGGGACATCAACACGCATAAGATCACCGGTCTTAATGCACATTCCAAGACCCTCGCGACGTTTTAAATTTTGATACTTAAGTTACCTCGGCTACTATGTCGCTTCTTATATAAAGTCGAAGTCGAAGTCAATAAAGGTGGCATTACTGCCTAAGTTTGGAAAATAACGAAGAGATAAGATGCATTACTGTTAAAAACTGCAGTAAAGATAAGCGATGTCGAAATTAAACTTTTAAAACATTTAGGAGAATCACAAACACCATTACCATCGATACTATATTATCGACAAGGTCGACTTCGATCTACTTAGAAACATTACATGACTACTAAAGTAACTATCTTATGCTTCCTTTCACTTTAATGTGGAAACTCATGGATACGACCTTGTCTTAGGCTCGGCAACGTTGGGGTGGTATGGCATTGTCGTAATTCTTATGAAAACTGTTTTATTACTATTAAAGTAATTTCTTTTCCCCAAATCTTGATTCTTGTCCAATTTCTATTGGATATTACTTCACTTTACACAAATCCTTTCCGAAATCTATCGCATATTAGTTTTTCATTTCCAAAATATTTTCCAAAGGAATTAATTAATAACCATAATTAATTAATAATTTATACACTTAGCTAGCATATAAAATTCATAATAATTTGAAATCACTTAAGAAAAATCCCAAAAATTCACAGAAATTCAAAAATATGATATTCTTTATCATATAAATACTTAATTATTTTAAATAATTAAAACTCGAAATTAACCTATTTCCTCCTTAGGAAATTCATAAAATATTCTTTTTAATTTGAAAAATTATGAAATTAAAAAAATATCTCCAAAATAATTACTTAACATATCAAAAAATCAAATCGTTTAGAGATAAAAATATTATGCTTTACCCTTAAGACCTATATAAATAATTTCATACACTTTCTGTAAATCATTATTTTTTCCAAACAATGATATAATCAACATGGCACAATAAATCATCATAAACAAATCAATCCAAACGATAATTGAACCCAAATAGGTATAAAAATGAGATGGTCTATCATTATTCAACTTTATTTGATAGTGAGAATTGTGAACTGAGTGAGTAGATTTAATTCTCTTTAGCTTTAACTTGGTTTCCCAGGTTTTCTTCTTCTTTTCTTCTTGCTTATGGTCGGCCTTGATTTTTCTCTTTGATTATTTTAGTTTAATAAAAAGGTGAATGATATGGAAGGTAAGAGTTTAAGGGATGAAAGATTTATGTATTCCTATTTTACCTCTCTCATGTATTCTCTTATTTTAAAGTTATTAAAACAATCTTATTTAGTTAAGGCCTGACCTTAATATTTATCAAATCTCAATTCCCTTATCACACTACACATTACATTATTCTATTTAATTTATCTAACTAAATCTCTTGAATAATGTTAATCAAAATTAGGAGTATTATATGGATCTTCGGGATTGGATGTAGGACGAGTGTTCAAGCTAGTATAAATTTTGGTACGATCTTTACTTTACAGCACTTTTATTATTATTTTATTAATCACTTTTACTTCTTATTATCACCTGAATAATTATCCAAAAAAGGTAAAACAAGAGAATAATTATGTAGATCACACCTTCTTGCCATAAAATCGATGCTTTTAGATTTTTCAATTGGTATCAAAGCATTTTTTTTCAACAAGTCATAATAATATTTTTAAACCTATCTGTTCATGTTTTATGGATCTATTCTTTAAGGTACTTTTGATTTTATGGCCACTTTAGGATTTTCCAACTTCTTTGAAGGACAATTGACTACTCACCCTCCTCTATTCATAGGTTATATCTATGCCTATTGAGCTACTAGAATGAGATTCTATATGCAATTCAAGTGTTTCTCTATATGGAAATGACTCATACAAAATATATAAAACCTACTGATAGAGTTAAAGGTACTTCCTAGGGGCAATAATGTAATTTACTATAAATTATTAACTTATAATAAAATCTTGTTCAAACTAAAAAGTGTTTTTCTTTCTATTATTTATTTGGTACAATGTATTATAATTAATTAATTATTTACTTTAAGTATATTTAATAAAAAATCCATAAATGGTTCGTACAGTGATATTATTTATAAGGTGTTGTAATCACGATAAATTTATCACAAAAATAAAAACATCATTTAAATATTCGTAGTCAAGGTGTTTCAAGATTGGATATCCATGCATCCGTTAAGACTAGAGTATGTAAAAGTTTTCAAATGTTAGGCAATATATTACTCATGGCTATTAAGGCACAAAGGGATTACATATTGATAATGATTGGATATAATGACTCACTCGATAGTTTTCTGTTGGTTAATATAACCGAGGTCAAACAGAAATATCAACGTGGCAATATTACATAATTCTATCGACTTGAGAGTACCATAGAGCTTCAATGTGGAAACTCCACTTTGGTTATAGTTAAATTATAGAATGATGTCCACGGATGACTGTAGTTAGGTCGAAGGGAAGTGTTGGAAATGAAACTTCAATGTAGAATTCGTTCTCTCAATTATATAAAGTTAGTATAATGGTCAACTGAAGTCAAATCAAAGTCAAAGTCTCTGGTCAGAGTAGTTCTTTTAATAATAATTGTTACTATTGAATCAAAGACTTTGTATTTGGAATATAAAGTTAAATAGAGCGATAGTGGAATTTTGACCATTATCAAATTCCATAAGTCCTAATCTGATACAGTATTGATGAGGAGAATTGGCGTAAATAATTGTCGCTACCGGATAACGCTTAAATTAAGTTAAATTAGATTTTACCTAAACTATATAAGCGATAAATTTAGGCAAAATGTCACACAACTAGCTAAATTGACAGGTGAACGTTAATATTTGAATTGTTTGATATTAATTGCTAAACTAATTTATGTACAAGAGTCATACAACCGAAATGTTTAATTCTTTGACTTCAACCTTATTTAATTAAATTAATGAATATCTATGAAATAATAATTATAAATTTTTATTTGATTTGTGTTAATCAGTATTGAAAATAGCGTGTACATAAAAGTTGTATACACACATATCGATATAATGCGTACATATCGATGTGCATTTAAATTAGATCTAAATGCATATTAATCTGATCGACCTAGGAATGATATAAAGGCTTACAAGTGCTCTGATGTGGCCGACCATAGGGATTGGTGAAGGGCTTGAATTTGATTCAAAAGAAGTTTGAATCGAAAGAAAAATTTGTAGATCCGGATCCACTTTTTGATCCTCTCTATCTGCTACTTAAACACCTTTAACCTTTGCTACTCTCTTTTTCAGCCTCTACTCCACCCATTTCTAGCCAAATGTGGAAGCCATCCTACCTCGGTTAAGTCAAGCATTAAAATACAAAATCGAATTAATTTCAACAATGGTGTTTAGTGCCTTCAATCTAGTACCTCTTTTTAGAAGGATTTGAATTTAGATTCAAACATAGTCAATCGGTTCAACATTCAAGGTTTCAGTCGAGGCTATAGTAAAGGTAATATCCTTACTTATATATTTATATCTATTTTATCTTGTTATCGTCTGTTATAAGATTAGTTATTTACCATGAATCCATACATCGATATGTTGCCTACCAAGAATTTGTATTTGTATAAATATGTTAAATAAAAATATTACATATACATACATACATACATTTATACATATACATACATACATACGCGCGCACACACACTGATATATATATTAATATATGTATGTGTTGTATGCATGTATATCATTAATGGCATGAAATAAAAAAAAAGTTTATTTTTCAATTTAAAATAATTATGTAATGATTTAAATGAAAGAATGTTTTTAAAATTATATAATTATACACAAATATTTATAAATCATTTTATTATATTTAAATATTTTTTTTCAAAAATATAAAAATCGTGTATATATGTATATTAATATATCTAAAAGTGTGTGTATATATTCATATTAAAAAATAATTAATGTTCTTAAATAATTTATATATATATATATGCATAATTAGATAAATGTATGTTATTATGAATATTATATGGTATTTTATTAAAAACATTATATATATATATATATATATATATATATATATATATATGAAAATCTGAATGGTTTTAAAATAAAAAAATGTAAAAAACTAGATTTTGTTAAATTATATATTGGCCAAAATGAATATATATATATATATATATATATTATTTGTTTAATTATATAATATATTAATTTTAAATCATTTTTTGATATTTGTAAATATACATACATAATTACAGACATTCATATATAAATGTATATACCTATTTTTGAAAAATTAAAATAATAAATTATTTTATCGTACATATTTACATTTATTTTATATTTGTAGAAATTATTTACAAAATTTAATTTTGAATTTAATAAATATTTTCTAATCTGGATCTAGATTTAAAATTTGAATTTGAATTTAAAATCCATATTCATGTAGCTACCAATATCATTTTATGTATACATATATCTGCTTTGGAAATATATATTTCAAATTGAAGTATTATTTTGTAACTATATATATATATATATATATATATATATATATATATATTGGACATCATATTTGTGTATAGAGGAAAAAATATATCCACTACGGAGTAAATCTCAACACTTAGAGCTAACTTATTAAAGCCTGCCCATGTAATAGGGTGTTTCAAAAAGTAGTGTCTAGGGTTGGATTTGGTTGATCAAGTATTCTGCCCTACCTCACTATGGGCCTGGCTTGTAAGGATGAGGTAAGCCTAAATGTTATTCTCAATATAAAGGTCCAAACTGATTTGGACTTTGGCTTAATTTTCAAATTTGTTTCGAAATAAGATAAATTTTTAAATTTAAAACAAGAAATATAATATAAATGTTATAATATAATTTTCAAAAGTGTTTTGAAAATATGATAAAATTATTTTGTAAGATTTAAAATATTAATTAGATTAATAAATGAAATGGATAAATTAAATAGTTAAGGAATATATATATATATATATATATATATAATGATATACATTACATTATCTTGAATTGTTAAGATGATGTAAGTATATATTTATATATAAGAAATTTTAGAAATTAATAATAAAATAAAATTATTTAGTTACATATATATTAATTAAAAGTTAATTAATAAAATATAAAATACATATATAAAGATATATGTTATAATTATAAATGTTATAGTATACATATCGAATATAAAAATGTTTAATCAAATCATATAAAATTAGTTAAATGTTAACTAATTAAATTAAATCAACAAGGTCTAACTAATATAATATTATACATAAGATTATTGCATAAGTTAATTAAATTATAAAATGTTACACTATAATTAAACCCATATAATATGATGTACAATAAAAGATGGAATAACAAGAAACCTTAATTAGATTTCAGGAATAAATACATACATATAGTATATATACCGTGATTTCAAATGTTTCTGACACTTGAAACATGTGGGTATTTCATAAGAAATACATTATTCCATAGATCGATGTTGTTCAATTTAAATATATTAAGGATTATCAATATTTAGTATAAATGTTGTCCTCTACCATTTATATATTAATAGATTACTTGCCTACTCTTTAGTTATTGAGCTTTCCTCAAGCCAGGGTGTTATGTATAGTACTATTAATATATACAACAGATGAGGTAAGATAACTGCACATAATCGTTGAGCTTTCTTCAAGCTATGTGCACCATACTTAAGTTATCACAAAATGGTATGTAAGAGCGAATAATCTCTCTTTATTTGTGGAGTTTTCCGCGATGTAAAAATGAGATTAGGACAAGGACCACAAGGTTAGAAGTTGTATGTGATATAATGAATTATCCGTCGTCTGCATGCCTACGACTTGTTAAGCTTTCCTCAAGGTCAGAATCCCAAGGCATACGAGGTCTAACACCCACTAGAGAAGTTGAAAAACTTCTATGTTTCATCTTAGGATTTAAGAACATAAAATTCTAGTGTAAAGCTTATTAGAAAAATGAAATGGTCACATCTAACTTTTCTAATATTGTAAGAACATCTGTTATGTATAAATTAAAATGATCTTGATAATTTGTACAATCTATTTAATTGATAAAATATTACCAATTATAATATACATATAACTAACTTAAGATTGACAAATAGAAATATAGATTATACTTACCAATAAATTTTTCATGTTTTCAATTCAAGAGTCATGCAAGTGCCTAATAATACAATTACTAAATACATTCGTAAATTGGTCACTTACATATTTACCTCATCAATGCTGTGTAATGTTTTTAATGAATTTTAAACACTGTTATCCACATAATTTTAATGTCGAAGGAAATGCTATATGTGGCAGCGTCACAAAGAAAGCAATGCCTCTAGGATCTATGCTGGAAGCCTAAAGTGCTTCATCTCATCAATAAAAGGCCATATACAACACCACAGATCATTTATAGTGTTAAATAGTGAATGACGAATCTCATACAGCGTAAAGAAACATCATGATTTGTTAGTATAATTGGGCTGCATCTCATGCAATGCCACCACTCAGCCATGTCGCATACCATACTTGTCCATACTGCCGCCTATTTATGCTGCCTTCCTTCAATATCAAGTCTCATGCAATGATACTTCCACTCCATATCAAGCCGTAGATGATACCACACCACTTCCGTGTTGCATACTACCTATGCCATTTTCATCAATAAGGAGAAGGAAGACACCGCATTTAGTCGATGCTGCATAGGTTTTATACCGCCCATCATCGAACCTGTATGATTAATGAATGCCATACTTTTTCAATGTCGCCTCTTCAACATCATCACTCACCAGTGCTGCTACTCAAGCAATGCTACATGTCAACAAGGCCAGGAGTGCACTTAATCAATACTGACTCCAATCAGTGTCACCTCTTATCAATATCAAGAATCAGCGTTGTTGTAGAGTAATATCACTTACCAATACTCTCTCACTTCAACGTTGCATTATATCAATACCTCACTTCGAAGATATCACCGTAGATCATCGACATGACATTGATGACGACAATCATCGATCTCCTATAGAAAGTTATCAAAATGTATATGACGTTGAATGATGCTGCCCCATATCAACATTTCTTCATATTGATGCAGTCCCCTATTGTTGAAGCATTCCGAAGATCATCGAGAGTAAAACATGGAACATGGCGCCATTGACAAATTCAAAGAGTATGCATGCCAAAGATTATATGCCGAAATTGGCATCGAGTAGATGTGTTGAACCCTTCTACCCCTATAAGTCGACCCTAGGGGTGAGGATGAACAGGCGGATTTTTCCTTTCTCAACTCTTAAAATTAAACTTTTGTAACCCTAAATTGAATTGAGGACAATTCTAATGTGATTGTAATCATGCTTGACTTATATAACAAAGATTTGGACATACTTATACTTTGATTGTGCGCTTTGAACATTATTGGACATGAATATGTATATAATAAACCTCTTTATACCCAAAGCAATTGCTATTCTATTTTATATTATTTCATAGGAGCCTCAGTCTAAAGTAGTGTTTATATGCATATCTCCTATCATTCCTATTGTATATGGACATTGAATTTCGAGCATAAATGCTATTAAATTTGTTCATTAACATGCCTAATGGGCTATTTCACAAATTTACCATTTATCTTCTTTCTCCTTTAGATATATGACATGGAATTTGGAGTACCACCATATTCCTAAAAACCTTATAGACTCGCGAATATCTTATTCCAAGCGATCTTAGAAGCTCTTGATTATTTTGTTACAGGTGCCTTGTGGGATCTCGAATATTACATTCCAACATGACATATGAGTCATCAAAAGTGCAATATATAAAACCCATGAGCATTATAACTCATCTTCAAATGATATCATCTTGTACTTAGCCATGAATGATAGATTTGTTCTTGATTTAATCAATACCGATCGGGCCATCCTTTATTGTTTTATTCTATATACTAGAATCAAGAGTTCATTTATCATTAATGGCATCATGGATGTTATACCAATTTTTGGTTTAACATTTTAGTCCTAGAAGGAGGGCTTGAACCTCCACTCCCGTTTGATTTGCTTCTCAAATTAACTGAATGAATTTTTGTCTTGGGAAAATGGTGAAGTCAAAGCAGACTAATATTCTGAACGCTGAATCACACAATAAGCAACATTGGAAGAAAATGTTATTCCCAATTTCAATATGGACAATGTTGAAGTCAAATAACCATCGGAGTTGGCACAACCAACCAACAATAAGGCTAAGATTAAAAACCTAGAACTACAATTATTAGTGATGAAATAACTTTTCGAAGAAATTTTTGCTCAAAAGTCTTCCAAAAACACCAAGTTCATGGGAAGAGATGAAGTACATTATCCAAGAAGGGGCTTAGATTTCTCTTTGCTCTAAAATAAAAGTAGAAGCAAGCTTGTTATGACAACACAAAAGAGAAAATATAGCGAGCAAGCTAAAGCAACCGAGCTTTCTCTATGGTTTTTGGAGAATAACAAAGCTAAGGCGGATTACCAAGGGAGATTGGAGGAGAAGTCCAAGAAGCAATTTGGAAGTTCAATCTCTAAGGGATACAAACCCATTAGAAGCAATTATCACAGTGACGAAGCTTATCTAACAGAAATGGCCAAGAAAATGACAAAGTATATGCTCAGTCTTAAAGGAAAAAAGAACTCTTGATGATAGGATCAACAATAACCATCGAGAAGCTCCCTTCATAGAAGAGATCATGTCCACCAAGGCCATGTCCCACGTTAAAATTCCATCCTTGAGATACAATGGAACTACTGACCCAAACGATCACTTTATAGCCTTCAAAAATCAAATGGATTTATACAATTCTTCTAGCGTTGCTCTTTGTAGGCTTTTCCCAACTATTTTCCAAGGTGTAGCAACCAAATGGTTTAGGCAATACCGTGAGAACACCATATGTTCTCGAAAACAGTTCTTTTATGAATTCTCAATGCAGTTCTGTATTTGTAAAGGCCCTACTATCAACTAAAGTGTACCGATTAATATCAAGCAAAGATCAAGGGAGTTGTTGGGCAATTATCCAAGGAAATTCAACATAAAGGCATTAAAGACAAAAGGGATGACTGATAGGGACAAGTTGGTGGCATTTCATTCAGTAATGATTGATAAACTCCATTCTGGATGGATCTCTACATACACGGAGGTAGAGATTTACAAGACTTCAACTTCCAAGTTGACAAATTCGTTTGTATGGATGAAATACTTCATGCTAAAAAGAAATATCAAGCCAAAAGGAAGTCCGAAAAAACAAGCTATAACCACAACCATAAGAAACCGAGATGGGAGGAACTCCCTGACACCAATTAAATTTCTCTGAATTAGTTTCTATCTTACATATACGCTATAGCAAAGAAAAACGATGATGTTCTAGTCCCATACAATGCTAGAGCTAATCCTGAACCAAGAAGAGGGGAAGACTATTACTCTTGTCACAAGTCGAATGGCATAAAAATGATGAATGTCGTGTTTTGGTAGGCATAATTCGATGTATGATTCGCTCTGGACGCTTAAAGGAGTTTGTTAAAGATAATCAAAAAGTGGCTCATCCTAAAGATCCCCACCAAAGACTCCAAAACAAATCTCCCAACTTAGTGGAAAGTGATGATCAATCAAGTATTGTATCGCCCCTCAATAGAATCAATGTGATCCATGGTGGACGGCATCTAGTCGGAAGTAGTAAAGAAGCTAGGAACCACTACGTCCAAGAAGCAAAGGATGGAATTTTCTCTATTCCCAAAGAACCACCGCTCAAGAATCCTAGGTTCTACATTCAGATGTACAGCCTAACCCTCAAACCACAAGAGCTAAGAGGAGTTTGTCATCCTCACAATGATCCACTAGAGTCGAGTTTTAAACCCATTTTTGGGTTCAACAACAAAGGATCAACTCCTATTGGACAAATAAGGCTTTTGGTGCAGATGTGAATTCTGCCCAACTCCAGGACATTCGAGATTCTCTTTGTCATCATGGATCAACCATCTTATTATAATGCTTTATTTGGAAGCCCAACTTTAGATGAAGTCGATGATTTTGTTTGGTTAAAATATTTAATTGATACTTATGGTGAATTTCTTAACCAAAAATGGCCGAAGAATAATTTAGCTCTCGTGAAGTGTGTTTTGCCACTGCTAAGCAATATAAATGGGGCAATTTTTCTTATTATGACCTGGGAAGAACTAAGTTAATTAGAAATGATATAGTAAACCATTTAGAAAAGTGTTTCTCAAACCAATCATCTAAAGCAAAGATGAAGCTTGTTGAGAGAACTAACCATGTATTGGGAAAATTTGACTTCTCTGGGAAGAAAAGGAAGGGAAAGGAAACAAATCTACTGGAGGATGAAATAGAATGTGAAGAAATAGTCACTGAGTGGGATTATAGAAGCGAACAAGAATGAATGAAACCCATAGAGGACCTAAAGGAAATATGCTTAGAACTAATTGATCTAGCAAAAATAATTAAAGTTGGAAAGTAGTTGAAAGCAAACTTAAAGCAAAATTAGTTTAGTTCCTTCAATCTAGCAAAGATGTATTTAAATGAACCCATTCAAATGTGGTTGGGATATATCCAACTTTCATGTGTCATGCTTAGAATATCAATTCAAATATAACACAAGTTCAACAAAAAAGAGGCAATTCGATAAAGTCCGACCTAAACATTAAAAGAGGAAGTCAAAAAATTTCTTAAGAATGGGTTCATCAGAGAGATACTTTATCCAATGGTGAGCCAATCTAGTGCTGGTCAAGAAATCCAATGACAAGTGGAGAATGTGTGTTGACTATACTAATCTAAACAAGGCATGCCCAAAGGACTGCTACCCTCTTTCAAGAATAAATAATTTAGTTGATGCAACCAGTGAGTACAAACTATTGTCATTCATGAATTCCTATTTCGACTACAATCAAATTCCAATGTTCAACCAGATCAGGAGAACACTGTTAGAACCTCTAGTTTATGTTTTAATGATAACAACCACATAATCATTTACATATATATATATATATATATATATATATAGTTTATCAAGATTACATCTATATGCTACAAGAAGACACCATGCTCGAAGATATTGAGGCTCAAAGAGAAACGTAAAGAAATAAAGATCAATCGACCATACTACAGTTAGTAAAGTTATTCTACTATAAAAGAGTCTTAGATAAACCATTGTAAGGTCTGATTGTGTATATATGCATACATAATCTCACATTATTTCATATGCATCCAAATTAAGTTGGAAAACTGATTTTTCTACTCACAGACATCTTTGACAATTCTCGGGTAAATATTTTCTGAAGACACAAACGTATGTGGTTTTACCATAGACATCCATCATATGAAAAAACTATCAATTTTGAAAAAGAAACTTTTGTTTGAGACAAAATGAAATCACTCTTCATCGAAAGGTTGCAGCCATTAAAATGAACAGATCTTCTCAGATATTAAGACCTCTTCATCTGCACCCTTCAGAATCTATAACACTACTTTAATAGAGATGAAGAAATCAACTAACTTGAATTAACTCAATCTTTTCTCTTTTGATTTGTTAATACTATAGTGCGTATACATTGCCCACTACTCTCAATCTATTATAACCAAAATATAATTTTGGTTAAACCACTTCCTACAACTCAAAGCATTCACATTCACATACTCAGAGGAGATCATACGAATATTTGTACTATCTGTCAAAATCATGTTATTTGGAACACAAGATTATCAGAGATATACTTTTGTATCAGCCTATTCCCCCGGACAAAGAAAGGGTCAGTTGATTAAAGGTAATATCAAAGGGGAGCTTCGGGACTAGACATAGGATGGGAGGTCCGAACCAATGTAAAATATCGAGTGTGATCATTTCTATTATTTATCTTACATTCAATTATTATACTCCGCTTATCATAGTTAATAATACACACACACACACACATATAAGTTGCATTATTTATAAAGATCCTATAGACTTTCAATTGGTATCAGAGCAAGTTCATTTCAATGTACAATAACACGTAATTGAAATCATTAAAATGGAAAGTACATTTCAAGAAGGACAATCAACTTCTCGTCCTCCACTATTTACTAGTTCTAATTATCTTATTGGTCAACGTGCATGCGAATTTTTATGGAAGCAAATGGTTAGAAATATGGCTAGCAACTCAAAAAAAATATGAAGCACCTGAAACTGATATTGGCACATGAACGATGGACAAAAAGCAGAGGCATCTAACAATGCGGAAGTTACGAATGTATTATTTTGCCCACTTGATAAAAATGAGTTTCCACAGGTCATGTTCTGCAAGACTGCGTATGATATATGGTGCACTTTACAAGTTACACATAAAGGCACAAATAAAGTCAAGAAAACTAAAATTTCGATTTAACAAAAACTATTCCCATCTTTCAAAGTAAAAACATGTTAATCAATTATTGATACGTATGCAAGATTTCAAACAATTCAATACGATCTCATGGCACTTGGAGTCAAATTCACATATTTTGATTTGGTTACGCAAAATTTAAAAATTTTGAAAAATAACCAAAAAAAATTTTAGCTATCAAAGAAGCTAATGATCTTTCTCAAATTAAAGTTGAAGAACTAAAAGGAAATTTGATGTCATATGAAGCTAACTTGCAGGCTAGAAAGGATCAAAATCATGGAAAGAAAAATATAGCATTCCAAGCAAGTAACGAAGATTCATATCTAGATGAAGAGGAGATTGTCTTTATTGCCAAAAAGTACAATAAATTCAAGAAGTTTGAGAAGATGATCAGATTTCAAAATGAAGGACTCTTCAAATCAAATATCGATTAAAATCTATGAATGTGAGAAATTTGGCCACATAAAGAAGAATTGTCCACAACTCAATAACGATAAAAAGAGAAGAAAACTTGACAAATTCAAGAAAAAGAAAAGAGTTTTTCAAGTAAAACTGGATGATTCAGATTCGTTTTATTCTTTAGATAGGGATAGTGAAAGTGACTCAAAACAAGTAAATGTGTGTTTTATGGCTAATATCGATGAGGTATATCCTGAACTTATGATGAATTAATGGAAATAAGTATTGAATTAGATGATAAATATAGTGAAACAAAAAAATTAAATAAGGAATATATAGGAAAATTAACTAGATCAGAATTAGAAATCGAATTATTAAAAGATGAAATAATTATCTTAGTAGAAGAACTAGAAATTGTCCAAAAGAAGTATGCAACACTATTATCTCAAAATGACAAGTTATTAGATGATTTAGAAAATAAGTTAGAAAAATTTAATCTAGAAAAAGAAAAACTTGAATTACAAGCAAATTTAGATTCTAGAAACTTTGAAATTTGTGGTCTTAAAAGTAAATTAGAAAAAATAAAAAATAATACGAAAAAATTCAATAAAGGAAAACAAAAATTAGAAAATTTGATTACGATATCTAAACTATCTAGAAATCGAAATAGATTAGGTTTTAAAAACAAACAAAGGCTAAAGCAATATAGTACATTACATGCAAAGATTAAAATGCCAAAGTTAAAAAAAAAACTAAGGTTAAAAATTCATATTCAAATATGGTCAAGATATGGATTCCAAAAACAAATAATAAATTAATTAGACAAAACTATATCGATGAATATTTAAAAAAAGTTGTATATAACAAAATTACATTTCTAAGGGAACCAAATCGTCGTGGATATGATAACTATGTCCACTATCATGTTGGACCCTAATCAAAGAAGGTGGGTACCAATTAAAATTTTCTTATTTTACAGGTACCCAAAGTAAAAATAAAAAACAAAGAGAAATGGATACTAGATAGTGGTTATTCTAAAAACATGACTAGAAATGCAAATACGTTTTTAAATATAACATATATCAATAGTCGCACTGTAACATTTAGAGATAACTCAAAGGGATTTGTCATCGACATTGGAGAAGTCACCAATATTGGTATTTCTAGTTCTCCTTTAATTACTAGTATTTTATTAGCAGAAAATTTAAAACATAACTTATTAAGCATAAGTCAATTATGTGATAAAGGATTTAAAATTAATTTCGAGAAAAATAAATTTAATATTTTTGATCAAAATAAAATTTTAATTTTTAAGGATTTAGAAATTGAAACATATATGCTTTAAACATGAATGTCAAAAACAATACAAACTTATGCTTAGCCGTGAATCATGATGATCCTTGGATATGGCATAAACGTCTTTTCATATAAATTTTAAGAATATCAATAAACTAGTAAAAATGAATTAGTAAGAGGATTACCTAAAATCAACTACAAAGTTAAAAAATTATGTGATGCTTGTCAATTTGGAAAATTAAAGAAAAACTCCTTTAAATCTTAAAAAGAAATTTCCACAAAACTACCACTCGAATTACCCCATCTGGATTTATTCGGACTACGTTTAATAAATCATAATAAATATATTTTTATAGTTATTGATGATTTTTCAAGATATTCTTGGACATTATTTTTAACATAAAAGCGACACTTTCGAAATGTTTAAATTTTTTGCTAAACGAATACTTTTTTAATGAATTTAAAAATTAAAAATATGCGAAGTGATTAAGGAGATGAATTTGAAAATGAACTATTCACAACTTTTGTTAAAAAAGGAATTAATCATAATTTTCAATTCCTCGGACAGCACAACAAAACGGTGTTGTAGAAAGTAAAAACCGAACCTTACAAAAATGTGCACGAACTCTACTAAACAGCAGTAAGTTACCAAAAAAATTTAGGTCCAAAGTCATTGACACTGCTTGTTATGTATTAAATCATGTAACACTTAGACCAATGACTAAAAACACATGTTACAAAATAACCTTTAACAAAAAACTGAAATTATCATATTTTCATGTTTTTGGGTCAAAATGCTTCATATTAACACTAAGATAATCTAGGAAAATTTGATCATAAAGTGGATGAACGAATTTTTGTAGGCTATTCTGATCAAAGCAAAGCATATAGAGTTTTTAATAAACGAACAAATATTGTAGAAGCCTTCAAGTCTCCTTTGATGAAAATTTTAATGAAAATAAATATGATGATGATGAAGAAGTAATAAATAAAACTGATCTACTTATACATGAAAATAATAATAATAATAATGTCAATAACAATAATAATAATATGATAACATCATCACCTAGAATAGTAAGAGACCATCCTATTAATAAGAAATGGGTTTTTAAAAATAAAGAAAATGAAAACGGAAATATTGTACGGAATAAAGCACAATTAGTAGCTCAAGGATATAATCAAGAAGAAGTAATTGGTTATGACGAAACATTTTCTCCTGTAGCACGTCCGAAGCAATACGAACATTACTAGCTTTTGTAGCTCATCATAATTTTAAACCTTTTCAAATGGACGTAAAAAGTGCATTCTTAAATGGATTTATAAAAGAAAAAAAATACGTTGAACAACCCTCTTTATTTGTTCTTGAAAAATGTCAAATAATGTATTTAAACTTAAAAGGCCTTATATGGATTAAAACAAGCACCTCGTGCTTGATATGAAAGATTAAAAACTCACTTATAAAGTTTTAGTTTTCAAATTTGTGAAAATAATTCCACTTTATTCATAAAATAAGAAAATAATAATGTTTTAGCCGCACAAGTATATGTTGACGCCATTTCGGATCCACTGACGAAAAATTACGCACTGAATTTTCTCAAACAATGAAAGATGAATTTGAAATGTCACAAATAGGAGAATTGCACTATTTCTTAGGATTACAAATAAGACAATTAGTAAGTGAAATTTTTATAAAAAAATATTGTCAAGATCTATTAAAACGCTTTGGAATGGAAAATATATCAAGTATACCAAGTCCAGTGAGTACTACTCTACATTTAGATAAAGAAGAAGATGGAAAAGATTTCGACCAAAAATTATATCGAGGTATGATAGGATCTCTGTTATACTTAACAAACAACTAATAGACCAGATATTATGATGGGTGTATGTTTATGTGCTTTTTTTCAACCACAACTAAAAGAATCACACCATCGAGTGGTAAAACGGATCTTAAGATATTTAACAAACACTAGAGATTACAGACTTTTCTATCCAAAAGGAAGCTCATTCGAACTTGTGTCATATAGCGATGCTGATTTCGATGGTTGTAAAATGGATAGAAAAAGCACAAGTGAGCCATGTCATTTTATCTGTTAGTCTTTAGTATCAAGGCTTAGTAAAAAAGCAAAACCGTGTGTCACTCTTGACGTGTAAAGCCGAATACATTTCAGCGGCTTTAGCATGTGCACAAGTAATCTATATGCAACAAAATCTTCTACATTTTGGTAAAATCATAACAAAATCTCCTCTATACTGTGATAATACTAGTGCCATAAATTTATCAAAAAAATCCTATTAACCATTCTCAAATAAAACATATTGATATTCTTCATCATTTTCTAAGAGATAATATGGAAACAGGAAATATATCACTAGAGGTTGTGAACACCGAAAATCAAATAACTGATATTTTTACCAAACCGATAAGTGAACTAACTCTTACTAAGTTAAGATGAGATCTAGGAATTTGTTCGTACAATGAATTAATTATCCAAATTTAGAGAAATAACTTTTGTACACTTAAATTTGTAGAAATAGCTTACATAGACTTTCAATTGGTTTTATACACTTAGATTAATAATAACCATATAAAAATTAAACTAATAACAGCCATATAAACCTAACCTCTCTCTCTAAAAATATGTATGGTTAATCTCATTTTTTTAACCAACTCTCTAAAATAATAAAAAGTTATATTATAAATCAGCTCATATTCCTCCCCAAAACTTTGCTATGATTGTTCTAATTATTAAAACAAGTAATGCTCAAAAATATCTTCTGATCACAACTCCACCTATTCAACTATTGGTTATAAATCTTCCTCATCAATTGCACTTATATTTCACCAACTAAATCCACTCCTACATTGATACGTTCGGCCTCTCTAAACATTGTTGCATCATCTACATACCATACCGGCTTTTCTCCTAAAGAAAAGAAAGCCAGATGCTCAATTAATCTACAATAAAAATCTCTCACCGACAAGGTCGATGAAATATATCTTTATCAACAAGAAATGATAGGAGTTCAATATGAAATGTATTACGAATAACGACGCCAAGGATCTCATCTAAATTTTCTTGAAAAATGTAGCCTAGCAATTTGTGGTCATTTACAAAATAAATAAATTAAAATACTTAAAAAATCTCCTCGATTACAAGAAACTCCTACAAAAGCATATAACATTATTTTGAGAAATTTATGCAAATTGGGACTATCAAACCAAGCTTGGATTGACACTCCAACCCATCCGATTTGGTCTCCACTGAAGCCGTTAATTGACGATACAAAAGTTGAACCAAATTCATAGGATATACAACAAATCAACAATTCTAAATTCTCTAACAAAATCTAAACTTATGCTACGCTTCATATAAATTAAGTTTATTTGTTAATTTTTGGTATGTATATTGTTTTATTGTATTAAAATTTCAATAAACTTCCATTGCTATTTAAATTCTTTTCAATATTTCAGAAAATACATACCACAGATGTTTGTGAAAATACTACAGACATCTATCAAAAGTTATGGTAAATTTTTTTTGTAGCCACAGACGTTTGTTGGAATTAACAGACGTCTGTTCAAACTCTCTGTTTATTTTCCTGCAACCATAAACATCTGTGGAAACCTCACCGACGTCTGTCGAAACTTTCTGTTTACTTTTACTGAAATAATAAACATTTATGACTCCCTCACAGATGTATATCGCTGCTCCGGCCAAACATTTTCAGTAGCTATATATAAATGAATTTACCTCATTGTTCACTTTTACCTCCATTTCAATTCCCTATTTCTAAAACCCTAGCCTCTATAAACTTCAAATTCGTCAATCAATGGCTCCCAAAATGATGACCATTTCTAAAAAGAAAAAACAAGGATAATCTTCCCCCTCCTCTCAAACTCCGGTTACACAATCTCACATAAACCAATTGCTTCGCAACAACCACTGAAAGCGAGAGAAACCCCATCCCTCTCTTTCCCTTTTGCGCCCCATATTTTCATAGAAATGAAAATTAAAAATAAGTAATTTGGTAGGTATGATCCACGGTTTTATTTTAACAATTTTCTACAAAGTGGTGATGAAACTTATAACTTTCGACAATTCAAAATTGGGCGAAAGTTTTGGTGGCTCAGATAATGGATTTGAGATGATTTCGAAGAAGAAAATCCATTCCGGTACCTTCTATCACCTTGTAAATGTAATAGAATACGATATTCTAGGATTAACTGTGGACGTCGGTTGCCTCAACCTAATGAGCTACGATGAAAACAAGGTAATTATTGATCCTCTAGCCATCTACCTTTTCTACTCCAATTTATATAGTTTGGAAAATTGGAGTCCGAAATATGAGGATGGATGGTTATCGTCAAGTGTTTATGGAAAAGAAATCAAAATTTATTTATATATGGTTAGCCATACACTTTGATGTTCTTAAAAGGGAATCGACATAATGGATATACCGGATCATACTCTTTTACCCAAAGATGAAGTTACCCATAAAATACAGGAAGATAGGATGCCCCAATGGAAATCTATATACATATGCCCATATAGTAGACTACTAGATAGAATGATAGTCAACACAATCATTCCACGTCTAGGTAGCCGTGAGCAAATTTATCCCAATGATCATCGAGCTTTATATGCAATATTTGGTCATCTCCCGGTAAATTGGGAAAATTTTGTTCATGACCAAATTAAAGGTTTTTGGACTCGGCATCATCGATCAATTGTATGCTCCATACATATTGCATATCTTGCAAGATCTTAGAGCTCCTTCGTACTTATCACAATACGAAGAAATTCCAACAAAAGATAGTGGTCCAAGATATCTATCCTTGATGAAACTTTCCAAAAACCCACCTCCTACCATCCCCTTCAACTAATGGACGATGCAACAACATCAACAAGAGCATCATGGTCCTCCTCCCACTAATGCTCCTCAACAGACTTACTCACCTCATCCTTCACAACAACCAACTTCCACTAGTCATGCTACCAAATATTATTTGGATTCTTAAATACAAGAAGCTCATGTTGAACCAAGCAAAACGAATCTCTTCGTGATTTGGCACTTAAAAACAAAAAGATAATCACTGATAACCAGTGAGCTTTAAACAAAAAAAATGGTTGGATTGGAATGTTCTTTCTAGACAAGGACAACAAAAATGGAAAAGATTTTGGACAACGTAGTATCCACTTTAGGGAATGTTATGTGCAAAGTACGTGGTCGATGTCTTCTCGTTCATCATCCTTGCCTTCACCTACACCTCTACCTCAGGTTCAAACACTAATTTATCGCTCTCACGCTTCACGCGACGTTACATCAACGATAAAGGTGACAGAGGGAAGATTCCTGTGCAAAAAATACCTAAGGAAGAAGATGATAGTGATGACATGTATGTGTCTAATACTCTGCATTTCCAACAACAAGTGTACTTAGAATTTCAAGGCCTCTCAATTCAAGAAGATGAGGAGTACAATGACCAAACACAATGGTGGGGCACATAAGACTAGGACCCATTTCTTATTGGTAGTACTATGGGATCTTATTTTACTCGCATAACCAGTACAATTAGCATTTTATTTTATCTTTTTACTATTTTGCAATTATCTATCATTATGCTTGTTTGTTTCACTGTTTAAAACTTCTACTGCATTTGTTTCTAATTTTATTTGAACTTCCCCATTTGATTTTTCTTGATCTTAATATATAACATGTTATGTCTATCTAAAATTTATGCATCTTAAATTGTTTCCTTCCATTTTTATTTTGTCAAAGGAAGAGGAATTTATGCATACACATGGAAGATAAATATAATAATACTTCCATTTTTGATTGTATAGTTGTCATCATCAAAAGGGGGAGATTGTTAGAACCTCTAGTTTATTCTTTAATGATAACAAATACACAATCATACACACACACACATACACTTTATCAAGATGACATGTATATGCTACAAGAAGACACTATGCTTGTAGATAATGAGACTCAAAGAGAAATAAAGAGAAACAAAGATCTATCGACCATACTGCAATTATTAAGGTTATTATACTATAAGAGAGACTTAGATAAAGTATTATTACGGTCTCCTTGAGTATATATGCGTACACGATCACACACTATGTAACGACCCGAATTTTTTCAGCATTGAATCGGAAATATTTAAGTGGTTTTAAATATAGAAATTGAATTATAAATTGGTTTTGAATAAGAAAAACTTAGATATATCCATTCAGAATGTAGATACAGCAATTTGTTGAATAATATAATTATTCAATTCAATAATTGAAGATTGAGTAAAATATTTAATCTTGAGTTTTGAGCTTGTTAAAAATATTTTAAAGGCTTGTAAAACTTATATTGATAATACTGAAGATAGTAAAAGTGTTAAAATTGGATTTGGAAGTCTTTTGTTAAGTTTTGAAAATATATCGTTTAAATTGATATTTAAAAATAGCTTTCCGAGGCATAGTCTCGGATTTCTACGAAACCAGTTCCATTGGATCCGTAATATTGTATTATTATCGAATTTCAAATTTTATAGTGTTTGGAGTTGTCGAGTGATCGTACGAGAGATAAACGCGCTAAAATTTATATCGAAAATTAATAAAATAACTGGGTCCAAAACGCTATCTTCTCCATACGATCAAGTTAGGGCTCAAAACCTTTTCCATTGCACTCGAAATAGGGGTATAACATTACAAACGCCTAGCGGCATGCCTCGATAGGTGTTCATGATTTCAAGCTACGTAAATCGAGACAATTTGAATTCAATTGAAAATATATTTATATACCCTAGTCCTTTCAGCTATAATACTTCTCACATCACACCATTTTGCTTTCATCTCATGGTCGCTGTAGTTGGCTTGTTCAATCATGCATACATCAAATCGTGTCCCTCTTTCTCTTTTAAAATGCAAGTAGGTTTAACTTTTTTCTGAAAATCAAAACGAAAAAATGGCAGGCGATTAAAAGTTGCGAATCCACATTTCCTCCTCCTCAAATTAAAACTGCATACCTCCTTACCTTTTTTTGCCTTCAATCAAAAATGAAAATGAAACCAAAATTTGAAAACCAAAATCACATAAAATCCCTTCCTCATACAGTTTATAATTCTCGTAATCTGAGTAAAATAAAACCTACCTAAAAATCATGCAAGGGAGAAGAGGGTTCATTTCGAGTTGCTTGACGATGGCTCAAGCTGTGTTGTCCTCTCTTGGCGTCAATTCATGATGGCGAGGCACGTTCCATTTTGGGGTTCTGGCATCATCTTCGTGAGCGACGAGGTGAGTTACGAGGGGAAGGTTTTGGTCGCGTGTTCGCGTGAGGTCGAGGAGGTGCGTGTTAAGGCACGTTGGGAGTGGTGGCGGCGCATCTAGGTCGCCGCGTGCGTGGGTTGCGCGTGCGAGGCAAGGTGGAGGCTGAAGTGGGTTTCTGGTGAATATTTTAACCTAGATTTTTTTTTGCTTTTTACTTAATTCTAATCTTAATCTTGGAGATAAGAAATTACAGTAAAAGGTTTATCTTGGTTCTTTACTAAAACATGAATATATAGTAAGGTGTGTATATATAAATGCATATATATATATATATATATATATATATATATATATATATATATATATATATTGCTCTAACTGAATTAATGGCGGAATCAAATTTTTCATCGTCTTCCCTGCATATCCATAATTTCTCGTCTCCATCCTCTGGTTCTTTCCCTCAATCCTTTCCTCCTCCGGCTTCTTACGCTCAAGTGGTCAAGAGCAATCTTTATCCTCGACAGCAAGTTGTGTCGCGAGATTTTAAATCAAGGTGGGTGGATTCTTTAAAGGGAAAATCTTTCTGTTTCAGACGTGGGGATCTCAAACACATCGCAAAAAACTGCCGTGACCCAATTAGATGTTTCGAATGTGGTTGTTTTGGGCATAAGAGGTTTGATTGTAACAAGTATCGGGCTTCTGTTTCTTCATCGATTTCGAATTCTAAACCTTATTTGGATCCGATTAATCGTGGTTTTCTTTTCGCTTTATCTTTTTTGAAGCTGAAAAGTATCTTGTGTGAAGCTTCTTGGGTTGACAGTGTTGTTGGGATTAATTATCTGGAAGATCTTTTATTTCATTTTAATATCATCAACGAACCTAATATTGGTAAAGGATATTTTAGGAGATTTGGCAATCCTGAAGACTATTTTGGTAAGGCCGAAGTCGCGTTTGATTCCAGTTCTTCTTCTTTTGATTTTGTTGATCATGGTTTCCAGTTTACGTTAAAATTCTTATTTCTGAGGGGTTTGATGATTACTCATCTCTGGTATAGGCAAAGAGAGGGTCTCTGTTATTTGGATGATTTGTTCTATCACTTTGAGATTATTAACAAATCGAATATTGGTAATAGTGGTCTCGTTAAGGAAAAAACTACTGTTTCTGATATTTTGTACCTAAATAATGATCCTCTGGAGATTGTTAAGGATTGTTTTCCTAACCGTTTTGATGTTAGTGAGAATTATCAGGGTTTTGATCCCATTCTTCTTGATCCTGACGTTTCTGTTAGTATTGGTTCTTCTGGTTTGTTGGATAGTTCTTGTGCTGATGATCAGGATTGCTTTATTCTTGTTAAGTCTAAGAATTTCAAGAACAGACATAGTAAATTGGATAGCTTTGTGATTTCTACAGCAAACCATTTTGAGCTTTTAGAATTGGCTTCTTCCAGTGAATCTGTTGATGGAGTTATGGACCATGACAAGTTTGCTATTCCCTTACCTGACAGTTTGTTGGATATTCAACTGTCTGAATCACTTGGTGATGGTCTCATTGATGTTAATGTTTGTGCTGATCAAGGTGATAGGCTTAAGGATTGCTTATTTCTTTGTGAGTTCTTTATTGATACTGATCTGGATCACTATAACTTCATGGTTGATAATATTCTCGATCCACTTTTGGAGGTCAATCATTCGTCTTATCCAGATTATGGCTTGAGTTCACCAGTTTCTTCTGTCAACTTGCCTTTAGGCTTTGATGGTCCTGATCAGTACTCATTTCTTTATTCCCCTAATAGTGATAAGATGGATCCTGTTGTATTAGTTTGTTCTGATTCCCCCTTCTGCCTTGACTTTGTTGCTTTTCGAGATTGGTTACTTCCTGATGTTAATCTTTTCGAGGATGAATTTCTTGTTGAATCGGAGAGTGTTGTGGATGATTCTTTTCTGTACTCGCTTAATCCAGTTTCAGAAGATATGCACGCTGTATCAATTGGTCTTGATGCACAGGCTCTTTCCTCTTCTTGTTCTTCGCATATTCATTCTGGGGATTTTGTTCCTAGTGATTTTGTTGCTCCTGTTTCATCAGTTGCTTGTGATGATGGGGATGGTATAGTTGATTCAAATAGTTTGGTTGGGAATGTTTTGCATTCTCTTGCTCCTTTGGGTACAGTGGGTTCTGTTGGTGCTGGTGGCATTTGTGATGTTGGAGTTGTTGGTTTGGTCAGTGATAATGTTGCTGGTGTGTTGGATGAGAGGGTGTTTGGTGGTGTTTCTTTACCGTCCTGTTCTTCTTCGAAGAGAGGTAGAAGGAGAAAGTTTTTAGCTTCTAGCGGGACGGTTCGTCGTAGTGTCAGGATTAGAGGCAGTCATTCTCAATCGTTAGGTGAGTTTCCTGCTTCGAACACCGTGACCGGTGCTTCGGAATCAGGATCAGGTGCGCATCTTGATTTGGGTAGTTCTTATTCGTCTTATGCTCTTGGTGATTTATCTGCTTCCGCTTTTAGTCAGTTAGCTGGTAGATCTGCTTTTATTTTCTCTGATACTGAGTTAGATCGTGAGTTTATTAGAAGTAAGGAACTTGATAGGGCTAGATCTATGGGCTTATGAGAGTCATTAGTTGGAATATTAGAGGTTTGAACGACCTCAATAAATGTGATAAAGTCAGATTATTTTTTAAAGATTTTTCTATTGATATTGCTCTTCTTCAAGAGACCAAAATTGAATGTCCGGATTCTCTTTTTTTTAAAAGATTAGGTGGTTTTCGTTTTAGAAATTGGGTTTTTCTTCCTTCTGTGGGTTCTTCTGGGGGCTTAATGATTGGTTGGAAAGATAATCTCTTTAATTTACTTTAGTGTATTCAGAAGAAGCATTCTTTACACGTCATTTTAATCAATCTTTCTGACAATTCTTTTTTAAATATTTCTAATGTTTATGGGCCTAACTCCAAAATTGATAGGCGGACTCTCTGGAATGAATGCCTTGAGTTTAGGTCTTTCGCCCCTGGTGCTTGGATTTTGGGGGGTGATTTTAATGTGACTCACTCTATCGGGGAGCGTTCTCCCCGAGAAAGTGATTATTTGGCTATGGAGGAATTCGATCAATTTATTATTCATTGTAATTTGATCGAAATTCCTCTATCCAATAGAGCATTCACCTGGAGCAATAATCGAGAATCTCCCTCTTTTGCTCTTTTAGATAGGTTTTTTGTTAGTGATGAAATTGAGGACAAATTTCCTATCTGTAAAGTGTCTGGGTTACCTTATACCCTCTCAGATCATTGTCCCTTAATTCTTTCTTGTGAGTGTCATAGATTTATAAGTAAAGCTTTTAAATTTGAAAAAATGTGGTTTCTTGAACCAGGTTTTTCAAATTTAGTCATTAATAAATGGTCCGCTATGAGTTTTTTTAGTCTTAAATATTGTGGCAATTCTGCCAAAGCTTTTGTGCTTAAGCTTAGACTTCTAAGGATTTTTCTTAAAAACTGGAATAAAAACGTTTTTGGTAATATTAAAATTAAAAAAGATAACATTCTTAATGAATTGCTTAAACTAAATAAGATTGAAGAAACTAGACATTTAAATTTAGGTGAGAGAAATGTTCTTAATAACTTAAAAGATGAACTTTACTCTATTCTTGAAAAAGAGGAAGTTATGTGGAAACAGAGATCTAATTTTCAATGGATCAATGAAGGTGATAATAATACCAAATTTTTTCACAATTTAGCTAATAATAGAAAGCGTAGTAATACAATTAATTCCATTTTAGTTAATAATGTGGAATTAGTTGATCAACGTGATCTTAACAATGCTTTTACTAATTATTACAAAGATATTTTTGGCATCAAAATCAAGCATAGAGTTAGTGTTAGATGGAATGATCTTTATCCATCAGCCTCTAACACTAATCTTTCTGATTTAGATGATCCTTTTACTGAAGAGGAAATCCATAAAGCCATTTTTGATTTACCTGGGGATAAATCTCCGCGCCCGGATGGTTTTCCTATTTCCTTTTATCAATCTTTTTGGGAGGTTTTAAAAATAGACTTAATTAGTATGTTTAATGAATTTTACAATGGTAAGCTCCAATTAGGTCGTTTTAATTTTGCTAACGTTATTTTATTGCATAAAAAAGTTGGTGCTAATACCTTAAAAGATTTTAGACCCATTTCTCTGATTAATTGCTCTGTTAAAATTATTTCTAAAGTATTAGCCAATAGACTTAGTTTAAAAATGAATGTTCTTATTGACTGTTCTCAATCAGCCTTCATTAAAGGAAGGAATATTACTGATGGTGTAGCAGTTGTTCAAGAATATATTAATTTTTGTTGTAAGAATAATATAACCTGTGCTATTTTAAAATTAGATTTTGCTAAAGCCTTTGACTCGGTTGATTGGAATTTTCTTATTGATATTTTCCTTGCCAGAGGATTTAGTAATAGGTGGATTAATTGGATTAATATCTTGCTTAAAACGGGCAACTCGAGTATTATGGTCAATGGTGTCCTTGGTAATAAAATTCAATCTAAGAGAGGATTAAGGCAAGGGGGTCCTTTATCGCCCCTTCTGTTCAATTTAGCGGCTGATGTCTTTTCTAAGATTATTAAGAATGCTGTTAACAATAACCTTTTGGGTGTTATTGGTAACGACATTTCTAGTCTTAGTCTTTCTGTTCTTTAATTTGCTGATGATACTTTACTTTTTTCCTCTCATCTTCCTTGTCACATTATTGCTCTCAAGTTTATTCTTTATAGTTTTGAACTTTTATCTGGATTAAAAATTAACTTTGACAAAAGTTCTGTTTTAATTTTAAATGATTTTGATAATGTAGAAAATTTAGTTGCTAAAACTTTAAATTGTAAAACAATGAGTTTTCCATTTGACTATCTTGGTTTTGTAATCAGACCTTCGAAACTTAAGCATGATGATTGGTTAATTATTATTGATAAAACTAAAAATAGGTTTAATAATTGGAATGTGAGATTCTTATCTAGAGCTGGTAGACTGGTTTTGATCAATTCTGTCTTATCAGCTCTCCCTATCTATTGGATGTCTATGCACCTTTTCCCTGATTGGGTGATAGATAAAATAGATAAAATTAGAAGGGATTTCCTTTGGAGTGGTGTTAATCCTAACAGTAACATTAAATGTTTAGTTAATTGGGATACGGTCTGTAAATCTAAAAAAGAGGGTGGTCTTGGAGTCATTAATTTACATAATATAAATTTGTCACTTCTTGGTAAATGGCTATGGAAATTTAGAAATTCTAGTGATAATGCCATTTGGAAGGAGATTATATCTAAATATTATTACAATGGTAGTTATAATCTCTATCATATTAGGCCTTCTATTGTTAGTAATCTTTCTTATTTTTGGAAATCAATCTTAAAATGTAGTGATATTTTCAAATTAGGTATTAATATTATTGTTCATTCTGGTAATAATACTTCTTTTTGGCATGATTGTTGGATTTCTTCTACTCCTCTTAAGTATGAGTTCAATGATTTATATGATATTTGTAACTTTAAATTTGCATTAATTTCTGATGTTTTCAACCCTGAGAGTGACCCTCCTGGGATTTTCAATTTTAATTGTATTTTAGTTGGCCCTACCCTTAGACAGCTTTTCTTGCTTTACGCTAAACTTAATCTTTATAATTTTGACAATGATAATGACATCATCAGTTGGGAGTGGGATAAGAGCAAGAAATATTCTTCTAATTCCTTTTACAAATTTATCAACTTCGCGGGGGTTTCTGTTAATTGTTTTAAATTTATTTGGAAGTCTAGTGCCCCTCCTAAATCTAAGATTCATATGTGGCTCATCATTCATGGTAAGTTAAACACTATTGAATTTTTAAAAAAGAAATTTTTTAATATTGATAATAAATGTCTATTTTGCAACTCATTCTCTGAAGATATTAATCACATTTATTTCGAATGCATGGTTACTCATTTTATTCTTATTAAGACCCTTAATATTTTTGAGTTTTACATTAGTTCTAGAGTTACTGATTGTTTCTTCTATTGGAACTCTTTTAGATTTATGTTCAATAAGGATTTTAGATTCTTGCTTGATTCTTTATTCACTATTTCTTGTTGGTACATTTGGTTTGAAAGAAATCAAAGAATTTTTAATAATAAATATCATCATAATAATAATTTGATTATTTTAATTTCAAAGTTTTGCTTAAATTGGATATCTAATCCCAAATATAAATTAGCCAAAAATAAGTGCTTTAAGGATTATCTTAACAAGGTTAGAAATAATATTTTCATTTTCACTCGTAGTATCAATATTTCTGTTTCTAATAATTCTTTTATTATTCCATATTCTGATTTTAATCATGTTCATATGATGAATCATAATTTTCTTTCTACATTAGATTCATAATTTTGTTGCTTGTTTATTTTCTCTCTCACATATATGTATATAAATTCTATTTATATACATATATGTGATTCATTCTAACTTGACTTCCTAGTTTTGTTCCAGGTTTGGTTTAGGTTGGTTGCTGGTTTTTCTCCTATCTGGTTTGCAGGAGAGCATTCAGGTTTATTTAGCTTTTCAGGATAGCTCTTCTCTGGGATTTGGATTGCATTTGGCTTTTCTCTTGATCTTCTTTGTGGAGCTCTTCATTTTGGTCCTCCTGATGGAGTTCCTCTCTATGGATTTTTTCTCATGATACCTCTAACACTCTAGTATTGGGCGGTGGCCTTGCCGGAGCTCGGTATTAGGGTGTAATGGGCGGTGGCTTTGCCGGAGCTCATTTGAGGGGTGTCTTTTCATTTTCTTATTTTTTATATATAGTCAGGCCACCTGTCAGGCATGTTGGCAGCTCCTTATTTTTTGTTATATATATAGTGTTCCATGTGTGCTCTCCTCTTCAGTTAGAGGATCACACATTTCTCTAAAAAAAAACAAATATATATATATATATATATATATATAGCTCTACACTTGATTTTTGAAGTAAGATATACTGAGAACCATTCTGTTGATTTAATATTAGACTTGGAAAATAAAATGGGAATTTAAATGTTTGAGGAGTTTATTTAAAAATAGATTATTTTATAAGTGTATATGGAGTTTCAAAAATTAAAACAAATATGGATATACACATATTACAGATTTATTGTTTTATTTTAAATAAGGGATTTGGAAATTAATTTTTTCAATTAACTTACTTAATTATTTTAGAAATTGTTAAAGGGAAATATTTATATGTTATTTTAAATTTGCTAGTATTATAAAGAAAGAAATGAATGATGTATTATGGAAACTAATTTGTTTAATTAACCTATTTAAATATTTTTATTATTAAAAATCTATTTATTTTAAGGAAACTTGTTTAAAATCAATTTATTTGTTATAAAACCAAATGATTAGTTTAAATTAAATTATTGGTCAATTTAATATATTGAATGATAAAATACTTAGAGATTATTTAATGCGTTAATAAATTATGTGTTTGCACAAAAAATGGGAAAACACCTACAAGTCGTATGATTTAGTCGATTTAATGTTGTTCTTAGAGATTTAGGTGATTTACACAAATATGTAAAAAGCAGGGACTAAACTGTAAAAGACACATATTCATAGTGGTTCGGCCAGAATGTGCCTACGTCCACTTTATTTGTTATTCTCCTTTTCTGCTCAGACTACAAGTACAAAGCTTTGATTACGAGCATATGAAAGTTGTTTGAAAGTTCTATCCTTACTTGAGCTCTCCAACTTGTCCGCCATTGTTGTACCCCTGCCCCTCTATTTATAGAGTGAGGCTGGGGGTAGGGGTTCTGGATGTATATAGCTGCTAGTGGGCCTGGGCTGATGCAATCTGGCCTGGCAACGTTGGTTCGGCAACACCTTGGTTCGATAGTAGATGGTTGGAGTTGAGACCTTGGTCCGGTAGCACTTTGGTCCGGTAGTACCTGGGAGATGGGTTGGTTCGGTGGCAGGTAGAGTGGCTTTGGTTAGGTGGTACATGAGAAGTGGGTTGGTTCGGCTAGGAGTTGGTTCGGCAGTGGTGAGGATACGTGTTTGGTTCAACAGTGCTTAGGAAGTGGTTGGTTCGGCAGTTCTTAGGAAATGGTTGGTTCGGCGATGTTTTTCCTTATTCTGGTTCGGTGGAAACACGTCCAACATTTGCCCCGCAAAGTGGGGCATATGCCTGCATATGTCGTGCTTTGTTTATTTGGACACCCTTATTCGGCCCGAGTGCCGAACTGGTTGGTCCGGCTACCCTTCTCTTCTCTATAAGTATGGACTCTATGTCTCCGTTATTCCTTACCGTCTGAACCAAGCTGCCGAATCGATCATAATGCCGAACCAGAGTTGATTGCCGGACCAGGTGAGGTCTTCTTTCACCGAACCAACTTTTTTCCTGAACCATCGAATGGATTCGGAGGATTTGAGTGCCGAATGACCTTTTGCCTTGCTTTACCGAATGGACTGGGGAGTATAGTGCCGAACGTCCTTTCGCCATGCTTTACCGAATGGATTCGGGAGTTCGAGTGTCGAATGACCTTTCGAACTTGAACTACCGAATGCACTTTTATGTTTTGAATTGCGAGTGAAATTCTAGACTACATACACTTGCTTGTTTAATTCCCTCATTCTAACGACGTACTTTTTTGTGTTTGCAGATAATGTCTCATAAAGTCGAAACTTGTTCTGACAAGAGGAAATCTACGGACAGAAGAGAGTCCCTCGTCGTGCCCCCAGTTTATCCGGAACCAGGATGACATGGACCCACCCCGAGATCACTAGTAGATGGATACGGCCCTCAGGAGCTTCTGAACTTGCCACCAGACTGCTTCCCTAGCTCCCTCAAGGATGAGAAGCTTGATGTTATATCTCGTTCTTTTTGGATTGACAGAGCACGCATGGTGTTGCCAGGGAAAGGAGTTATGCCGTATGACCCTCCTGAAGGATATTTTGTTTATAGCAGGTATCACTACATTTGCGGAGCCATCCCTCCGATCAACGCCTGGATAGTCAGCTTCATCACATACTTGAAGGTGGCTCCTTTCCAGCATCATCCCAACTCCTATGCCATCTTCGTGTGCTTGTTTATTATCTTCCAGAGAAGATACGGGCGTCCCCCTTCTAACCGGGAGATTCGGTACCTGTATAACCTGAGAGGCTACAAGAAGGGGTCTCCCTACATAAGCTTGGAGTCGGCCGTGTCTTTAAAGCCAGTCCTGGAATTGTATTCGAAATTTAGCATGTTCAAGAAGGAATGGTTTTTCGTCAAGGATGACTCTGTTTCTATCCATCGCTTCACCTCTGGCTGTAAGTCGAAGCTTATTTATAATTTCCGTTCTGACTGCAATACTCCTTATGTGTTTTTATTTCTTGCAAGCGACAGGTGGCTTTGCAGTCATGGAGAATGATTGCCTGGTTTAGATGGCTGCGGAAATAGACGCCATTCCGGGAAGGGAGAGGTCAGCTTCTTACTTGATCAGGAATGCTACTCTTCTGGGGCACAACTTGATTCTGCCACGCTAGTCTGTGGTCAAGCAGAGAGACACGGCTGAGGAGAGGGCCGCCAAAGCTAAAGGAGGGGCTACGACGAAGAGTGGCAAAAGAAAACCTTTCTCAAAACCTCCAATTGCCGAGGGGAAGAAGCTTAAGAAGTCCGATGGACCCTCCCCCAGCACATGTCCAGACATCCCGGAAGAGGAAGATGTAGAGGAGGAAAGAGGTGAGGAGGAGAGCGGAGGTGATGGAGAAGGTGATGATGGTGGCGAAGGACAGAGCGGTGATGGCACTGGGGCTTTGTCCTCTGGGCAAGCAGGGGAGATCCAAGAGTGGACAGATGATGCTTTCCACCAGGCTTTTGAGGGGTTGGAGGAAGGATCAGCCTTGGTGGAGAAGCCAAAGAAAAATGACAAGGCCGGGACTGGTGCCGATTCATCTTCCAAGAGCATTTCAGCTAAGGCAACCCCTGTGATTCAAGGTGAATTTTTGACTCCTGACGACTCCATTTATGATAAGGATTTAGGAATATTTTATGGGCAGCTCCTGTCCTGAAATGAGATCCAGGACTTATTGCAGTATCCTACTCCTCCCCAGGGTTTGTATAACAAAAGCGTCTTTTTACTCTTCTTAACTTGATACGTTTCTTGATTTATAGCTCAATGTATGCTTGTAACACTTGGTTTTTATTCCAGGAGCGGGCGAAGCGGCCAAGACATCAGATGTTCCGCACCGGCTTGAACAATACAAACTTCTCAAAGCTTCTACTAAGCCAAAGCCTTCGACTAACCGCCCCGAAGACGTAGTCGGCTACCATCCACTTCTTGGGGTCATCGAAGAGGATATCCAAAAGAGGAAGAGGATCCGTTCCTTGTTCGAATCCTCACGTGGTCCTCAGCCCCCAACTCAACCTCTTCGGGATACCACGGAGGAGAATATTGAGTTTATACCTTCCCCGCACCCGTTTGAAAACCCTACTGTTACCCCAATAGATCATCCCGGCTTGGCTCATAATCCGTTTGTGGGTCATCTGGATCTGGATCCAGGCTCTCATGATATTTCCTTTGACGAGGCTACTGGTGAGCACCTTCTCCCTCGCAATCCTATGGTACGGGTGCTTGATGAGGCTAAGTCCCTGGACCTTGATTTGCTTACTACTCAGTTTGTAACTATGGGGGACGAAGCTAAGGCAAACATCGACCGGGTTGCTGAGGAGGACAGGAAGCTGATGGGGCATCATGCTCGACTGGTCAAGGCCGGAGAGGAAATCGGGAGTGCTAACATTCGATTGCGGTTAATGGTTTCCGACAGGGCCAAGCAACTCACCGATCAGGCCATCCAGATCTCTCAGCATGAGGCCGCCTCCAGGCCACTAAAGAAAACCATGGAAGAGGCTAGCAGAGCAGAGTTACAGAGAATGGAGGCTGCCTGCAAGGAACGGATAGATATGGCTATTGCAACGGTGGATGAGGTCCGGAAAGCGGATCTCGAGTGGGTAGAGGAGTTATCCGGGAAGCTTGAAGCCGCAGAGCTTGCTCAAACCAAGCTAAAGGAGGAGATGGAGGCAATGAGGAAATCTCTTCAGGCTGACCGCTCGCGATACCGATCGGAGAGGGATGCTGCCGTTGCAAAGCTGTTGGCTTCTGAGGTCCGAATGAGGGAGTTCGAGGAGAACGAGGGATGATGGATGAGATGCTCCAGGATATGTACTTCCGTACTTGGAAACATGGCAACTTATCCTGAATGGATGATTATCCCCGAGTCATGGCCAAGATTTATCTCAGGGCTCTGGAGGAGGCCAAGGCTAATGCGGATAAGGAGGGTGGCATGGCCTTCAGAATGGATGTGGTTACGGCCCAATTCACCAAGGAGGAGAAAGTGGAGGTGAAGGAGGGTATGCGGCTGCTCGCTGCTGAGGAGGTAGGTGTGCAGTTGGAGGATGATGATCAAGGAGCAGATGCTGGTAAGTCTTCCCTTTTAGCCTTTTCATAACTTGGTTGCTTATTGTTTATTTAATGGATTCTTCTCCTGAATTGAACAGGCGGGACCTCTGAAGCGCCAACTACCTATGGTCAACATGCTAGGAGTTTTGATCCTGCGGTTAAGTAGATCTCGAAGAGCCAGCAGGATAGAGGCGAAGCCCCGATGTAGCCGACTCCTTGGCTTGATCTGGACATTTTTTGGTTTACTTGACATTGATGTCTATGTTAGTCTTAAAACATTAATGTAATTTTCAAGCTGTAATTATGTAACGAACAACTTGATTTTTGGCATGTAACTTTTAACTTAGACTGATTCTGCTATATTTGAATGCTTTTGTTATTTTAATGTGTTGCATAAGAAATACAGCTGTGCACATGTCTGTGATTCAATCGTGTTTGATGCTAAGTTCTTGCTTAAAATATAATTTCATATCTTGCAATGTTTGTGTGATGTGCGAATAAATTATAGCTACGTATTTATATACAAGAGGAAAAGGTACCGCCCCTCATGTCTTAGTTGTAGATGGTAGCTTTGAATGTCTTGTGTAGCTGAGTATGGAATGCAACTGAGTGTCATGTCATTCAGTTGTGAGTTCCTATTTCCATTGGCGAGCGTCTCCTATTTTGTGTCCTGTACTTTAGGGATTGTTATAGAGGATAGGAGGAAAAGTTTTCAAACAAAATAGAAATATAAGAAATAGTAAAACTTCCAATCACGGAAGGCCTTCGATGTGCTCAAGTTCGTGGCAAACGGGTTTTGTAGTTACTTTCCCTAGCTGTGGGTCTTGGAGACATTTGTCACCCATCTTACGCCTCCGCGGGGAGTTTTCTTTTTTACCACAGCCGTACTTAAGACATATCGGAGCCAAGATTGCACACGGTAACTACCCGGACCATTATGACTCGTAATCGTGGGTATTATTCGATTTACCGTGGCAGGCTAGCGTGGGTGCCGATCGTCAACCGTGAGCTACCCCTGGCTGGCACACCTTATGTTGGGGCTTAAAGTAGGTTCACAGTTGTCGGCGAGCCGAACGCCGTAATGAGCTGCCTAGGCTATTTTCGGCCTCCTCGGTGGCTTATAATAGGCTCATTACAGTTGGCTTTGAGGGCCGTCACGAGCAATGAGTTAACCCGCACTAGAGGGATGCTGGAGCAAAAGTGTCTCATTTGCGAAGGCATAGATTCGTATAGTACCCGTTAGGTCTTG
Source organism: Allium cepa (assembly GCA_030765085.1). Classification (NCBI taxonomy): domain Eukaryota; kingdom Viridiplantae; phylum Streptophyta; class Magnoliopsida; order Asparagales; family Amaryllidaceae; genus Allium; species Allium cepa. The sequence goes on from CM060941.1 coordinate 624,629,457, forward strand.
TCTAGGTGAAGTCGCGCCGTGATGTGTCTTGAATAGAAACACATGATTTTGTTCAACAGAAAAGGATAAAGTTAACAAGCAGCCAAGATATAAAGGAACAGGTTAAAAAAGAAACAAGATTTTTAAAGTGGTTTGGCTCAAAAATGCCTACGTCCACCGATTCTCTTTGTTAATTCACTTCATATGGGTAGTACAAGTTAAGAAAAGTATCGACGAAGGTGTTGGATATTTCATGCCCTCTGGAACACCTCTCCGTCCACTGTTGACAAAATATAAGCTCCATTGTGGAGATCTTTATGAATTACATATGGTCCATCCCAGATTGGATCTAGTGCTCTGGGGCGTGGGAAGATTCGCTTGAGGACAAGATCTCCTTCTTGTAAGCTGCGATGCTTGACTTTGGAGTTGTATTGTGCTGCCACCTTTTGCTTGTGAGCTACCGCTTTGAGTGCTGCATCATTTCTTCTTTCTTCGATTAGATCCAAAGACATATGGAGGAGTTCTTCGTTTTCTTCTGGGTTGTAGTGGATCCTACGGTGGGAAGGAACTACAGTTTCAACTGGGAGCATGGCCTCCGATCTGTATGCAAAAGAGAAAGGAGTATGCCCTTTTGATGTTCTGACAGACGTGCGGTAGGCCCAAAGTGCCGTAGGAAGTTCATCCACCCAAGCGCCTTTTGACTTTTCAAGCTTCTTCTTGATTAGAGTTTTGAGAATTTTGTTGACAGCTTTGACTTGTCCATTTACCTGGGGATAAGCCACGGACGAGAAGCTTTTGTAAATTCCGTGCTCTTGGCACCAGTCGGCAAACTCCTTGCTGTCAAACTGAAGTTCATTGTCCGATATGATTTCGAGTGGAACCCCGTACCTGCATAGAACATTTTTGATCAAGAAGTTAATAACTTTTGCAGAAGATACTTTATTTAGAGGTTCCGCTTCCACCCATTTGGTGAAATAGTCGACTGCCACTATGGCATATTTGGCTCCGCCTCGGCCCATTGGTAGTTCGCCAATCAAGTCAATTCCCCATACTGCAAAGGACCAAGAGCTGGTCATCTGAGTAATCTCATTTGTTGGTAGTCGAGGGATTTTAGCAAATTTGTGACATCTGTTGCATTTTTTGACGAAGTCCAAGGCGTCTTTGTTTAAGGTGGGCCAGAAATATCCATATCGGAGTATCTTCTTTGCCAGAGTCTGCCCTCCAGTGTGATCTCCGCAACTTCTTTAATGGATGTTGGGTAAGATTTCCTTGGCTTCCCTTCCAGCGACACACCTTAATAAGGGGTTAGAGAAGCCGCGCCGATAGAGGATGCCTTCTTGTATTGTGTAGCGAGAAGCTTTCCTCAAGATTTTCTTAACTTCGTTACGCCCGTCGGGCAGTGTGCCACTTTGTAAGTATTTCCGGATGGGAGTCATCCAAGTTTCTTCTTCGATTGCAGCTATCAGATTCACTTGCTCGAAACTCAGGGATAGTTGTTTTGAGATGGTTACTGTTTCGGAAGTGGTGCCGTCCTTCATGTTAGCTTTCTTTGCCAGTTCGTTGGCCTCCTGATTCTCTTCTCGAGGAATGTGTTTGATTAAATAGTGATCCAATTGATCGAGCAGCAGCTTGGTCTTATTTAGATATGCTGTGAGTCGTTCTCCTCGAGTCTGGAATTCTCCCAGTATTTGATTTACAATAAGTTGAGAATCACTATGGAGACATAAAGAACCGACTCCAATCTCTAGGGCAAGTTCTAATCCGGCTAACACTGCTTCATATTCTGCATTGTTGTTGGTGGCAGTGAATTCCAACCTTAGAGCATAGTGTAGCTTCCTTCCCCTGGGAGTGATTATTACAATACCTGCCCCCGAGCCTTGTTCGTTTGATGCTCCATCCACAAAGAGATTCCACTTGATGTTTTCCGCTATTTCAGATTGCTCCTTTCCTTCGTTGGTAGTGAATTCGGCAATGAAATCGGCCATGGCCTGTCCCTTGATGGCGGTGCGAGGATGGTAGGTGATATCATATTGACTCAGCTCGATGCACCATTTAAGTAGTCGCCCGGAAGTGTCGGGACGATGGAGTACCTGCCTTAGCGGTTGATCGGTTAGAACTCTGATGGAATGAGATTGGAAGTAGTGTCGCAGTTTCCATGATGTGATTAGTAAACAGTATGCTAGCTTCTCAAGTTTAGGATATCTGGCTTCTGCCCCCGTAATCCTCTTGCTTACAAAGTATACTGGCCGCTGCGCACGGTTGTCTTCTCTTACCAAAGCGGCGCTTAGAGCATGAGATGACACAGCAAGGTATAGGTATAGCTCTTCGCCTTCATTTGGAGTTGAGAGTACTGGTGGTCTCTGGAGGTGTTCGATTAGGTTAAGGAAGGCTTTTAAGCATTCGTCAGTCCACTCGAACTTTTCTTTGTCCTTCTTTAGAGCTTCGAAGAAAGGGTCGCACTTGTCAGTTGCTTTAGAGATGAATCTGCTTAGGGCGGCCACTTTCCCATTTAGGCTTTGCATTTCTCTTCGAGTGGAAGGTATCCTGATTTCTTTTAGAGCCCGGACTTGTTCAGGGTTCGCTTCAATTCCTCTGGCATGGACGATGAATCCTAAGAACTTTCCCGATGATACTCCGAAGGAGCACTTTAGAGGATTCAGCTTCATTCCATATTGGCGAAGTACTTGAAACATCTTACTTAGGTGGCTTACGTGGTCGTTGGCTTTCCCTGATTTTACTAGCATGTCCTCCACATAAATTTCCATAGTTCGTCCTATTAGTTCTGCGGACATCTTGTTGACGAGGCGTTGATAAGTAGCTCCGGCGTTTTTAAGTCCAAATGGCATTACTCTGTAGCAGTACAATCCCCGGTCAGCGATAAAACTAGTGTGGTCTTGATCGGGAGCATGCATAGGAATTTGGTTATATCCTGAGTATGCGTCCATAAAAGATAAGAGTTCGTGCCCGGCTGTGCTGTCCACCAGCTGATCGATTCGGGGGAGTGGGAAGTAATCCTTTGCGCAAGCATCATTTAAGTTGGAGAAGTCAATGCACGTTCACCACTTCCCATTAGTCTTCTTTACTAGTACCAAGTTAGCGAGCCACTCTGGGTAGATGGCTTCTCGTATGAAGTTATTGGCAAGCAGGTTCTTTACTTCTTCATCGAGGGCTGTTGATCGTTCTGCCCCCATCCTTCTCTTTTTCCGCTTTACTGGCACTTTGGTAGGATCGATGTTCAGTACGTGGCACGCTACGTCTGGAGAGATTCCAGTCATATCAGCGTGCGTCCATGCAAATACATCCAAGTTGTGGCGGAGAAAATCAATGAGTTGATCCTTCAATTCTGCTTTTAGTTGAGATCCGATTTTCAATAGTCTACTTGAGTCATGTTTGTCTACAGATACAAACTCCATAGCCTCTGCAGCCTCGGCGGTGGCCTCCTCCTCTTTGTCCCTGGGGTCTAATTCATTGAAAGGATCACTGGTATATCGAAGAGGAGGGGCTCTCTTTAGTTTCTATGCTTCCAAGCTTTTCATGCAGAGAGTAGTCTCTGCATTCTTCCCTTTATCCCTTCTGCGGTTATTGCGAAGTTCAGTTACATAGCAGTTTCGAGCAGTGTCTTGATTTCCCTCTACTTCTCCTACTCCATTGTCTTTTGGGAATTTCATCTTCAGGCACCACGGGGCCAGGACAATTTGGAAGTTGGACAAGGCTGGTCTTCCTAAAAAGGCATTGTAGGCCGAGTGGTTTTCTATTAGCACAAATATTTGTTTCCGCACAACGGAGCGGGGATGACTTTCTATTTCAACAAAGAGGTCCAGTTGCCCGAGGGGCATCTTCGCATCTCCAGTGAAACCATGTAGCGGTTTGTTGCAGGGAGACACATCCTTCATCGACAGCTTCATTTTGTCGAAACCATGCTTAAATAGGATATTTACTGAGCTTCCAGTGTCTACTAGAATTCAGAAAACTTTGGCTGGACCGAACCAGGCAGAGATGACCATAGGATCCATGTGAGGGTACTGCCTTCCTTCTAGGTCATGCCTACCGAATGTGATGTCATTGTTCTCTTTCCGCTTTGGGTGGCGTTCTTCTATAACGGAATTAACGCAGTCTTCAATGTTTCTAAGCGACTTTCCATATTTTTCCATCTCTGCCCAGCTTTTGTCGTCGATGTGTGGTCCTCCCGATATGGTATGGACCACTATCTTCTCTTGACTAGAGCCGCTGGTGTTGCGATTTCCTCCGCCTACTTCCGGGGGTGATAGCCTCGGGCTTTCATTGGTAGAAGCTGGAGTCCTGTTCTGGCTTTTTACATAGCGTTCCAGTCTCTTCCTTCTGATGTGTTCTTCAATTAAGTCCTGGAGATAATGGCATTCATTGGTATCATGCCCATGAGATTCGTGGAAACGGCAGAACTTTCGAGATTTAATTGCGTTATCTGATTCCTTCTTGTGTGGGGGGCGTTCGTATTTAACTTCGTCTTGGGTGGCCAGGAAGATGCTTTCGATTGTTTCATTCAAACGAGTGTAAGTGTCAAATCTCGGTCCTAGCCGATATACACGCTTTTCTCCCTTCTTGCCCCCAGCACTATCTCTGGAGTCATTTTTTCGAACGTCCTTTGCTACTGCGGGTGTGCTGCCATGAGCTGCCTTAGTTTGTTGCCCTGTCTGCCTTTCAATGGCAGCGTCTTCAAGTCTCATATGTTTTCCCGCTTCATGGAAGAAATCGGTTAAGGTAGCTGGCTTTTCTTTCGTTAATCTCCTAGCAAATTTAGTATCCGGATGCACACCACTGCTGAGGGCCATTAGGATAAGTTTCTCATCGGCATCTTAGACTACGGCCGCTGCGGCATTGAATCGGGTAAGATATTGTTGCATTGTCTCTCCAGGCTTTTGTTTGATATTGGATAAGGAATAAGCGTCCTTGGGTTGTTCCACATGAATGCGGAATTGACTGATAAACTTTTCTTTCAACATTTCTCATGAGCTGATGGACACTTGGGGTAGATGGCAGAACCAGGAGGTAGCTAGATCTGCCAAGAATAGTGGAAAGCATTTACACAATACTCCTTCTGTCGCTCCGCTCATGAGCATATGTTGTGTGTATCTCTGTAAGTGTACGACGGGGTCAAAGGTTCCCTTATAAGGCTCCATTGTTGGCATTTTCCATTCTCGGAGGGTGATGGCAATTTCGATATTGCGGGTGAAGGGGCTGGTTCGCATAGCGCCTATTCCTCGATCTCTTTGATCCCGTCAGACGCACTCTCTGAACAATCGCGCCATCCTTTCATTAGAATTTGGAGCAGATAGAAATGAGTTTGGTTCTTCTCTGCGGGATTGATTCCGTCCAGATGACCGGTAGGGATGGTATCGTCTATCACTCCTAATATTTTCCAATGGCTGCCTCTGGTCTTCTGGGAGCATGTTAGAGTCAGCTACAGTTGGCACTTGCCTAGATCTTCCCCTGCTGGGTTCTGTTCCAGGCATTTCCTCGGGTCCAACTTTGGGCTGGACTCTAGCTCGGACCCGTTCATTGGTGTTCCCATGGCTAGGTAGCATGACAGGCTCGGCTACATCCGACCCTCGCCTGGTACCTCCCCTGTTGGGTTCAGTTCCAAGCGTCTCCTCGGATTGGAATTCGGGCTAAGTCCAGGCTCGGCTCCTACCATTGCTGTTTCTGTTGTTTGCCTCTTCGAAGAAGAAAGATCTTTGTCGCCTTCCAGGTCCTCCAGACTGGGACTCATCCCATGATTCAGTGTTGCGGTTTGATTCTTCTGCATCCCTCAAGCGTGACATGAGTTGGTTTACCAAGGGTTCTTGTTGGGATGTGAAGCGATCAGTCACTTCAGCAACAACCCTGTCTAGATCTGCCCTAGTAATTGCTGCCGGTTGTTCCGTGGCAGGGGCTTTCGGATTTACCTGACTTCCATTTTGTACCGCTGTTGGAACGGGACGATCCTCTTGATCAGTGATCACTGGATCTGGAATACTGCTAGTTTCGATGTTCTTTCCTTTGTTAGCATCTTTCTTCTGTCTGGGAGGCATGTTTTCCAAGCAATGAGCGATGCTGATAGGAAGAGGGTTAAGTGGGAGAAGCTGAAGCTTCGAGCTCCTACTCTCAGTGAAAGCACCAAAAATGTTTGCACAAAAAATGGGCAAACACCTCCAAGTCGTATGATTTAGTCGATTTAATGTTGTTCTTAGAGATTTGGGTGATTTACACAAATATGTAAAAAGCAGGACTAAACTGTAAAAGACACACAGATTTATAGTGGTTCGGCCAGAATGTGCCTACGTCCACTTTATATGTTATTCTCCTTTTTTGGTCAGAGTACAAGTACAAAGCTTTGATTACGAGTATATAAAAGTTGTTTGAAAGTTCTATCCTTGCTTGAGCTCTCCAACTTGTCCACCATTGTTGTACCCCTACCCCTCTATTTATAGAGTGAGGCTGGGGGTAGGGGTTCTAGATGTATATAGCTGCTAGTGGGCCTGGGATGATGCAATCTGGCCTGGCAATATTGGTTCGGCAACACCTTGGTTCGGTAGTAGATGGTTGGAGTTGAGACCTTGGTCCGGTAGCACTTTGGTCTGGTAGGACTTTAGTCCGGTAGTACCTGGGAGATGGGTTGGTTCGGTGGAAGGTAGAGTGGCTTTGGTTAGGTGGTACATGGGAAGTGGGTTGGTTCGGCTAGGAGTTGGTTCGGCAGTGGTGAGGTTATGTGTTTGGTTCGGCAGTGCGTAGGAAGTGGTTGGTTCGGCAGTGCTTAGGAAGTGGTTGGTTTGGCAATGTTTTTCCTTATTCTGGTTCGGTGGAAACACGTCCAACATTATGTAATGCGCACAAGGTGTAATACTATGAAGAGAAAAAGTCAGAATTGGACTGGATTGCAAATTAAAAAAGGCGAGTTGACCTCACTCATCTGGGTTTAATTTAAATTTAAATGGTTAAATTTAAATAATTGGTTAAATGATTGAATTGATTTGATGTGCTATATTATATATAGTAGTATATAGTATATATTGGAGTAATTGATTTCCCGCATTATATAGAGGATGAGACCCTATGCGCCGCATAATAGCGGATGATATTATATTAATCCCATATACCGCGATAATCCACCTCGAAGTAGAATTGGTATTGTGCTAACATCTGTGGATGAAGAGAAACAGGTTGGAGGGATCCAACTGGATTCCTTAAATTTATTTAGATTGTTTAATACTCTGTGATATGGTTTATGTGATAATCTGGGTAGGTTATTTTGGAAATTCAAATGTTGGATGCTATGGTTTGGTTGAATATATTTGGATATATCGAGTTATCAAATTGTATAGATTTGGATTTTTTTGAAAGAAAATAAAAGAGAGAATTTTAAATAAACAATTATAGGAATTTGAATAAATTAAAGAATAAATGGGAAAAGAATAAAAGTTGATTTTTGAATTCTAATAAATAAAATTCCGAGTATGGGAAAGGAGATTTGAATAAAAAGGGAAAGTAATGAATTTTAAAACTTAAGCGATGTTATTTAAAGGAATAAATTAATTTACATTAAAAATTCAAGGTTTAAATTTATTTGAAAGGATAAAGAAGAAATTTGAAAAAAAATATGAAATTGGTATTTTCAATTAAAAAGATTTTAAACCAAAAAATAAAATAAAATCTGAAGTTAATGGGTTTTGAAATGAATTGAGCAAGGAAGGGAATTTATTTCAAAATGGAGTAACTTGGAAAGCAATTTGAAGATTGATTTAAGTTTTAAAATTGGAATTTTAAAAGGGAGATGAGACTATGGCATTTATAAACTGGGTTTATAATAGTGAAGTAATATACCGGTAGACATTTGGAAGAATAAATTCATGGTGGGAATCTATTAAGGAATGGGTAAATTTGTTTAAAATAAATAGTGATTTATTTTTAAAATATGTGAAAGAGAAGCGTATTTCCTTGGATATCCAATACATTTTCAAAGAATTTTTTTAAGTATAAGTAAAAAGTTTAAGTTGTTTAAAAGTATGTTTTAGAAAAGTTATTATTTCTAAATGTTTAAATTTTAAAGTAAGTGTATTTTTATAATATATTATAACAGTAATTATTTAAAGGTGGCTTGGTATTATGTTTTAAAAGTTAGAAATTCAGTTTTATATTGTACAAAGTATTTTTATTTTAAATATTCTTAAAGTATATATTTTGAATAAGTATTAAAGTAATTTTTAATTTAAATGTTTTAAAGGATATTTCATAATAAAGTGTTTTAAATTATTTTAGAAATCTAAAGTTTTTGTGCTTGGTTGCTTTCAGTGGAAATAAATAGTTGGGAATTTATCCCATGGGAAGTGTAAGGTTTGAAAACTATTTTCAAAAAGGGTTGAAAATAGAAATATATCTTGCGAAGATATTTTAAGGATAATAAATAATTTGGGAGATTATTTATTGTTTGATGGTTATTTGTGAATGTTAATTGATAGTAAAATAACCGACTATCCATATTGGCCAATGCACTGATCGTTTCGAAGAGACCGGGATCGGGATTAAATTCTCGAAAACCACTTCGATCCGGTTCGTACGTTTTCTTGGAAAAACGAGTTCGGAGTCGAAGATGGAGCAGTGAACTGCAAGGGATAGTCGCTACTAATCCTGGGGATGATTCCAAAATGGATGTAGTAGGAGTAGTGCCTTCGGTTCCGTTCGAACCCGGGACAGACTTGTATGCATGAATGCTTTCGGAACATCGTCAGGTGAATGACGGGCATTCTAACTGAAACATTCTAAATGGTAGCGCTTAGCCTCGAGCCTCATCAACCGGGAATGACTGAAAATCAGGGGATATGTAGCAAGGCTAAGTGGGTAGCACCCATTAGGGTGAGGTCAACCCTGTCTAGATGTCCCTTTTATTCGGCTTAGTGGTGCGGTTGCTGATCCCAACCGTGGGGTGATCTTACTCGAGATTATCCAGTAAGGGGTAGTCCCGGTCTTGTGTTGCAGGGGATTGGGAGTAATCCTTGGTACGGTGATCTAGGCGACGTACTATGACAGGTGGTACCCTAGTGCCTAGTCATTAGTTGAAAATCCATCCTCCCTACATGCCTGTATGGTTTTGATTATTCCCAACTATTACTGAAACGTGAGATGCAAGCATTGCAACTAGATTCTATCTTACTTTCTATAGACATTACTATAATATCAGAGGATTTTGATAAAAAGTGTTTTGGCTATCGTAAGGTAAAAACCCGATTTGTTTATTTGTTGCGTGGTCTTACAAGATGCTTTTGGTTTCAAAGGATTTTGAAAACTTTAATAATCAATTGGAGTGTGGTTTTCTCACGCTGGTATTCGAGACTGACTCATGTGTTATTTAACTATAATGCTCGGGTCAAACCGAGTACTATAGATTACAGGAAATGATGCTGTGGAGCTGGATGGCGATATGTACTTTCGTATTTGTATGAAATATTCCACTGTGTATTCTGTTTTGGGGAGGACTAGATATTATAACGGTCCTGAGTTGTGTTGTTGTATGTATTAAACTCAGATGTTGTACTCTGATGATGTAATGTATAAACAGATGTATTTGTTTTTGTGTAAAGATCATTCATTATCTATTATATTTTATTCCGCTGTGATGGCAAGATTTTGTGTCATTTGTTTTCTCTTCTTCTACCTCTTCTTCTTTAACCCTCATGGTTCAGTTTTTCGGACGTTGGAAAATCGAGCCATTACATTTGGTATCAGAGCTGAAAGGTTAAGCGAATACCTTGGCTCTAATGGGGATTACTCATTGAAAATAGAGTCCGTAGTACTCTAGAATGAGTTAAAGAGTATTAATAGTTATGAGCGCGTATTTGTTAGTGGATATAAAAATGGTTTTATATTGTGTTGATTGATTTATTGAGTGGCATATGAACCTTCGTCGGCACAGTCTGGACAACTGTATCGAAAGGGTTTCTAAATACTTGAATAGAACAATTCGACACAATATTATTTTCGAAAGCATGTAAATGAAATAAGTTTACCCACAAATATTTTTGATATAAAAGAAATATTTTATTAAATTGTTATATAACTTGGATGTTTGGATGATAATATTCTAAACAAATAAGATTATAAAATTTTTTGGAAGGACTTGTATAATCAAATGGAAATTTGTATGAGCATAAATTATACAAATGAATTGTTGTTAAAATTTGATTTAATAAAAAAATCTGTAAATTTGAAATCCCGAAAATTTTGGAAGTATTTTTCGAAGTGTTTCGAAGATAAATAATAGCATTATTACTTTGGAGGTATTTCTGAAAGGAAATTGTTTCAAATAAATTTTGGGAAGGGATATAGCATTGAGCTCACTTCAGTCCTTGGAAAATAATCCTAGTGATGATTACGCAACAACACCATTATTCATTTTCGAGTTTCTAGGTGACGGATTGCTGCCAAATTGATTTATTCGGAAGAACTAGTTTTGTTTTTTAAATTTCAAAGGAAATTTGTTGGGGATAAAAACCAGGATTGGTTTAAAAAAATTGAAAAGTGTGATTTTGAGATAATGGTGATTTCAAAATGATTTGAAAATAAAAGCCAGGTGTTTAAAAATCCTGAATCCTTATTTGAATTGAAAATCCTGATGAGATAGGTTATAAGCTTATTAATTGAGATGTTTTTTTTAAATAAGGAAGGAAAATTGGAGATGTGAATGTTGTAATCAAAATTTAAAGTGAGAAAAAAGGAAGAGAGTTAAAATAAATTTAACTTGGATAATGGTAAAGAAATTAAATTGTTGAAAGATTTAGTTGGTTGTGGCTTGAATGGAAAATATTTAGCAAAGTAAATGGATTAATTTTTTTTGGATATAAATTGGAACTGAATTGGATGGAGGAATAAAGTTAAGTTGAAATAAATTGAATTAAACTGAAAATAAAACCCAGTTGTATTTGAATTAAGTTGAAATTGAATTGAAATGAAATAAATTGAGATGTAGATGATATTAAGTGAAAGTAAGTTCTTACTTAATTTAAATTCAAATGGATTGTGTGGATTAAAGAGAATGGTATGATGCTAGATTTAACTGAAGTTAAGTTAAATAAAATTGAATTGAAATAAATTCAGTTGAGTTATAGATAATATTGAATGGAATAAAATTCTTACTTAAATAAATAAGCGTAAACTAAGTAAGTATTGAATTGGGATAAATAAGCTTTGGAAGCTTATAAAAGAATTGAAAAGCATTGAAATAAAAAATATAATCCCTAGTTAAAAGTAAAGTGAAAATATGATTGACTGTAAATGGATGGAGAAGTATGAATATTAATAAGTGAGTAGCTTATAAAAATGTAAAAAGGGAATAAATAAGCCGAAATAAAAGTGTTGGAATTTTGGAAAATGAAAGAAAATCCAAACTGGAATTATAAAAAAATTGAACTCAGAAAAATTTGATGAAGTGATTTTTGTAATAAAATTGAATATTGATTTAAAAGTTGGAAGTAAGCTAATTAGCTAAATAAATTATTTGATAGAGTATGTTAATAAAATTTAACTCGGTTAAATAAAATGGATTGTAAGTTAATAATGAAGTTTGGAAATAAACTCGAATTATAAATAGAATTCGACTTAGTTTGATAGTGATAAGTGGAGATGTTGTAAAAATAAAATGGAATTGGATTATAATAGAAATGATTTGAGTTACAAAAAAAAATCCAATTCGAGTATAAATGAGTTAAGTATGTGCTTGGATATTATTTTGATAAATTGAGAAGGTGAATTAAAATAACATGGGTGGGCTAACTGAATTAAATGGAATTTGATTAGATGAGAATCAAATCAAATAGAAGTGAACTTAAGTTTGAAGTTGGAATAAACTAAAGTAAATTAACTTAAGTTTAAAATTTATAGAAGCTTGGCTTCGAGGAAGGGTGAAAGTTCAGTAAGTAAAAGTTTGGGTTAAATTAATTTGGAAAATGGTTATTGATATAAGCATTGAATGTTTTCAAGCTCAATGAAATGGTTTTAAAATGAAACCAATGCAGAGATGAGATGAAATGTAAATGTATGGTTGGTGAATAAACTAGAAATGGGATGGAATTTAAAACAAAATGAGCTGTAAACCATTAAAATTGAATGAAATGGCACATGAATCGGTTGAAAGCAATTGAATTAGTTTTGAAATCATATAAATTGCTCATGGAAAGTGTTTGGTGCATGTTGCTTATGAAATGCATGTGTTTAGCTATTGAAATTAAGTGAAATGTTAATAAATTTCGTATATTTAGTACTTACATGTTTGAATTGAGTAAGTATAGGTACCGGGAAGCCGTTTGGCTGGATTTGATCGCGCAAAATGCTAAAATAATAAGCCGCTTGCTTAAAAATGCTAAATAAAGGTACGCCTACGCAATAAAAATAGGAAATATGAAATGTTTTTGTTTTTTCGACCGTGCGGGTCGATGTATATATACTTATATCTCTTGTCAAATTGCAAAAGCTCCTCCGTACAAAGAAGAATCTGCCAAAATTTTCCGAAAATTTTAGGAGTTAGAAAAATTTTGAAAATTTTTGGGAAAATTTTTGTTAGCGACAAAACGATTTCAAATTGGAATTGAAATAAAGGATTTTGGAAATATAAATTTAAGCTAATTGTTTAGGTGGAACTAAAGGATTAGAAAATTGAATATGGGATTTTCACTAAATGGGTTGTGGCGAGTTAATGGGTTGAGGCATTCGTCTGCCTTAGCAATTTCGGGGACGAAATTCTTTAAAGGGGGAAGAATGTAACGACCCGTATTTTTTCAAAGTTGAATCTAGAATATTTAAGTGGTTTTAAATATAGGAATTGAATAATAAATTGGTTTTGAATATGAAAAACTTGGATTTATCCATTCAGAATGCAGATACAACAATTTGTTGAATAATATAATAATTCAATTCAATAATTGAAGATTGAGTAAAATATTTAATCTTGAGTTTCGAGCTTGTTAAAAATATTTTAAAGGCTTGTAAAACTTATGTTGATAATACTGAAAATAGTAAAAGTGTTAAAATTGGATTTGGAAGTGTTTTGTTAAGTTTTGAAAATATATCATTTAAATTGATATTTAAAAATAGCCTTTCGAGGCATAGTCTCGGATTTCGACGAAACCAGTTCCATTGGATCCGTAATATTGTATTATTATCGGATTTCAAATTTCATAGTGTTTGGAGTTGTCGAGTGATCGTACGAGAGATAAACGTGTTGAAACTTATATCGAAAATTAATAAAATAACTGGGTCCAAAAAGCTATCTTCTCCATACGATCGAGTTAGGGCTCGAAACCTTTTCCATTATGCTCGAAATAGGGGTATAACATTACAAACGCCTAGTGGCACGCCTCGATAGGGGTTCATGATTTTAAGCTACGTAAATCGAGACAATTTGAATTCAATTTAAAATATATTTATATATCCTAGTCCTTTCAGCTGTAATACTTCTCACATCACACATTTTTGCTTTCATCTCATGGTCACTATAGTTGGCTTGTTCAATCACGCATACATCAAATCGTGTCCCCCTTTCTCTTTTAAAATGCAAGCAGGTTTAACTTTTTTTTTCCTGAAAATCAAAACGAAAAAAGGGCATGTGATTAAAGGTTACGAATCCACGTTTCCTCCTCCTCAAATTAAAACTGCGTACCTCCTTACCTTGTTCTGCCTTCAATCAAAAACAAAATCAAAATTTGAAACCAAAATCACGTAAAAATCCCTTCCTCGTCCAGTTTATAATTCTCGAAACCTGAGTAGAATGAAACCTACCTAAAAATCATGCAAGGGAGAAGAGGGTTCATTTCGAGTTGCTCGACGATGGCTCAGACTGTGTGGCGCTCGCTTGGTGTCAGGTCATGATGGCAAGGCGCGTTCGATTTTGGGGTTCTGGCATCATCTTCGTGAGCGACAAGGCGATTCGCGAGGGGAAGGTATTGGTCGCGTGTTCGCGGGAGGTCGAGGCAGCATGTGTTGAGGCTCGCTGGGAGTGGTGGCGGCGAATCTGGGTCGCCGCGTGCGTGGGTTGCGTGTGCGAGGCAATGTGGAGGCCGAAGTGGGTTTTTGGTAAATATTTTAACCTACATTTTTTTCTTACTTAATTCTAATCTTAGTCTTGGAGATAAGAAATTACAGTAAAAGGTTTATCTTGGTTATTTTCTAAAAGCATGAATATATAGTAAGGTGTGTATATATAAATGCAGATATATATAAATATATATATATATAGATATATATATATATATATATATATATATATATATATATATATAGCTCTACACTTGGTTTTTGCAGTAAGATATACTGAGAACCATTCTATTGATTTAATATTAGACTTGGAAAAGAAAATGGGATTTAAATGTTTGAGGAGTTTATTTAAAAATTGATTATTTTGTAAGTGTATATGGAGTTTCAAAAATTAAAATAAATATGGATATACACATATTTTAGATTTATTGTTTTATTTTAAATAAGGGATTTGGAAATTAATTTTTTCAATTAACTTATTTAATTATTTTACAAATTGTTAATGGGAAATATTTATATGTTATTTTAAATTCGCTAGTATTTTAAAGAAAGAAATGAATGATGTATTATGGAAACTAATCTGTTTAATTAATCTATTTAAATATTTTTATTATTAAAAATCTATTTATTTTAAGGAAACTTGTTTAAAATCATTTTATTTGTTATAAAACCAAATGATTAGTTTAAATTAAATTATTGGTCCATTTAATTAATTGAATGATAAATTACTTAGAGATTATTTCAGATGTTAATAAATTATGTAATGTGCACAAGGTCTAATACTGTGAAGAGAACAAGTCAGAATTGGATTGGATTGCAAATAAAACAAAGGTGAGTTAACCTCACTCATCTGGGTTTAATTTAAATTTAAATGGTTAAATTAAATAATTGGTTGAATAATTGAATTCATTTGATGTGCTATATTATATATAGTAGTATATAGTATATATTGGAGTTATTGATTTCCCGCATTATATAACGGACGAGACCCTATGCGCCGCATAATAACGAATGATATTATATTAATCCCATATACCGCGATATTCCACCTCGAAGTGGAATTGGTATTGTGCTAACATCTGTGGATGCAGGAAAATTGGTTGGAGAGATCCAACCGGATTCCGCAAATTTATTTTGATTGTTTAATACTCTGTGATATGGTTAATGTGATAATCTGGGTAGATTATGTTGGAAATTCAAATGTTGGATGCTATGGTTTGATTGAATATATTTGGATATACCGAGTTATCGAATTGTATAGGTCTGGATTTTTTTTAAGAAGAAAATAAAAGAGAGAATTTTAAGCAAACAATTATAGGAATTTAAATAAATTAAAGAATGAATTGGAAAAGAATAAAAGTTGATTTTTGAATTCTAATAAATAAAATTCCAAGTATGGGAAAGGAGATTTGAATAAAAAGGAAAGTAATGAATTTTAAAACTTAAGTGATGTTATTTAAAGGAATAAAAGAATTTACTTTAAAAATTCAAGGTTTAAATTTATTTGAAAGGATAAAGAAGAAATTTGAAAAAAAAAATATGACATTGGTATTTTCAGTTAAAAAGATTTTAAATCAAAAAAATAAAATAAAATCTAAAGTTAATGGGTTTTGAAATGAATTGAGCAAGGAAGAAATTTATTTCAAAATGGAGTAACTTGGAAATCAATTAGATGATTAATTAAGTGTTTAAAATTAGAATTTTAAAAGGGAGATGAGACTATGGCATTTATAAACTGGGTTTATAAAAGTGAAGTAATATATCAGTAGATATTTGGAAGAATAAACTCACGGTGGGAATTTATTAAGGAATGGGTAAATTGTTTAAAAATAAATAGTGATTTATTTTTAAAAGATGTGAAAGAGAAGCGTATTTCCCTGGATAGCCAAGTATATTTTCAAAGAAATTTTTTACGTATAAGTAAGCAATTTAAGTTGTTTAAAAGTATGTTTTAGAAAAGTTATTATTTTTAAATGTTTAAATTTTAAAGTAAGTGTATTTTTCTAATCTATTATAGCAGTAATTATTTAAAGGTGGCTTGGTATTATGTTTTAAAAGTCAGAAATTCAGTTTTATATTGTACAAAGTAGTTTTATTTTAAATACTTTTAAAGTATATTTTGAATAAGTATTAAAATAATTTTTAATTTAAATGTTTTAAAGGATATTTCATAATAAAATGTTTTAAATTATTTTAAAAATCTAAAGTTTTTGTGCTTGGTTGCTTTCAGTGGAAATTAATAGTTGGGAATTTATCCCATGAGAAGAGTAGGGTTTGAAAACTGTTTTCAGAAAGGGTTGAAAATGAAAATATACCTTGCAAAGATATTTTGAGGATAGTAAATAATTTTGGGAGATTATTTATTGTTTGATGGTTGTTTGTGAATGTTAATTAATAGTTAAATAACCGACTATTGATATTGGCCAATGCGCTGAACGTTTCGAAGAGATCGGGATCGGGATTAAATTCGCGAAAGCCACTTCGATTTGTTTTGTACGTTTTCGTGGAAAAATGAGTTCGGTGTCGAAGATGGAGCAGTGAAGTGCAAGGGCTAGTCTCTACTAATCCTGAGGATGAATCCAAAATAAATGTAGTAGGAGTAGCGCCTTCGGTTCCGTTAGACCCGGGACTGACTTGTATGGATGAATGCTTTCGGAACATCGTCAGGTGGACGATGGGCATTCTAAGTGAAACGTTCTAAAAGGTGACGCTTAGCCTCGAGCCTCATCAATCAGGAATGACTGAAAATCAAGGGATATGCAGCAAGACTAAGTGGGTAGCACCCATTAGGGTGAGGTCATCCCTGTCTAGATGTCCTTTTTATTCGGCTTAGTGGTGCGGTTGCTGATCCCGACCGTGGGGTGATCTTACTCGGGATTATCCAGTAAGGGGTAGTCCTGATTTTGTGTTGCAGAGGATTGGGATTAATCCTTGGTACAGTGATCTAGACCACGTACTGTGACAGGTGGTACCTCAGTGCCTAGTCATTAGTCGAAAATCCATTCTCCCTATGCGCTTGTATGGTTTTGATTGTGCCCTACTATTGCTGAAACGTGAGATGTAAGCGTTTCA